>FR989944.1:4210436-5441390 GCA_905404155.3 Plebejus argus
GAGGAAAATTCCACAGGAAGGAGTATACAACAGGTATGAATAAAATAAGTCGTAATAATATAAGTACGTCTACATCTATCCATAAATGCCATTAATTTCGTTTTTCAGTCAAGGTCTTCTTTAAATAACTTCATATACTTCCCTTACTTACAAAATGTTTAACCTTACAGTAATCTTTTGTTCTTGTTTATCAAACGAGTAGCAACTATATTTTTAATATAATATCGGATTTCTCTATCCATCTGTGTCTTTCAGAAATCACAATAATATGACTCTAACTGATTTAATACAACCGAATAAATCTTACATCATTATGTCACAAATATAGTCTTAAGAGCTACATCTAATATACTCTTGTGCCACATTTTCTATTACAATATGAACTCGTACCCCATGTTTTTTTTTTAGTTGTATTGTGCTACATACAATGAACACGTGTGATTTCAATAACTAAAATATAGGTCTAAGTAACAACGTGCGGCTAAAAGAAAAGGAAAGGATTTTGACAGTCCATACTTCATGTATGTACCCTATGCTATGTACTATGTTTGTTTGTAATGTTATGGTATGTGTTTGGTCAACCGTTGCTGTTATAAATGAGGTGACATTTTTAGAATGACCAAAAAGTTAAAATATGCACCTATACATGTATATATTTTTCAGTTTTTTAGGGTTCCGTACCCAAAGGGTAAAAACGGGACCCTATTACTAAGACTTCGATGTCTGTCCGTCTGTCCGTCTGTCTGTATGTCTCCAGGCTGTATCTCAAGAACCGCTATAGCTAGACTTCTGAAATTTTCACAGATTGTGTATATCTGTTGCCGCTATAACAACAAAGACTAAAAATAAAATAAAGTTTATTTTAAGGGGGGGTCCCATACAAGAAACGTGATTTTTTTGGCCTTTTTTGCTCGCAATCAATAATGGTAACAGCTACGCACTTGAAATTTTCACAAAATCCTTAATTGTATTTGTACTTTTGGCCGATTATTTGAATGACGCTTTCTATCAAAAAAACTCATTCTAGAAACGTGAATTTGGAATAACCGGCCCTTAAAACAGACATCTAGAAGTTTAGATTATTTTCTTACCACGGCCTCGTTTATTCGAGTCAGTTTTTGTTCTCAATGGCTATTCTGGAGCATAATAGTCCGCAAACAAACGACTGACGTCAGACAGTTGAGCGAATGAAGTACGCAAATCTAAATATAGTTATGTAGCTAGAATTTTTTGCTGCAGAAATTTTTTGAAAAAAAAATACTTACGGGCAATTTGGCTCAATATTGCTACGTTTTTTTAACAAGGATTGAGTCACCAATCATTTTCACTAGGTACAATAACTATTAACTATGTCACTAGAATAAACCGTGGACAACCGTTTTTTTGGCGATTGAAATATTCCCAAAGTTTCGGAATAATTCGGAATACTTCTGAATTATTCGACGGGAATAATTCGGAATTATTCCCGCCAGCATCTATAGGCCCACATCGAAATGAAACAGAATAAAAGTTGAAGTATGGAAATATTGTCAGGATTGAATGTTTCGTACGAGTTAGATTTAAAGTATTGAAATGTTTTTTCTCCCCCATGCGCTGTGAACCAATAAGATGATGGCTCTATACCATATTTGGTACGGTTACATGTATATCATCTACATCGATTCTAGGGAGTTTATCCTCCTAAAACCAGTCAAATGATAAGGACACAGGCTGATGGTGATGCATACTTGTCAACCAGTTGTCTAGTGTTTAATTGCCGACAATGAGCTAATCAGTTGCAGAGGAGCATCTTGGCCTTAATTAAAATATGCCTATAAATATTCATATTACATCGAAGACTGATGCTGTACTAATATTTGATTTGTTATACAAAAACGTCTCGCCTGAATTGGAATTCTAGAATAATATGATGACTGAAGAATACAAACTCGATGGTTCCATTCTCGGTTGGCTAAGTTGTTAGCCAAATTTCACCTGATTTTCGTAATAAGTAAAAAAAAAGTAAGGCCAATATCAGACTGGTAGTTCCCATAGGGCTTCGCTGAGTTTGAAAAACAAGCAGACGGATGATACACTGGCAAACTTGGAACCTTTTTCCCAAAATTTACTCAAACCTGGGGATGAAGTTTAAAAAAATTTGATACAATACTAACGTTGTGCAACGCAAGAACCTACATAGAGGTGACCCAACTGTAGTTATTTTAATGGTCACTTTTATCCATGTTAGGTGACATTAATAAAATAGTCACGTACGAGGCAAGGTCGATATATAGTCAAGTGTGAAAATACTACGCGTTACTTAATCGTATTGCAATGTAATGAGTAACCGTTGCGAGATTTTTGGCAAGGAGTAGATATTACATACCATCACTGCATTAGGCTCACCTACTTTGTATTCAGAACAGGCTGGATAAAGATATCGAAAGCTTAAGAAAAATCACATCATTTCTTTAACTCCCAAGTCGCATACTTAGCAGAGGCAGTAATTACGGATTAAGGACCCCTTCAATTAGGAGGCGTATTTGTCCAAAAGTCAGACAAGCTTTGCAGCAACCTTTGGCCAAGTATGTAATTTATGCAGTAAATGACGTTTAATCAGTTAATCTACGGACACGTGCATGGTGTGACTAATATAAAAGATTGCTGGTAGGAAAATCATACACCAACAGGATTTTCCAAAAAACAAAACTGAAAATGTGAGAATCATGTCAAGCCCCAATTTGACGGAAATCGTGACTTGATGAAAAATACAATAGTGTAATGTAATTATTATGTAAATTATACGCATAGGGTCCTGAGGGAATTGGGATTGTCCAATTTACAAAATTATTTTGAATCAAACTAATTACGTCATATTAAACATTTCTGATAAGATGTGATAAACTAATATAACTAAACGCAAAACCTGAACGCTATAAATCTATCTGCGGATGGATTTAACAAACATTGACATTTTCAACGGGAATGTTTAGATTACTCAAGTCATTCTCACAGTAATGAAAGCAATCGAGAGCATAACACGACTCGTGCTGCATGTGATTCGATTTCACAGTCATAAATAATATTAAAATGAGAACATAGCAATATGATTGATCGTTGACTCACTAGCGACTAGCGCATTGTTCACTTAGCGCTACGGAGAAAGCTGCGCTACAATTTCATTTGTAACCTAATTTTGTTTGCCAAGTATTTAAACCGCCTATCGTTTAGTGGCTACGGCCGTGCCGGCTTGAATTGTGTTTTTGTGTTGCAGTATAATTATTTGCCTTTGTTTACCGGGCTCATCTTTTTACCCTGCTCCATTTGTAATTGCTTCAATTCGCTTGGAAGTTTGCCTTAAATTTAAATCCCCTGATTGGGTTATGGGTATTTAGTATTTACTTTTCACAATCGCTTACTGAGCTACAGCCTACAAGCTCATAATAAAGTCTCTACATAGAGACTATTATCGTTACTGCAAATGTCTACTAATTTAACCTTTCATAAATTATACTCGATCATACGTATCTCGTTCATCTCCAAGACAAGAGCAAATACATAAATACCACCCACTTATGATATCTGGCGTCGGTCATTCACATCTCGTCCGAATAAAATACTCATCGTCGGCGCTGACAGATTGGCCGCTTAGAGATTTACTGCGGTGACATTCTGAGCCTTCGGGCCGCATAATTTGGGCGGCAAATTTAATAATTGAGCACCGTTTGCGAGTCGGGACGGAATGCGAATCTGGGTGGTGACTGGTTCGTCCCGATTCCCGTCGCGTCGCTGCGTTATCACGAACAATGCACGTGAGTGATAGGGCGGCGGGTCGGGGGTGGGTGCAGCGTGCAGCATTTAATTAAGGCGGGTGAGCTCGGCTCGCGTGCCGGCCGTGCACTTCCGGCCCCGGGGGCGCTGTGCTTTTCCTCGCGGGGGAGGCCGGGCGCGAGGAAAGCGCGACCGGTCGTCACCCGCACCGAGGAATTAAAATTTTTCACGTAAACTGGTTTGATAGCGAGTACGGCAAGGAGTGGGGGTCGCGAATACGCCGCACGCCGGTCATTAGCTGACTCGCGGCGAGGCGCGCGCGCGTCCCCAACTGCGTACGCGTTTTCGCGCCACTCGCGGACTGCGTACGATACGTCGAACGATGCGATCGAGTGTTAAATGACAAAAGGATTAACGTATCTCATTCGAAGACATCGTACACGACATTGATCTGTTTTTAAGTGTTTTAAAAATATAAATAGTTTATTAGACATAGTGCTAATAATTAATAGTGATATTGTTGTATCGTGTCGCTAATGTGACATAAATACGGCGTGAAATTAATTTGGACGATAAGCCGGCGGAGAGCGAGCGCATCTTGGCTCGCCGAAATTCTGTTATCAATCGTCGAGCGCGCCCAAGGTCGCCCGTTATCAGTCTCCTCTGCGCCGATCCGATGGATTTATTCTGTGATTGTGATTTGTGCGCGATGCAATTATATTTTTGAATATTACAATAAGTGTTATCTCGTGGAGCATCAACGTTTAAATTTTAATAAATCTTCGATCGAGCTTCTGTGCGCGTCGATCCTGGCAAGCGTCGTGTTAACGAGTATTTATAATAGTGTTTACAATCTGGAATAGTTTTTAGCGCAGTGCTATGTGGATCGCGACCTAGTTGCGCGTGATTGAGGATAAAACAATATAAATAGCCCGTCAACGTTGGCCGGTGAGGTGGTGAGACTGGGGGAGGAGTGTGATGGCATGATGAGGCACGAGGCCACATCCGCGTGGAGCGCGCCCGGCGAGGTGTGGGAGTACGTCAAGCAGCTGGTAAACTCCTACCACGACCAACATGATTTTCAGGTGAAGATATACTTATCTTAGCGATCTTTTAAACACATCTTGCGTATCTTTGGAATATGTGCTCACATGGCCTTAGATAGATGCATTAGATATATATGGATTATTTGACGAAACGAACCAAGTAAGTGCTACTTTTCAAGTTTCAAGTCTTTTGCCATGCCCGATGTCCCTCCTTCTTGGACCAAATAAATCTTTAGCTGAGAACTAGACGTTATTTTCTTGTTTTTCAGGAATTTTTGACCCTCAAAACTGAATCATATTAGGTTTTAAGATTTAGTCATCAAGTTTTGCAGTAGACTGAAGTGTATACTGTCAATGAAAGTCTTTCCTCACAGACCTCGAGTTTGCAAGGAAGGTCATTTGGTTATATTTTATTATTTATAATATTTATATCATGCCACATAGAACCATACAATACATACCTTTATGACCAGACACCTGATGCTTTGCATGTTTACTATAATAATTATTATCTTTCAATAAAATAGGAATATAATGATTTGTAATTGCTTCACAATGTTATTGTTTGTTGTCGTCATTAGTCCATCGTTACTAACTCACAGTTAGCTTCTGATAAACATTTAAACTACTGTCTACACATTTGTAGTAAACGTTCATTCTTCATAACAACATCATCACTTGGTAAACATTTTTTATTTTAAGGGCCTGTTTAACAATCAACTGATGAGAATCAAGTTGCTTAAACGAATGTTGTCTCTCAATATAAAGTAAGCGACAGCCGACAGCAAAACTACTAAAAAGCTTTTGACGCTCGCTAGACCATTGTGAAACAGTATAATATGAGGAATCTTGTACATAACAAAAACAAATATACAGGTGAAGCTAATAAAAAGCGTGTAATAAGTGTATTAGTATTTACTATTTAGTATTTAGTAGTAGATTTCATCAATTGTTGTCTAAAATCATACTTTATTTCTTGCAATGGTCACACTTACCAGTATCGATGCATTAAAATATATGAATGCTCTTGTCACAGGTCAATAATATAACATTTCAATTTCGTTATCGTTATTGGTCGCAAAAGTCAAACCAACTGATGCTTTCAATTTCTCTTGTTTGCACTAAATCTTAAAGGTCAAGCTTTCTATATTCTTCTTTGACCATACATGGAGACCGAAGTATGATGTACTTACCGAAATTAACAAAATAAATTGTAATATATTTTGAGCCATTACAGATAGTAATATCGACCTGCATTAAAAGTTATTATGAGTTAATCTACGCCGTAGCGACAATCTCATTATTCAGTTGTGACGTCAATACTTATTTACTTACTTTGTTAATTTGAACCAAATACTGTACCGCGTGATATCAATGTTTTACATTCACTTTAGTCTTATCTGGATTAAAAACACCGAAATCTGGTCTACACGAAAGATGGCTTCAAAGCACTTGAAAGTTCAAACACAGAAAATATTCATGATTAGTCTTCCTTTCTCTTCATCAGATCATTTCGATGGCAACATTAAAGCCTACACAAAGTGTAATTGCCTCTTATAATCCAGAAATCAATATGAAGAAACATATCATTCTTACACTTCTATTCTAATCACATTCAAACACGCTAACGATAATTAGGTTAGAACTTAGAACTTAATTTACACCTTGCAGCCCTAATTTCAATAAAGTAGTAGAGCTACTATATCCAGTTAAATGAAACCTTGATTCTTAAAAACTTGGGCATCTTATACTTTCACCTGCAGAACCTAAAAAGGGCTGTTGCTTCTAATATCCTTCTCTAATACTAAAAATCTGTATCGATGAAGCCGAAGAATAAATTCCCCCATCCACAGTACAAAGAACCTATAAGCTTCCACTTCGGAGTGGTAAAAGTCGCAATAGAATTAAAATTATAATTTTAATGGGCGGGGTGTACTTGGTGAACTGACAGCAAATTATATCAATAGTTGGCTAGGAGTATAACCGTAAATCTCCTCGCTGTGTAATATTTAATCTGCTAAATGCTAATATTATAATATTATTGTCTACCTATGTTCATAGGAGAAGACAAGTCGGGTCACTTATTTTAATAGACCCCCGTTAACGACACGTGGACCCCCATTTTTCTTCCACGCAAGCGTAGACCCCTGTCGGGCTCCCGTGGACCCTTGGGGGTCCACCTGAACCACTGGGAATCAATGGATTAGAACGACTGTTATACCATTTCACTTGAAAAATAATCTTGGCAATAGGAGGAAGCAAATGAGCAATTAACTATTTACTCGCCACGTTTATTGACGGCATTTCCGCGATTCGTCAAATATTATGATTGTCATTCGCTGATCATTGAACCTATTTGTTGGCGGGATGATGGCGCGTATAGGCAGATCAAACTTGCTTCATTTGACCGTGAAATTGTGCGCGTACAGCGTGACGGTCGCGTGCTTAGACGTGGATATATCGTCGATGCAGATACATCTCGTAGCCTTGTTGATCCAAAGGAAACTATTGTTCTAGTCTAGTGCTCGGTTCAGGTTCGTTGCTAGATTTCGTAGAACCGAGGTCCTGAATTGAATAGGAATAAGAATAAGAACAGATTTATTTTTAGCATCACATCTATACATATTTATAATAAAACTGTAGAAATGTGAATTCAGATATTCAAAAAATAATAAGCAGGGGGTGTTACTACATCGCTATAGAAGCCAAAACTGTGGTTAGTTTTTTGTCTGTCTGTCTGTGTGTCTGTCTGTATGTTTGTTCCAGCATCACACGAAAACTACTGATCCGATTTGAATGCGGTTTTCGCAGATATATTTGTCTTCTTCCAACTTAACATCTGGTGTATAAAAAAATTTCCCCCCACCCCTCTAAGGGGACAAAAGAGGGGTCAGAATTTGTATCAAACTTTTGTATATAACACGAAAACTACTTTTCCGATTTGCATACGGTTTTCGCAGATATATTTGTCTTCTTCTAACTCAACATCTGGTGTATAGAAATCCCCCCTCCCACCCCTCTAAGGGGACCAAAGAGGGGGTCAGATTTTGTATCAAACTTTTTTCTTGGACTTACTTCATATTATTATTAACTGTTTTCCAACTTAATATTTGGTGTATAAGATCCCCCCCCCCCCACCCTTCTTAGGGGATAAAAGAGGGGTAAGATTTTGTATCAACTGATGAAGTAGAAATACTTTTAGAACCGTATCACATTTATACCTTGTATATTATATGAGTTTAACCACTAATTATAACAGTTCCTTTAGGACTATATTGTAACATATACTAATAGAAAGTCTTCATTGATCTTTTAGGGAACTCTACTATCTAGAGAACTAATTGAAGCAAGAAGTGTTATAGCAAAATGTTTTTTGCAGTGTCTTTATTATATCTGAAAATAATTTACACAGTAGGTACTTCCGACTGATTTTTTTTTCAATCCCGTGACCGACATCTAGACTTATTTCGTAATTAACCTTTGTATTGACACGCTATATCGCGTTACGTCGTGTCTAATAATTGATGTTCACTTCTAATTGGCAATTGCTGATTGATTATAATAACTTTATATGAACGACTGTTTATTTTCTAAACCACCGTGCAAAATTTGATTTGAGCAACCGCCGATGATGGATTTAACGATCACGCAGGCGACACAGTCTATCAATTTATACAATAAAGTCCGGTTAGTAATAGGCTGCTTAGGAAAAAAGTTATCATTAATATCTCTGTTGTTTGGACGCCCGGTGTCAATGTTCGGTTCAAGGATATCTATGGATGAATAATGTAAGCAGTACGTAGTATTATTATAATCTCGCATGTTGATTTCATAAAAATCCATTCTAGTAGAGTCGCAATAGTGTTGATAATGAGAATGTTATCGCTAGAAACAATAGGTGGTTCGCAGATTAAATCAGAAAATTCAAAAAATTTCAAATATGTTATGATAATGAAATCATAAAGGAAGGTGGAGACGCGGGGTGTGGCCGTGGAATTTGGTCGTCATCGAAATTTTATCTCGAAGTCATCGGGTCTTAAAAAAGATTTGAAACGGCGATAAAGATGTTAAGATGAGGAAACCGAGTTAATCGGGGTTAAGGAAGTAAAAACGCAGCAACTGGAGGTGACCATTACTGATAATAACTTGTCATTAAAAATATATGACTTGGATAATGACGTTAATAGAGTCGCTTGCGACAGACGTTCGGTCCGGCTTCTGTGTGCGTTTATTTTTTGTTGCACAACTAGATCATTATAGAAGGTACGGGAGCGAGTGGCCAAGCACTGGCTCTGGCTACTGATTGATGCCCGTCGCTGAGCCACAGATCTTATCTCGCCCGTCTAATAGCTTTAACGAGATTACGGTACCTTTCTAGTTCTATTTACATCTCTTCCTGATCATTATTGATTTTATCGTTTAACAAAATATGGTACACGGGACGAACGTTTTGTTGTTTGATGCTTTGTTTACTAAAATGTTTTCTTGAAAAAAGCTAACATAATAGATTTAGAAAATAATATTATCAAGGATAATTCCTAATAAGTATCTAACACACACTAATTTTTAGGGTTCCGTAGTCAACAAGGGACCCTTATAGTTTCGGTCTGTCCGTCCGTCTATCCGTCGGTCTGTCCGTCCGCGGTTTTTCTCAGACTCTATAGGACCTACAAAGCTGTAATTTGGCATGAATTGTACATATTAATAATGCCGACAAAATGGTACATAAAATATTTAAAAAATATTTTTTTTATGGTACCTCCCCTACACATCAAGCGGGGTTGAATTTTTTTTCGCGCCCACCCCATCGTGTGGGGTGTCGTTGAATAGGTTTTTTAAAAATATTATGAGTATTCATAGATCATTTTCCGATTTAGGGATCCATTTGTGAAATATTAAGTTTTAAAGTGGAAAAAATCGTTAGAGTCCAATGTCCCCCTCTTCTACCAGCTAAACGGTTGCTTCTGGAAATGTGAAAAAACTCACGGGAGTAGGAAATATGCTGAATTTAAAAGGAAAACTATCACGGCTAACAAGACTTCATAAGTTATTGAGTAATATAATAATAATAATAAATCATTTATTTCAGAATAAGTCCATAATTTGTTAGTAACTACAATTCTTAAAAACTATGTTAGTAGACATAAGTAATAATAAAATTCAATTAAAATTCAATCAATTTAAATATCGGTTTGGCCTGTTTGCGGCACTAGGTACGTGTACATGTATACGTACCCAATGGCGCACAATGGGACTGTCAAATTTGTCACTGATTATCCTAAGAATGATGTTGGTAATAGTCGATCAGCTAAAATAATGTATTCGGCGAAGTATAAAGGAACTTTTCATTAAAATTCCTTTGAAAGTAACTGAGATGATGTTGTCAGTAGTGTAAAACATGTTTTAAATGTACATTCATCGACCATACAAAAATTTTCAAAAACTAGCGGTACTACGGACTTGGCCAGTTTTTCTGTTAATTTACCTAAAAAGTCTTGGCTAAATTGTCTTAACGCTTGGGTCATTTCAAGATCAATTTACACAAGTGTTTAAAACGGTAGGTATATGATTCACAAATATTCAACCGCTAAAATTAACAGTAGCATTGTATTGTCTGTTGTTATTTTATCAGCTACCATTTGTTTTCTTTTGTAAGACACAATATTCATTTCTACAAACGAAACTTAAAAAGCTTTCATTTGTTTGAACCAAAGCTTTTATCGTTGGAAAAAAGCTCATAATATTATATTACGAAAAAGTTTTAAATGTCTTTTTAAGTAACTAATATAATTATTATTCAAGTATGCTATTAACACAATATGTTTATCTTTATGCTTTTAATATAGAAATTCCATTGGAATAGTTGAAATAATTTAAAGATTAATTGGACATATTATATTTACGCAACTTCTAAAGGTGTTTATGGACGCGGAAGTTTTAGTGCGTAACGTTATAATATATGTATTTAAATAAGCTTTAATACTGCGAATAATGTAAAAACCACAGGAAGCTTCGGAGCCAACAAAAATTAGAAGAAACTCTTCGATGAACAAGTAGTTATTAATTATTATAAAGTATTGCATAAAAGTGCGTTTAATATTTAGCGGCGAGGTATCGTCGAGCAAGGGCAATTCGGTCGTATCGTTGCGGTATTTGACGAGTGTTGAATTTGCAGACGCACTTATGACGGAACGGAGATGGTAACGCAAACCGGTCGAACACCTTACGCGGCTGCCTCGTCGGTGACATCCGCAAAAAGTACACGCGAAATTCCCGAGAGATACTCAATCGATGCGCCGATAACCGCGCTCGATGCAAACGATCTTAAACTTGATCGTTACACGGCCCGATACTGGCTAAATAACCGGTCGGCTAGGCGATAATAGACGCTGCCATTGCATTCCCACTCGTGACTCGGACGTACTCGTTCCTATGGAAATCTGTCGCGCTTTTGATGAAACGACGATTAGTATGCAAATTACACGAATGTTGGTGTACGGAGTAAGACAGGTAAAAGCTGCGGGGGAATGCAGTTTGTATGAGCGTCTGCACCAGCCCCCGTACTTACATCGATTACGCACTATTGCCGTATAGTCAATAGTGTATACTTGTATTGAAATCCTTTGCACATAATTCGCCGACCCCCATACGGGTTTATAATAAACGCTTTCAATGCGCCTCCGCCAATTAAATATTTATGAGAGCCATTCTTCTGTACTCTCCTGATGCGTCCTGTGTTTATCGCTTACCGAAACTGCGTTGCATTCACATTGCATTCTTTCACCTGTTTGTGCATTTGAGTTTATTTTGTTTTTACCAAAGTGACAATTAAATTAGTAGTCAATTTACTGGTGGACGCATGATTAATGAATTCATTACCTAGTTTAACTTGTTAATTTATTTAAACTGCTAATTTAATCTTTAATTTAGTTGATCTTGAATTCGAATGATTTAATTTAAATTGTTCTTTAGTGAAGACCAATTTTATGTTATCGATTTCTATCAACTTTTTTATGTAGCATAATGAAATATAGTTCACTTTGCCTTCCAATAATTGTATCAACTTCTTAGTACCATTGTGGAGTTATCTAATGATATCATTACCATTATGCAGCGAATGCGAGTGAAGCGGGCCTGTTAAGTATTGAACGCGTCGAGAACAGTCCGGGGATCCTGAGCCGGTCCAACGGGCGTCGTTTAGCCCCGGCGACAACTGCACGCCTCTATAGGGCTGACAGCCATGATATACCTGTTTGCATAGCGGCATGAATAGCCATTGAATATAAATCGCCCGTTATCATATCTTTGAACCTGCCTCATAGTTTATTCAAATATGCCACTGGTAACAATTTCCCACGCTGATTTTCTTTTTCGCTGCGGTTTTGTTGTGAAATAATGGGACGGAGATTAATGCATTGTGGACGTAAATAATTTGTTTTCTTTAAACGCAAAGGTTTGAAGAACTGTTGTGTGTGTAAACTTGTAAAGTAGGAAATCTTCGCCAGCGTTGCTGTGGTCAACTAATTTTATCAATTTGTCATAAAGCCAAAAAAACCTGAGATGCCACTACACAACAGAAACAATATTAAAGAATATCGTGAAAGCAACATTTCCCAATACTTTAAATTTATTTTACGCTTCATCTTTTAGCTCCTGAACCATAAAATTATATTTCATCCTTTGAACAACTTTATAATTATATGGAGTATAATTGAATACGTTAACACTTTACAGCCCTGCAATTGGATCGGTTAATGCAAACGCGCCCGGGAATAAATCGTTTACATGCTTGTCGGTGTAAACTGGTCCCTGTGGCCTGTTGCCTGCGTATTGCTTGATCGGTAGGACTACGGCCATCTACAGTCGTACGGCGTACCATCATCGCGGATTATATCGTTATAAGACCTGGATAAACATTGTTGTTGCCTACAGCTTGGTATTGATCGGATTTAGATTTATCATGTTCATCATGCTCAACGTCACTGTCACCTCCAAGTAATGTAGAAGATTTTGTCGTATTTGGATTTTGGAGTCTACGATGCTGATTTGAACACCATTTTCCAAAATTTTAATCGACGCCATTCCAAATGCAAAAAATCGGCCAAGTGCAAATCGGACTCGCGCACGAAGGGTTCCGTACCGGTATAGAGTGAAAGTAGACAAGAAATTGTGTGTTTTGTATGGGAGCCCCCTTAAATATTTACGTTATTTTAATTTTATTATTAATTACTAAAGTACAAATATTATAACTAAGGATTTTGTGAAAATTTCAAGTGTCTTCAACTGTTACCATTATTGATTACGAGCAAAAAAGGCCAAAAATAATAAAGTTTCTTGTATGGGAGCCCCCCTTAAATATTAACTTTATTTTATTTTCAGTATTTAGTATTTGTTGTTATAGCGGCAACAGATACACAATCTGTGAAAATTTCAGAAGTCTAGCTATAGCGGTTCTTGAGTTACAGCCTGGAGACAGACAGACAGACGGACGGACAGACGGACAGACAACGAAGTCTTAGTAATAGGGCCCCGTTTTTACCCTTTGGGTACGGAACCCTAATAAAAAAGATCGTAACAACATGTAATCTATGTTAATCTGGGATAAACATAATTTGCCTGACAAGCCACAACTCACATAGTCCTTTCTACTTTAGACTAAATAATTTTAGATAGTAACCTGCAAGTCGAGATACCGTTCTAAGCTAAAGTCGCCGGCTAACAAATACATCGTCAACACTGAAAGTTTATTGTCGAGTGAAAGCAAACACAGCCGAGTAAATAACTCCCACGACTTAATGTAGAGGCGATACATCGAGCGCTGGATACCACATCTGATTATAGTGTACGCACAATGTTAGTGCGGGCCGGTCGGGGGCCGGGGCCCGCTCGGTGGCGGCCTTATCTCACCATTAGAGTTATTATGGGCCGATATCTCGGCATCGCACCGCTTCGATTGTTTCTGAACGCCACAAAGCCGGGCGCTACCACAGTAATTGACCACTGTTTATTTTCACGACGAAGTCTTATTTTATACGTTACCCATTATGCGGTCGACGCGTAAACGGCATAAAGTATCTTTCCAGTTACTAACGAGGAAATTTCGTAGACTTGAGAATTTTTCCATTGATTTTTTCGATCGATGGTTTAACGTTGCCAAGAATAAAACACTTCAGGAATTTTATGACATAAACAATATTGATTTTTAATTTTATCCTAAAATTGACGAAATCTACAAGATTTCGGACCATACTGTATTACAATAATTAAAACAATTATCCTGTCTGTGAATAATTATGAAGCAGATGATTCAATACATTAATATTATATTTTAAGCGAGTTTTTCGTAAAGTGATCTGATACTTACTATTATTTGGTAATATTTTATAACCATTCAAATCATTTTCGAATAGCTGTACATATATTGATTTATCTTTATTCGACATTTTATAACATTTTGACTGCAAACAGAACACCATGAAGTGCCTCAATAAAATATAGCAATTGTTTCATTGGAGTTTGTTCTTTTAATGAGGTGATATTATGATGACATTGAAGTGGTGGTCTTTTTCCAACGCCATCTTGAAAACATGTTTTTTGTTTGGGTTCGCAAATTACTCTCATGTTTTTTAAAGTTCCAAGCGTGAATCGTTACGTAGACTGGACGGCAAGGATGAATGACGAATGATGATGAACGTTGCGATGATATTGCGATATTTATAGTAACAACAGCTGCCTCAATTTCTCGGTAATTATCAAATTGCATTGGCATTTTTCGTTTTAAACGGTTGCTCAGGATGTAATTAAGGGTCGTGGTCTAATTACGTAAATGCGAATACGCTTATATGCTTGCAGTATATTGTTTTGATAAGAAGTAGTTATCCCATAACCATTCCTATATTATCTTAGGGACTATTGAAAAATCTGACATTAAACTTATAAACCTATATGATATGAATGCATTACTATCCCACTTCTGATGCACATTGTAATTTTGTATTTTATTTAAGTTTCTTTTTGATTAGAAGTTGTTTTTCAATGGATCACATAACCATTCCTATATTAGGTACTATTAGAATTATCAAAAAATTATGAACCCTATATAAATACGTTTTAAGATCCCACTTCTGATGTACATTTCAATTTCATGCCCCAAGCGGTCGCATGCGACCGCGATAACAAAAGACGAATAAATAGATTTCCAAGAATCTGTGATCGAGGGTTTACGTTTCTTTTTTAAAATGTTACGTCAAGAAGCAAACAGCGATCATTTGGACGAGGACGCTAAGTGCAGATAAGGCGTGTGATCGTCGCCTACACGTTGCAACTGGACGCTCCTTACCTTGTCAATTATTATCATTTGATGTAATTGCTGTACATAACCCATGTTGGCTTGTTATTGTTGGAAGGAAACTGTTAACATTTTTTAACCCGTCTTCTCAAACAATATCTAGAACCAAACTACAAAATAATGTTTTAAAATTTTGAAACTGTAAACTTTTCGAAAGTATAATATTACTATACTATCGTGATTGTGGTCATATACCTTATCTAAAATATTATAGATTTTTTAATTGAAGAGTATTTACTCTGACGAGAGTTGCAATATTTCTTTGTCTTCGCTCTAAATTACGGCTTTAAATGTAAAGGCAGTCGTTGCAGAACAATAAAACGACGCAAACACATGCAGTTATTTATAGTTATAAATTGGGACCTTGGTAAAATTGTTCACAATTAAGGCGGCTGACGGTGTAGGGACCGGAGCATCCGCGATTCGACTGCGTGGGAATCCTGTTGTTCCACTCTTTTAACAATTTTAATAAAATCTTTAACCACGGAAACGAGCGATTCTTTGTGTGTATTTTCAACTTTTATCCCTGATGTTTTAGCTTTTGTTTGTAATACTTCTTTACTTATTGTTGCAGCGATTATATCGAATATGTGAATTAATAACTCGATGAGTGGTGCAGTTAAAGTCGAATCATATTCAGTTGAAACCCCAGTTAAAACGTCAAATAGATGATCATGGCCGCGAACTATCGCCGTGATTGCGGCGCGGCGGGAGCGGGCGGCACGCTAGGTTGAGGCAGGTCATGTATTCATGCGTTTTCAAGTTTATTGCTGGTGAGTGCAACTTTATGGTCGCACGTTTCTGCGTGCTACTATTGTTTAATGGGCCCCGGGCTTCCTCGCGCCTCTTAACACCCTCTCGTTACTCGATAACTCGAGGTCGGCCGTTTATCTCGGCTCCATCGATATATTTTATGTTTACTGCTTCGACTGCGTTTTGCTGCGGATTATTATCTACAGTCTACACTACTACACTATAAAATGTGATTGATGCTATCGTGTTAATCAGAGGAGACGTGCTGCTCGAAGTCGTCGAAAGCTTTCTCGGGCTTATTAACGAGCGCGAATGGTGTTCGTGTTTAGATATATTTACAATAGCATTATGCACGTCGGACGCGAGTTCGGCATGTAGGCGATCACGTTCTGCGCCGACCGCGGAGCGCAGACGACCGCTAATCGTGCGGCCTCTATCGCAGTCAATTAATCTCGCAACGTTCTGTATGTGACTTTTGACGTGCCGTCCCGATTCCGTGGCTCGGTGACGAGGTACGGTAATATTTTACACGTGATTAGAGCGCACCGGCGCTGTATGGCTAAGCAAATTGCGGCCGACTCCGCGCAGTCACGATCTGAACCTCGCGGGAACCCGGGAGAGTTTCTACAGAATTCCGACGTAAATGCTGCAACAGATATTAATGGCAGCTTCCCCTGATATACCGCTCGCTGTACCTTCATAAACGTTTATTGAACGATCGCGAGCTCACACATTGCGAGTGCGCGATAATGCGCCCGGAGTAATTAAATACGGTATTTATGGCACTCGCTTAATCGCGATTTGATTGTGTACCCATTATCGGCTCTACATTACTTCTAATATTTTCATGGAAATATAAAGCCGATGCTCATTATGTAGCCCGTTGATAGCGACCAGTAAAACCAGCTCGATAATTTGCACCATCTGTATACTAAGCACCAATAATACACCAAGAAATATGTATTTATTATTTAAGATTACCATTTGCAAAGAGTTCAGGAATGTTGAATACGTACGCGTAATTGGGCTAATTGGCGTAATTTTACTAGTAGTTAATGCTAACGTGAATTTCACCACAACAGCTAATATCGGTTAAATCTTTTCCACCTAAATTCATAACAATGTATTTAATTACACATAAACCGCATTTTATCAAAACCATAAATGCACAATTAAATTATGGTTGAATTTCGGTTGCTGTAACAATCCACATAATATTAACAGCTTAATTATCTCATTTAAAAGTAGTTACAGATGTATCCGAACGATAGGGAATGCATACATTTAAAATTCTTCGTGTCACTCCAGTACGCATATAAAAAGCAGTCGTTGGTTATTCAAATTAGACAAGGTTCTTAGTGCGATTATATCGCGTAACGGATAAGGAAGCCCCGGACTATCTTGTCATCGCTGAGAACTCCACCGACCACCAGCCAGTCTGGAGTGAAATAAAGTCGCTTTTATAAAATTGATGGGTTTGAAGATTGTAGACTGATCATACTTTGGTCTTGCTGCTCCACAAAAAGTTAAAAGATCTTCCAACACCCTACCAAAAGATACATTTAGATACAATAATTAGTATGTAGGTAGGTCAAAAAGTATTAAGTCTTCCACGTGCAGTGCTCAGTTGTTTGATTTAACGAAGATTATCAGGAAGTCAACAGTGGGTAGATTCAATTGCCTTCCCTACGCTAATCAATATAGTCTCTTAATTTTGTTTTGTTACACTGATGGTTTTAAAAAAGTTCATATTAAAAAATGATCAATCCATCAATCCAGTAGGTTAGACGATCAGTATTTCATCAATCCGATCAGGATTGATGGATCAGATTGATGAAATACTGATCGTGTAACCTCTGCCATAAGAAAAATCACAAATGTAATCTGAACCATGCCGAATCGTCTGCTAATTAGGTACTTGATTTTTCCCGTCGCTTTTACCCCACGATAAAAAACTGAACTGAGCAACGAAACGAATGTTATTATGTTACCACTAAAAAGGCAGCCGAAAACGAGTTTCATGCATTTTAAAGAATTAGGGAGCGCTGCCGGTGTTTCTCACCCTAAGTGATATGGTTTAATTAGCAAGGAGCCGGAGTGTGGAGTTTGATCGAGTGCGCGATACCGCTGGCCATGAGTCAGTGGTCGCCACTCGCTCCACTCCCAACACACTTGTGTTAACCGCGTATTAGGTAAAAACCACAACATTAATTCATTAAACATAGCCAGAACATGAGGATCCGAATGCTCTAACCATTTATTTATAGGTGCTTGTACTAATTAATTTGCACATTCTACAGTATAGGTACTAGGTATGTTTTCCACTTTTTTATGGTAACTTGTAGAGCATTACAGACGCTAAAATATACCTAAGTAAAGCTAATTACAAAATGAACTCTACTTGTATCATCTCAATTCTCAACACATAAGCCTTTCAGTTTTCAATAGCTCTCTGATTATCTGATAGTGATATTTCGGCTGATTTTGACTACTTCTTAATTCTTGATCTTTTAAGTTTTCGATAATATAAAAAACTTTCGGCTGGTTTTGATGAATTAACTCTACATATTCTTCAAACCACGTACGGCCTCCTTGCTTTAAGTTTTCTATTAACCAAGGAATTATCGGCCGATTTTTCCGAAGCCATAATATAAGAAACTAAAAAATAACGCAAAAAGTGAACTCAAGGTTGGGCACGCAAATCAATAAGCGTGTTTCACCTGGTTACCCAGTGAGCCTAGTGGGCTTAGTGGGATCTGTCACGTGCGTCGGCGCAACGTGCATCGCTGCCCATCCGCTCGGAACAACCCCTCGACTCGAACCCGCTGCCAACCCGTGTCGAATTAAAATGCTAAGTTATCCTACTCGTAATTAAGCGTAATTATTTTTTTCACATTCAACGGATTACCATATTTCGTATAAAGAAAGTAAGAAGACCGCAATGTTGGCGGTAGAAAGTCCTTTAGTTTTATATACGTCTGTCTCAACTCTCAAGATATATGGTGTTTTATGGGAAAATGTAATTTCACGACGCTATTTCTTGATGCAGACGTGTAAAAATTTTAACGCAAGTTTTAATCGTCAGTCGGTTAATTATACACTACAAGGTGTAATCTATTCTGGCTTGGCGTCTAACTCTACATCTGTGAGTGTATTTAGGAATTAGGCCACATTACACATCTACAGATAACAGAGTTAATAATCGGCCAAGTGCGAGTCGGAATCGCGCACGAAGGGTTCCGTACCATTATAGAGCAAAATTAGGCCATAAATTGTGTTTTTTGTATGGGAGCCCCCCTTAAATATTCATTTTATTTTATTTTTAGTATTTGTTGTTATAGCGGCAACAGATATACATAATCTGTGAAAATATCAAATCTCTAGCTATTACCGTAATTGAGTTACAGCCTGGAGACAGACAGACAGACAGACAGACGGACAGACAACGAAGTCTTAGTAATAGGGTCCCGTTTTTACCCTTTGGGTACGGAACCCTAAATAGAGCAATAGACATACCAAAGCTTTTTGTTTGATAAACAATCTGTAAACAAATTTTATGTACAAATTTAAATTGTAACAAATGCTTTTCTGTTGGTGAGTCCAATAAATAAATAAATAAATAAGCCAGCATCATTTGCATATTATTATACGTCCAGCTTCTGATGCTTTTGAGTTTTGACATCCAGTCAACAGTGTTGATTGGTTAATGTTTTGATATTAGCCAATCAAAAGCGTTAGGACTGAAATTCCTGTCAAAAAAACCCCACAAACCGGGCATAAGTCGTGCATGTGTAGACGGTGGTACAATTTGTAGCTAATGACAAATTGACAACCTACGTCCTACGCCGTACTCCGCATTAATGGTATTAAAATTACGCAGTGTCCGTGCGACAAGTGAGTTTTTTATCGCGTTTACTTTACAAATTACACGACATTACTGTAGTTTTATTAGTGGTGTTAATTATATTTATTTTGGTTTAGCCAGCCGTGCTAATTAGAATAACTCTGTAACCGCTCATTACCTATTAATGTCGTAACTTCTCCGAACGGCTGCCGAAGAAAGGTTATTTATTGTTGAGTAACTCGTCAGGAACGTAACTGCTGGCATGTTTCGCAACTGTGATGTTTAAACTTCGGCATTAGACGGCTCAGCAAGTGTACTGTACAGTCGGAGATACTGACATAACACGAAACTTGTAATATTTATCTCATTATCTCGAATATAGCACCGAACCGATTGTGCACTGTGCAGTGTTGATGGTTTGTACGTTTTAGTGGCTCTACATTTAACATTTTTTTCCATAGGCCCAGATATAACAATTAGCAACCTCAATGTTAGCAACATTTTGATGTTTACTTTGACGAACATCATTTTGTTTTAAAATTCCATATACATAATAGAATCTATGACAATTTTCCTATAGCCTTAGTCTCTTATCCAAATGAAAATGAAATCTAAAATCAAAACAAACACAAAAACTTCGCGACTCATATCGTAATTCGATCTGAATTGACGAAGGTAATTGAAATGACTTCAAATGCAGTCGTGCAGGACTCAGGAGTTATTCGTGGCATTTTCCTGAATCATCGACACGATTGTGTTTGATAAGTTAACAAGTATATAAATTGAATGCTCCCTTTATTACTTCATTGTGCTCATTCTGTGCAGCGTTTAAAATGAATGCGATGTGAGTTTTTTACTCGTTTAGCACTTGTATTTGCGGGGCTACGTGACAACTGACAAGTGACATCACGACGCCTGTGCCACATTGCAAGGGAAATACAGTATCATCTTCGGCAAACGCACACATAAGCGTGACCTCAGATAACTTGAGTGCAGAAGAATGAAGTATCGCATGGCGAGCGAATAACTCTAGTCTCTACGTTGAGTGAACTTCAATTTAAAAACGAAGATGAGTTACACTACTGTATAATGTATTGTGTGTATGCCCTGTCCGTACAAAAATGTATTATTATCTGGGAGTGCCCTCGGTAATGTGTACGTTTTAGCACAAACAGGGCTTAAATGCAATTTGACAAGATGGCAATTGAAATGAGTAATGGCTGGTTCGTTTTGAAGGCGGAGAATGTTCATGACTTTAAATGCGGTTGTAAGTTGTGTGTGTGCCGTGTAGTGAATTAATATAAACTTTTTCTACACGTAACTTCTCCACCGATGTAAAGAATATTTGCCGTTCTTTCTGAAGAATTGCGAGGCGAACTATGTTTTTTAGGGTTCCGTACCCAAAGGGTAAAAACGGGACCCTATTACTAAGACTTCGTTGTCTGTCCGTCTGTCCGTCCGTCTGTCTGTCTGTCTCCAGGCTGTAACTCAAGAACCGCTATAGCTAGACTTCTGAAATTTTCACAGATCATTATGTAGGTATATCTGTTGCCGCTATAACAACAAATACTGAAAATAAAATAAAGTTAATATTTAAGGGCTCCCATACAAAAAACACAATTTTTTGTCTACTTTCGCTCTATACCGGTACGGAACCCTTCGTGCTCGAGTCCGACTCGCACTTGGCCGATTATTATTAGCCTAGTCCCACTGCTTGCCCAAAGCTTCTAAAATCTTTAAGCAAAAGCTTCGAATGCTTTATTTGTCTTCACTCTTCAATTTTGATATTATGCTGGAATAACGAGTTTCGGCAGGATTTTTCATGGAGATGCAAGAATCTCTATACAGTGTGAAATTTTATTGGTTGTTTTCCCGCAGTAAAATGATTCTATCTTAGTAGTACAATAGATTTGTAAAGTTTTTTTGTTTAAATCAAAAAAAAATTTCGGTCGGGTCCATAGCTGTAACTAGCGCCTATCGGCATAAAGTTTCCATAGTACGTCATACAAAATATTTTTTATTTTCAAAAAATAACATGCATGGTTCGATAGTGCTACTATAGGTAAATCGTTCTGCTGCGGGAAAACAACCACTAAAATTTCACATTGTATATGATAAATATGAGGAATATTTATGGGAGTTCGCTATTTTACAAGTAAAATATCAGACGGCCATTTGATAACAGATTTATTGTCAAGGCAACCGTTGACAACCATAGACATACATACCAATTCCTCCCCCATAGAATAACAAATAAGTATATATAATTATATAATCTAAAAATCTAAACAATCTATTACATATAACCCATAACTAATTTTTATTAAACTCAACAAAACAAACTCCTCTTATGCAACATAAACACATATCAAAAAAAACTTGCTGTAATCGACCCTTGGGACACCACGCCTCGGTCGCTCTGGCGGGCAAGGTGAAGTAGTCCGAGCTGCTTCCTGCTCGCTTAACACAGAAGCCTGCTCCGTGTGTTGAGCCTCCATTTCTCGATCTTCCGAGCTACCATCAACAACCACCGAAGGCCTTGAGCTTCCATCTCTACTTAATCTGTCTCTTCCGTCCTCCTGAGGATCCCCCACGTCTACATTCACTGTTGGGGGTAAAAGGACCGACTCCGCCTGTTCTAGGGCTTGTGAGACCATTGATGTTTCCTCGTCCCAAGGTTGTCGACCGGTTAAATCGCCCTTATATAACAGAATTTGATTTTTGTGCTTTTTAATAACAATAGATGTCTCTATATCCTTAATAAAAACTAACATTCTCCCTAAAAACTTTACAATTACACCCCGACCCCATGTATAACTGTCTTTACCGCTATACCTTTTATATAATACATGCTGGCCAATACGCCATTTGGTATTTTTGTTGTCCTCCTTAGCCGGTGAACACTGTTTGGATACGACATCGTCAGACGGGGGTGTAGTAAACGAGGACGACGGCACGGTAGGCGTCAGTAGGTCGAGCCGAGATCGCAGCTTGCGACCGAACACTAGCTGAGCCGGTGAGGTGTTTGTAAAACTGTGTACAGAATTACGGTAATCAAACAAGTACTTAAATAAATTAGCCTTACTGTCTTTCGCGTTACTACTACTCAAAATACTAGATTTAATTCCCTTTTTCACTACCTTTACGTATATCTCAGCTTGCCCGTTACTAGCCGGGTGGTACGCCGGCGATGTCAAATGACGCACTCCGTTCAGTTTACAAAAATCATTGAACTGCTGCGAGCAAAATGCCGTTCCGTTATCAGTCACCAACGTATGAGGTACACCGAATCGCGACATGAACTCGTACATTTTCTCTATAACGGCCTCCGAATTGCAACTACTCATGTCGTAAGCCTCCACCCACTTGCTGAACGCATCTACAATAACCATATACATCCTACCATGCAATGGACCCAGGAAGTCTAAGTGTACTCTATAGAAGGCGTGCGGGGGTTGCGGCCAGGGCGCTGGCGCCTCGCGCGGCGGGGAGGCCCTCAGCTGACTGCAAACGCCACAAGTGCTTACGATTTGTTCAAGTGTTTTGTCGATTCCCGGGAACCATACCCGGGATCGCGCTTCTGCTTTAGTCTTGACGATACCGAAATGCGACGAATGTAACTCCTTTAACACGCGACCACGTAAAGATTCCGGGACTACCACCTTGTGTCCTCTCATAAGACAGCCGCCCTCGTACGACAATTGTAATCGACACAGGAAATAAGGCCTAATTCTATCATCCGTTATTTTGCGAGGCCAACCCTTCATTACGTACTCAATTACTTCCCTTAAAATCGGATCATTACTCGTCGCGTCTCGCAGCTCGCGCGGTGTGATGGGCAAGTCGCCGCGGACGACAAACCGCACGTACGCGGCTCGGTCGCAGAAATCCTCCTCCTGCCGCGCCTCGCCGCCTTCGTCCTCAGCCTGCGTATCTCGCTCCGGCGGCGGCAGACAGGCTCGCGATAAGTAATCCGCGCTGTTATCCTTGCTCTTAACGTACTCTATAACATAGTTGTAGCTACTTAAAAACAAGGCATACCTCTGGAGACGATTCGCCGAAACCTCCGGTACCCCCTTGTTATTACCGAAAATAGACAGCAACGGCTTGTGATCCGTTCGCAGGACGAAAGGCGTCGACCGACCGTACAAGTATTGATGAAATCGACGCACGCCGAATATTATCGCCGTGGCCTCCTTCTGTATCTGCGAATAACGCTTTTCGGCGCTGTTCAACGTACGCGATGCGAATGCGATCGGCCGTTCCGTATTGCTGCCGTCAATCTGCGACAAAATAGCTCCTAAGCCGAACGGTGAAGCGTCCACCGTCAGTATGATCTTAGCGTCAGCGTTATAGTGTGCGAGGACCTGATCCGACGTCAACATTTTTTTAATATTTAAAAAGGTGTTATTCTCTAAGTCCGTCCACCTCCATTTGACGCCTTTCTTTAGCAAATCATAAAGAGGACTCAAAATAGTAGACGCTCGGGGCACAAAACACCTATAATAGTTAATGAGCCCTAGAAACGACTGCAACTGACTAACATTCTTGGGCACCGGGGCCTCTGTAATCGCCTTAATTTTCTCCGGAGATTTTTTTAAACCATCCTTGCTAATGACATAACCTAAGTAATTAATTTCGTCTTTAAAATACTCACATTTCTCCTGCTGTAAGACAAGTCCGGCGTCCTGCAGCCGCCGGAGTACCTCGTGTAGCCTCTCGAGGTGCTCGGCGCGGTTGCGACCGGTGATGCACACGTCGTCCAGCAGACAGAGCACGCCGTCGATGCCGCCCAGCAGCCCCTCCATAGCGCGCTGGAAGATGGCCGGCGCGCTCGACAACCCGAACGCCAGTCTGTTGTACGCGAAGAGTCCTCGGTGCGTGTTAATACACGTGTACATTTGTGACTCCTCTTCTAGGACGAATTGATTGTACGCCATGGACAGATCTAACTTAGTGAACTGCTGGCCCCCGTAAAGTTTCGAAAACAATTCCTTGATCGTCGGTAACGGATACTTATCTACGACTAATTGTTTGTTTAACGTTACGGAGTAGTCTACGCATAATCGCAGCGAACCATTTCGCTTCAACACCGGCACGACTGGCGAAGCGTACGCCGACTGCGAGACAGGTCTAATTATACCTAACTCTACGAGCCTATCTAATTCCTTCTCTACCTTGCCTCTCAATGCGAAAGCCATAGGCCGTGCTTTGAAAAAAATAGGTTCCGAACCGGGTTTAATAGTTAATTTAACTTTGTATTTGTTAAATGTTCCTAATTTATTTGAAAATACATCCGCATAACGTAACTTTAGAGAGTCGACGTCGCTGCATGTTACAGAATTGTTGTACACTGGTGTCAACTGCAAGTTAAACTTAGCGATGAAATCGCGACCGAGTAGCGGCGGGCCATCTTGTCGCACGACATATACCTTCAGCTCGTGCACGAGGCCTCGCCACTCGACTTGCATAGTTGCACTACCCAAGCATCCTATGCCTTCTCCCGTGTAACTAACTAATTTAATACGTGTGACTGATAACGGAGTCCTAGGGAAATGTAGAGCGAATATACGTCTAGGTATAATGGTAACGGCCGAGCCGCTGTCTACTTCGAACGTTAATTTAACCCCGTTCACTCTTACAGACTCGACTAGTGGCTCGCCCTTTGTTGAACGAACATTAAAACACTTACCGTCGTCATCGTCGTTCTCGTTTACCTCATCCGCCTGTACACTGTTTACCGATTTGCACATTCTACGCAAATGCCCCTTCTTATTACATTTCTTGCACGTATACTCAGAGAAACGGCAATCCGCGGATGTATGATTTGTGTAACCACACACCGAACATCTTTCCTTGACAACCTTTCTGTCAGTCTTGTTGTTGTTTTTCATTTTGTCAATTTTGAATAGTGGCGGAGCGCTTGACGTTGGCGTTGTCGCCGTTGCGGCGGCAGCGCGCGCCGCTTTCAAACTTTCCGCTAGTTCCACGGCCTTAGCTAATGTCAGTCCCGACAGCTCCTGCACGTACAGCTTCTCCTTTTCCGGTCCCGGTAGCATGCCCATCACGAACCGATCTCGTAGCGTCTCCTCCACGTTGGTGAAATTGCAGTGTGCGGTGAGGCCCCGTAGTCTCGCCCCCCACTGGGAAGCCGATTCCGTTGGCAACTGCTCCGCGGCATAGAAATTATGTCTTCCACTGAAGCCCACTTGCCGTGGAGTAAAATGGCCATCCAGAAGTTTGATTACGTCCTCGTACGGTACCTGCTGAACGTCTTTTGGCAGCGCCAGGTCATTCACTAGCTGATATGTGTCTTCTGCTAACGCACTTAGCAGGTACGCTCGTCTCTTGACTCCCGCCGGATCGTTCTCCGCGCCTATGTCGTTCGCGAGGAACCATTGTGAGAGCCGGCTTTTGAATGTTCCCCATACTTGCAGCTTGTGGTCAAAATTGGCTAACAAGCCAAAACTGTTAACCGACATGGTTCAATTTGTGCAATTTTCTCGTCGCCAGTGATAAATATGAGGAATATTTATGGGAGTTCGCTATTTTACAAGTAAAATATCAGACGGCCATTTGATAACAGATTTATTGTCAAGGCAACCGTTGACAACCATAGACATACATACCAGTATATATCCATTTTAATTGGTTCAGGCGTTGGAGTGTGAAAAAGAGACACTGATAGAAAGACAGATACACATTCGCATTTACAATATTTGTAAGTGAATGCTCCCAACTCCCAGTCACTGATGTTTCTTATTGGTACAGTAACGGACAATCACACTACCTCATGAAAAAGATTGAACAGGGCGAGTGTTCGTGCGTTTTAATAACGTATAATTTATCTGCTCTTGTAATTGAATCAGTGAATGTGGATGACTCAATGGACCAATTTGCTTAACGACTGCCCATATTCGGCCACCTAATAAGCATACATTACAATGAGCTATTTAGCCTCCAAAGATTTCAATAGTGTCCGAGGAGGTCGGCGTCATAAAAGTAAGATCGCCTATTGGTTATAAATAAAAACAAATTAAAAAGGAAAGGAGGATGGCAAGTCGCCAATCGCCATACATTTCTTTACTGCCTCGATATGCTACTGGTAGGCGGTACATTCTGATTTCTGACTATAAAATAATTAGGTTTCCTTTTTACAACAGCCACTATATCAATCAACAATTTTGCATTTTTTTATTTTTTTATTGATTCACCATCAGAATTTGACCTATTTTTCTTTATTTATTGGAGTCTCCGTTATTTTCAGCTTGATATTTTTTTCAGTTACAATTGTAAAGTTTAAAGTGCTTAAGTATTTTAAACGATATACCACTGAATCACTTAATAATACATATTCATCTCTAAAAGGTAGCAAATTTTATGTCTTTACTAACAAGCTTCTTTGATAGTGTTCTCCTTATTAATGATTGCCATTCTCCATGTATTGTTGGGACCTATTTGCTAGTTAATAATAATTTGCATAGTTAAAATGTTAAGTAAATACAAATTGATTCAACATTGTGGGACTATTCCGACGTCTGGGTTACCCTCGTTGTGTAAGTCTAATGTTTAAGGAATTATTTAAAAACTTTGAAATGTGGTTTTAATTATGACTATTAATAAATTTCCACGAGGCAGTGTAGCTCGGTCGTAAATTATATTTTTATTACTATATTTTATTCATACATTACGTGGCTTTTTGTATTGTTATTGGTATATTTATGTTCTGTTGGTGTATATGTTGATATTTTTAAAACCATGTGTATTGTGTAATCATAGGGGTTTATGATATTACATAATCCTACTAATATTATAAAGGCGAAAGTTTGGATGTATAGATGTATGGATGTATGGATGTATGGATGTTTGTTACTCTTTCACGCAAAAACTACTGATCAGATTTTAATGAAACTTTACAACAATATAGCTTATGCATCAGAATAACACATAGGCTATAATTTTAACCGACTTTCAAAATGGAGGAGTTGTTATGTTCGTTTTTTTATGCTCAACGATCACTCCGCCGTTTGTGAACCGATTTTCAAAATTTTTCTTTTGGTGTATAGGGCATTATCCCAATTTAATATCATGTTCACAAAAATGGTGATCTGATGAAGGAATCCATGGGTAATCGAGGGAACTCCTCAAAATTTATATGAAAACATGTGGTGACTTTGGTTTCATGAGAAGTATTCCGAGTATATGCTAACAACAAGTAAGATTTTGGACCCAGCGACACCCACCCATGGTTCGGGAGCTGCTGAGAGAACTCCTGACTCTTCATAGATATATATAGATATATATATAAGATCGGAAAGCAGATTCTACTATGCAAATTACATTCGTCATCATCATCATCATCACTACCAAGTACCATTTTTTTTAAGAAAAATGGAGGCAAACGAGCAAACGGGTCACCTGATGAAAAGCAACTTCCGTCGCCCATGGACACTCGCAGCATCAGAAGAGCTGCAGGTGCGTTGCCGGCCTTTTACGAGGGAATAGCGTAATAGGGTAGGGGAGGATAGGGAAGGGAATAGGGGAGGGTAGGGAAGGAAATAAAGGAGGGTAGGGGAAGGGAAGAGGGTAGGAGATTGGGCCTCCGGCAAAGAAAATATACAATACGCGAACCTCCGGTCAACTCACCACTTGGCGAAACACAGCGCAAGCGCTATTTCACGCCGGTTTTCTGTGAGCCCGTGGTATTTCTCCGGTCGAGCCGGCCCATTCGTGCCGAATTATGGCTCTCCCACGGTATCGTCCCATGATACGTTTCATAGTCTTTTAGATCGAGACTCGAGTTTGTCAATCGATTTAAAAAAAATTATATCCACTAATATTATTTAAAACCTGAAGAGTTTGTTTGTTTGCTCGTACACGCTTATCTCAGGAAGTACTTTCTGGTCCGATTAAAAAAAAAAAATCAGTGTTAAATAGCTTATTTATCGAGGAAGGCTATTTATTATTACTTACGCTAAGACTAAAATATATATGACCGAAGAATCAGAATAAAATGTGGAAAAACCCGGGAAAATTATTAGAAACTAGAAAGGGTTTATCTCACGAAGTACTAGAGCATTTTTGATATTATTTGTCACAACTCACAGATATAGAATAGACCACGTGAAGGGACAGAACTTTTTGCGGGAAAATGTACGGTTTTCGTAAAATTCCTAATTTACGCGGGCGAAGCCGCACGGGACATCTAGTATATTATAATGACAAAATTGATTAGAATTACCTTTTATTTATCATATAGGTATCAACATTTTTAATTTGAGAGAACCTAAGATTGCTGAAGACCCGTCGGGTCAGTTCGGCCTGCAATCATTCCAATCGGATGGATCAGCTTCCACTTCGAGCCTTTAAAGGGCATAATAGGCTCCAAGAAAAAATGTGCACAATATAATACAGAACTTGCTAACTTATTTAATAAAAGGACAAAATTTTAATTAAATAGACATTTATAAATTCAATTCAAATGTAAGTGCTGTGTTTTTATTAGCTAATAGACACCAGTTATGTGGGTTTTTTCTCTGCCTGTTCCAATGCAGGTTTTCTTACGTATGATGTGAGCTTTGATTTATTATTATTGACTGAATGTGGTCTATGAAACTAATTAAATTTTAAAAGCTATTTATTAACTTATATATTAAATATTAATTATTATATAGTAAAAACCTTTTATAAACTTTAGTGACATGACGTAATGACCATATAAATTTTATTTTTAATATCATCTCACTGGCCAGTGGCCATGCCTTATATGGTAATCATAGGGTTACGTACATAATTTTTTTAAACAGTAGTTTATCTCCTCACTAACGCATTGGATTGGCTAACGCCAAAAAAAGTCAACCAACAACGCTGCTGAATAGAAAAACTAAAGTAACTAAAAAGTTAAATAACCACAGAAGCCGGGCATTAGTCATGGACATAATAATAATAACTAATAAGCAAATCGTCAAAAATTCCAAACGCGAAAAAACAGTAATAAAAGTTATTTGTTTAAAAGGGGGTATTAGTACTTGTTATTTAAAAACAGAACAATTAATTTTATAGCCACTGCCCCTAATTTTAATCACGTAATGAAAATGAAATATTAATGGTTATTTATAAAGCTTAACCCTTTTTTGTTACCACCGGGCCGTTTTTGTATAATTCTAAATTTTATGGTTTTAGGTTTTCGTTATTTGGGTACTAATAGTGTCTAGCTACTTATATTATTATGATTTATGTGTTGGAGTTTCATTTCTGAACTAAGTAAATATTATTATTATTTAGGAAATTGTGCAAATAATATAAGAGGTTTTTAATCTATATTTACATGCTAAAATAATATTATAATGTAGAAAGTTTCTTATTGATCTTCATATAAAACTAGCCAAATTGGGTTTTCGGAAGATTGATGTATCATGTCGCATAAAAATGCAGTATAAAATCACATGTGCGTTAACCTTGTCTCTGAGTTGAGTGGTTTTGATTTTAGAGACTCTACTGTATGACATTTATACTGTGGCACCGGAGGAGGGATGAGGGTTCCTCAAGGTCGTTGAAGGTCACGTTATCTGCGGATCGACCTTCACAAATCACTGTCCGTTTGTTTGTTTTGACCTCTCTCGATATTTGGCGACCGCAAAGCACTCCTTTTGTTTTGGAACGCCCCAGGTATATTTTGTCATATATTTTGTTTTTGATGGACACTGTATTACTTATCGGAAACTTAAGACAAAGCTAAGAACATTATCCTTATTATAAGTGACCAATGTCTATTTTTTTGAGAATGTAAAGATCTACCATTGAAAAACTTGACGCAGTCTAATTTTATTGTAATTTTCCTCATCAGCTGTTTTGCATGTATTTGCTGGAGACGTCAAAATGTTACGTTACGTATACGGAAAAGTTTTATTGTCTATGCAAATTATTTATTTTTAAAATTGTCTAGCCTAAAATATGGATGAAAATATTATGTACTATCTGCAAACTAAGGGTTTGTGCGTTTGAACGATGAGGCAAATTTGCATGGAACTTGCAGGCACATAAGTAAATAAACTTAAAACTACACACAGGGAGCAGGTGACTTTATTTTGAGAAAGCGGAAAATCCTGCGTGATTTTTAGGGTTCCGTACCCAAAGGGTGAAAACGGGACCCTATTCATGAGACTTTGATGTCTGTCCGTCTGTCTGTCTCCAGGCTGTATCTCAAGAACCGCTATAGCTAGAGTTCTGAAATTTTTACAGATTGTGTACATCTGTTGCCGCTATAACAACAAATATACTAAAAACAAAATAAAATTAATATTTAAAGGGGGCTCCCATACAACAAGCTTGATTTTTTTGGCCTTTTTTGCTCGATATCAATAAGGGTAACATGTAGGCACTTGATATTTTCACATAGTTCTTAATTATATGCCTACTTCAATATTTAAGAATAATATTAAAATAAAATAAAATATTTAGGGTGGATCCCATACAAAAACACAATTTTTGGTCTATGTTTGCTCTACAACATGACTGGTGAGACAATACCGATACTTATGGAGAGTACTCTATACTCGATTCTCATTATAATTATGTAATAAAATTAGGTTCTTAATTTTTTTCGAATTTCCCAAAAATAAATGAATCATGGATTACGCGGCTAGGCAAGTAGGCATACTATGCGGCTGGTGCAGGGGCGTGCGCTACCAAAGAAACACCACACAACTACCCCTCCCGCTCGCGATGTCCATGCGTTGGGTAAATAATTATCTAACTTTAAGCTACATTTACTCAGTGATCAATTGATATAATTTTTTTATATTATTTTTTTCCAACTAATATGATAGCCAAATATCACGTCCTCGAGTATTGAACATGTCTCACCAGTCATGCAGTATATAACAGTACGGAACCCTTCGTGCGCGAGTCCGACTCGCACTTGGTCGATTTTTTACCTTGAAGTAAAGTTTTAATGTCTTTATGTTGCAAGATAGGTACGAATAGATTATCATTATGACTATATAATATTATAAACAGTTAACCTTATAGACTATAATCCATACTCTATATCTATTGTGTGCGATACAAATTCTCGTCTCGGTGCGCGCTCATCTTGCGGTTTGTACAGTCGACGACCAATCTCAAGTTGCATGTTCGAACCTTACTGCTCTAGTAATAAGGTTTATAAGTGCTCACAGGTATACGTGACTGTACGTTAGTGTAAAGTTTACGTCATACCGGCAAGATGTAACAATGTAGGCTGATTCACCGATTGTTTTTATATTTGTTAATTATTGTTGTGTAATCTACAGTAATTATTTGCTCTACCTCAACTATTTAAATATTATGCATTTATTAACATGCAATAATATGACGCCCGCAACTCCGTTGCGCCAAAATTCGCGCTGGAACCGTACATTTTCCAGGCTAAAATGTGTTCTAGATATCCTTTTCCGGGACATAAAAGTATTTCCATGATACCAAATTACAGCAAAATCGTTTCAGTGCTTTGGGCGTAAACACGTAACAGACAGACGTCAGACAGAAATACACATTTCCGCATTTATAATATTAGTGTGGATGCCAATTTTGTCTAGAAATACGTTGATAGCACAGAAACCGTAAATTTTGTCAAAGAAATTGGGTCCAGACCCTGAGTACTAAAATCCAAAGTCCAGACCTAATTTCATGCAAATCAGTTCAGCGGTTTGAGTTGTCAAGAGGTAGACAAACAGTCAGACTTTTGCATTAATAATATTAATAATATGGATATTGGATATCTGGATATGAATGTAGAATGTAGAGAACTAGAGATCATAGAGTTCCTACTCAATGTCTTCTCTTTTCCTTTTGTGTTTAGCCAAATAGTAGTTAGTCGGCCTTGAAATTTGAATGTCAAATCATCTATCAATTTACAAACCCTTAATTAAATTAACAATGTCAAAAAACTCATCATTTATGTTATTAATTATCATTAGTTTTATCTTCTGTTGTAGGCATAAGGTACACATTAATTTGTACATCATTATTCATTAATTAATGATTGTATAAATTAGAAATAAAATATAATACTTAATGTAATCAACGGCTTACGTGCTAATTAATTGTAACTCTTTATTGAAATAATGATTAAAATGTGGGTATAGTTCGATCATTAATGTTAATTCAAGGATTTTTTACAGTGAAAGCTTTTCCTGATTTATTGATTCTGATTATTTCTTTTAGGATTACATGGGCAGCAAACAATTTTACATTTTATATTATAAATGGAAATGTCTATCTTTGTGTCTGTTAACTTTAGGCAGAACCAATATTTACCTCCATTTTTTTCCTTGGAAAAATGAACGGAAAAACTAGAACGGGAAAACTTATAATACCAAATATATAAAGTCAAAACTACGATGACTAATGTTTTTTCTCTGCGTCGTATAACCAGACAGCGACCAGTAATAAAGAGGCGACGAATGTAAAATGTTTCTCATGGGTTGGTCGGTTTTATATTTAACTCGATACGTGTTTTATGCGAGCAGATGGACGTCAATACTCTACCTCGTTAACTGTATGTTTATCGTGCAAATCCAAGATTAATATGATCTCGGATCGGCTTAACCAGTTTATCATTTGTGGCTAGTTTGTGTTGCATCAAATTTACTAACCGATGTTTGATCTTTTTAACCCTGTTTAACCCGGTTCGGCTCTGTGATTGGTCCAAATTACGTATTCGGCTTCGCATTAATTGACACAAACAGAAGAACTTCACTCGATAGAATCTTTTTTCAATGCTGTGCTAAGAATACTGAACTAAGCGACCTATTTTTTATAGCTTTAATTAGATAAAATGATTATCTATCCGTATTCGCAAAAATGGAAATTATAGCATTTATTTATTGATGCCAGTGACAAGATATCTAGAGAATTCGCGTACGCCGCGGCTTACCGAGCTCCGGCAGTCGCGCGGTGGCGCTTAAAGATACATTTTGAGTGATAGATGCCCTTAAGACAACGCCGAAACCCCCAAACATATATCTATAAGGAGTAAGGAGTTCTGTTCACCACCTTCGAACCATGGTATATCCTGGTGCAAAATCTTACTTTTTTTTAACATATGCCTGGAATACTTCATATGAAACTAAAAAAAACATATGTTTCAATTTGAATTTTGAGGAGTTCCCTCGATTACTCATGGATCCCATCATCAGATCACCACTTTTGTCAAAATGGGACCAAATTGAAGTGAAACCTAATATAACGAAAGAAAATTTTTGAAAATCGGTTCATAAACGGCGGAGTAATCGTTGAACATACATAAAAAAAAACATATCCACAGACGAACGTATAACCTCCTCGTTTTTGGAAGTCGGTTAATGAGTAAATCTCGATTAAATAAAAAAAAAAGATATATTATACAAAATCTCTCAACTAAATATTATTGTCATAAATAAAGAAGCAGATGGAGATTTGATTCGTTTTAATGGCATCTAAAGAGATAAAATAACAAGATATTGAATAAGTTGACAGAAATGTTAATTCGATTCATCGTATAAATCATGCGAACTGTTAAAAAAATAAGAAATGCTATAATTTAACGAATTAATTAGCAAACAGCAATCTTCGAAAAATTTGTCATCAAATTCGGGTTGAGCGTTTGAATTGGAAAATTATTGTAATGTAGGTACTGTATAGTCCAGCACAGTGATGGATAGATAATTTTATTTGCGTACCTGTACAAACACTTTAATAGGTTATTTGTGTCTCGGCGATGCGGCCGGTGGCGTGTCAATGTAATGGCTCGTCCGACCGCTAAATTACGTCCATGTTGAAGTAACTGCATAATTGTTGCTGTAAAAGTATTAACAGCATATCCTCAATCGTAAGATCTCCTCGTAATATTATGAGCTTCTAAGGTTTCTGACTGAAGTTTTATCTATTGAACCGTGCCTGTTGGTTGGTTGATGTTTTGATGTTAGCCAATCGAAAGCGCTAGTAAATAGATATACTTCTGTCAAATACCTTAGATTCCAGGCATTAGCCCATAACCAGTGATTTACGAAGTAGTCAGCATTAACCTGATCTAGAGGGTACCTATCTTCAATATCTCAAAAGCTTAGGAACCCCTGCTCAGCTCTTAAGGTCAGTCTATGGCCGGTATAAATAGTCAGTACTCAAGATGCATCTCGGTCTCAAGACACGGTTCAGGCTCTGTGATTGGTTGGCTGTCAAAATTTGGACCAATCACAGAGCCGAACCGCGTCTTGAGACCGGGTCGCATCTTAAGTACTGACTATTTATACCGACCTCTGTTGTTATTAAGGATTACGATCGAGATAAGTAGACTCGTATCATTTTTTGTTTAATCAACCTGATGCACCAGAGACAAATAGCTTGTTGTTGTTAACATTGCAATTAATGACTAAATTAATGAGAGTGCATTATAAGTATTTATAAGTAAATAGTCAACGTCAAATAGTAAACTAGAGCTGGGAGCCAGCGATTATGACGAATCTAGCTGATATTCGTTCGTCGTCAAACTTGGCCTTCATAGTTTAGCAGAAAAAATTAAAAGCTCCGATTTGGCTTTAAATAGCTCGGTTTATAGATTTTGTAACTTTATGTTTCGAGATAGCTCACACTTGTAGAGCATCTCTATGTAAGCTCATGCATTATTTCTCCTGGGAACTGTACCACGAATCTGTCACTGTGCCCTTGTGTTTTGTCCGTTTTTTGGGCCTGTCCGCAATGCGCTTTGTTGACGCGTTTATTTGCATATATCCTTGAGGCGTTGGACGCCTCGTCAAAAGTATTTGCATTGTGCGATAAGATCGAGAGCGCGTGCGTGTGCGCTTTGTGAGCTCGAGATCATACGATATTTGAAACTTTGACACTGTACTATCGGTGCCTAATAGAAAAGGTATCCATAGAATGTAGAGTAGGACCTACCGGTTACTACCGTTCTAGAAATCATGAGAACTCAACTTTAAACTTAATGATGAATGTAAGAACTAAACTGGTTTTTCCTTTTTCATGTTTGTCATTGTAGTAGTTAGGCTCTGAATATACAAATATATGCTGTTTTTTATCACAATATGCTGTTTTTACACACAACAGTATGCTGTTTCTTTAACAAAAGCCTCCTAGAAAGGGTTTATAAATTTAAATACTTGGGATACTACTTGACACCTGACTTAAGGATGACTGCGACGTTGAGAGGGAACGGAGAGTGCTGTCGGTGAGGGCAAACATGCTCGCTCGTCGGTTTGCGCGCAGCTCACTGAATGTCAAAGTGACATTATTCAGGGCTTATTGCACCTCGTTTGCAACGAGGTTATACGATTTCAGCGCTATACGATTTCTGAGTGTAACTGGCCTGTGGGCCAGTTACACTCAGAAATCGTATAGCGCTCTTCGTGTCCAATTCAACAACGCGTTGGGTCATGGGTGTTGTTGGGGCTGCCTTGGCGCTGCAGCGCGTCAAGTATGTTCGCTGAGGCACGTGTAGATTGCTTTTATGCAACCATGCGAAAAAGATGCGCGTCCTTTCACTCCTTGGTGCGACGGGTGAGGGGTATGCAGTACTAACAGCATACTGAGGTTGTTTGCAGAACGGCTGGACTGTCCTTATGTCAATCGATGTGAAGCTGTGTCACATGGATTAGCAAAATAGTTGATAACTTCATAACAATTATACTAGCTGTTAGCAATTTAAATCATTATTTATCATTTTTAAAGATACTAACATTAGCTTTTAAGAATATTAAGTGTTGCTAACAATTGGGTCAAATGTAGCCTGAAAATAAAAATTGAATATTATTATTATTATTTATCCCGAACTAGTATACTGTTCCCGTGAGTTAACTATTGATATCACTAGGTAAAATTAGAATTCTAATAAAAACAATACAAATGTTGATTAATGTTCAGCAATTACTTGTTCAGCCGTGGATGTATGACAAATTACGAGATAAAGTTTCCGCCGTGCCGCGTCTCATAACAATGAACAAGAGCTAGACGAAAATATTGGCTATAAAGCCCGGCGGCGGGGTCAGTGAACCTCACCAAATGATCATAGACGATGTTTTTGTCGACACGAGCAAAAACCGATCCGAATGATCCCGAGCAATGAGAACCGAGAGGTAGTTAGCGATTATTCAATGCCTATATTTAAATCTTCGCACATGTCGAACTTTACGAGTGCTAGGGTTGTCAACCGAAGAAAATCGGATTTGAAATAGGAAAACCAGGACATTTGTGCATAAATAACAGGAGGATTTTTCTATTGCAAATCCATGCAAGTTACAATAGGAAAACGAATATCTAGCGAAAACAAACAAGGTGAAAATCCAAGCACCTACATAATAAAATTATTTTTCTTTTTTGCAAACAAAATAAAACAAGTTAGGACCAAGGACTAGATATGAAATGTGCACTTTAGTCTGTAATAATTTATTTTCAATTTGTTAAGCTTATCGGGATGCTCTTTGGAAACTATGTCGGACGTCCCATAGGCCATAACACTACAAAAACTAGGACATATTCTGGGAAAACAGGGGGGTGTGCCAAAATGTTTTCGTTTTCGCTTCGATAAAGAATCGCCGATGAAAATGTATAGAACTGACATAAGCGTTCCTTAATATGACGTTGACGTTCGACTCGTCTTATGTCAATTCCATACATCTTGATCGGCGATTCTATAACAAAGCGAAAACGAAAAAATCTTGACTCACCCTCCAGGACTGTTGGCAGCCCTAACGAGTGCTCATGCGACTGACCTTGGCTCAGAAACGGCCTATTTCAGACTGTTTTCGGAGAGGAATTAATTGGTATTCCGATGAACGTTAATTTGTTTATCGCTGTCGTGATGTATTTGGTGTTTCGTAATTCGTTAAATTTTCATGAGCGAATTATACAAATCGATTATAAAACTAGATAAGATTTACATAATGTTTGAATCCAAATCTTCTCTTCCATAACTTCTCATCTCACTACATGTTTACAAAATAAAAATTCATACATACCATGTTCTGCATAATGTTGTTTGAAAATCTTAATTTAACTTCAGGTATTAAACTGTGTTTCATGATAATTGTATTAATTTCAATGGCAAGAGTAGGAACCATTGTAAATTGTAAATAAAAAGTCAATTAACAGCCACATTCGATACATTTAATGGTAACATAAGTAGTTTAGTGAAGATTTTGTCGAAAAATGTACCTATGTAGTTTATATCAAAACCTTCATCAAATAATAACTTAATATGTAGTCCTCAATCTCTGAGTGCAACCATGATTGAATACTCTGGCGAAGCTTTGACTTAAACATCTTTTTTTTGTCTTCAATTTTAATAACATCCTATATTTCCATACCTTTCTTCCAAATTCATTTTCGTAACTATGTATAGCTTACCTATACCTATACATAGTGCCTAATGGCATTTACATCAAACAATATTCCTTTGATTAGATTACTAAATTCTAGAAACAACTCTACGTGTGTGTTCATAATACTTGTACCACTTTGTCGCTAACAAGCCATGCAAAACCTGCTGGCCGTAAATCAAAGCGAATTGATTATACACCAGATATATAGACCGATAGGACTAGGTTTTTTGGTTTCAAAAATTCTAAAGTTTCTAATTTTTTGCGTATAGTTTTGGGACCACTAGGTAAACCTAAAAAATGATTTTGTGTCATTTTGGTCGACAGCTTCCAGAGATATTTCGGGATTTTGATTTTTGGTCGCTATAGGCCGAAAAAAATATTAAAGTTTAAAATTTAGCTTTTGTGATATTGCTAGGGTAGTAACTGATGTGCAGACACGTTTTGTGTCAGATTCATCCACGGGTTTCCCAGTAATTAGCAAATATTAGAAACATCGCCTAATTGCGTCGAAAAAATATTAGAGTTTGTAAAACCGGTATAATATAGTTTAGTTTGTTGATAACTGCTACTGTTAAAGTTTTGTGTCATTTTCATCCACGGGTTTTGAAGAAATTTATATTTTTGCTTTCAACATCCCGTAAAAGCTACAAAAAGTAATTAAAGTTTTTAGAGTTTACATATTTACAATTAAAAGGTCAATTGCAAACCACATTTAAAAATTTAGTTCCTTTTCAGCCCCGATTTTAAGAAAAATTGACGATCGAGTAAAGCGAAATTGATTTTTATACTTGTTAATAGGCCACAAACCATTTTATTTTTAAACATAGATACAACATCATATTTTGAAGGACTTGTGTAAGAGAAAAGACCATATTTTATAATTTTTTCGATGGGAAAGAAATAAAAAATTTGCATCTTATTTTCACAAACATTCAACTTAATTTTGAAACTTAAAGCTCAGTCAATATTTTAATATGTACTAAAAAATCTACCATTATGATTTATTAGTAGTTTTTTAAAAGTTTATGTATTATTTTAAGTTGTTGAAAAACAACTTACTACGTCATCCGCACTAAATTCTCTTGTGTTCACTGTTCAATGATTTGAATTTTATTCTATTTGTAAAATAAAACTGACAATTTAATTTGGTTTGAGTACCTTTTCAAGTAGGGTTGCCATCAGGGGTTTGGATAAAGCTAACTAGTTTTTTTTAATACATCATAAAGCATAAGCCGCAAATCGCAATTTACCTTTTAAGTTTTACGGTTAAAGCTGCGCGTCCACTGGATCGGAGCGTACGCATCGCGGCATCGGCATTTCGTCTTACGAAATGCCAATAGGGTGCTTCCACTGCATTCGGATTCATCATAGGCAATTAATTAGTTATTTTTAGTCCGTCATAGACTGTTAACGTGAATTTGCGTTATAGAGGATATTGTTGTAACTAGCTGTATTTTATCAGAAGAGGAAAAGAGAAACAAGAGAAAATGAAATTCATTATTTCCCAATTTCATCCCAAATATTGTCTGTTCTCAGTTGGTTATGATGATGTTGAAGTTTTAGATTATAAGGTTCTTCATATTTTTCTACAAAAGTAATAATTAAAATATCGTCATTCATCGTGAATAAGTATCTAACACGCCAGAATTTGAAATCTTCGGAATCCGAATGACGCGTTCTCTGCGGGAGACGTCTTCGTCATAAATACCGGCCAGTATCCAGTGGACACAGTAGTCAGTACTATATAAATCAATACAAAGTAACAAATCCGTACGCTGCGTATGCTCCGATTCCGATCCAGTGGACGCGCAGCTTAAATTAGACCGCAACGTGACGCGTAGATGCATACTATTAATAATAATAACTAAACACACTGTATGGTTTTGACAGATCAACTACGTGAGACTTTTTTTATAAAATAAGGAGGCGAACGAGCAAACGGGTCATCTGATGAAAAGCAACTTTCGTCGCCTATTGACACTCGCAACATCAGAAGCGCTGCCGGTTTGTTACCGGCTTTTAAGAGGGAATAGGGTTAGGGGTCCCTCCCCTAACCTATAACCCTATTCCCTCTAGGGTTGTAGGGGATTAGGCCTCCGGAAAACTCACTCTTTCGGCGAAACACAGCGCCTGTTTAGTCTGTTTTCAATTATTAAAAACAGTAAAACTACTTAAATGTGGAACCCAGACACGTTGGTGCAATTGACACGCTTTGTTCATCCTAATAACTACCCCTGGCACTTCACACATGGACACTTTATGGAGGACATGGGTGTGGTGACTCTACTGGCTGGCAGCTGGTAGGTTCGTCAAAAAATAATATCTTATTTTTTGACGAACCTACTCTACATCTACATCTCATAAAAACTACCAACGAAAATTTTTTTGAACGAGATCTAGCAAGTAGTTTTTTTTGTACGTCATAAATGGTAAACCTTAAGAGCCTGCTGCTAAAACGCTAGCCCCGCCTACACATCCCGCTATCCTCCAATCGTGATACAATGATTCCATGAATCGTGCTCCCGAGCAATGTGCTTTATGCTGCAGCTAATAGTGAACAATATTGCGCAACAACGGTGCCCGCATTATAGCACGAAAGTAAAGGTCGTAAGTCCCAGAACTGTTTTTTGGTGATTACTTAAAAACTAAATACAATACAAATATTTCCGCTAGCTATTATTTTATAAAGTGTGTGAATTTAGTAGTGCATGTTATTTAATGATAGTAACTCAATAAGTGTAACAGATATTCGTTGAAAAGCCCAAAAATATTCATAATTTCGAAAAATAAAACTATCGAGTCAAAATAAGTGAATCGTGTTTTCCGTAAGTTAACCCTCTACTACCTGACCCTTATTTCTCATACGTAACTACCTACCCGGAGTCTCTCAGACTCCCGTATTTTGAACTCTTAATATACAAAAAGTATGCTATATGAAAATCAATTAAAAGAAACTTGTTATAGCTTAAATACTTCTTTATTTATTAAAAATAATAAAAACACTAAAACCTTATGTCTTATACTTAAAAAGTACACATTTTCTCAAAATGAACAAAATTTTTTCAAAATTCTTACAGTTTTGCTAAACGAAATATTTAAAAAATATTAACAAAAAAATAGGAACTTTCTTTATAAATTATTTAAAGATTAGTGACTAATCAACATAATGTGACATTCATATTTGGTAAAAAAGATTTTTTTAAATAAAATTGCAAGGCTCGAACTTTACAATTTTTCACGGCATATTGAGCACGTCGTGTACTGCACTCCAGGCAGGTAGGCTTCTTACATATGAAGCAAAATATTGTATTGTCGTCTGACGAAGAAGAATCTAGGATCGAGCCTAAGGGTTGCGATGAAGCACTCTCTTCTACGATTTCACCATCTTCGATCTCTGTATCCGATGCAGAATCACAAGAAAGGACAACATTTTCATCGATATCTGGCTCGTTTTCGCTGCATTGTTCATCAAAATATTCCTCTTCATTCGAAGAAAGGTCTTTCTTCAACCAACGCTCAATATTTTTATTATTTGACGTCATTTTCAACTAAAACAAAAAAGAAAAAGGTTCTTGAAAAAGTCACGTAACTACCTACCTGGAGTCTCTCAGACTCCACGACATAGTTTTTTACTCACCAAAATGCACCAAATGCGCGTGCGACCTCGACGAGCTGAAAAGCGGTACTCCAGGTAGAGAAGCGAAGGTACACAGACGCACGACCGTCAATGGACCTTGCTTGTAAAGATATGAACAAAAATAGAACTGCTGGAGTCTGAGAGACTCCGGTCAGGTAGTTAAGGGTTAAATATCAGATAAATATACTTAATGATTAAATAAATCTCAATTTCATTGGAGTCAATCGTCTTCCGGGAGTGTAATACTTAGTAGAATACACAGCAAAAAATGACAACCCGGTCTTAAGGTACAATTCCGTGCATCGCGACAGTCGTCGGCAGCGCGCGGCTTACGACTGTCGCGATGGAGGGAATTGTACCTTAAAACAAAAAAATTATCTAACCCATGCGTGTGTGGGGTATCCATGGGTAGGTCTTCAAAATTTTCCATCCAAAACCATCAAAAATGTCAAATTTGTACAACCTGAACACGAGGCACATGTCAAACTTGTGAAAACCAACTTCACTCTGGACCGGGTTGGCGCAATCTGTAGTTCAAGTCTTTAGACAAGATATTCTAAATTCGCTGCTAGGGGCACATGAGTATTGTCAATGAAAAATATCAAAATATCAAATTAAAATGTTTTATTTTTAATGCTAAAATAATGCAATCGTGAAAAACATAATATTATGTCTTATACTTAATAATATCATAATATTATTTGTAGTAGGTAATATTATTTAATTTGTAGGTAACAACCCTGGGAACGAACTCTATACTCGAACTCGTACCACCGACCACAATAGACATAACTACCAGTAGTTCGACTGCAAAGAGACGGACAGGTTTCAATATCTGTTAAATTCGTCAGGTTTCACCTGACGATTTTAATCGCATGTGCCAAAACATAAACAACAATACGACCAAAGCGGAACACGTCCAGCGAATATGTCATAGTTTTAAATTCGTAGATCAGCCCTAGCTCTGCTAGCGACGATTTTTGTCGCTACGGTTGTTAACTTGTTACCTATGAATTTAAATCTAGGACATATTCGCTGCGCATGTTCTTCTTTGGTCGTATTTTTGTTTGTGTTTTGGCACATGCGATCAAATTTGTCAGAATCCAATTTTGAAATCTTTATTTTAAATATTTAAAAATAAATTATATCAGCCATCGCGAGGTACATTCCGTTCATAATCTTAGTGAAACCCGACGAATTTGACAGATATTGAAACCTGTCCGTTTCTTTGCAGTCGAACTACTGGTAGTTATGTCTATTGTGACTCTGACGAGGATTACGAGAGTTATTACAAAATTGAAAAATTTTGACATTTTTGAATGCGTTGGGCGAGTGCGGGGGCCGGGGTGTGAAGTGTGCGGGTGAAAACTATCAGTATCACTATCAGCGTAGCGCGCGGAAAAACATTATTACTTATTTTGCTTTTGCGAAATAGATAATACACAATTTTAAAAAATCAGAAGTTTATCCATCACTATGGATAGATCCACTGATCTGTATGTCTGTCTAAAGGCTGTATCTCAGACAGCCTGAAGACAGACATACAGACGGACAGACATCGAAGTCCCAGTAATGGGTCCCGTTTTACCCTCTGGGTACGGAACCCTAAAAACGGTAGGATATTGGATAGAGTTTACTCAGAATCTGTTTCACACTCGTCCTGTTCCTTCATACTGATCATATTTTTTTCTCTAATTTTTAAAGCAATTGGTGAAAAGGACTCAAAATGAAAATATATATTTCTTACTTCTTTAGGATGTTGAATATGTAAACGCCTTTAATTAAAAATATCTTTTTCGTATTGTTTTGAGCTTGCAAAAATAAAAATGATTAAAATCTCGAAATATCGTGGATGAATCTGACACAAATTTATTCTATGGCTTTATTTAATAGACCTGATCCCAATTATTGTGATTTCAGAAACTCTAAAATTTTTTTAGATAGTGTTTTAAATAACTGGCAATATTTCGGGTTGCAAAGGGCTAAAATGGTTCAAATTAGGTACCCACAATCCGAAGACTAATCTAGATATGATGCTATTGTTATATTTAAGTTAAGTTTTTGCTAGCTAGTTTTATACAAATTTTAAAAAATCGACTACAAAATTTTGATTTTCTCAAAAACCTATTATCAGAAATGACACAAAATTTAAAAATAACCTAATAAGACATGACTCCATCCATGTGCAAAAATTCAGAAACTTTAGAATTTTTGAAACTTAACACCTCAAAACAAGCTAGTCCCGCAGGTCTAATAGTAGATATCCGACTAGATTTGATAAATTAAAATATAAAATGCCAAGAGGACAATGGCCATACCTACGTGAGATACTCCGGATAATTTATAGAGATTAACCGCCTCTGTGAATCGTGAATACAAATTAGTCGATACAAAAAACGAGATGTGTCTAAGAAAAATAATAAGTTCGAGCCACGATCGTCTAGCGTCCTTGAACGAGAAATCCTTGATGAGTACAATCAACCGCCACTGAATAAACGCCTATCCAGGGTTGCCTGTAGTATATCTATAATAATATAAAGCTGTTTGTTTCAACGCAATAATCTGAGGAACGGCTGGTATGATTTGAAAAATTTTGTGTTGGATAGTCCATTTATCGAGGAAGGCTTTATGTTATTTAACATCACGCTAAGACCCGAAAGAGCGAGCGAAGAGTCAGAGGAAAAAGTGGATGAACGGGGTAAATGTGTTGACGCGAACAAAGACATGGGCATTGGGAAAGTACTATGATATGCTAGTATATGATAAACTGCTTGTAACAAGTTACAAAACTAATGATGTTGTCTACTTTTTTGGAGGTCGTGTTTGAGCAGAGATTAAATGATACGAATTACATATTGTGTAAAGAATTAAGATGTATGTAATGTCTAGAGCAAGCAAATGATGGTTGAAATGTACAAATTCTATTTAATTTATCAACGCCCGTTGTATGAGGTTTTTTGACAATTTTAAATGTATTCAATAGCGTTGATGGTTGGTTAATGTTGGGGCGCCGGACGTCACATCAAAATTCGGATATTTCTCAGGTTTTCTTCTAAGCAGAAAACCTTTTTTGAAATTGATAGAGCAATAAATTTCTGAGAGGTATTCTCTATGTTTTTTCAAAATAGTTATAATCCATAACGAGTTGCAATTCCAACCCTGCTATAGGTGGGCAAGTGTGGCGGCAAAAAGTGTCTTAGTTTTTGTCGTCAGTCGCGATCGCAGATAAATGGGCGCGAATCGCCTATTAATGTCGTGTTCGCCGCGCTCTTCGCGGATTAACCCTATATGTAAACTGATCATTATATGCATCTAGATAACTCCGCCGAGTGAAACACCACCAGAATTTATCTCTCCCATCGTGTTTTATGATAAAAGGCGCGTAAAAAACGAATTACCCCCTACAAACGTATATAAATTAACTCTACAAAGTACAAACGAAGCGATATCGATGCAAGTGCAACAATTACGTCTACTCCTTTCGAATATAATTTTAACGTCTAGAATGTCGTAACTCGCCTGCAATTGGAAGCGTTTCTCAGAAAGTACTCGCCGACAAAGTAGTGTTTATTTGCCTTTAATGTTAATGCACAAAATCAATAATTAACCGGTATACAGGTATAGAATTATAGGCGGGCGAGTGGCGAGTGAATGAGAAGATTGCCGGCAGTCGCCAATTATGTGCCCACTATATTATTATTAAAATGGCTCCGTAAATATGTCACGCTTATACCTCCGCTTCGATTTGAATTGAATTTAATTCGAGTTACGGCTCGTCGACTGCATAAATCCTCTCATAATCTTTATTCCCTCCCAATTACGCCGGACGACCTCGTGGTATGAAGATACCGGAGTGGCGATTTCTTCAAGAGATTGTGGATATTTTTGCACGTGGTACGAATAACCGATTACCGCTTAAGGTTCTGATGTATGTTGTGTTGTGTTTGTGCATTGTGCACAACTTGTTATAATTTCCTTACTGCATTTAAAGTTTTATCTGCAGACTGCAATCTTACTAGTTTCTGAATGCTTTTAGAATTTTAATAGTAATCTTATTTGAGTTCCTTAGATATTAATCAAGTTTTTAGTATCTGGAGAGTTCTATGAAAATTGAGGTAAAACAAGTTTTAATTCATGGGTCAGACTACGCTAATTTACGGCAAGTCATATGCAAAATATAGAGCGAAGTAGTGCGGTTCGATGCACAAGTGTGCGTAAGTACGTGTAAATGTAGCGACCTCAGTAATAAAGACCGTGCGCTATCTTGTTCTTTATTTGATGTAAGATTTTGCCTTCCAAATGTATGAATTTGTTTCAAGCTTCCATATCCGCGTCATATTAGAGGAGCACATTCGAGCGACACCTCCTAAGTGGATATTAATTGCGGGTTGCCGTTTTCGTCCACTGCCAAGTTCACGGTATCGTGGCAGTTTGTTTGCCCTTCTATTGTATATTCGTACTTAGAGGTTATTATCATCTTTTAGTTGTGTTTGTTTTTTAGATTAACACTTGTCCGTTATACTCTAATTCAGACATTTAATTTCCATAACGATTTGTGTATTTATGAGCAGGTTTAAAAGGTTCGTTGAAGATAGATATTAGATTTTTCTACAAGACGTAAAATTGAAATTGTTTTTGAAATGTCGTTCTTCAGATAAGCGTATAGAATTGAGGCTCTACTAACATTTATTTTTCTTCTGGCACATGTTTAAAATCTATTGTACACAGATCTAATCTGAAGATCAAAATTCAAAATACAGTTGGACGAACAAAGCGATTGTGTGCTTCGGCTATATTTGTTCGCGAACTTTTCTAACTGTTTATCTATTGAGATCATTATGAGCTGCCATCGCTAGTATTGTTCTGTTTCGGCGTGGGTCATTGATCCCACAATCTGCTGTGTGGTGTCACGAGCCTCTTCATAAGATTTCATTGTCTTATAGGCTGGCTATTCATTTTGTATACCATATCAGTTTCTCCCTCTTTTTCCTTTTTTAGGTGTTTGATTTTTTAAGTGCTTCTGAATTGTATGTTTCATTTTTCTTTTATTAACTTTATGGCTTATGGCATGTTTTATCATTTATGTTTAGGATTGTTACATTTTACATACTGGATAGTGTTTTATCATTATAAAAAATTGCTAATGATATTATATTATTTTATTAGATGCTGTTAGATAAACTTGTTAATCGTACAACAACTCGTACAGATACCATTCGATTGATTATATTTAAAAGCCTTAATGGGTAGGTAATCATAATTGCTACCACATGCACATTATGCACATTGCACAACTGACGACGATCTTGGGCAGTCATAGGCTAATATGCCGCTCTACAGTCTACACGTTTGTAATCGTCTGTATTTGTCCATCATAAGCCAATGTAGAGGCCGCTTAAACAATCATTTGGACGTTGGACTGTTGTCCGGTCGATGGCAACATTTAGATGTCTTTATTATTTATCATTTTGACACAGCGATCTGCATGACGGGCATCGCATATGTCTTAACATGACATTATAATCGCATATGCCAATTAGTTGATAATGCCACCGAAGCTGCGCTGAAGATTAATATTTTGCAACTGGATAAATGCGACGTTTAGATATAAATTGATTATGCACTTGTTTGTGGCTTGAACATTTTCGTTTAGATTACACTGGTGTTGCTTATGCACAAAGTAAAAGAGGCACATAATATTATGATTTATGTCTAAGTATGCGTCCAGAGTAGCATGGAATTAGTCGGTATATCTACGTTAATTTCACGGTCATAGTCACTTCTAATCTAGACAGTAGACGCAAAATTAACACTTTTCATAATAATTGTGAATTGACCCATAGAGGTAAAGCTTGTTTCGCAAATGGACGCATTTGAATGAATAAATGTAGCGCTACAATACTTATAAGTTATAATATAACTCAATGAGCGCTACTTAATTTTCCTTGTCCATTGCATTTCAGGCGTCATAACAAGCAGTATTTTGCCTAGATCATTTGGAGTTATAAATCACAGGAGATCAAGTTGCTAATGCGTTATTCGTGTCGACGCAGTCTCATTTTGGTAGTGCACCGTTAACCTATTGTGAGTAAATGCGAGTCAATTTCAGCGTTCTCATATTTGTCAGTAATGATATTAGCTAAGTACAATGAATGGTTGGTACTCGGTTACAATTTTGGTCGATCGTGTTTGACTTGAGGCGTTTCTAATACAGTTTATAAAGTTGCATATTTTATCGTTTTCAACGTTATTTTTAGTATTAAGCATTTCTTTTGTTATTTTGGAATTTGTTTTGAATGATATTGGAAGGTCTTCAATAATCGAGTCATTTATAATTATTATTTATTATACTACATAATATATGATCGCATTCTGTATGGTATACCGCTTATGTTATTCTAATTCTCCGTAAATACAGCTTCTTACATACTTATTATGTTAACGACTAAATCTGGAATTTTGAGTCATTTAAAAGGCGTTTGAGGTTATATTATATTAGAAAACTATTTCGTATCTTTTAAAACTACGCTGTACGTGGTTGTACTAGAATGGAAGATGTTTGGACATTGAGGGGTACTGGGTTTAAAATAAAACTCTCGTATTTGTTAGTTTATGTTAACCAAACATCATTGATTGCGCATAGAATGAACAGGTACGCGTGATTGAAACAATAAAAAGTGTATAAAAGACGGTATTTTTGTATGCGTCGGCCGGCGGGGGTTGGGGGTTAGTCCGGATGTTTGATATGTGAGCCCTGATAAGCGACCACGCGACACTTGAACCCCTCGGGGGCTCCTGCCTGCCTGCCGGCTACTTATTGATTGCCGACACCTACTAATGTTAACAAACAAGCTAATATTGACTAGCAAGCAATGTTTGCTTCAGTGTAAGTTGCAGTAGGTAGTAAAGTATAATCAAAATAGGCAATGATAAATATCACTTTCATAAAGCCGTAGTGAGGATGTATTTTGTTACTGCTTTGATAAAATTTGGTATTGTAGTAGTTTTAAGGCTCTGAAACTAACGCATGGCCTACAATTTTTCCTGAAAAGGTAGGGCGTTCTTGGGGTACTCCACAAAAACGCTCTACTTCAACTACGCAGAAGTATCTTGGTTTATCTTATTTAAGTACATATCCTTCTTAAATCTTAATTGTTAGAGGCAACTCAAGTAGTCGAGAATATTCAGCTTAATCTTCTCTAAATTATCCATCCAAGTTGACAAGCTGATCCAAAACCTATGCGCATCGTTAAGTTTAGACGTATTACTGTTAAATAATACATTCCGTAGTGCCATAGCAATTTTAAACAGAATAAGATTTATTAAACCTAGGCTCGTACTCAATGATGTATGTTATAATTAGTTTCATGTTGTAATATTTATATTCAGCATTAAGCCAGAAGATCGTGAGTCGTGAGGTAGCCGGCTAAGAGCTAATCCGAATAGGAGTTAAAATTAACTGGGGCCGTATATCTGATAGATATTTTAAGTTTTATCCCGCTGCCCGCTACCGGTAGTGGCGGCGGTCACGATCGATGTTATAATTATTCCAACTCTATGTGTTTGTCCACTCAACTCGTCTGTTTAACTTGTTCTTTTATCTACTCAAGTATCAAGTAAAATTATATTTTACAGCTTATTTTAACACCTTACAAAAACAAATGTTTATACAGCCCGGTGTGGTGATATCATTAATATTGTAAATGACTTGAGAAATGAAAACATGACTGCTCTCTCCATAGAAACAAAATCTTGAAAGCAGCTGCCGTGTACAGAAAGCATTATCAGGTGTCACACGACATTAATATTAATTATACGAGAAGCGCTTTCGAGCGATTACTTACCGTGATAGTCCATAAAATAAATATAAGCCGATTATTGAAACTTGTATCGTTAAATTTAAATACGAATTGTATTTTAATGGCCACTAGCTCATCATAATATTATATTCCTCCCACTGCAACTCCAGTTAGTTAGGGTCAACAATCGCCAAAAGATTAAATTACCAAAACCCTTCCTATTTTAGCTTTAACCTCTGCTTTAACTGTCTTTGAGTTCTCCAACAAAATTAATCAGAAAACAGTTAGAAGTAGGAAACAGCACCATGTTGAAATGACCAATAGGTCAAAGAACTATTTTGTCTATTTGCAATACATGTCACTTAGCCGGTAGCAAAATCCAATGTTGTGCTGGAGAACTGAATGGGTGAATTGCGGTCAGCGAAGTACGCCCGATGGATTACGACACCGATCAATCTGAGCCAAGCTTAGACCTCTCACTTAATTAACTGTGAAATATGTTGTAAATATTGTGATAGTAACATATAAATAATAGCAATAATGAGTTGAGACCCACGCAGTACTAAAGTTTTGATAGGGTCAAAAGTTAATTTATTTCAAGAAGTGTCTTCAGATTAACCTGTCTCTTTGTACGTCATACGCTAAGATTAGCAGATAGGCATATACATATTTTTAGGATAACAATATTTTACATGAATGATTGTAATCTTTTGTTAAAATACCCTTCATATTTACGAAGAACGAGAGAGAGAGAACCAATTCATATTAAATCAGACTGGCGCAAGTACTATAAAACGAAAGTGATCACAATAATATTATGATATTAATCCAAAGATTAGCATGATGAGACAACATCATATATTTTATAAAGATATAGTTTATTTTAGTTTTAGTGACAAGTTCGTACCTAATTTGACAAAACATCTGCATCATCTAATTAAATCTTAATAATTAAGGTTACTCATAAACTATATTTTGTTGTTGCAGTTCGCGTCACCGGCGGCCGAGAGCGGCGCGTGCGGCAGTAGCACATCGTCGTCTACTTCGTCGTCGTCATCATCATCCTCGTCGTCCTCGTCGTCGTCGTCGGACTCGGACTCGCCAGATGTCGCCGCCGGCGTCTCCGTCGACGATACGTCGCTCGTCGCGGCGTGTCCTTTACAGGTATGGTCAAATCCCCCTTACTAGCACATCGTTGTCTACGTTGTCGGAGTCGGACTCGCCAGATGTCGCCGCCGGCGTCTCCGTCGACGATACGTCGCTCGTCGCAGCGTGTCCGTAACAGGTAAACTGTCCCCTTAATAATAAGTAATAAAGAATCCACAGGTCCGTTACAAAGAGGACAGACATGGACAAAGTTAATCAAAATCTTGCTCATATAAATTACAGTGTATTGTGTTGTGCGCCATTACTTGCATAATATACAAGTTTGATGTCTAGTTCTGTCAAGTACTTCTTAAGTTTTGGCATCTTACATTCCCATGTGGCAAAAATCCCATAAAACTTAGATAACATATTGATCCCGTATGTTTCTTTGTCAACTGTCTTTTATAGGTTGTATAAATTTGACCGTCGAAGGCTGGAAGTGGGACACGTGAATGTGTATATTAATTGGTATAATCTTAGAAGTGTTATTCTAATATGTGCAGGTCATCGACGACGCGGACCTCGCGGAACTATTTCCGGAGCAGACGCCGAGCGCGCCGGCGCAACAGCCCAATTTCACGACCTTCTCTGTGCACAACGCGCCAGAAAACGACAAGTCCGTGGCGGACAACGGTGAGATACATCGTCATGCGTTGTACTATCAGATAACTTGATTCGTGCGTAAATGGCGGACCGACGTAACTTGGTTGGGTTAATGTCTATCCCAGCTGATAGATCACCATTAACATTGACTTGACATAATTCGACCACGACGTAGATCTGCCATCTGCCTATAAATCAATTTCTTCGATGGTACACTGGCCTTGGAAATTCTTCAGCATACAATCAATTTAATTCTTCCTTACAGGCGACGGGTCCGGCAGTGAAATGGAGCTGACGCCCCAACTCGTAACGGCCGCCATACAGAGAGCGACGGCCGACTCTTCCGGATCGGAGAACGAGTGCTCCAACTCCGATATAGTGAATCAAAACGCGTCCCATTACGCCTCCAGCCTTTTACAGGAGTTCGTGGCGCGAACACAGCTGCTCAGCAGCACCACGCCACTCAACTCTATAAATACTCCCTCGTCATCCCTATCGTGCAATATAAACGCGAACCCAATTGAAGGTGTGGGTATCAGCGATTGCGTCCTCGGACAAATAAACAGCCTCCCAGAAATACAACCTATAGCAACAAACTACTTGAGTACCTCACAAAGTTTAAGTCCCCAGCAAACGGAGGAGTTTTCCCAAATTAATAAGGCTCTCGAGGAAATAACTTCTGTCGCCGATTCCGTCGAGATGTCCCTTCCCAATCCGCCTAGTCTAGATGACTGCGTCGATAATAACGACTTTATGAACTTGGACATAGCATCAGGCGGATCGGAGATCGGAAGCGCAAGTGACCTTATGAAAAGTTCTCCAATTACAGTCGTCAATAGTGATGTGAACGCCCTAAATCGAATAGACTCTCAAAAATTAGATGTTAGCAGTATGAATTCAATAGAATCTCAAGAGGACGTCAAAAATGTCGTAGTCGAGTCTAGAAGAAAACGCGGGCGCCCCCGAAAAGTTAGGAAAACCGAAGATAATGAATCTCAGAAAGAGGATAAATCTGTAGTTAATGTAATAAATGATTTTCACAATAATAACGATCCACCGAACGTATCTCCTGACTCAGGAATCTTATCTAATAACAATTCGCCCACCCATTCCCCGATGCGTCGACATGATATCGCAGAAACTCACAGTAGGCACAGTAAAAAATCACAACAGAAAGAAAACACCACAGTAGAGAGGAAGAGTATGCGTTCAAAATCTAGAAGTCGGGCGCACCCCAGATCAGATTCTAGCGAATGCGACTTCCAAAAGAAGAGAATAGAAAATGAAATTAAACAAATTAAAACGGAAGCACCGTCACCAGTTCCTCTGAAACAGGAACCCGCGAAATTTGATAAGACTAAGAAAAATGATCATAAGCTAGATATAGCCGCATTAGATAGGATGTTGTACGCCACAGATAGAGTCTTATATCCTCCTCGAAAGAAGGTCGGTCGAAAGCCCCAAACTAAATCTAGAACAATTAAAACAGCAACCAAAACACTAAAAGATAAGAATCAGTATGATTCTGCTGATAGCGATGATGATTCTTTACCATCGAACAGATCTGTCCTTTCTGGAGTTTACGCTAAAAGGAAGGAGTTAAATAGTAAACTCTCTAATTTGCCCAAAAGCAACAAAAGCAAGCCAGTAAGCAATTCGTGGCGGGAACATCAGAGCGAGAACGAAGCGGCGGCTGATGATCCATTGGATCCAACGTGGAAGGAGATCGACCTAAACCCGAAGTATAAGGACATACTATCGGGATACAAAAGCGACTACGAATTTAAACCGTACAAGAGTTGCAGTAAACTAATAGAGTCCGGCTACAAAAGCGACTACGGCTGTAGATCGGGCTACAAGAGTGATTGCTACCGCTCGGGATACAAAACTGATCACAGATCGGGGTACAAAAGTGATAAGTCGGGATACAAAACCGATTATAGCACGCGAAGTACCAGAAGAAGAACAAGAAAGTTCAAGAAAACTCGCTCCGTCAGAAACAGATCGTACTACAAGAATCAAAAACATTTCGTTTCTGATCAGGAGATTTTACTCTTGACGAATAAAACATTCAGTAGCCTCACTTTAGGTCATAGTTCCAGTGATTCGGAATGTGAAGCATTCTTGAGGAAGCCAAGCGCGAGCCCTAAATATGTGAGCGTTTGTACGAAATATCCATTTATATCAAGACACAACTATGGCTTCACCAAATCAAACCAAAAGCATATTCTGAGGCTAAACTCGTCTGATCCATTTGCACCTGGTCCAGTCTTCAGTGGCTTGCAAAGACCCATAACTACTTGCAACATTTTCAAGCTTAGTCATAACAATAACAACACCCTACTGAAACCTCCGTCTAAAACTAGTCATGTAAATAGTTCACTTCCCTCGTTGAAACCAGCATTTACTCATAAATTTGGAGCATCGCCTATTTGTGGTAACAATAAGACAGTACCTAAAAAAGAAAAAGATGTTTCGCGCGAGCTGCCTAGAACGTCGTCGCCAAAAAGTCGCAAACAAGCAAAGACGTCGTCAACATCCTCAAAAAAGGAGAATGCCTTAAAAGCCTTGCCAAGTATTTTTGAAAGGGCCAAAAATAGTTATATACCGAATAAGTCGCTTTCGCGAAATGTGTTTCTAAATTTCAAGAAACCCAACATTAAACCCACATATCACATTAAAAAACAAAGAAGGACAGTGGTTCTAGCTCCGCCTAAAATCAACTTTAAACCCGCTGAACGACCTTCGAGAATTACAATAAAAACTGAAAGTAAACACCATAGGCACAGAAGTAAACGCCGACATCGTTCTAGATCGGTATCGAGATCTAGGGATTCATGTGCAAATAGGAATTCGGTAGAATCAATAGACCAGAAGTTTACACAGGACATGGACACGTTGATTTCAAATTTCATAAAGTTATGTCAGGTGGCACCAAAAATGATCGCCTCCGCTTCACCGAGCCATCAAAAAGTCACCGAAAAAGAAAAACCTGCAGAACTGCCTCCCCCGAAGGTGAATAAGAGAGCATCTAAAAAACGGAAGACATCAGACAATCAAGAAATTACGACGCCCACGTCAAAGAGGAGGCATAAAAAGCAGTTAACCGAGTCCCAAAATAAAGGAGGCAAGGACACAAATGAACACAAGCTGCCCTTAAAGAAAAGGCACTATCATATAAACTCTTCCACAAATAATTCTTTAAGCTTGAGTCTAGTCACCAGCGAATTTGATGAAAATTCAAAAACTGAGGGCAGCCCAGAAAAGTTTTTGTGTACCGAAACAGATTGCATGGGTGACATACAAACAAACGACAGCGATGAATCCGCAAAAACAAAACCAAACGAGAAAAACAAAAAGAGCTCTGAGAATTTGAAAACTAATACAAGTGATTCAAAAGAACAACGTATCGAGGGTTCTCCGAGATCCTCCAAAGTGACTGGTTCAGATTCAACCGCTTGTAAAGATGAGAACGCGGCGTCATCACCTACGCATCAATCTACGAGTACTGAGGAGCTTTCTATTAAAAAACCTTCGGCCGATCAGTCCGAATTGTCCAAGAAAATTTATGAGACATCTGAAAAACTGAAGGCTGTTCATAAAATGGTAAATGATTTGGAAAAATCACTGCCGAAATCCAAAGATAGCGATTCCAAGGTTGAGTCGTTAAAGTCTGAGACACATAGAACATCCTCCCCCAAGACGGAAAGAAAAGCTTCACCTGTGCGAAATTCGGCGCCAATAGTAACACCGAAAAAGCGTCACAGACTCGAAGCCGATAAAGTAATCGCCAACTCCAGCTTAGATCAAGTCGTCCAATCACTTTCCAAAAAGCTGTCAGAGGATAAAACTTCAAACAGCAGCGCTGCTAAAGATTCCTCATCAAAAGATGAATCGACTGAATCCGAAAAAACGCCGCAGACACCCAACAGTGTTTCCTCATCTAACAACACGACTGCGGATCCACTCAAGACTATGTCGGCTCGATCACTATACAAAAGTTCAATACTACCAGCTCAAAAATCTGAAATTATGACCAGAAAGAAGAACAGATTGGAAGGGCTCACTAGTAACCTAGTGTCAAAAATAAATCCGAGTGCAGCGACAAAAGTATTGGATACACTTTTAAATAATAATATTCGCAAATCAATAGAATCGCGAATTCTGGAAAAAGAAAAGAGTGGTAGTGATAGTAGCTCTAGTAAGAGTGATGATAAAGGGAGAGATTCGCCTCAAGTCAACACTAGAGCGAGCGTTATTAAATCGCCCGTGTCAAAGGGTAAGGTTATCGAATCAAAGAAACAGAAGTCGGAGGATCAAGGAAATAACGACCTCATCAACTTAGAAAAGCCAACTGGAATTTTTGAACCCTCGGTTGACCTGGAGGACCAAATACCTAAGTCTTCGATTTGCGTGAGCAACCTTTTGAGTGATTCGATTAAAGATAAAAACAAGACTCTGGATGTGGAGGCGGAAATTCCTTTGTCGCTGATATCAGAAATTGCCGAACCCATCGTAAGGCAAAAAAAGAGCGAGTCGATTGCGGCTGTTATATCCGATAAAATTCAAGAGACTACCGGTGGACACAACCTTCGGCAGCCAAAACGAAACTTAAATAGTGACAACGACGAGACAAATGACAAGAAAAAGAAGAAAACGGGCAATAGTATTATAAGAGAGAGTAAATTGGTATTACCGCCTAAAATCTTAGTGCCTAAGGTTCAGACTGAGAGGCTGTCGATAGCAGAGCTAAATAAAAAATGCAATCTCAACAAAACTGATGAAAAAAATGATACAAATGAAAATAAGAATGTAGATTTGAGCAAAAAGAAACCGAGGCGGCGCAAAGCCATCAATAGAACTGGATTCCCGAACATTAAAAAGAAAAAGAAGAAAGTGGAACCGAATCAGAGTGCAATTTCGGATAACCAGCTCACATCCGAGGACACGGACCACTCCGTATTTGAAAGAGTTCCGAAAGATGGCGAGGCTATGAGTAGTTTCTTAGAAAGGACAACCAGCAAAAAAGCGGAACTTAAGGTTATCCTAAATAAGGACGATATGCCTAAACAAGGACGGTTGACAGTCGTTTCGCTAGAGAAATTGCAAGGAAAGGACGTGTTAAAAGATAACAATAACAAAACGACTCTATCTGATAAGAGCACCGAAAAGAAATCAAACTCCTCCATATTGAGAGCCCCAGCTTTGCAATTAAAACAGACAAAACCAGACAAAGAATTGAAGAATCACGTCAACAAATGGGAGGTTCTAAGTGAAACCGATAGTATTCCTTCTTTGACGAGCTCGCTAGGCAACGATCCAGAAGATAGTATTCCTTTGAGTCTGCTACATCTGAAAGCTTCGAAGCCTGCGTGTCGTTTAGATAACAATCTAGATCGGCTCAAGCGAAAGACACGAGCGTTGTCTCCCTCGAATGAAATAGAGGAGATATTATCGAAGAGAAAGAACGTAGAGAAAAACAGCAAAGTGGGCTTGAGACCTAAGTCGAGTTTGGCGATACTGTACCCCAGAGAACGGAGGATGACTAGGAGTTCCGAAGACTGCAAGACGAAGGGACGGAAGACGGAGACCAAAAAACTCGTGTCCGAAGTCGAGGAGGAGAAAATCGCTAAACCTTTAGCTATAACGACCAGAAGAAAGTCTAGGTCGTGTCAAGCGCACAAAAAGGCACAAGAGGCTCAGTCTAGCTCTCGAGAGAGTTCTCTAGACACGGTCACCAGTCAGAGGCATATGCCTAAATCTCGGGAACCTTCGCTAGATACTTTGCAGGATAACGACGAAAATGAGCCGCTTCCTTTGCACGAGAAAGAAATAGATTTTGAGAAGAGCATCGACATACTATCCAAGAACATCATCTGTAAGAAACGCGTCGCGTCCTCTCGCGATGAGAGTCCATCCAGCGTCGACAACCGGGACAAACCTACCGTGTCCAAGAAGAATCCTCGGCTCAGAAAAAAGTTCCTAGTCGCTGGACTATTCTCGGACTACTACAAAGAAGAGTAAGTATTTTTGTGTTGTAATAAATTATTATTTACTTGTATAAAATTAAGTGATACTTTAGGGCGTGCATAAACAAAGAAGTTAAAAGTAATTGTCTCAGCGCTTCTACTTTCAAAAGTATCGTCACTTTGTTTGTACACTTGTATAGATACAAAAATCTTTTTAGTTGCATTAAATCAATAAAAGTTGTGACAATATTGTAAAAACATCTTGAAATCTTGCTTAACACCTTTCTTTAGTCTTCCACTTGCTGGTTTGATGCATATTTTGGACACTTTTTAACCGACTTCCAAAAAGGAGGAGGTAATTAGAAAATTCAACAAGACTTATTACTCAATTTCAGTCCAAAACCCGACAACAAGAGCAAGGCAGTTGCTACGGATTTTGGTCCGGGCTTGCTTGCCCCGCCCCCCTACTGCGAGCGTTGGGTGCGGCGCCGCGCGCAAGACTTCGCCCTGCCTTACGACATCTGGTGGCAGCATCACTATAATCAGCCTGTACCATCGTGGAATTATAAGAAGATTCGGACGAGTGAGTGTTTTTTGTGCTGGCAAGCGTGCTAAAAAGAATAAACGTATTGCCATGATTTGAAGCTTATAGGAATTTTTATGGGTTTGTGACTTGTGAGTCTGAGGTTGGAGTCAAAGAAGAAAAGTTAACTTAAATACATAAAATATTTAATATTCTTTTAAGTTAACCTCTTTACAAAAAAATAGAAAGCTTATAAAATTTCTTGACCCCTGTTAAGTGTGTATTCAAAATTCAAATATGTGTGTAGTAATTTCTTAGAATGATATTATACATTGTGCAACTATAATGTCTGTAATCTGCATAGAAATCTTGTAATATAAACGATTCTTTTGTTTTACAGCCGTCTTTACATTTGCAGTAAATAATATGTATTTATTTTCAACTAATCTATTATTTCAGATGTATACTACGACGTGAAACCATCAGCGGAGGAGTGCGAGTCTGTGGCGTGTAATTGCGCGGCGGCGAGCGCCTGCGCCGAGGACTGCATCAACCGCCTCGTGTACTCCGAGTGCAGCCCGCAGCTATGTCCCGCCGGGTGAGTGAGATAGATACACTGTAACGTTGAGTGTAAGTGAGACAGATATACTGTAACGCTGTTAGAACTACGACGTGCGCCGAGGACTGCATCGACCGCCTCGTTTACTCCGAGTGTAGTCCGCAGGCCGCAGCTCAGCCCAGCCGGGTGAGTGAGACAGATACACTGTAACGTTGAGTGTGAGTGAGACAGATAGACTGCAACGCTGTTAGTACTACGACGTGCGCCGAAGACTGTATCAACCGCCTCGTTTACTCCGAGTGCAGCCCGCAGCACTGTCCCGCCGGGTGAGTGAGACAGATAGACTGTAACACTGAGTGTGAGTGAGAGAGGTAGACTGTTACGCTGACTGTGAGTGATAGACTGTAACGCTTTTCGTATACCGAAGCTGCGAACTAAAAAACGAGTCGAAAAATAGAGCGAGGTGCAACATAACACTTGTGAAACGGAAGCAGTTCGCAGCGTTGGTATACTAACGGAGGAATAGCGTAAGGGCAAATTATTTGGCAACGTCGTGAGGTGTTATAAAGTAATTTTAAATGAGCTACAAATTTTATCTCAAGTCTATCAATTCAACATACTAAATTGTCCTTACTCCACTGCTACTAAACATAATACACTGCTATAAAACATAATAAGTTAAAAAAAAACATTTTATTTATTTACATACCATTCTAAATTTAAATATCTCTTTTAGTGACAAGTGCAAGAATCAACGCATACAACGGCACGAATGGGCATCCGGTCTGGAGAAATTCATGACTGAGAACAAGGGGTGGGGCGTGCGGACCAAACACAAGATCACGTCCGGTGACTTCATACTGGAGTATGTTGGGGAAGTCGTGTCCGATAAAGAGTTTAAGGTGGGAATTATTTCCTATTTACTTTGTGTAGCAACGGCTAAAAATTAGACGATATTAGACATAATAATATTATTAAATATTGTAAATGCTTAAGTTTAATGATAAAAAATAGTATCGAATTTCAACAGAATTGTGAAAAGTCAACAGACACGGTTTCACCTTTTTTAATATTTGTATGAATTTGCTCTTTGATAAAAAAGACAGAAATAACATGTAGAGTCACTGGTAGTTATTATTATTATATCAAGTGACTGTTATCAATCAGAAAATCCTTCCTAGCACTGTATCATAGAGTAATATGATGTTAATATCGTGTACGTTACAGGAGCGCATGGCGACGCGTTACGCCCGCGACACTCACCACTACTGCCTGCACCTGGACGGCGGGCTCGTCATAGACGGACACCGCATGGGCGGCGACGGCCGCTTCGTCAACCACTCCTGCCGACCCAACTGCGAGATGCAGAAGTGGACTGCTAATGGTACGTAATAATATGTTATATGAGCAAGGGGATAGATTAGTGGGAAGAGATTTCATAGCGCTTTGATAACTTGTATTTTGTTATTTATGTTTTGTTATTTCTATAATACAATTATTATTTTATAAAAATATCGAAATAATAACCTAGTTGTAATTTCTATAATATACAAAAAGTTGAATTAAAATTTAAATATTTGTCCACTTGTGCAGGCACATTCCGCATGGCGCTGTTCGCTCTGCGCGACATAGAGCCGGGCGAGGAGTTGACGTACGACTACAACTTCTCCCTGTTCAATCCAGCTGTCGGACAGGTGTGTATAGATTACTTGTAGTTCTAGTTGGTATATGTGTAGATCGATTCTGCCAAATAATGTTACCTTAATACAGTTTCGACGCATGTAATATTCTCCTGACGTCGTCGTTGTAATTTTCTGCTAACGTCATATTCGTTTGCATTGGACAAAGCCTAAAGCATAGCCAAAACTCAAAAAATCAGTCGTTTGACTTATTTCACGTAAAAGAGGTATAAAAAATAATGACCAACCTTATAAGTTATAGAGGCTGTCAAGAGAAATGCTTACAGTATAATATATTATACTGTAAGCATCACCGACGTGCAAAATCATATTTTTATGTAATGTTGTTCTTTATTCTGGCTAGGATTAGTTTTCACATACTATTTCTAATGTTAAGTGCTAATGATTTTTATATTTACGTTATTTCCTAATAAAACTCACATTTCAGCCGTGCAAATGCGACTCTGAAGACTGCCGCGGCGTAATAGGTGGAAAATCGCAGCGCATCACCAAACTGCCTGTTAAAACGCAGTCCCGCACGCCGTCCAACACGTCCAATCAGTCCGCCGGTTCCACCGGGCACGCTCGAGTCGGCCGGCCGAGAAAAGCGGTGAAATGCAACAAGAAGCTTGAACCGGTTATAGCTTGTGATCTCAAGAGCATATCGATACTGAAGTACCAACAACATCTAAACAAGCTGTGGCAGGAGCCGCAAATGAAAGCGCTCACGCCCAAAGAGAAGACCATAGTCAAAGAGCGGCAATGCTTCTTGCTGAGGAATTTGGAACATGTAAGTTTTCATTTAGATAAACAATTCAATGAATTGGCCCTTAATTCAATAACTTATAATGCCAATTGCTAAGATCTGACCATGGACTAATTTCAACTAGTATTTATTTTATCAATTTGTAGACCAATCGGCCTTGTCTATGTAGAATATTTTTATGCAATTTCAATTTTTTTTAGAAACTAATTAGAGCCGTTTCATGTGTGTGTTTGTCTTTGTTTAGCAAGGGTACTAGTACAAGTAAAACACCAACCTTGTGAGCTATAGACTATTCAACGACCATTTAATTTGTCTACTTGTAATATACAGCATAAAAAATTATGTTTATATATTTCAGGTGCGCCGCATAAGAGAGAAGATGACGATACCTCTATCGCCGCCGGCTCCCCGGTTACCGTCGCCGACGCCGTCACCATCGCCGTCACCGGCACCGGCGCCGGCTACGGCACCAACGTCGGCCGTGGTCACTGTCGACCCGCTAGTGTTACCCGACACTATGAACCCCGAAGTATTCTTAAACAGACTACGATCTATAAGAACGGAGAGAGAAGAGACTGCGCGTAAACTGCTGAAGGGTGAAGATGATGTGTCTATGGATACTAAAACCAGATTAGCGAGAGTGTTCCGAGCGTTGTACGAGTCTGTGGCTACTGTTAAAGGTATTGCGTTATATGATTTCATTGCTTAATTACTTTAATATGTAAGTTATAACTTATAAGTTCATGAAAAAATCGCGTATGTCTAAAAACTTATAAGGAAAAAAAGTTTGCGCTCTATACACGCTATTCCTTTTGAGTCATTCACTGATTGAACTAAATAGCTTATAGCTGCTGTTGTTAGTTTCCCTTTATGATCGATGTAGTAGACATTTTACTGCTCATGTTCTATTCATAAACCATAAATTTACTACCTTGCTGGTTGTAAATTTATAGTTGGTCCATTATTACACCTTTTTTAAGCCATAAAACTTAGTTATGGCTTAATAAGGGCGATTGAGGGCTGTTTATTTTAAAAATACTCAATCGTACTGTCATAATTTCTTATTTAAACGCGAATGCTATATTAATATATTATATTATGTATTAATATTCTTTCTTCATTTATAGACGAAGACGACCAACTCGTCTGTACTCCTCTCCTCAAGTTAAAACCCAAAACTGAGAACGCACAAAGCCTGTCGTCCATTTTGAGCAACATCGACAACGGAGCTTATGAAACAGTGGCTCAGTTTGACAGCGACATGAGTGGCGTGTTCTCGAGTATTATACGCGAACACAGCAAGACGTCGAGCTTGGGTGCCGCTGCTGCGCTATTGAAGAGGGTAAGCTCAATGCTGTATTAAGGAAACATAACTTTTGAATGTCACAAATAGTTTACAAGCTGTCTAATTTAATTTAAACTACAATAAATCACTACATGACTACAAATACGACAAGCAGTTATTTAGAAGCTTATCATTGTGATTTCAGGTGTACAACAACACAAAACCAGACTTTGCGGAACAATTGAGTAAGATACTCGGTTCACCGGAGTCCTTGCCACCAGGATTTACGCAAAAATCGAAGTCCGGTAAGTATTGAGAGTGACCAAGTTGTATTAGTAGCATTTTCTGCGCAACCTCAACGCAACGTCTTGTTCTGGTATTTTATTTCTGCGTTGTCCTATGCTTACGACAAGGATCACTGTCCAAAACTCCGTAGTAAGCGCTCTTACAGACGAACGGCACTTGTCGACGCGTGCCGTCGACAAGTGCCGTTCGTTCAATAGAAAGCGTGTATTTTAGCTTGTGTATCAGAATAAAAAAAAATTACAGACGAGGTGATAATGTGCGTGTGCGGTCTGCACGTGGAGGAGGGTCTGATGGTGCAGTGCGGCGGCGCGGGATGCGGCGTGTGGCAGCACGCGCGCTGCATGCGCCACTCCGGCGACCCGGCCGCCGCGCATCACTGTCACAACTGTGAGCCCGCTGAGGTGAGATGAGCATAACCTAAAGATCCTGTTGAAGCTACTGTGGCGGTACCCACAGTTAGCCTCACAATCCTGCATCTCGCTATCGAAGTTTCTGGGAACAGCAAATACAACGTCTGAAATGAAGTCCATGGGCTTCGGCCTGTCCGAGCATGCTATCTCGCTCGGTCGGAAGATCTTTCTTTTCGGCCGCCACTTACATCCTTAAACTACTATATTATGGTGAAACGAGTAACAAAACTTAGTGATACGATGCACAAAATTTCCATGAATGTCCGTGCTACGTGCTACTGTTAAACTTTATATTGTTCAAAATAAACTACCCATTGCTGTTTATCCCATCGTTCGTGGAAAAACGAGACACAATAGCTTATCTATTGTTGTCGCGGTTGCATGCGACCGCTTGGGGCTTGATGAATTAAAGACGACATTAAATCTTGTAACTTTATGACTATACTTTATGGAAGCGACGTCAAATTATTCAGGGTTATAAATTACAGTTTACAACATTATAAACTTCAAATTGCTAAAGATGATTTCTAAAAACAGTATCTATATTACATTCCTTTTTCCTCTTAGGTGGACCGAGAGATACCTCTAGACGAGTACACGGAAGAGGGTCATCAGTTCTATCTCTCTCTCATGCGGGGCTCGCTGCAAGTGCGTCAGGGCGACACGGTGTACGTCCTCCGCGATATACCGATAGACGAGCGACGACCTGACCTCAGTGCTAACACACAGACGAGCAGAACTAAGCGGACGGATAGGAAGAAACTCAAGACTAAAGGGAAAGAGGAGACTACGACGACCAAGGTAAACTTATATAAAATTTTAACAAGGGCCGGTAAGTCCAAAATTTAGAAGCTTGTATGGTCTTCATGAACCACTTTTAAATAAAAAAGTAACTACAGCTGTTGTAAATAAGATATAATTAATGGTTATAAAGTAATTATGCTTTGAATTTTGATTGTTTTGCGTAGGATGGAGCCGTCCGCAAGCACACTTACCAGACGATCGGCGCGGTACCGGTGTCGGAGCTCGACATATTCCGCGTGGAGCGGCTGTGGAAGCACCGCGAGACGCAGGAGCGATACGTGTACGGACACCACTACCTGCGACCCCACGAGACATTCCACGAGCCCACTAGGAAGTGAGTATACGATTTTACAAGCACGAATGAACGCACAAATGCATCTTATCGCACTCACACACACCCATACACTCTCATGGACGCCCACACGCAATCACTCACACATGCAAATACGCATTTACACATACGCATAATATACGTACTCTGACACGTCCATACGCAATCACTCACACACGCAAATACGCATTTACACGTACGCATATACGTATGCATAATATACGTAGTACTCAGACACGCCCATACGCTCTCATGGACGCCCATACGCAATCATTCACACACGCAAATACGCATTTACACGTACGCATATACGTACGCAGACACGTCCATACGCAATCACTCACACACGCAAATACGCATTTACACGTACGCATATACGTATGCATAATATACGTAGTACTCAGACACGCCCATACGCTCTCATGGACGCCCATACGCAATCATTCACACACGCAAATACGCATTTACACGTACGCATATACGTACGCAGACACGTCCATATGCGATCACTCACACACGCAAATACGCTTTACACGTACGCATATACGTACTCAGACACGTCCATACGCAATCACTCACACACGCAAATACGCATTTACTCGTACGCATACACGTACGCATATACGTACTCAGACACGCCCAAACGCTCTTAATCACGCACGTACTCGTGTACATACAGAGAGTGCGAACTTACACGCATGCCAAAAAATTACATCTCTTAACATTACTGATCTTTTAAGGTTACAAAACTGTGTGTTGTAATAACTTCTTATATCTGCGTGAAGTTGCTAACTTGTATTCTGTTGTAGATTCTTCCACAACGAGGTGATGCGAGTGCCGCTGTACGAAGCGGTACCGATCGAGCTGGTGATGTCGCAGTGCTGGGTGATGGACCTCAATACATTCTGCAAGGTAATATTTTGTTTACTTGCTAATAGAATTACACGTTTTCTTATTTTACGCGGGTGAAGCCAAATATAATAGGATATTTTACTGCAATGTTTTGACGCTACAGTGCAGCACCAGCACAGACAGTAAACAAAAGTTTTGTTTGACGTTCGGCAAGGCTTCTGTCAATATTCTGATATGACATGTGCAACATGTTGGATCTTGGTCGAATTATTTACTGTATAATGTATATGATATAGCGATCTTTGCTCCGTAACACTTGCGTAATATTCCCTATTAGAAAAATAAAAGATTTATAACTAACACGATGCGTCAAAAAACTCTGCGAAAGTACCTTGTGAGTGTGTTATTTCTGATTTCGATGAGTAAACAAAAAAAGCGGCCAAGTGCGAGTTGGACTCGCCCATGAAGGGTATATATAGTAATCTACATCATATATCTTTTTTAGAATTATCATGCCCCTACTTTAGAAATTAGAGGGGGGGGACACACATTTTACAACTTCTAAGAGTCTCTCTCGCAAACTATTCAGGTTAGAAAAATATGATATGAGAAACCTCAATATGATTTTTGGAGACTTATCCATAGATACCCCACACGCATAGGTTAGATGAAAAAAAAATTTTTTAGTTTCAGTTGCACCTATGGGGACCCCTAAAATTTTTAATAATTTTTCAATTTTTGCATCAAAATCTTAATGCGGTTCACAGACTACATCTACTTACCAAGTTTCAATAGTATAGCTCTAATAGTTTCGGAGAAAAGTGGCTGTGACATTCGGACGGACAGACAGACAGACAGACAGACAGACATGACGAATCTATAAGGGACAATTTTTTGCCATTTTGTCTACGGAACTCTAAAAAATCATGTACTGTTAATGCGCAAACCGCGGGGCACAGCTGCTAGTAAGTAATAACCAATCTTTCCCACAGGGTCGTCCTTTGGGCTCGTCCGAGGCGCACGTGTACATCTGCGAGCTGCGCGTGGACCGCTCCGCGCGGCTGTTCACGCGCGTTTCCCGCCCCAAGTACCCCATCTGCACGAAGCCCTACGCCTTCGACACGTTCCCGCAGCGGCTCAAGGTCACCAGGACTTACGCGGTACGTATTAGTCAGACAGAGACAGCCACATGATGCTGACTCGCTCACACACACTAGCTGCGCACGCGTACCGCTCGACGCTTTCAAGGACTTTTCCTTTTAGTATTAGAATACAGGGTGAACTACCTACAAAATAACTCAAGATAACATAGATATTTCCTTATCTATTATCTTCTATAATAATCTAATGTTTGTAATAAAATTACTATGTTATATACTTGTTTGTCAAGCGATTTTTTTACGGTATGTTTTTTACGACAAGGATAAAATATGTATTATATAACTTTAACGTCCATTGTATGTACATACAGTGTGGGATCTCTGATTATTATTATTTAGGGGGTTCTTTTGTATTGACATTTAATTGCACTTTTAAAACTACACATTCTGCAATAATTACATGGAAACATTTACAGCCGCATGAGGTGTTACCGGAGTACCTCAAGGGCCGAGCCGCTAAGAACGCCGCGCCCGCCGACAAAAAGACGACACAAGAGACCAAGAAGAAACAGACTCAAGCGGTCGTCGCCCCTGTGAGTAACAAGGTAATTAAAGTAACAAACTTAAATTATAGTAATATTTTTAGCTACATTAACAATCATTTTGAACTACAATATACTTTGAAGGTATCTTGTACAGTAATTTAACATTTTAATGATTTCCGAAAGAAACTGCTTACAAATTGCTTCTGCTCCGTAAGAACACCAATTTGGACTTTTTTTTTGTTTAATAGTTTTAATTTTTTGTTTCAATAAAGTGTTTATTTTTATGAGGCATCTACACTAACATTTTATTTTCTAACTACAAAAGCCCTTGACCGTATACTTTAGAGCTCTCACACATAACTGCGAATTCGCATCGCATCGCAAATATCTGCGACAAAATTCATAATAAAAAGGGACATTGCGATGCGATGCGAATTCGCAGCTTTGTGTGAGAGCTCTAAAGCCCTAGCCCTTAAAGGTGTCTACATCATTAATATCAATTTCTAGCTGACCGGTGCAGCTCGTCGCGAGCAGCAGAAGGAACGCGTGAACGGCATCGCGCGACGTCTGCTCGCTCGCAGCGGGGGGCGGGCGCTCGACGCGTCCTACCTGCTCGCCCCGCCCGACCGCCGCCGCCGCCGCGCCCCGCCCTCCTGACGCGCATGCCTCGCCTGCCCGCACGCCTGCGCCGGACACTAGTGCGGTGTGTGCGCGCAATACAGCGATGACGTATCAGCGGCAAACACGTCACTGTAGCGAGTACCAGCATTAGCAGGCGGTGTGCGCGCAATACAGTACAGTGATGAAACTGCAGCGATGACGTCACTGTAGCGAGTACCAGCATTAACAGGACACTAGTGCGTCAGTGCGTGCGCATTACAGTGATGACGTATCAGCGGCTATGACGTCAATGTAGCGACTACCAGCAATCAGTTTCGTGAAAACTCAGACACATCAGAAAAATGGTGAACCCGGTGTGTACGTAACGCACATAAATATTTAACCGGTGATGTAATAACGTCACAGTCGCGGGCGCGGTTTCGCTTAAACTAAACAATAGTTTTGAATAGTGAAACGCAATACACAAGACAACTCAAACGGTGTTTTGACACAGATGTAGGCGCCACTGCTATGCGACTAAACTGAGTGACTCTACCCAAAACCGATGTGCTTATTTGTAACATATTCGTCTAATATGCATAATAATTATTATATAGTCTATTAATGTGAAATTCCAAATTTGCACAAGACTGTTTAGTCTATTCTGTTTACACTGTGTAATACATCATAATCATTCATACTAAGAGTTAAGACACTTTAAATGCAACTTATGTAGAAAATAGTGCTGGTACACTTAGTTTTCTGTCAGTTCATTCTGTAAAATTGTTCACATAGACGATGATAAATAATGACATTTTAAAACTCGGATGTTATATGATCGCTGGCTTATGATTTGAAAGTTGCTAGAATAAGTATTCTCCGCCTTATTTATTATACTGATTCTATTAAAATGTGCTTATTTATAAGTGTTGTAAATATTTCGTTATAAGATAGATACATTATTTATCGTCTATGGATAAAATGCAAATTAACAAAATCATAACAACAAAATTAATTCTCATAATTAAAGTTTAGATTCAAATTTGCAGTACTGTTTTAGTGAATAAAACGCATTCGCACGCGCACGAAATCGTCTGCGTGCGAGTGAGAAAAGTAACTGGGATTAGAGTATTAATGCAAATTAAATATATTTTTAATTATGAGAATTACCCCTTTGTTAATATGAAGATCCACCCTGTAAAAGATGTGATGGTTATGGGATAATAATTTGTGCTTTTAAAGCAAATAAATGATGGATTGATTGATTGCCTCTCAAGTCACATATAATGAATCGTATCTAACAAGGACAACTGGTGTAACTACATGGATATTATGTGGATCTTTTTGATTATATAGGGGTTAGGTGCCTATGTATGAAATAGTATTATTCAGGAATCATTTACATATTGTATTAGAAAGTTGATAAATATTTTTATCATACTTGTAACTAATAGCAGAGTTTTATTATTATCACATTATATCAGTTAACAATATCATTTATATTAAAGTAAGATTTTTGACTTCTTTAGTGTGTAGGTTTTACTTTTGTAAGTTTTGCTTTAAATGCTTTTGAAATGTAAGATAGTATTTAAGTGCTACGTTTAAGAGCGGCTATTTATGTATAGTGAAGTAATACATTCCCTGGCGTACGGAGGTGTGAGACAATAACTGACCACGGAGCCGAGCGCAGATCGTATGAATCTCCAACTGTATATATGAAAGCGTCATTGTTACTAATATATTTTTGGAAGTTAAGGTTAATCGCGTAATTTTAAAATATCAAGTATTTTAACGTTAGTTCGGAAAATTGACTAAGTTATATTAATTTATTGAAGTAGCTTATTTCATCGCCCGCTAAAATCGTTTTGTTTACGCTGCGCTCTCGCAATCTCAAGAGTATAGTTGTAGGCGTCTCCGTTGTAAGGCCGTAAGCGGCGATATATTTTCTAGTTATAAATATATTTTTATAGGCTATTATTGTTATTTATTATTGTGCTGAAAGGCATTAGGGTAATGAAATTCATTTGGAGGTTGGTTTTTTAGATGTATTGATTACGATTGACAATTTATAATTTTCTGTTTATACAACACAATATTATGAATTTTTTCGGCTATTTCCCAGTGCGAGTGTAAATATTATGTCTAAAAAATCAATCTAATGACCAGTGGTGCGAATGTTGAGCGTTGAAAGTTTTTATAATGGTTAGTAGCGGAGATGTTTGAGGTTTGTTAATATAGTGTTCGTATTACTTATTAGATTTAAATTACCTTCCAGTAGGGTAGATTTAAATATTACTTTAAAATTCTGGTCATTTATTATACCCGAGAGTGACTGCACTCCGTCATGCCTTACACATACTAAAATCTCTCTATTTTTTTTACACATTTAGTTTGATAAGTTGTATATAGGATGTGGTTGAGCGTTTTTATTTGTACGCGAATGAAATACTTGTATATTCGATTGCCCCTCTTCGTTGCTTGCTGATGTGATTCTACTGAACAAATTGTTTTTGTTTCTAATTTATTTGTAAATTACCGTTAGCTCTTTTGATATTTTGGTAGTGATTTATAAGTTTATCGATCGTGTTTCGGTATTATTTAAGCTTTCCGGAGTGATATGTTGATCCCAATACCTAGTACAAAACTCCACCGATTTTTCCTCTCATGTCTATGCTTGTAAACGAGTACATAATATAGTAGACATCGTAGACAATTCATAGATAATATTGTTTGTTACTGTAAAGTATTATACAGATATAGTAAGATACACGAAATCATTTTGTATGCACAAAGAGCACCGCGAGCCTAATAAACACACGATATACAAATTCCAATGTACTTAAACATTTCTAGATGTCAATAGTTATAGTAATAGATACAAATTTGCTTTTCTAGTGTGGTAACTGTTAGTGTTTCTGCCTGGATGCTAAATCAAGTTTTGGGATCAAAATTTTCTTAACATATTTGGTAAAGAAATTCGACATAGCCACTTGAATATTATTATATGAATATCTTCGATGTATGAACATGCATTTAACAATATTGTCTAAGGATTCATTCACACAACGCTTAGCTTATCTGCACTAGTGTGAATGGACCCTAACATCGAATAATATTTAAGTGGGCATGAAATATGATTTATCGCATCTGTTATATCGTGCAGCTTTACAATTTGTATGTAGGATTTTGTTTAACATGCCATTTGTTGTAAACTCATGTTTTAATAATAAATTACAATCAAAATATATTAGTATTTTATTTGCATTCCACAAATTTCTTTAAATAGGTAAGTGTTTATAAACAAAGTATGTTAAGTCAAAATAATCTGACCTAAAATCATAGGGTTAGCACAGACAGAACGGAGCGCAGCGGAGAGGATTGTATTAACGCAGTTGAAAATAAACTTTAAAATTATTAAAGTCATAATAAATGTTTTAACCTTACAGCGCGTTCTGAAGATACGAAAAATCCTATCCGCTTCGCTCCGTTCTGTCTGCGCTGACCCTAATATAGCCTGTCCACGTTAGCCAATGTGATTACGAACCCGTAGTAGCGAATGTTCATCTATGATTGTTATTAATTATTATCGACAGATTGTGCATTCTGACCACATGGCAGGCAAAAAAATTAATATTATCATGTCTCTTTCCGCCTTTACTAACATAAATAATTAAATACGAAAGGGAAGGCAAACTGTTAGCAATAATGAATAAGAAACTGGTAGGCCTCTCAAGTAATCATGAAGAAGGCAGAGTAATATCGCTTTTCCCGGTTTTCCTCGTTCGGGGCGAAAATTGCACATCTCCGGCGAATAAAATCCAACGCAAACCAGCTGACTACCGTTGATTAGGACATCAAAAAGTTGTTGGAGTAGATCGTAGAGGTTATGTACGTCTACGATATTGATTTGAGAGTTTTGATCAAAGATTTATTTTTAAATTTTGTAATTACTTACCTACTCGCAGCAGTGCCGAATTTATATTTTTATGATAGTAGACCACTTTCACACACGCCGCTCCATGTGTGTAACCTGTATCTAGGGACGCCGCCGCTGCCGCCCCTGCCTCATAGAAAATTAGAGGACTGGTACTTAGGCGGTAGACCGTAGAAAGTACGACGACGCCCAGCCAAATGTAGGTATGTTAACTTTTTCCTTGTGTTGATTTCAGGGACAACATTTTTGTAACTTGCTCTCTTGTAAGTACCTATCTAGTTTTTTTGAAATAACCGCAAAAAAACTATCTAACTGCAATCTGCAGACGGTAGTATCGCACTTCGGTTTCGCAGTTAAAATAATCATAATATCGAATACGTAAATGTAAATTCCGTATTATAAACAAGATTTTCCATTCAGACAATGTTACACTTGGCTAACATGATAGTTGACGTGATGCGGTATCAAAAGAACAAACAAATAAAATCGCCTTTATCTAAATAATAAATCCTTGTTTTTAATTTTAATGCCTGCAGCTCTACGTATAAAATTTACTTTCTCATTAGGTAGGGGTATTTTGTTGCTTTCTTGCTTATTATCTATCTAAGTATATAGACACAACCCTGGATAATATCCATGATAATATCAATTAAGCACCTGAATAATTACGAAGTGATTAATGAACGAAAAGGAAACGAAGCACTCAAATTACAATTCTACGCTAATATTATAGTATTAGGGAAAAATATATAAAATGGAGTTGGAAGTTAAATACTCGAAAGTTCAATAATTGTATTGGCGTAGAGCTACAATTTCAGTCTTGTTAATTATTCTTCCGTAACTCCGAAGTTTCGGTGTAGTCAGCGATTGAGAGTTCTGACCGCCCTAGGCTAATTATCGGCCAAGTGCGAGTCGGATTCGCGCACGAAGGGTTCCGTACCGTTACAGAGCAAAATTAGGCCAAAAATTGTGTTTTTGTATGGGAGCCCCCCTTAAATTTTTATTTTATTTTAATATTATCTATACATATAATAAAATCGTAGGAAAGTCAATTCTGTACATTGAATATTTTTGAAAAATAATACTTGGGACGTGATCTACAATCGATATGGAAGCCAAAAATATAGTTTTTAGAATTTTTGTCTGTTTGTCTGTTTGTCTGTTTGTCTGTTTGTCTGTATGTATGTCCGGGATAAACTCAGAAAGTACTGAATGGATTTACTTCAAATTTTGCACGAATATTATATAGAGGTCGGGTCAACACATAGGCTATATATTATGACGATATCACCTAGGGGGGGGAGGGGCTCAAGTTTCATTATTTTTAGTTTTTTGCTCATATCGCTAAAACGGTGCGTTGTAGCGAGAAAATGTCCTGTACGTAATGAAAGCCCATAAAATTTCCTACAAATTTCTCCTTCACACTTTGTATCTATCTTCACTCCTTGCCATGCTATGAGCTTTTGTCTATCTTTTCTATACAAATTTCGAGTGTCGTTTGATTAACATGCTGGGAGCTTTGGCATCGGTCTTTTCTTGGGGGGGGGGCTTCGCCCCCCCCAGCCCCCCCCCCCACCTCTCCAAATTTTGCTTCAAACAAAGCGGTGTTGCGGCGTTATACATCTTTTTTAAGAACAAAGTTAAAAACTAAACTACACATACGGTTTTCCAGTGTCGTTTGTTTTGGGGGGGCTGCGCCCCCCCAAACCCCCCCCCTTATTCCTTATGAAACTTTTGTTCATAATTAAAAGGTATCGTGGAGTTTGTATTGCTTCTTAATTATCCTTTGTAGGAACAAACTAAGTCATCTATACATATAATAAAATCGTAGGAAAGTCAATTCTGTACATTGAATATTTTTGAAAAATAATACTTGGGACGTGATCTACAATCGATATGGAAGCCAAAAATATAGTTTTTAGAATTTTTGTCTGTTTGTTTGTCTGTTTGTCTGTTTGTCTGTATGTATGTCCGGGATAAACTCAGAAAGTACTGAATGGATTTACTTCAAATTTTGCACGAATATTATATAGAGGTCGGGTCAACACATAGGCTATATATTATGACGATATCACGTAGGGGGGGGGAGGGGCTCAAGTTTCAATATTTTTAGTTTTTTGCTCATATCGCTAAAACGGTGCGTTGTAGAGAGAAAATGTCCTGTACGTAATGAAAGCCCATAAAGTTTCCTACAAATTTTTCCTTCACACTTTGTATCTATCTTCACTCCTTGCCATGCTATGAGCTTTTGTCTATCTTTTCTATACAAATTTCGAGTGTCGTTTGATTAACATGCTGGGAGCTTTGGCATCGGTCTTTTCTTGGGGGGGGGGCTTCGCCCCCCCCCCGACCCCCCCCCCCCCCCACCTCTCCAAATTTTGCTTCAAACAAAGCGGTGTTGCGGCGTTATACATCTTTTTTAAGAACAAAGTTAAAAACTAAACTACACATACGGTTTTCCAGTGTCGTTTGTTTTGGGGGGGCTGCGCCCCCCCAAACCCCCCCCCTTATTCCTTATGAAACTTTTGTTCATAATTAAAAGGTATCGTGGAGTTTGTATTGCTTCTTAATTATCCTTTGTAGGAACAAACTAAGTCATCTATACATATAATAAAATCGTAGGAAAGTCAATTCTGTACATTGAATATTTTTAAAAAATAATACTTGGGACGTGATCTACAATCGATATGGAAGCCAAAATATAGTTTTTAGAATTTTTGTCTGTTTGTCTGTTTGTCTGTTTGTCTGTTTGTCTGTATGTATGTCCGGGATAAACTCAGAAAGTACTGAATGGATTTACTTCAAATTTTGCACGAATATTATATAGAGGTCGGGTCAACATATAGGCTATATATTATGACGATATCACCTAGGGGGGGGGAGGGGCTCAAGTTTCAATATTTTTAGTTTTTTGCTCATATCGCTAAAACGGTGCGTTGTAGAGAAAAAATGTCCTGTACGTAATGAAAGCCCATAAAATTTCCTACAAATTTGTCCTTCACACTTTGTATCTATCTTCACTCCTTGCCATGCTATGAGCTTTTGTCTATCTTTTCTATACAAATTTCGAGTGTCGTTTGATTAACATGCTGGGAGCTTTGGCATCGGTCTTTTCTTGGGTGGGGGGGGCTTCGCCCCCCCTACCCCCCCCCCCACCAACCCAAATTTCGCTTCAAACAAAGCGGTGTTGCGGCGTTATACATCTTTTTTAAGAACAAAGTTAAAAACTAAACTACACATACGGTTTTCCAGTGTCGTTTGTTTTGGGGGGGCTGCGCCCCCCCAAACCCCCCCCCCCCCCTTATTTCTCATGACACTTTTGTTCATAATTAAAAGGTATCGTGGAGTTTGTATTGCGTCTTAATTATCCTTTGTAGGAACAATCTATACATATAATAAAATCGTAGGAAAGTCAATTCTGTACATTGAATATTTTTGAAAAATAATACTTGGGACGTGATCTACTATACTAACGCGGACGAAGTCGCGGGCAACAGCTAGTCTATACATATAATAAAATCGTAGGAAAGTCAATTCTGTACATTGAATATTTTTGAAAAATAATACTTGGGACGTGATCTACAATCGATATGGAAGCCAAAAATATAGTTTTTAGAATTTTTGTCTGTTTGTTTGTCTGTTTGTCTGTTTGTCTGTATGTATGTCCGGGATAAACTCAGAAAGTACTGAATGGATTTACTTAAAATTTTGCACGAATATTATATAGAGGTCGGGTCAACACATAGGCTATATATTATGACGATATCACCTAGGGGGGGGGGGGGGGGAGGGGCTCAAGTTTCAATATTTTTAGTTTTTTGCTCATATCGCTAAAACGGTGCGTTGTAGCGAGAAAATGTCCTGTACGTAATGAAAGCCCATAAAATTTCCTACAAATTTCTCCTTCACACTTTGTATCTATCTTCACTCCTTGCCATGCTATGAGCTTTTGTCTATCTTTTCTATACAAATTTCGAGTGTCGTTTGATTAACATGCTGGGAGCTTTGGCATCGGTCTTTTCTTGGGGGGGGGGCTTCGCCCCCCCCGACCCCCCCCCCCACCTCTCCAAATTTTGCTTCAAACAAAGCGGTGTTGCGGCGTTATACATCTTTTTTAAGAACAAAGTTAAAAACTAAACTACACATACGGTTTTCCAGTGTCGTTTGTTTTGGGGGGGCTGCGCCCCCCCAAACCCCCCCCCCTTATTCCTTATGAAACTTTTGTTCATAATTAAAAGGTATCGTGGAGTTTGTATTGCTTCTTAATTATCCTTTGTAGGAACAAACTAAGTCATCTATACATATAATAAAATCGTAGGAAAGTCAATTCTGTACATTGAATATTTTTGAAAAATAATACTTGGGACGTGATCTACAATCGATATGGAAGCCAAAAATATAGTTTTTAGAATTTTTGTCTGTTTGTTTGTCTGTTTGTCTGTATGTATGTCCGGGATAAACTCAGAAAGTACTGAATGGATTTACTTCAAATTTTGCACGAATATTATATAGAGGTCGGGTCAACACATAGGCTATATATTATGACGATATCACCTAGGGGGGGGGAGGGGCTCAAGTTTCAATATTTTTAGTTTTTTGCTCATATCGCTAAAACGGTGCGTTGTAGCGAGAAAATGTCCTGTACGTAATGAAAGCCCATAAAATTTCCTACAAATTTCTCCTTCACACTTTGTATCTATCTTCACTCCTTGCCATGCTATGAGCTTTTGTCTATCTTTTCTATACCGAGTGTCGTTTGATTAGCATGCTGGGAGCTTTGGCATCGGTCTTTTCTTGGGGGGGGGGCTTCGCCCCCCCCCAGCCCCCCCCCCCCCACCTTTCCAAATTTTGCTTCAAACAAAGCGGTGTTGCGGCGTTATACATCTTTTTTAAGAACAAAGTTAAAAACTAAACTACACATACGGTTTTCCAGTGTCGTTTGTTTTGGGGGGGCTGCGCCCCCCCAAACCCCCCCCCTTATTCCTTATGAAACTTTTGTTCATAATTAAAAGGTATCGTGGAGTTTGTATTGCTTCTTAATTATCCTTTGTAGGAACAAACTAAGTCATCTATACATATAATAAAATCGTAGGAAAGTCAATTCTGTACATTGAATATTTTTGAAAAATAATACTTGGGACGTGATCTACTATACTAACGCGGACGAAGTCGCGGGCAACAGCTAGTTATTAAATATTAAAGTACACATATAACAAAAGAATTTGTGAAAAATTCAAGTACCTAGCGAAAATAATAATATCTATGGACGCTTTTACACCACGTCAGTCTGGCCCTGTGGTAAGTACCTGAAGGACTTGTGTTACAGGTGCCAGACAACGGAAATATATTTAATACTTATATACTATACAATACATATATTATTTAAGATTTTTATTATAATATGATACACATAATATTTCACATCCATGACCCACGAACTTTGAAAAACTTTTTGTTCCGTCGGCGGGATTCGAACCCGCGATCCCCGGCTTGAGCTACAAACGCGCTCACCACTGAGCCACAGAGTCGTCAAAAAAGAACGAAAAAATCACGTTTGTTTGTATGGCAGCCCCCCTTAAATATTAATTTTACATATTTTGTTTTCAGTATTTGTTGTTATAGCGGCAACAGATATACGCAATCTGTGAAATTTTCAGAAGTCTAGCTAAAGCGGTTCTTGAGATACAGCTTGGAGACAGACAGACAGACGGACGGACTAGTTAGGGTTCCGTACCCAAAGGGTAAAAACGGGACCCTATTACTAAGACTTCATTGTCTAGTCACTAGACAATGAAGTCTTAGTAATAGGGTCCCGTTTTTACCTTTTGGGTACGGAACCCTAATTATGAGGACGCGCCCCCACTAGGTGTGTTACGGACGGCCTAAAAAGTAGTAACTGAGTCAGGCGCGGTCGCAGCCTGAAATTTGGGGGGGGGGTCACTCACTATACTAAAAATTCCCTTCCCTTCGGACCGCGCCTGAACTGAGTAGAGTAGAAGTGTGAAAATTTTAACATGGTTTATACTGCCGTGCCATCCATGCCGTGTTTGGTCGCATGACTTGTATTGGCTAAGTTTCTATAGACAAATACTTAATAGGTACTCCTGCAGCGTTTAAACTGATCGATGCTACGGTTGAAGCAGCTGCGTGCTTGAAATAAGCATGTGTGTAGCTGTACCTACTTTGCTCAGATTGTCAAGAAAGAAAGAAAAACGCAAAACAAAATTTTCTAAACGAAATCACGATCGAATGGTGGTTTTTCCACAGACAACGTCTCTATAAATTTCATATTAGTTGGCTATTACTAGTAGGTTACCTATGTAATAGTACCAGGTATTTAAAGGCCATTGCCGGTCAGTAGAGGCCAGTGGAAAATCAGAAGCCACATGACCTTCTAGAACAATAATTCATGTTTACGAGGTGGCCCCTGCACGACGGCCTCTGAGGCCTAGCCCTGCCAATAAAACATAATATTCTACAGTCTACTATGATTTATTTCGCTTTTTGTTGCGCGTTGCATTGCATTCGTGCCGGAGTCATGATTGTGTTTAAATTTTGAAAGCAAATTTATGCCATTATAAATATGTATACCTTCCCTTTTTAGGGTTCCGTACCCAAAGGGTAAAAACGGGACCCTATTACTAAGACTTCGATGTCTGTCCGTCTGTCCGTCTGTCTGTCTCCAGGCTGTAACTCAAGAACGGTAATAGCTAGATAATTGAAATTTTCACAGATTGTGTATATCTGTTGCCGCTATAACAACAAATACTAAAAACAAAATAAAATAAATACTAATTAAGGGGGCTCCCATACAACAAACGTGATTTTTTTAGCCTTTTTTGCTCTATATCAATAATGGCAACAGGTAGGTACTTGAATTTGCCACAGAATCCTAAGTTATGCTTGTACTTTAATATTTGATTATAATATTAAAATAAAAAATTAAGGGGGGCTCCCATACAAAAAACACAAATTTTGGTCTAATTTTGCTCTATAATTGTACGGAACCCTTCGTGCGCGAGTCCAACTCGCATTTGGCCGATTATAATAACTGTCATATTATCTATCATTGAATATTCTATTAAACTCCCTTAGAAATCTTTGGATATGGGTGTATCATGTATACCGTATAGTGTATAGCCGGCTATCTGGACTGGTAGATAGTCTTCTATTTTTTAGTTTCTTATTATATCCCGTGAAGCCGTGTTAAATGGGCTTTTTAACACTGTTTCTGTATATTCATTCTTGTGTATCAATAAATAAATAAATAAAATGCAAGTATTAAGAAAGTTTTGTTGCATATTTTAAGCGAATTAATTGACTTAATTGTACAGCCTTATGCCAATGGATTTACTAATATACCTAAGTATGCACCTGCAGTATTCAACCTAAATAAAGTAATACTAAGGAACAAGGTAAGATCACGATAGTTTGTGAGTAGTGCTAGTGGGTAGCGTGTTGGGACACCGCTCCTGCGACCACCTAATAAAATAAATTGGATAACCTGTTTTAAATTACAAATTCCGATATCGAAGTCTGACGCTTAGAACATTGTAGGTCCTTATAATATTATGTTATGTCCTTGGTAGTTATGTAGGTACTGGTAAAATCTTTAACTATTAAGTTAAAGATACCTTTATTACAAAACATTTAAAAACTAAAGTTTAAAAGTAATCCAAATAATTACATACAAAGATGTCTACGCTATAGTTTAAATGTATTGATATTATCTAAAACTACTTTTGTAACGTTTCAAGCCAGGAGAAACCATTGTTTAACTATTACTTTAACTAGATGACCTTCCTATCACTTTCCTCCTTATAATATAAACCTTACCTCAGGGCCCCCGCTACCGTATTATGTGCAATGTGTGCAATGCACAAGGGCGCCATCTTCTAGAGGCGCCAAATCGCCATCTTTATTAGGGGCTCCAAAACCAAGGACCCAAAAAATGTGCCCAAAGGGCGCCAAAATCCTTTTTTGCACACAGGCGCCAGTAGCCCTTACGGAGGCCCAGCCTTCCCTGGACATCCACGAATATTTCAGCCATTCTCTAGTTTTAGCGAGACTAGCAATACTTAAAATTCTTTTTTATTTAATATACGTATCACCTGAGTTATCACCTGTTAAGGTGACGCCAAACCGTGTTGGATGTGTTTGAGATTGCTTGTTTTCTATGCGAGGCTGGCCCGGCCTCTCATAGAAAACAAGCAATGGAACAGCAAAAAATTGAAAGGGCGTAGCGACAAAATGGTTTTTGTCGCGTAATTTAAAAACCATAAATACATTTCATATAAGCTATGGACAAATTAAAGTGTATACTAGAACCAATTTATGTACAAATTTTGGAAGCTTATATCACTCTCCTCTGTTGGCAAAATAGGAATCCCCTTTTTTACAGAGGTCTTTTTGATTGATTATTCTGTGTTATAAAAGTTGACCAATCGTGTTATGCTATGGGTAATTCAAAGACAAAGACATGATGAATACTGACAGTGAACTTTAATTTCTTAGCTTTAGTCATTACTCATTGCTGAGAAAAATGGACATCGCTACAGCCAAATTATCAAGGCGTCACCTTAAGTCATACGTGACCAAAAACATATATGCTGCGCTAAGCTCTAACAATCATCGTGGCATGCGTGGCGTGTAACACCGAACACGCCACGCATGCCTCCCCAGCTGACAATAACTTTTATAAATAATCCAGAATCCTAGTCCTTAAGGATCTTGTTGACAACATACGACATCAGTTACAAAATTGTAGTTCAAGGTATATTAGAGGTAAGAGGTGTTTACGACTCTACAATCACGTGTTACAAAGATGATCTCTATGTCGATATGCAGTGGTCCGATTTTTGGGAATCGCCTTTTATTAATGCAGTATCGGTGGCCACATTAACAGCGCGCTAGTTAGAGTGAGTTGCACCGGCTTACTTTAACAGCTATAACTTTAACTTTTACCATAACAATATGTGAAATGAACTGTCAAATCCCTAGCAAAAGTCGCCATATTTGACGATAACCATAACCTTAACTTACGCTTCTGGTGCAATTCACCCGAAACTTACTAGCTATGTCCACACTGTGCCTTTTTTGTTCATTAAGGGCATGCATCATAGCGCAGTCAACAGAGCACGTGAGACACGCCCGCGACGCATGCCCTCTGACCGTATCCAAAACTTTCGCTTTGTTCTTTAATGATAATGTTGGCGTTGCGTTCGTTGACGGATTCAATTATTGAATGCGCCAATATGAAAGTTGAATGTCAAAAGGTGATGAAAATTGAAGATGAAAGTGCACAGTGTGGACATAGCTATTGGAATTCAAATTATTATTCAACAACCCTTTCTTTCAAGTTTCATCAGTGTGGTTTTGCTGCTGTAAAAGCCTAGTTGCGGTGGGTTGATCGTGCCCGTAACTTTGCCTAAGCTTAAGTGGAGCACCATGGGGTTTTAGTGGGTAGTTCCTCGGAGAGTCCCACATACCCCGGCCGGTGTCCCCAATCCGCCGGGGATGCGTAAAGCATTTCCCCATGCAAAAAAGGTTAAAATAAGCCTTATATTTTTCGGTGCCTTGGAGTTTGGATGCATATAGAATAACAACTTTAAATATTAAAGTTTCAAATTGGACGGCGTTATGTAATAACAGATAAAGCGACACTTGAGAGAATTCGAGAAAATAAGCTTCAAAGATTTTAAACTTAAAATTGTCGCTGTGAGCTCATTATTTATGTTACGTGTACTATTTTTTTACTGTAAATTAAGATGTATATAAAGTTTAGATTAATATTGAATATATTACTGTGTAGAATATACTTTAAAAGATATAGCCATTTTCCCGCTTAATTCGTTAATGATTTATAGCTATAAATTAAATTTGTCAACGTACTAAACGACATTACTTACTGTCATTTGACTCTTTTATACGATTTATTTTGGGTGAAATAAAGTGCAATAAAAGATTAAATCCAAATATTTTAATGCAAATTTCTCAAATGAAACAAAAATTATACAGTTTTTTAAAGAATAAGTTGGAATAGTTTTTTCATAGTCAAATACCACAAAATAACATAATTACTGGCTTGTCTCGCTATCCTTTATGAAACTAATATAAATGCGAAAGTGTGTCAGTGTGTCTGTTTGTTACCTCTTCACGCCCAAACCGCTGAACCGATTTTGCTGAAATTTGGTATGGAGATACTTTGAGTCCCGGGAAAGGACACAGCTTACTTTTTGTCCTAGAAAAATGTACGGTTCCCGCGCGATAAACGAATTTTGGCGCAACGGCGTTGCGGACGTCATCTAGTCTTTTATTAATTAAATGGCACTTTTTCAACTTAAAAAAACATAAAACTTAACGCTCAGTGATAAATAAATTAATGAAATCAATTTTTTATTTTTCTAATCTTCATCTTCTATATCAAAATCTGCTGCCAGATTAGGCGGTTAGTTCGTTATTGCGTTTTTAATGAATAAATTGAATCGGTTTATCTACAACTTTTGTGGATATAATTCGTTTATGCATTTTAAATTCCTGTTTGTGTAATTTTGTAACAAGCGCATAATTCTTTAATACGTAACTAAATTGTGAAAACTTCTAACAAATTTTGACATGTCGCTTGATTCATCCCTTATTATAAGGCACTAGGATTGACTTTTGAACACAAAATTGGCTGAATACATAGTTTATGATGCCTAGAATCGATCTGCATTCATAACTCATTTTTTTAAATTTTGTCGCTTGATTCGTTATTACATAACGCCGTCCAATTAATACTTTCATAACGGAGATCTATTCTTCTATTCTGTGCTTCCGAAATGGATCTCCCTAAGAAAAGCACTATTTTGAAACTGATATTAAATGAAGGCACTAGGGATACTTTCCTTCTAATGCAAGAAGACTGCATTCAAAGGTTTTCCAGTTACATTGACTGAATTTTTCGCCCCTATTTCCTCCGGTCTCATCATATTGGCCCAACAAAGTGGGCCGAGATTCCGGTTGTTTATTGCTGGTTAATTAATGGTCATTATAGGTCAGTCGGTTCGCAGGACGTGGACAATCAGTGCCATTATTTTGTCAGTCCGAGCTCAGTGCCCCGTACGCGCAGGCCGTAGTGAATTGACAGTTTCAGAACGAGGCATGAACAAAAACACAAGATTCTCCCAAGATACATGTTCAAGTGCGTGTGAATGTATGCGTAAGTAATTGGTATAAGTGCATGGAACACACAAATACCTAGCCTACGTATGTAACAAAGTATCTACAACAGGGACACTTCTAAACTCGGCCGTTTCTAAACATTGCCTTAACGTCTAAAGAAGCCTTAAAAATTTTAAACAATGAAGTGACCGCTGCATGAACTGCAGACTGGTCATATATCCTCGTTTCGAGGGCACATCTTTAACCATCTCCCCTAGCATTGAGATACTTGGCGTCAACATATCGAGCGAAGTCCAGTTCCGATATCATCTAGAGGGTAAGGCCAAGTTAGCCTCAAAGAAGCTTGGTGTTCTTAACAGAGCGAGACAGTACTTCAGTCCGGACCAACGCCTACAACTCTACAAGGCGCAGGTTCGGCCTCACATGGAATATTGTTCTCATCTCTGGGCAGGAGCGCCAAAATACCAACTGCTCCCTCTGGATCGTATCCAACGAAGGGCCGCTCGAATTGTTGACTGCCATAGTGTTTCGAACAGCTTGGACCCCTTGGAATTACGCCGAGATGTAGCTTCACTCTGCATCCTCTATCGGTTGTATTACGGGGAGTGCTCTGAGGAATTGTTCGGAATCATACCACCTGCAACTTTTCGCCATCGTCCTACGCGAAAAACATACCATCCTCATCACCTTGATGAGTGGCAGTCTTCCACAGTGCGATTTTCGCGTAACTTTCTGCCGCGCACTGTAAAACTCTGGAACGAACTGTCACCAGCAGTATTTCCGGACCTATATGACCTGCAAACCTTCAAGAAAAGAGCGTATTCCCTCTTAAAAGGCCGGCAACGCACCTGCAGCTCTTCGGATGTTGCGAGTGTCCATGGGCGACGGTAGTTGCTTACCATCAGGTGACCTGTTTGCTCGTTTGCCCCCTTATTTAATAAAAAAAAAAAAAAAAAAAGACATGCTAAAAAGGCACTAGTTGACGTACGCCAAATCGGTGATATTGTTGAAGATCGAATCGATGGAGCGGCAATTTCAATAACAATAACTAACTAGTAAGTTACCACGGTAGGTACTAGATGGTACTAGAGTAACTAAATGCTACTACTCCCTACCACTAATACCTACTACCTACTAAGTACTTTGCTGTTATGCGTACATATTGCGTACCCTATTTTCTGATTGGTAATGCCCTTAATTTAGGGAAGATGATACACAAATCCCTTCAGCTTGGAACCGTGTATGACGTAGCCCATAGGTACAGATGGTACTAAGGCCCTAAGGCCCGTATAAATAGTCAGTACTCAAGATGCATCTCGATCTCAAGACACGGTTCAGGCTCTGTGATTGGTTGGCTGTCAAAATTTGGACCAATCACAGAGCCGAACCGCGTCTTGAGACCGGGTCGCATCTTAAGTACTGACTATTTATACGGGCCCTAGACTTTCATGAAAGGAGTAAATAAGTAAATGACAAAATAATATGTGTAATTGATATATTATATTTGTGCTTATAAACTTTCTTCTAGAATACTAAGACCACCGTATACATACATCGCACATGAAACCAAATACCGTATTATCTCAAAAAAGTGAGTTTCGAGAAAACGCGTTTTGAAAGTTTCAAAAAATCATAGAATTAATACTACTTATCTGATTAGAAATCTATAAATACAGTTTTGTTCATCAGTTATTTGACTATCAATTTTGATAAAAAAATAGCTATAAAAATGAGGATAAGCTATACAAAACCCATCTTTAAAAAAAATGGTTGAAGATACTACGGTGTTGCCCGGGATTAAAAATATGTTTTTGTTTTAATACTCTCTTGCCCGTTTTTTAATAACGACTTCAGAAAAAATTTTAGGTGGTAACTAATGCCATCGACCTAATGACGCCAAGGTAAAGACGGCTGCAGATAAGGATCGGACCATCGAGATTCGGGAGGAACCATGTCAATGTTCCAGTAGTCTTTTTATGTTTTCAGACAGCTGCTTGAAGCGGTTTTTAAACGTCCAGTGACTGTCAAGAACCAGGCAGAGGTAGGTACGTCATGGTTGACTTCTGGTCACATGTGGAACCTCCTCCTTATCGGAGTCATCCGATGACTGGGCCATTATCAGTGGTGATCAGTCAGCTCTGGATGGAAAAAGGGCAGAAACGACATTTTCGCGCAGCTCTGGATCGAGACTCTTGGTGAGTGGTGGGCCGGCGGGGCAAAACTTATGCCTTACCCATTTAAGGGCCTACCTCAAGGATCCCGCTCCCAGGCTTTGATCTCGGCTCGGATCTCTGATGCTGTCTGAAGGCATGACATGTCGCACGGTACCGATATCGTACAGCCTTTCTTTCTCATCTTGGCTACGATAGCCCCTCCGTCTATATCTGACATTTTGGCACCCAGCAGCCATGCGTGCAATTCACAGCTGTTTTATCTCCGGGTGCCACCAATGCGCCCCGTATCGAGGCCAAGAGGGCGCACCATCGGCATACACACATCGCAAATTGCCTGCATGGCATTGTTTAGCCACTCTGCGTCCTCTTCGGCCCCCCACCCGTAGGCAGTAGTGCCCAGGATACCACTATTACAGCCTCCTTCAGGATCTCTTTGTTCAGACCTCGTAATGACCACATAAGACCATAATTGTCAGGGACACGTGCTAAGAGTTAAGACATCATAACGAACTGTCTGTATTTAGTAACCACAAACTAGGTGTAGATACAATTACTATGGAAAAAGACTTTTCTGAGTCCTTTTCCATACTGGTATTAGTCTGAAATGAAAATTACAGATACAATAATACAAGCATATTTAGCTTATACGCAGTTTTTATAGTCAACACAGTATAATTAACTCATTTAACACATTAAAATTGCAAATTAAAAAAAGTCTAAAGAGTAATATATCAAAATTACAGGCTGCCGTACAGTGCCATACAGTAGTATCTTTAAATAATACAACGACGATTGCAAAATACAAAAGTTTTAAACAGGCAACATGGTGTTATGTCAAAATAAAACAAGATTTTGAGGTATGCACGAGTAGGCAAAAGAGTAATATCTCAAAATAATACTGTGTACCTTTCCTCATTGATACACCTAAACAGGTGGTATCTCAAAAACACCGCTGTTGCCTATTGCAGGGAGGGCAAAACGGAGGAAAGACGCAGTGGTAAAACGAAATATCTTCAGAAATATTGCAGTTAAAAAAACATGGAATAGACGAACTTAAAGATAAAAAAATGCTTGTATTTCTGCTTGATAAAAGTGAATTTGCCACTTTTTTGAGATAATACACTATTGGGTTTCATGTGCGACATCTCGAGTTTAGCCTTCGTAGTAGGTATAGGAATTATTTAGTTTAAGTTTATGACCCAGCAGACTCCTTTTTTTTTTTTGCGTTGGGGGAATGCATTTACGCATCCTGGTCTCGGGAAGGGCCGAGGTATGTGGGACTCCTCGGGGCGGACGTACATCCGCACCCGAGACTACCCACTAAAACCCCAACGGTGTTCCTGCTCTTGAAGGTGGGACTACGGGAAACGCGTGATACACGACCGCAGCCCCACCACCTCTGCCTCTTTGGGCTCCACTCGTGGAAACACCACATTACACATTGACACTCCGCGACGATGTGCTGGAACACTTAGCGCATCGTGGCCTACCCGGGACTCGATGTCATGGGCGACGGCTGCCCCATGCCGACGCCCCGAGATCCCCTGCTAAGGCGGAACGTCGTGACCATGTCTGGCCCTTAGTCTCCGCCTCGGCCTTCTCCGAGAATCGAGCGCCTCTGCCTCTCGCCTGCGCTCCGCCTCCGCCCGCCTAATATGTATAAGTAATTGTTATATTATATTTGTGCTTATAAACTTTCTTCTAGAATACTAAGACCACCGTATACATACATCTCGAGTTTAGCCTTCGTAGTAGGTATAGGAATTATTTAGTTTAAGTTTATGACCCAGCAGACTCCTACGTAAGACATAAAACGATTTTATTAAGTCATAAAGGAAATTCTAACAGCTATAAAGGGGATTGCCCACTTTCTATAGACACTTTGGCCATTCGTGAACTGGCCATTTAGCCGAAACTTTTTCGTTTTCGCTTCGTTATAGAATCGCCGATCAAAATGTATGGAATTGACATAAGCATTCGTTAATATGACGTTGACGTTCGACTCGTCTTATACTCGTATAAAACGAAAACATTTTGGCACACCCCCCAGTTCATTTAGCTAACAATGTGATATGAATTAAATACTCAGATCAGTAAAAAGTAGAATATTTTTTTATGAAAAAAGGGGGCAAACGAGCAAACGGGTCCATGGAAAGCAACTTCCGTCGCCCATGGACACTCGCAGCATCAGAAGAGCTACAGGTGCGTTGCTGGCCTTTTACGGGGTAATAGGGTAGGGAAGGGTAGGGAAGGGAAAAGGGTAAGGGATTGGGCCTCCGGTAAACTCACTCACTCAGCGAACACAGCGCAAGCGCTGTTTCACGCCGGTTTTCTGTGAGCCCTATGGTATTTCTCCGGTCGAGCCGGCCCATTCGTGCCGAAGCATGACTCTCCCACGGTGCATCTAGTTAGGTGAGGTTAGTTATTTTTCACTTCAAATTTTTGAATAATAAGCTTGTCTTCAGTTGCTTTCGATACGTCGCTGAGACTGCACGTGCGCCTATTGATAGCAATTACATTTACGCGTGTTACCTACAAGCGCGCCGCACCGCGCCCGGCGCCCGCGCTTATCGGTCCAAGTGTTTACATCGTTTCTGACTACGGGAACGATGGAGCCTAAAAGTTATTCGTCCGTTACCCAATCGTTCGTTTTTCCAACAAAAGAGCAAGCAGTGATCGTAGACGCGATAGACGATATGCAAATAAAAGACTATGCCTATGCCTTCGGTAAAATTATCGATCCCACAAAAATTAGATTCCTCAGTAGGATGTCTAATAATCGTGTATGTCTATTCGTTTCAACTAAGGAAGTCGCCGAAGAATTAACAGACGTCCATCAGTGTATCGTATTAAACAATATGAAAGTACCGATTCGTCCACTGATAACGAAAAATAAACGCATCATATTGTCTAACGTATGTCCGATAATACCGCACAATGTAATCGAAGAGAAGTTAGCGGAGTTGAAGATTGAATTGGCCTCACCGGTATCTTTTATCCGAGCCGGTATCACTGAGCCCGGATTTAGTCATATACTCAGTTTTCGTCGGCAGGCTTATGTTCCACCGGAAGTCATTAATACTTTGCCGGAACGCATTCAGGTAGACTTTGACGGTACATCCTACTGGATTTACGTGTCTACAGATTCGATGACGTGCTTTTTATGCAAAAAAGAAGGTCATGTCGCCAATAAGTGCCCAGGCAATACAAAGTCGACTGAGAATTCGAATCCCGCTAACAACGTTAGTGATATTTTGAATGTCCCTAATTTCCGTCCGCCCGTAACTTTCAAAAGACCGCACCCGCCTACTACGACCGAATCGTCTCAAAGCGCGCCCGCTTCTACAGAAATATTATTGTCAGATAGCGAGGCCATGAGTGAGTCCGACTCGAGCGAAGTTTCTATCGACGATACTGACCCGGCTAAGAAAATTGTTAAAAAACAAAAAAGGACGATCGATATACAACCCTCGGAGATTACAGAAATTGAAAAGATTTTGGAAAGCGGCGATTACCCCATGTCGATTAAAGACTTTATGAGTTTCTTAGATGAATCGTACGGTAAAGAAAACATTCTTCAGATAAGCTTAACGTACACGGATGATATAGGACAGTTAGTTAAAATTTTAAAAGAAGTTATAAAAGAAATTTCGGGAAGAAAAGTTAAAAATCGGATTACTCGTATGATTAAAAAACTTAGCACATATTAACATCATGACTCTTAAAATTGTACAATGGAACAGCCGTAGTATTTTACCGAAGAAAGCAGAATTGGAGACGTTTCTGAACAGGGAAAGTGTTCATATATGTATTTGTTCAGAAACGTGGCTTTCGACTAGCGATAGAAATTTCAATGTATCGGGCTACTGCTGTTTCAGACAGGATCGAGATGACGGGTTCGGTGGTTTGATTATTTTAGTGCATGTCTCACTTCCAGCTAGAATAAAAGAATTAAATTTACCATCTAATAAACTCAATATGTTGTGTGTAGAATTAATTAATCAAAGTTCACTTCAATACGTATTAGGTGTGTATTCACCGAGTAATGTTAGGATAAGGAAGAGAGATTTTGACGAATTGTTCTCCCTTTTTAGCAGTAAAACCGTAATAGGAGGTGACTTCAATGCTCATCATGTTTCCTGGTCCTACACTACAGACGGCAGAGGTCGTATGATTGCAGAATCTTGCTCGGACCATAACTTTTCCTTCCTAAATGATGGGAGCCCAACCCGTATTTCAAAAGTACATGACAGAATAGTTTGTTCTTCTCCAGATATCTCCTTTGCCAGTTCCGATTTGGTGCTAGCATGTTCGTGGGCCGTAACTAACGAAAATTTTGGTAGCGACCATCTACTCATTGCTATCAAAATTAAAAACCATTCGCTATGTGAAATTTCTTTAAAACGAAACGTTAAACTAGCAGATTGGAAAGGGTACGAATCGGACATTGAATCGAAATGTAACACGTTTATTTTTAGTGATAGTGTTCAGGAAAATTACGACAACCTTTTCAGTATTATTAGTAGCGCAGCAGATGATTTCATACCTTCTACACGAGTTAGCGCAGGTCCTCTTTCTAAATTTAAACCGAAGCCGTGGTGGAACCAAAATCTGTCGAGAGCGATAGCGGAAAGGAGGCTCGCTCTTAAAACACTTCGCAAAAACCGTACAACAGAAAATTATTCAGCTTTTAAAGAGAAGGTGGTCGTAGCCCGCAAACTAATACGGCAGGCCAAATTAGATTCATGGCAGAAATTCTGTGAAGGTATCAATTATAAAACGAATTGCACGGATATGTGGCGTAAACTTCGATGGATCAAGGGATATCCGAGTAGAACGAACACGTTAACGGAGGAGGAGGCGCAACAGTTCGTGAGAAATCTAACTCCCGACGGCGCGGCTCCCCCGCCGCGTAATCAGTTTTTTAATAATAATTCCCGGGATCAAACGTTTTATCACATCACAATGGCCGAGCTAGTTTCTGTAATCAAACGAAAAGATACCTCTGCTGGCTTAGACGGTGTGCTGTATTCTATGATAGATCATCTCCCAGGTAACGCTAAACAAATTCTGTTAAAAATTTATAATTCGATTTACACCACGTCGACGATTCCTCATCAATGGCGAAACATTAAAGTCATCGCTATACCTAAACGCACCGGTACCGATTTAAAGTATCGTCCGATATCGCTGATTAATTGTCTTTGCAAAATTTTTAATAAAATTATTACCAAAAGACTGGAACAGTTTTTCGAAAGAAATAAATTTTTTCCCGATTATATGATAGGCTTTCGTCGTGGGCGCTCCTGTTCGGACGGCCTCGCGCGGTTCGCCATGGATGTGGAACTCAGTTTTAATAAAAAAGAATTCCTTTTGTGTGCATTTACGGACATCGCGGATGCCTACAACTGTGTATCGGTCGAGGTGCTCACCGAGCGTCTCGCCGAATTCGGTGTCGATGTGCATATTTGCAATTATGTACGAGAATTTCTCAGTTGTAGGTTTATTACCTATAAATTGACGAACGGTGAGGTGATCGTGAGAATATGTCGCGACGGTTTGGCACAGGGAGACCCCATGTCCCCGATTTTGTTTAATATTGGATCACTTAAAATTAAAGTTTTGGCTACACCAAAATTAAGAATTGGCCAGTATGCGGATGATTTTGTTTTGTATTGCAGTAGTAAAGAAATCACCGAATGTGCTTCACTCATGCAGGAGACTCTAAATAGTTTTGAAAAACTTTTAAACGAAATCGGTTTACAGTTGTCACTAAGTAAAACTAAAATATGCATCTTTACCCGAAAATATCGCGTCCCCTCTGTCGAAATTAAATTGTATAACGTTACCTTAGAGATTGTCAAGTTTGTTAAATTCTTAGGTATTTGGTTCGACCATAGATTGAATTGGAAAAAACATATTAACGAGACGCAACAAAAATGTCTAAAGTACAATAATATTTTAAGTTGTGTCAGTGGCTTCAAATGGGGGGTTCATCCCATTCATTTAAGAAAATTGTATATAAGTCTTATCAGGAGTCGACTAGAATATGGAAGTGTCGTATTCGCCAACGCCAATCGGAACGTTCTTAGCAAATTGGATCTAATTCAAAACCAGTCACTGAGGCAATGCGGTGGTTTTATCAAAACTACGCCTGTTCATGTATTAGAAAACGAGCTTTGCATACCTCCTTTAAAAATTCGTAGACAATTTTTATCTGACAAATTTTTTATTAAAACTTTTTCGCGCCGCGACGATTATTTGATAAAACTCGTGGTCGATTTTATTAGTGAGATTGATTCTGGAACTCAGTATTGGAACAGGAACGGTCTTCCTGTGATCGTCGAGAGTTACAAGAATCTTTATCATTTATCAATCTCGAAATACGACATTTGGCCTCCATACGAACTCGATATACATAGTTACGATATTCCATTTCAGGACGTATGCTTTACCGAAGTTCCGCTCGTACATAGGGCTAAAAAGTTAATGTCCCCGATAGAACTTAAAGCGGCTAGTGTTGAATTACTCTATACTAAATACTGTAACTACGTACACATTTACACGGACGGTTCGAAGTCTTCAGACTTCGCAGGCTGTGCGTTCTACGACTCTAAATCTAAGGCCAAAGGTCAATTTTTAATTGACAATAATAACGTTCCGATCATGAGTGTAGAAATAATAGGCATACTTAAAGCATTGCAATACGTAGAAACTACTACCTATCGACGTGTCGTCATCGTTACTGATTCTAAAAGTGGACTTTTACATTTGATGTCTTGTAGTAAAGGTAACACGGGTAGGCCCGAAGCTTTCCTCGTTATTAAATGTATTTACAATCTAATACGTAATGGGGTTAATGTTCGCCTGCAGTGGGTGCCCTCTCATGTAGGTATTTCCGGAAACGAGATTGTCGACGCTTTGGCGAGTGCGGCACGATCCGACGGTACGCCTACTGTTGTGACACCTTATTGTTACGATTATTTAGGAAATATTAAGAAAAAATGTTTTGATATGTGGAACCAGTATTTTCAACAAAAATCTGTAAATTCGGGTATTTGGTACAGGACCTTAGTAGACAAACCACCGAAACGTCCTTGGTTCGCAGAAGCCAATCTCAATAAAAGAGATTTAACTCTCTGCTTCCGCCTCCGTTCAAACCACATTCCATTGAATAATTTTATTTATCTTATGGGTAAGACGGACAATCCCAACTGTACCGCGTGTGACCGATACGAGGACCTCTATCACATGCTCATGGAATGTAGGAGGAACGAAGGCATCAGGCTTGAACTTGTGCAACACGCTAAATGTAACGATTTGTTCTTTTTTGTTCATAACATTATGTCATCTAATTTTGAGGCTGAATGCAGTGATATATTTTTAAGTTATGTAATCCACTCATTGTATTTAAGGGATTTAGATCTAAGTTTTTTGTAATTATTACTGTTATAAGGCCGACTTAATCTTACGATGTAAGGCCTTTAAATAAAGAAAAAAAAAAAAAAAAAAAAAGCTTGTCTTTAGTGAAAAAGTTTACTTATCTTCTAAACAAAGCCTATTCAATATTTTAGTTCAGTATTTGAGTTTAGGCTACGTCATTAGGTACGTTTTAACTGGCTCATCGACAAAACTCATTATATTTTAGGCTGCATCTAGATTTTATATATAGTTCTTTCTCTATCTAATATGTAAAATTCTCGTGTCACAGTGTAAGTGCGCGAACTCCTCCAAAACGGCTCAACCGATTATAATGAAATTTTGACTAATTACATGATAAAATATAAAATTCTCATGTCTCAATGTTTGTACGCGAACTGCTCCAAAACGGCTCAATCGATACTAATGAAATTTTGTATGTACATACATTTGTTAGGCCTGAAAATAGGTATTTATCTACTTTTTATATTGCTACTAGAAATAATTTATATGGCAAAACAAAATTTTCCGTGTCAGCAGCTAGTCTAAATATAAATTCTAGATACTTTGACCAAATAGTGAAATACACACACGAGTAGTGTAGCGTGACTAAAGCATTTTGAGCCATGCTACTCGCTGCGTAGCGTCAGACCGTACAGAGCTATACTACCTCTAAATTCTACGGCTTTGAACCTTATTTAGTCGGCATAAAGGTTATAGTTGATGGCGTATCTCGAGCGGATGCGGCGCTGATGGCCAAAATACCGCAGCCGGAACTCTTGATGCTGTCGTTATTGATAAATTGCGGGTCCGAAGACAATGTGTCATTGTCGCCGAAGACCGAGTGTGAAATAATGCGGCTAATGCGGCTACCTTGTACAAACATACGGGTAGCAAACACTAGTAACACTTTACTCAATAGGTAATTTTAGGTTAAAACGTCGGTATCATGTAGGTATTTCTACTGTATAATATGTAGTAGCGCCCTCTGGCCTCTGCGCAGACCTTTGCGTAATTATTATCTCACCAAAAACATACCTGTTAAAACGGGACCAAGTTCCTATTTACTAATTGTTCGCCTTAAAAAAGAGTTGAAATCCAATTCAATGCCAAGTTTAGATGCACTTCCAAATCGATCATAATCATCTTCATCAACAGCCTGATCCTAAATACTTCTAAATTTGAACTTGGCAGGTTAATTTAATCACATAGATATCTTATATTTAAATTTAAAAATTATACAATAATTATCAAGTGCTACTAGCATGAAAACCTGCCAAGTTCAAATTTAGAAGTATTTAGGATCAGGCTGTTGATGAAGATGATTATGATCGATTTGGAAGTGCATCTAAACTTGGCATTGAATTGGATTTCAACTCTTTTTTAAGGCGAACAATTAGTAAATAGGAACTTGGCCCCGTTTTAACAGGTATGTTTTTGGTGAGATTTCAATACTTTTTGTTAAGGAATCATACCAATTTGTTTATTTCCTCCTCATCTTATTTCAGTGTATTTAATTGTACATATTAATTTTATCTCAAATTCATAGATGAGCTGACTCACGCTTGACCAATTTCTCCAATTTCTTAATTTTTTGTTAATCTACATATAACAAACAACCTGTGTGCCAAATTTCATAACGCTACGACAACTGGAAGTGGCCTAGAGGTTTTGAAGCCGACTCACGCTTGACCAATTTCTCAAATTTCTTAATTTTTTGTTAATCTACATATAACAAACAACCTGTGTGCCAAATTTCATAACGCTACGACAACTGGAAGTGGCCTAGAGGTTTTGATTACCGATTTTTATCTCAAATTCATAGATGAGCCGACTCACGCTTGACCAATTTCTCTAATTTCTTAATTTTTTGTTAATCTACATATAACAAACAACCTGTGTGTTAAATTTCATAACGCTACGACAACTGGAAGTGGCCTAGAGGTTTTGAAGCCGACTCACGCTTGACCAATTTCTCAAATTTCTTAATTTTTTGTTAATCTATATATAACAAACAACCTGTGTGCCAAATTTCATAACGCTACGACAACTGGAAGTGGCCTAGAGGTTTTGATTACCGATTTTTATCTCAAATTCATAGATGAGCCGACTCACGCTTGACCAATTTCTCAAATTTCTTAATTTTTTGTTAATCTACATATAACAAACAACCTGTGTGCCAAATTTCATAACGCTACGACAGCTGGAAGTGGCCTAGAAATTTTGATTATCGGTCAGTGAGTCAGTGCCAAAATTAGCTATTTTTACAAGGAAATATTTCAGGATCTAACAAATCTATATCTATGAAATTTGGTATATTGCGTAAGTACTAGTATATAATTAGGTAGGTAAAATTTTATCTTTGCTCTCGCAATAGGCACTGAGATACAAGGGGGTCAAAAGTGCGTCGAAACCGTTCGTGTAAATAGTGCACGGCATGCGCGCGGCCTGCTGGAACTTGGCCGCGCACTCCGTGCGCTTTGATAACATTTTAATAGACAGGGCCTGTTTCACCACAGTGTCACATAAGTGTCGAATAGGCTATCCACCAATTAACTTGACAGATCGAGTATGGAGAATCTGTCAAAAAAGTTTTGTGAATAGCCTATTCGGCACTTTATCAGGAAGTGGTGAAACAGACCCTATGTGTTAATCGAGAGTCTTAAGATGTACTATGTCGATCAAAATCCACATAAGTACCTACATGTTTTTGTGTAAAGACATTAACAAACACACAAACTTATGTTAGTGTGATACGAGAAACCTTAAGGCCGTCCCCCGAGCAAACGACCTTGGCCATACATTTGCCGCGTTGCTGAGATCGCACCAAAACCGTATTTTTTTTACTTATCTTAGTTCTAAATTGACCTAAAAAAAATTTAAACGGGGAATATGTCGATCTATTGGCGTGTGTTACAAATAAAAGTAATTTGTAAAATCTAAGGAGATGCTGCATGTATGCTTGAATTTTAATAAATTGGCTTTATTTTGGAATCTGATATCATGAGTATAATAAACGAAAATAGAAAATTTAAAACGTGGAAAGGAATGTTGAGATACTGAAGCTTTATTGTTGTATTTTAACTTACGTTATTGTAACTCTGTAGCTTTCAAATTATGAGTTTATAAGGCTCTAAATACGGTAAATTACGGATACTACGTATAGAAGGCCCTTAAAAGGAATATTTACTAAATGTGAAATCAATTAAAACAATTTGTCATTGTATGGTTGTTTGAATGTGTCACCATAATTATTTACATCTTCCTAAGAAGGCCTTGCTGAAATAGTTCAAAATATTGTCAGTCGTCACTCATATACCTTATACCTTCACACATTACTCATACCTTCACACATTAAACACTGTACGTAATATATCTGAGCAACAGCAGTTTGTGTGTCTTTTTATACTAGCAAAACGATACCCCCAACTTGATTCACACAGAATTCGCGCGTAAACCGTACCTTTTGCGCAATAAAACTATCATAATTTCAGGCAAATTAATCTTAATCAGTTCTACAGTTTAGGGTAAGTACACAGACAGACAGAAACTATTAAGCGTTAATAATATTAGTACAGACTAGCATTACTTGATTATAAACTTTCATAATCATCGTTACAAATAAACACATTTTTACGCACAGGAGTCTGTTGTCAGTATGAGAATCGCAGCTTACGTCTGCTCTTATCTCGCCATTACACTGCAGCACTGTAGTGTCTTATTTTTGTATTTTCCATTAGTAAATAACGATCTTATTTACCGAAGATAGATGAAGGTTTTAGGTGTGATAATTTATGATTCAACGTCATATGTTATCTCAATAACTACGGTAAAGCCTTTACAAATAAGAGGATTTCATTTTTCATGCGTAGGTTGCTTCTGTTTTGCATAAGCAAGACCTCAAATTGCGACTTAAAAGATCATGATATTTGCCTTTTCAAAATTATTGTTTTTGGAAATAATAAAACAAGTTTTTTTTTATAAAAATACAGTATCCTACTTGCACAACTTTTTCTGATAATAATACTCCCCACACCGGTTTCGGTGACGGTGGCCGATTTCATTGAAACCAGGCCAGGTACGCAGGAGTAATTTTATAGCGCCCAAGTGTGTGCGCAGTACACAAGAGCACTCTCTGTTCCTTTACTCTCATAACCCAGTGGGATGGCAGACCGACACGACCGGCGAGAGATCAGGCGCAGGACCGACTTTTTTACATGCCCATCCGACGCATGGATCATCTTACTTGTCAGACAATCAGGTGATCAGCCTGCTTGTCCTAACCAAACTTGGAAATAACGTTACCAACGCGGGAATCGAACCCACGACCTCCGAGTCAAGAGCGACGCTCTAGACCACTGGACCACGGAGGCGTTTTTCTGATAAAATGTACTTTAAGTCCATCCTCTGTTGAGTGATGTACGTAGTACGTACACTATACAGGGTGTAACAAATATAAGTGATAATACTTCAGGGTGTATACGTGTTCCTTGTCATGAGTTCACTGTGAAAGTAGCAGCGCTGAAAGACCAAATTTTTTTTCACTTTTGTATGGGGAAACTCGTGAGTCGTGATGCTCGGGCCCTTGCCCAAACAAAAGTAAAAAAAATCGTCTTTCAGCGCTGCTACTTTCACAGTGAACTCTCTACAAGGAACACGTACACACTTTAAAGTATTATATCACTTATTTTTGTTACACACTGTATATCCGCAAAATTGCAAAAGTTGTCCTTTTGTTTAAGCCTGTTCTATGCAAATAAACAATTATACAACTTTTGATAATACTACCTTAGAAATACATTTATAAAGGAAAGAGAGAGAGAGAGAGAGAAGAAAATAGTAAAAATAAACTATGAAACATCTAACCACTATTTCGTCCAAAATGACGAATCCGACCATACAAATTACAAATATACGTTGTCATTAAGTGATATTAGGTTCTATTGTTAAATGGATAGAAACTAATTGTAGACGTATAACAATACAACGTACTCTATTGAAGGTTTCAGCAGAATTCGTTACGCGGGTAACGATGATTAATTTTACGAAAAAAATTCATTTGCACGAAATACGAATGAAGGTGAGAAGAGTAATTTATTTTAAACTAGAAAACCGCAAAAATGGCTTCCTACTTACATATAATTTGACAGAAAATTAATAAGTAAGCCAAGTGCGAGTCGGACTCGCGCACGAAGGGTTTCGTACCGGTATAGAGCGAAAGTAGACAAAAAATTGTGTTTTTTGTATGGGAGCCCCCCTTAGATATTTACTTTATTTTAATTTTATTATTAAAGTACAAAATATAACTAAGGATTTTGTGAAAATTTCAAGTGCCTAGCTATTACCATTATTGATTACGAGCAAAAAAGGCCAAAAAACCACGTTTCTTGTATGGGAGCCCCCCAGACAGACAGACGGACAGACAACGAAGTCTTAGTAATAGGGTCCCGGTTTTACCCTATGGGTACGGAACCCTCAAAATACGTTACGATTTGCATCCGATACGCGCGTGCTACGCCGCTACGTCGTATGCGCTACGCCGCTACGTCGTATGCGCTACGCCGAGTTTTCTCGCTACGATGCACTACGTCACGTAGTGCATCGTAGCGAAATTTAAATTTAAATTAATATTATTTTATTTGCGAATTAATATAATTATAATCTACAATAATTTTATTTTGTATACTGTAGCGCTGATTTACATTCATACAGTAACTTGCTCCAGTATCATACCAACTTCCAGCATACATAATAATATAAAGGTTACATGTGATAATAATATAATACGTGTTCTATATAATTCAAATCATTTTGTTTATTACAATCTAAATGTAGATTAGAAATTGAATCTCAAGCTAATGGTTGTATTTTTTATTTTTTTTTTAATAAAATAAGGAGGCAAACGAGCAAACGGGTCACCTGATGGAAAGCAACTTCCGTCGCTCATGCACACTCGCAGCATCAGAAGAGCTGCAGGTGCGTTGCCAGCCTTTTTAAGAGGGAATAGGGTAATAGGGGAGGGTAGGGATGGGAAGGGAAGGATTAGGGGAGGGTAGGGAAGGAAATAGGATAGGGGATTGGGCTTTCGGTAAACTCACTCACTCGGCGAAACACAGCGCAAGCGCTGTTTCACGTCGGTTTTCTGTGAGGACGTGGTATTTCTCCGGTCGAGCCGGCCCATTCGTGCCGAAGCATGGCTCTCCCACGTATTCTTTATAGCACGCGGTTTGCCATTTTAGTAAGCCTTATAATAGCCAAGCGTTATCGAAATGGGATCACTGCATAGTAAATAAAAGTCACTTCCCGTCTCTTTCCTATATTTCTAATATTTAAAAGTGCGCGACGGATTTTGATGCGGCTTATTATACATATACAAACAGCTATGACAAACAGTAAAATAAAGAGGTAGGCTTATATGTTATGTTTATATAATATATGCATGTAGTTTAGTAGAAAAACAATGTTTGCCGGGTCATATAAGAAGCGGTTCGTAGAGAAGTAACGGTGACTAGACTCTACCAAACAGTAGGCGATAAACAACTTACCTATTTCCATACTGTCAACAGTCGTATCAGTGTATCAGTGTTTGTTAAGTTTACGAATCACAACATAATAGTATGATGATTGTTTGTACAGTTTTTTTTCCTTTGCACCCTCACGGCGAAATGACAACAGTATTCATTAATGGTTTAACTTTAACCATAAGAAAATGTGAAATGAATTGTCAAATCCCTAGCAAAAGTTGCCATATTTGACGATAACCTTAGCCTTAACCATGCCTTAACTTTAACTACGCTTCTGGTGAAATTCACCCTTAATTTGTATCGATTTGACAGATTTGCAAGACGTCTCACGCTCACGAAATCTGTCAATTCAGTGAAAATTTAGAAATGCATCTACGCGTCGCGTTGCGGTCTGAATAGACCTTAATTATTATACTGAACACTTTTTTGTCAAATGTTTGCTAGGTTTACGAGGTATTTACAAGTTTTTTCTGATTATTGCTAAATAATGTCGCTTTGATAATGTTATCACGCTATACGTCAATGTTTTTCATTTCAATGCTTATTCGATATACACGTAAAATGTTTTCAGTTTTTTTTATGACCAGCCCTGTATTTATAAATAGGCTGCGGCCTAGGGAGTAAGGGCGGCAGCGTCCATAGGCAGCCGACAGATTTTGTACATGGGTCAAGGGTCGGCGGAAATAAAGTGGCCCACATTCATAAAAAATTAAATTCGGCACTGATGATAATGCATACCAGTTTATTAGGCCTATAGTACTATCAGTATCAGAGAAGTTGATTCCTAGGCCTACGGGCCGGGACACATAAACACGATACGACGTCGTGTCGTAGCACGATGCGACGTCGTTTCACGATGCGACACGTGGCACGTTACGATGTCGTGACGTAGTTTTTTACGATGCACGATGCGACGTCGCATCGTGAAACGACGCCGTATCGTATCGTGGTACTACACGACGTCGTATCGTGTTTATGTGTCCCGGCTCTACAGTCCCCCAGATGGGGGACCTTCGTAGTTTGGTCGCGTTACCTCAAACCCAGTCACGATGCCCAAAATAACGTTAGTCTGTCAACTGCCTTTTTTTTTTTTACATGGGGAAATGCTTTACGCATCCCCAGCGGATTGGGGACATCGGCCGGGGTATGTGGGACTCTCCGGGAGCTACCCACTAAAACCCCATGGTGTTCCACTCCCCGCTAGGCAAAGTTACGGGCACGATCAACCCACCGCAACTTTGCCAACGGTTGTCTGTGCCACACTCGTCAAAACATGCAGGCTTTTCTAGGTCGCCACGCGAGGCGGCCTAGAAAAGCCCACACGGGTGCCGCGATGTACAGAAGCACCATGCACATCACGGCTCTCTCTGGAACTCGGTGCAATGGGCAGCAGTGTCCCCACACTGCCACCCCGAGCATCCTGGCTAAAGCAAGGCGCTGTGGCCACTCCGTGGTGCGCGTCTTCGCCTTGGCCGTCTCAAGGGGTCGACCGCCTCCCGTTCTCTCCTGCGCTCGGCCTCCTCCTTTGCAGTGATGACATTCTGGGCAAAGTCATTCACCGCCTGCCACGCAATCTCACTGCTCAGCATTGCCCGGATTATTGCTGGCAGGGAGAGGTCCACTCCAATGGCAGCCGTAAGGGCCGCGCGAGTCTGTCAACTGCCTAGGAATCAATTTCCTAGACGGTACCTTATAAGTACCTATTTTCCTATGGCTTAAAAGTAAACTAAAATACCTTTTTCTGATTATAGGATAGCTTAGGGTTATACCAAGTTTTAGTAGCGTCAAAATTGCTTACGATAGACATATTATTGTGCATCTTACAACTTATTTAATTCAAATTAATGTGACAAACCCTTGAATAAAAAGAAAATGAATGTAGTCTTTAATTCTTTGCCTACTTATTGGTTGTAGGTACTCAAGGCTAACAGGGACAATAAATAAAATTACTGAACTTTAATTAAGGGCTGATTTTTCAATCGTCAGATAAATTTTACCTCTGGAATAAAATATTTGGTGTTTTGACAGATTTTATACGAAAAAAATGTCAACGTGTCATATTAATTTTTTATTCTTTAGTTAAAAGTTATCTGACGATTGAAAAATCGGCCCTAAACTAATAAAAAGAAAGAAAATATAAATTATGAAGTTTATGTCAAACTCTTCATCCAATTACAGTTTAGTACTTAATATTATGTAAACATTAAGAGTTGATTGCACCCATGCACCAACTTACTTTAACTATAACTTTAACTTTAACCATAACAAAAAGTGAAATGAACTGTCAAATCCCTAGTAAAAGTCCATTATGGACGCCATATTTGACGATAACCCTAACTTTAACTACGCCTCTGGTGCAACCCACCCTAAATTTTTTTTGGTGTGCTGCGGTTAGTTTCTTCCCGGTCTTTAAGTACTCTATATTCATACTCGCGTGTTGTAATTTTAAACGAGATCTATTACCTGTTGTTTCCTCCTATTTGGAAGAATTAAGCTGTTCTTCTAGGACACGCAATAAGTAGCTCCATCATCTGTCAACACTCAACATCCTCCTTTTGCATGCAACAACAATCTTTACTGATCTTTACTAAAGGATATGGAATTCCATATCCTTTAGTAAAGAGCAGTAAAGATGCTTTTGAAGATTTTGACAGAAAAGTAAGGATGAGTTGCACCAGAGGCGTAATTAAAGTTAAAGTTAAGGTTATCGTCTGCAAATATGGCGTCCATAATGGACTTTTACTAGGGATTTAATAGTTCATTTGACTTTTTGTTATGGTTAAAGTTATAGTTAAAATAAGCTGGTGCAACCCACTCTTACAGCTGTCTATGCTGGAACTGCAGTCGCAATGTTTTACTGCAAAGTAAAACATTGCAGTAATATTATTATATTATCTTGACTCGCTCGTTGAACGCCAAATGTCAAAGAAGTATTCTTAAAAATTATTGTAGTCCTATGCGCTATCCAATGATATTGATAATACTCCCCACACCGGTTTCGGTAACGGTGGCTCTCTATTCCTTTACTCTCATAACCCAGTAGGACGGCAGACCGACACGACTGACTAGAGATCAGGCGCAGGACCGACTTTTTACATGCCCATCCGACGCATACTTATCAGACAATCAGGTGATCAGCCTGCATTCTCTTAACCAAACTTGGAAATAACATGTTTCCAACGCGGGAATCGAACCCACGACCCCCGAGTCAAGAGCGACGCTCTGACCACTGGACCACAGTCAAGAGCGACGCTCTGATATGACCACTTGACCACGGAGGCGTGGTATTAATCATGATATGTAAGACGAAAATGTAATGTGTAAAATGAAACAAAAAACAAACAAAAAGCTGAAAGAAAAAACTCGAGAACGGCTGAACTAATTTGGCTAATAATTTTAGTCTTAATATTCGTGGAAGTCCAAGGAAGCTTTATACGATGAGAAAATTTAGGGGTTAAGTGATAGGATATACTGCGTGACTGGTGAGACATGTTCAATACTCGAGGACGTGATATTTGGCTATTATATTAGTTGGAAAAAAATAATATAAAAAAATAATATCAATTGATCACTGAGTAAATGTAGCTTAAAGTTAAATAATTATTTACCCAACGCATGGACACCGCGAGCGGGAGGGGTAGTTGTGTGGTGTTTCTTTGGTAGCGCACGCCTCTGCACCGGCCGCATAGTATGCCTACTTGCCTAGCCGCGTAATTTACTTAGTATCCATGATTCTTTTATTTTTGGGAAATTCGGAAAAAAATTAAGAACCTAATTTTATTACATAATTATAATGAGAATCGAGTACACAGTACTCTCCATAAGTATCGGTAATGTCTCACCAGTCATGTTGTATATATATTTAATTTTTTCAGGGTTGGTTATAGAATGTAGATACACCAAGTAAACGTAACTATGCTACCAAGTACGATGACGGCCGTAGCTAGAGATGAGGGCATTGTAGGGCAATGTCCTATCACTCCTACCTTAAATACCAAAAACTAAGATAAATTTTATTATTAAATTGTTAGTTCATAGTTTAGGATAAGTAATTAATGTACCAATCTAAACTTTTCCGAACAAACACAGTTTGTGATATTCATTTCATATTATGATTTTTCTTTGTTTCTATTCCTGTGATGCTGCCCTACCTTAAATTTTACTCTAGCAGCTAACTACAGCTCTGAGTACGATTAATGTGCGGTTCCCCTCCACTCATGATCCAAGTTACACCGGCTGCCCACGGAAATCATAATTCTGCGGACAGGCTCTCCCTAGCGGAATATCCTTGAAGATAAAGGGCAGTAAACTTAGGTCATGCCGCATGCGTCAAGTTAGTGTTAAACTTTTATATCCCACCAAAACATACCTGTTAATAATCGGCCAAGTGCGAGTAGGACTCGCGCACGGAGGGTTCCGTACCATTATAGAGCAAAAATAGTAAAAAATTGTGTTTTTTGTATGGGAGCCCCTCTTAATTATTTATTTTATTTAAATTTTATTATTAATTATTAGATTATAATTAAAATAGCTGAGTATTTTGTGTACACTTCAAGTGTCTACTTGGTGTCATCGTTGATACCGAGCAAAAAATGCTTGAAAAAACACGTTTGTTGTATGGGAGCCCCCCTTAAATGTTTAATTTATTTTGTTTTTAGTATTTGTTTTTATAGCGGCAACAGATATACATAATTTGTGACAATTTCAACTCTCTAGCTATTGCCGTTCTTGAGTTACAGTCTGGAGACAGACGGACAGACGGACAGACAGCGAAGTCTCAGTAATAGCCAATAGGGTCCCGTTTTTACCCTTTGGGTACGGAACCCTAAAAATGGGGTCAAGTTCCTATTGGCTAATTGTTCGCCTTAAAAAAGAGTTGAAATCCAATCCAATGCCAAGTTTGGATGCGCTTCAAAATCGATCATAATCATCTTATTATCAACAGCCTGATCCTTAATACTTCTAATTTGAACTTGGCACAAGTGCTACGTTAAGCATGAAAACCTGCCAAGTTCAAATTTATTTGCTTTGATATTATAGGTTCTTCGTTTAAAAATATTTAAGCTGCTATGGATTTATGAAATATGAAAGAACAAAATGAAACTAACTATGACCATTAACGACCTTTTTTTTTTTTTGATGCGCAGGGGAAACCCTTTATGGGTGCCCCGGATTGGGGATGTGCCTCAGTTAAGCTGAAGCACCCCGGGGGTATGTGGGACTCCCGACTTCGGTTTATCCACTAAAACCACCTGCGGTTTGCCTTCAGCCGTATACGAAGGGATATCCTGGATCTGTCTAACACAGGACTCCCTCCACGACCGGCCGGTCTACCTCACAAGGGACCGGACTTCCACCAAGTTAGGGAACGCTTAGGCAAACTAATTAAGCGTTCCCCTCGGCGCCGGGACTAGTTAAGCCGGGTAGGTTCCCATCCTGACCCGGAGCCCCGTGGGACGGAAGTTATTGGAGGTTCGCATAGCTACGCCTCCGCACTCCCGTCGGATACGCGGGCGGAGCGGAACGGAGGATGGGTCATCCTCTCTGTTCCGCACCGCGGCCTCTTTCTGTGAAAGGACGGTTTCACAGAAAGAGACCGCCGCCTGCCAGGCCTCGTCGCTCTCGAGCATGACCATTAACGACCTGGTTTTACGGTGCGTAGTACCTGTCTAGCACCGCTGAATAATCAACGTGAACGTGTTATGATAATGTTTGAATATTATTATAGTTCGACACGTGTCAAAACTACCTACTTAGATTACTTAATAAATGTAATGACAACAAAATAATATACCTACCTAACAAAACTTTATACGACTACTTATCTAATTTTTTAGGGTTCCGTACCCAAAGGGTAAAAACGGGACCCTATTACTAAGACTTCGATGTCTGTCCGTCTGTCCATGTGTATGTCTGTTGCCGCTATAACAACAAATACTAAAAACAAAATAAATTAAATATTTAAGGGGGGGGGGGGGCTTCATTACAACAAACGTGATTTTTTTTAGCCTTTTTTGCTCTATACCAATAATGGCAACAGAGAGGTACTTGAATTTTCCACAAAATCCTTAGTTATGCTTGTACTTTAATATTTAATAATAATATTAAAATAAAATAAAGAATTAACGGGGGGCTCCCATACAAAAAACATAATTTTTGGTCTAATTTTGCTCTATAGGTAATGGTACGGAACCCTTCGTTCGCGAGTCTAACTCGCACTTGACCGATTATTCTTAGTTGTCTTCAGAATCTACTCTCGTAGGTATATAAATATTCACGTTAAAATCCTCATTTTCTATGTTTATTTGAGAGGAGTTTATATCTTTGCAATGTCGTTGTTACTTGGTTAACAATAATAATATGACGTTAGCCAATAAAAGTGCTTGTGAATAAATTTATTTCCGCTTAGATTTTCAAGCACAATATTAAAGCCATTTCAAATATACAAGTTGCTCGTTAATTTTGCGTTTGGTCTTATTTTAATTTACAAAAAGCTTTAGCCAAAGTTTGCCATAAAATTACGAAAACCGATACCACCGTGCACCGCAAGCAAAGCGATACTAACAAATAAATCACATATTTTGAGTCCACTGTAATGCAGCAAGGAGGACGCTGCTCTCTCGTGGACACTGCCGGCCTAGCATACGCCAACGAGATATCTCTCTCTACATGTTTCTCGATGTTTGATAGTTTGTATCTTCATCTCTATTGACCCTAGCATGACAAACATTTTTTCTCGCGTAGATTTATCATCAAAATGACACATTTTTATAGAGTTTTGTCGAGTTAATGTCGAGATTTTGACATTATGAGACGAGTAGTTTTTAATTATCTCGAGAGTGAGATATCTCGTTGGCGTATGCTAGGCCGGCTGGACACACAGTGATGAGTTCATGTCATTGTTGAAGGCCGCATGATATACTTAATTATGATACTAATCTATATCTATCTATTTATACTTACAATAACATAATAAAACTTTATAAATGCAAATTCTGTACATTAAAGATATTCAAAAAATAATAAGCGGGGGGTGTCACTACATCGCTATAGAAGCCAAAAATGTGGTTAGTTTTTGTCTGTTTGTCTGTCTGTATGTTTGTTCCAGCATGACACAGACAGCAGTTTGAATGCGGTTTTCACATATTATATTTGTCTTCTCCCAACTTATAACATTGTATAAATTGACAAAAGAGGGGGTCAGATTTTGTACCAAACTTTTTTCTTTAACACTTTTATTCTGTCAATTCTATATTTGCTATAGACAGAATGCATTTTAGTGCGACGCGACGGGATGGCACGATGGACGTTGCCAAGTATGGCACATACTTATTGGCAACAATTAAATTTTTATTATTTGATACACATACACATTCATGAACTTTTAAAACTTTTTTCCGTCGGCGGGATTCGAACCCGCGATCCGCGGCTAGAGCTACCAACGCGCTCACGCCTCACCAACTGAATCACAGAGTTCGTCAAAAAATACTGCTGGCAAATTTTAAAAAAAACCTCACCCTTTCCACCGTTCCCCCGGAAAACCGTACGTGTCGACGTCTGAAATCCATAATCAAATAGTTTACGTGTCCCAGCGTATTTACCGTGCGATTGTCTCTGTTGACTGAACGAGGCTGCCGTTTTATATATAGGCCGCCGCCGCACCATACTCACACTCTTCGGAGAGTTGTGTATCATTCCATTTTGTTCATAGCCACTTCTGTGGCCGAACACCCATCTACATCAACGACCGGTGAGTGTTAGAGCTAGAGTAGCTAGGATAGATAGGTCTACCATGATCTCATGGCAAAATTGGATAGGAGATTTTCAAAAAATATCCTTGATCATTGGGTATTTTTTTACATTTGCATGTATCACACACAGAATCAGCCGCCATATGGAAAAAAAGTATCAAACGTTTTGCTCCAATGTCCCCAGTATTGGTAGCGTCAATTTCTTTTTTCCATTTTTTGCCATCAGATTCTGATAGACCTATAGCTAGGAACAAGTGTTAAAGCTAGAGTTTCTAGGAGTACTAGCGAGGACCAAGTGCTAGAGCTAGAGTTGCTAAGAGTGCTAGAATCTCTAGGAGTGCTAGCTACAGACTTAGGAGTCAGGTGCTAAATATGTTGACACGATCAGTCACATTATCACGACATTATCGCGCCCCACATCACAAACACCGTTGCGAAATACGGACGCTCACCAGCGACCCAAGTTACATTAAAAATCGCGAAAACAAATTCGAATTTATTCAAATTCTACGGACGTCTCAAAGTGACTCAAGTAACAATACGAAACAAACACTAACATTGCAGATTAAACTTGAAAGTGTTACATTACAAGCACATGTAAATTTTCCATTAGTATAAAGTAAGTTCTGTTTTCCGGTATTTTCCATTAAAATTAATTTCCAGGAACGTTTATAGAGGCTTACTAGTTTAATCTTAGGAATAACAAGAGTTAAGCGACGGAATTACCGTAATTTACTAATTTAATATTTATAAGTGCAGTGACAATAAAAAAGTACCTTGAACATTTATTCTTTAATTATATAATTTAAGCATATGAAAATAATAAAATGAAAAAAGGAAAATCTTACGACGCAAAAGGTTAATATTTTTAAGCATCTGTCATTTCCAAAAATGCCGAGAAATATTAGCCAATTGGTATACTAATTGTAGAATATAGATATACCCACGGCTAACTTACAGACATAGGAAATAATATAATCTTTTCCACTTATTAGTATAATCTACCTATTATTACTACAGTGCATTATTATTTTTAACAAAAAATTAAAACCGACTTCCAGGGTAAAAACAATAATAATTTATAATGAACAAAAAAGTGTTAAATAATTCTTACTCTTTAGAGTGCCTTATGCATAATTCTCCTAAACCTCAACTATTTCTGTACACAATCTACATTATTTTGAAGACGGTACCAGCTATAAAAATGCTGAGTTGTATGACAAAATATTTTTAATATTTAAGACTGGTACCGACTTCAAAATAATGTAGATTGTGTACAGAAATAGTTGAGGTTTAGGAGAATTATGCATAAGGCACTCTAAAGAGTAAGAATTATTTAACACTTTTTTGTTCATTATAAATTATTATTGTTTTTACCCTGGAAGTCGGTTTTAATTTTTTGTTAAAAATAATAATTTCACTCTTTTAAGTGATTTATAAGCTGGTTTTCTGCACAGACTAATATATGTTATGCTTAGTTACTTTGGATCCAGGATACACTTTCATGATATTATGAGAACTCATTGTCTGATATCACTACTTCAGAATTGCTTACTTAACTCCAAGCATATACCACTGTATACCTAATGTATATGCTTGGCGTTAATCAAGCAATAATAAAATTAATGTTTATACGCCTGTCTTTAAAGGCTCTAAAGTTCTGTTCAGTGACTTTCTATCATTACACTCATGAAAACAACTCAACATTACTAGATGACGCCCGCAACTTCGTTGCGCCAAAATTCGTTTATCGCGCGGAAACTTAAAATTTTTCCGGGATAAAAATATCCTATCCTATGTCCTTTCTAGGGACTCAAAGTATCTCCATGCCAAATTTCAGCAAAATCGGTTCAGCTGTTCGAGCGTGAAGAGGTAACAAACGGACAGACTGATAGACAGACAGACAGACACACTTTCGCATTTATAATACTTGTATGGATGCTCAAATATAACTAAAATCGTCCTTATAAATTTTAAGAATAACTTTCCTCAAAGATCTTATGATCAAGTTGCTAACTCGGTAACCTAAACACCAAGGTCGAGTCATTTACATTGAAATAACATTATAATTTTTTAAATCGTTCGACAAATTCGGGCTTTATTCTTAAAGACGATTAAAAGTAACAATAATAGGGTTATAATTAGATAACTCATGGTGTGGTGACTGGTAGTAGTGATGATGATGATGAATGTAACTTGCATAGTAGCATATTATGCTTTTAGTTCTTAAACCAACTCCGAAACTCCCAAACTTGTATATATAAGGAATCCGGAGTTCTCTTAGCACCTTCGGAACCATGGTATAACTAATTTTAAAATCTTGCTTTTTGGTAGCACATACTTAGGATACTTCTCATAAAATCGAAATCATTATATTATGTAACTTCCATATAAATTTGGAGGAGTTCCCTCGATTACTCACGGATGTATGGTGGAATGGTGGTGATGATGATGATGATAAACTTAATTTGCATAGTAGTATATGCTTTCAGTTCTTAAGACAACGCCGAAACCCCCAAACATGTATTTATTAGGAGTAAGGAGTTCTGTTCACCACCTTCGAACCATGGTATATCCTGGTGCAAAATCTTACTTTTTGGTAACATATGCCTGAAATACTTCATATGAAACCAAAAAAAACATATGTTTCCATTTGAATTTTGAGGAGTTCCCTCGATTACTCATGGATCCCATCATCAGGTCACCACTTTTCTGAACATTGCTTTTTGGTAGCATATGCTTAGGATACTTCTTATAAAATCGAAATCATTATAAGTTTCCATATAAATTTGGAGGAGTTCCCTCGATTACTCACGGATGTATTTTTTTTTTTTTTTTTTAAACGGGCTTTGGCCCACCACACATTCCCACCACTGTATCTCCTGTGTCGCCAGGATCGACAGCGGTATCCAACCACGAAAACCCTTTGATATGATCTCAGGGAGCCCGAGGGACATGCTAAACTGTCTTGGGACCCGCAACGAATTTAATCAGAAGAAAAATAGGAGGAGTAGGAAGATTCCAGATTCCCTCCCCATACAAAGCGGGAGACAGCACAAAGTTACAATGACCAAAAGTCAAAGAACTGAAGGGGAAGCACCACGGGAATAAAAGTTAATAATTGACTACGCTATAGCTAAATTAATATTGCAATTTTTTTATGTGTTGGATTGTTGCCAATAATAACTGTGACAAAAACGCTTGAAGGCACGGAAGTTCCTGGCGCTGTCCACAAGATCACCGTAGTATGCGACTCCCGATGTACAGAGTAGGTTGTTTAGCATTGCAGTTCTTTCCTCCTGCCAGAGACCACACTCCCAGAGAACATGATGAGCGGTTTGTTCGATGTACTCACGGATTTATGGTGGAATGGTGGTGATGATGATGATGATTAATTAAATTTGCATAGTAGTATATGCTTTCAGTTCTTAAGACAACGCCGAAACCCCCAAACATGTATCTATAAGGAGTAAGGAGTTCTGTTCACCACCTTCGAACCATGGTAAATCCTGGTGCAAAATCTTACTTTTTGGTAACATATGCCTGGAATACTTAATATGAAACCAAAAAAACATATGTTTCCATTTGAATTTTGAGGAGTTCCCTCGATTACTCATGGATCCCATCATCAGATCACTACTTTTGACAAAATGGGACCAAATTGGAGTGGAACCTAATATAACAAAAGAAAAATTTTGAAAATCGGTTCATAAACGGCGGAGTAATTGTTGAACATACATAAAAAAAAATATCCACAGACGAACGTATAACCTCCTCGTTTTTGGAAGTCGGTTAAAAATAGTATGTCTTCCTAAAATTTGTATGAGTAACTGCAACGCTCTTACATAATGTTTCCTAGAAGTGTTTGCTGAGAATATTTGCCAGTGATACCAAGACAGGTAGCATGTAGTTCGTCAATCGACAACAACACACGTCATTTCAAAACAAAGTTTTTGTGTTTGACAACACAGGCTAGTACTTGTTTAAGGATAATATTATAATATATATTATAGATGTAGGATTCTTGGGAAGATTTTAAATGTTTTTGATTTTTTTTCAATGAACCAAATACATGATATTAAAGTAAACTTTATAAGATATGCACTGCAAAATGGTCATCTAAGAACAAAATTTTATACATTACAAAATACAAATAAACTTCTATATCAAGGTTTTCAAACGAGTCTTTGTATCACGTGAATTATGGTGCTATATTATCACAGAATACATAATATATCAGTACATATGTTACCGTTAATAATATGCGTAAACCAGTTAGACTGCAGATTAACAAGGTATTCTGCAGATTATCTGCGTAAGTCAGTTATTCTCATTAAATTACATAAAACAAGTTCTTTTTTTAATAAAACATGTTATTTAGTTGTAGGAAATTATAAAATTTAATTTTTTGGACATAAACAAAGGAACAAATTATGAATTTAAAAGTAAAATGTTACTTATAATAATCGGCCAAGTGCGAGTCGGACTCGCGCACGAAGGGTTCCGTACTGTTATAGAGCAAAAATAGGCCAAAAATTGTGTTTTTTTTTTTTTATGGGAGCCCCCCTTAATTTTTTATTTTACTTAAATATTATTATTAATTATTAAAGTACAATTATATTTAAGGCCTTCGTGAAAGTTTCAAGTGCTTACCTCTTATCATTATTGATTACGAGCAAAAAAGGCCAAAAAAATCACGTTTGTTGCATGGGGGCCCCCCTTAAATATTAATTTTATTTTTATTTTAGTATTTGTTGTTATAGCGGCACCGGAAATACACAATCTGTGAAAATTTCAGAACTCTAGCTATAGCGGTTCTTGAGTTACAGCCTCAAGACATACAGACAGACAGACAGACGGACAGACATCGAAGTCTTAGTAATAGGGTCCCGTTTTTACCCTTTGGGTACGGAACCCTAGAAAAACCAACCAAAACAACAACAGTCTTAGGTTGACAAGCTTAGGTCAAAGTTTTTAGGACTTTTACGAAGAAAAAGAATGCAAACTAACTAGGTAAAGTGCAAATATAAGCCTTTTTTATTTAAACACACGTATGGTACCAAGGAATCTGCAGATTACTTAGGTAATGTGCACGTTAAATTATTCCGTATTCTAACGGTAACACATAATATATTAATTATGTATGCTATAATAAAACAGTGTGAATAAAAAAATGTAAAAGGCGGTGAACTTTTGATTAAGTACAAAATATTATTAGGTGACACCAAAATTCATAAATAAAAAATGCAAATAAAAAATAGTTTGCATAAAATCTTGAGCAAAGAGTAGAATGACTCACGAAATCACAATGCTCAGTTTAAACTCAAATATTCCTTGTATTTGATTTTTCTTGGTATTTGGGTCTCGAAAGTGGCTCCTAGAGAAAGTATTCGCTTTCCGAAATCATCAATAATAATAATCTAAGTTTTAATCGTCAATACGAGTTCAATAACTTTTTTATAATTTCTTCATTTTCTTGTTGAATATTTACTGTAGATATTAAGGCGACGACGCATTGATAAATTGGCTGTAGCGATTTTGATTTTTTTCAGCAATGACTAAAGCTCACTAAAGCTAATTCATCCATGTCTTTGTCTTTGAATTACCCATAGCATAACACGAATGTCGAACAGCTATGTCCACATTGTGCACTTTCATCTTCAATTTTCATCATCTTTTGACATTCAACTTTCATATTAGCGCATTCAATAATTGAATACGTCAACGAACGCAACACCAACATTGTCATTAAAGAACAAAACGAAAATTTTGGATACGGTCAGAGGGCAAGCGTCGCAGGCATGCATCACGTGCTCTGTTGACTGCGCTATGATGCATGCCCTTAATGAATAGAAAAAGGCTCAGTGTGGACATAGCTATTGGTCAACTTTTACAACACAGAATAAGCGAATCCCTTTTTTACAGAGGTCTTTTTAATTAAAAAGACCTCTGTAAAAAAGGGATTCTAATTTTGCTAACAGAGAGTGTGATTCAAGCTTCCAAAATTTGTACATAGATTGGTTCAAGCATACACTTTAATTTATACATAGCTTTTAAGGGTCAATTCAGACCGCAACGCGACGAGGCGAGGCGCGACGCGATGCGACCTAAATTTGTATGGATTTGACAGATGTCGTCAGCGTGAGACGTCTTGCGAATCTGTCAAATCCATACTAATTTAGAAATGCATCTACGCGTCGCGTTGCGGTCTGAATTGACCCTAAGAAATATATTTATGTTTTATAAATTACGCGTAACGCGACAAAAACCATTTTGTCGCTTACGCCCTTTCCATTTCTTGCTGTTCCATTTCTCGTTTGCCCGGCCTCATAGAAAAAAAAGCAATCTAAAACATATCCAACACGGTTTTTTACCCAGCCAGGTAGATTCGCCACCTGCCTCTGAATCTCCGATGGTACATGGAACTATTTCCTCCTCCAGGTCTTCTGATAGATCTAAAAGTTATATACAACCGAGTTATTTATCACCATTCTCTACGTGACATTTGTCATACGGTTTGCGTAAATGACTTCTAGCGAGGAAGTTTATATAATATGTAAAATACCTTATCATTTACACTGTATATTAATTACTGAACACGAACGGCGCTAATCTTTATTGATTATTGTTATTGGTTCAATAGAAACAGGTATTAGAAGCGATCACGAGTCTGCCACGTGAAGAATTATGTTTAATAAACTCTAAATTCGAATTTTAAAATAATATTTGCTCCTGGCAACCTCTTTTCTTAAAAAAAATCTCGGAAAAATGATGCACGTAACTTACTTGCGCCAAAATTCGGTTATCGCGTAGGAACCGTCTATTTTCCGAGATAAAATAATTTTTATATAGGTATATAGTTATATACATGAAAGTAGAAAAAAAGGCGGACGGAGTCTTATTATACACAGCACTGTGTCTTCAGAGTCGGCCACGCACACGTTATTCTGTACTAATGTATGACTGTATGACTTTTAGTATATTATATTCATCTAGACACCTTTAGGAACAACTGTACCGAATTTCAAAACTACACGATTTACGAATTATTCGGTCTGATCAACGATTTTGAAGCTAATTTTCTTAGACTGACTGTGGTTATTTAGAGTAAAACACTATTATATATTCTGTGGTAAAACTATCGAGCAAAACCGTATGTGAGTACTAAGCATTAGAACTAGTTTGACTAGATTATTATAGTGATACATCAATAGCATGATATATCTAACTTTAGCTAGATATATAAATTCATATCGAATTATAATATAACTTGGACTTGGACTAAGAACATAGAGAATTATACCTAAACATAATTTTATACCGGATAACTAAGAAATATCATATTATATTTTTATTTTAGTATTTGTTGTTATAGCGGCACCGGAAATACACAATCTGTGAAAATTTCAGAACTCTAGCTATAGCGGTTCTTGAGTTATATCATTATATCTAAACATAAAAGTGTAATTAGATGTAAGATCTTGTAATAAATAAATAAATAAATAAATAAATAAATAAATATGAATTTTCATAGTTGGCATTTTATATTTTCCATCATTTAGTGATGTAGCCATGCTCATATAATACAGTACCTACATGGCAAATTAAAGCAATTTTAAAGGGTGCATAAAAACCATTATTTGGACCACCCTTACTTTGGCCAGGGGTTTTTGTGGTCATTTTGGTATATTATTTTTACGTTCCTTTTTCTTAATTTTTATACTATCGACACATTGCACTATTCTGTGTTTTGATAACTTTGGATACTTAATTTAGTAGATGACTAAAAAAATTCGGGAAACCTTGAAAAAATGTAAAAAACATTTTGATGCATCAATGATAGACATTATCGAATAAAAGTAGGGTAAATTAAATGAATTATAATGGGGGTAACTGTGTCACTAATATCGCTAGACTTTCTCCTTCTAAGGAGTCCGTATGCAACAAACATAACCGTAGCTTGTGCTACGAGACTCTATAATTTTTTTTAATATCTATGGACGCTTCACACCACGTCAATCTGGCCCCGTGGTAAGTACCTGAAGGACTTGTGTTACGGGTACCAGACAACGGAAATATATTTAATACTTTTATACTATACATATGTTTAAGATTTTTATTATATGATAAATATATTTAATACACATCCATGACCCAGGAACTTTGAAAACTTTTTGTTCCGTCGTCGGGACTCGAACCCGCGACCCCCGGCTTAAGCTACCAACGTGCTATCCACTGAGCCACAGAGGTCGTCATATTATAATGTAACAATTATAAAGAAATAGAGTAACGCCATGTTTTTTTCACTGTAATATTATAAATGCTCTCTATATCGGGTTTAGAGCTTTACGTACAAGTAATTTTTCTCTCAGCACCTTTAAAACTAACCTATTAAAAAGTAACATATATACATATTTTTTAATAGTTTTAAGTAAACTATTAAAAAATATGTATATTTTTAAAATTGAAAAGAAAAAAATCTGTCGTAAATTAAGAATCCAGTTAATTTATATTCTCTATCATTATCAATTTCTTTACACCTTAAATCGATTTCTCAATGATTCTAATGCTAATTTTAAAATAGTGCGAATTCTTTTAGTTCAAGGTATAATTTTGCAATAATTAATAACATTTTAAGGAAAACTGTCGAGTGTTTCCAGAGTAAAAAAGTGTACTATAATTAAGCTGTCTGCTCTTATAATTATTGTCAACTAATAATTAGTGTAATCTTGACAAGGGCTCGCTTCGGTTCATGATGCTACGGAGTTTTGCGAATGTAATTTTCATTCAATTTATAATCGTGATCTAAGAAATATCTTAATCTATTTAATCTGTCTCTAGTTTTTTAAAAAACATAATTTTAATTAAAACATAATATTATTTGTAAGTAATAAATTAAGAAAAACGCTGACGTATAGAATAGATATTAGACACATCAACATTGGTAGTAGCCTAGTAGGCATAAAATACAATAGGTAATAGTTAAAAAAACTAAAAACACGCTTTTTATATAAAGGATTACAAACAAACATACAAACATACAAATTGAAAAATGGAATAATTATATCAAATTAGTGTATTGTCATCGGTCCTCGATAAATCTACAAAGTTTGAACGAAATCTGGCCGCTTAAAGTGGGTCAAAATCGCGCCCAAAGAAGTCGGTTACAAACATGTTACAAACAAATATACAGGTGAAGCTAATAAAAAGCGTATAAAAATTAAAATTACTAAGACGATAGTATGTCACATGGGCAAAATGTTGATGAACTTAGAATACCGTGCTTAAGAAGTTTATAATTATTATTATAATATAGTTATTACTTATTACACGAGTCGCGCTATCCTTTAAAGAATGAAAATAACTTTTTAGTAAATTACTGTCCAATTTGCATTTATATTATGTTAATGCACATTATTATGATGCCTACTGTACTAGCTCTGCATTTTGCTATTTGTAGTGTGGGTACTTTAAAACTTCTTAACTTTAAGTTTAATTGAGGTCTGAGGATAACAGCAAGCATAGTAGGTATTACCCATTATTTTGACATCGCTTTCGGGATCATGAAAAATTATTATTATTTATTAACAAGCAAAGTGTTTATACTTTATAGTACCGTAAACTAATTTTATTCAACATGTGCAGATGCAATGTGTACGTAAATTTAGTTATTATAATTTATAAGCTTTAGCGTTAGGGTTGATTCAGACCGCAACGCGACGCGTAGATGCATTTCTAAATTAGTATGGATTTGACAGATTCGCAAGACGTCTCACGCTGACGACATCTGTCAAATCCATACAAATTTAGGTCGCGTCGCGTCGCGCCTCTGAATCTAAATTGACCCTTATGTGTAATAAAAATATAAGAACATAACAAAAATTATTATATCAGTAGGTAATTATTTTTTTCGGACATAGTTATGTTGATGTAAAAACCTATGAATCTCAAACGAACAATAACTTACTTTATAATAAAATAAATATGTTGAGGTTTAGGGTTATTATGGTAATATAAATAATAGGTAGGCAAAGCTGTATAATGCCCTCTGCAGTTCTTGCAACATAAACAGCGATAACAAAAGAACTTTAAAAATCTTTAGCCAAAGTCATTTGAGTCTAGTTTATTCAGGATAGCATCATATCGAAAAAAATACGGGCTGCGACAATACGTTACACTGAATGGCCCGACCTCGGCTCGTCTCGTACTATGCAGGACCGGTCTGTCAAGGTAAATGTTGAAGTCAAATCAAGTGCAAACATAAAACTTACCGATGATATATAGTCTATCTAATCTCACAACCTTGCGTCTGACGCCCTGTTTCCGTTGTTCACTCTGTGCGCCGTAAATGATCTTTGCTAAGCTCAACACTTCGAAATTCAAAATATCGATGCATTTTTTTAATTCCATATTACACGATTTTGATGAATATTAGGTATAATGATTTAAGTTCCAAATTATTCCAGTTCAGAATTTGTATCTAATTTTGAGGATAAAATTATTTTTAAACATCACGCGGAAGCTAAACTTAAAAAAATATTTTTTATTATTTAAATATTTTGTAGTTTTACTATTTATTTATATATTTTTTAGTGTTTTTGTCTATTTTTTGGTGTTTAAATATTTAGTAGTAAATTTACTAAAAAATATTTAAACACAAAAATTTTTTTTTTAGTATTTAAATATTTTGTAAAAAAAATTTGTTCAGGAGGTAATTACTATCTTAAGCTGAAAAATAACTCAAACATGTTAAATATTTTCGTATGAAAAAATGATTTTGGTATTAAGAATGTATGAAAATTTCGAGGGTAACCCGGGCCCTTAACCTGCCGGAAAAGTATTTAATTTAATGCCGCATCAATCATCAAGGAATCTCTATGTCACATAATCTCGTCAGATGCAACAAAAAATTGCAATTTGTCGCTCAATTAATCAATAAAATTACAAATATCAATCAATAAATTGAATTTTGCAACTTTAAGGAGATTCACCGATTACGGAAACTCTGCAATTATTTTATATAGAAACTTGCGGAAATGCGCGCCATTTTAAAATATATTATGTCGCAAACATTGAAATGTATTATACAGCATATTTTTTAGGGTTCCGTACCCAAAGGGTAAAAACGGGACCCTATTACTAAGACTTCGATGTCTATCCGTCTGTCTGTCTGTATGTCTCCAGGCCTTATCTCGAGAACCGATATAGCTAGACTTCTGGAATTTTCACAGATTGTGTATATCTGTTACCGATTTAACAGCAAATACTAAAAATAAAATAAAGTTAATATTTAAGGGGGGCTCCCATACAAGAAACGTGATTTTTTTGGCTTTTTTTGCTCGTAATCAATAATGGTAACAGATAGGCACTTGAAATTTTCACAAAATCCTTAATTATATTTGTACTTTGATATTTAATAATGAAATTAAAATGAAGTTATTATTTAAGGGGGGCTTCCATACGAAAACCACATATTTTTTTAGTCTACTTTCGCTCTTTACCGGTACGGCTCTATACCCTTCGTGAGCGAGTCCTACTCGCACTTGGCCGATTTTTATTCATAATGAATTAAGAATCTGATGCAATTTTCATTATCATTTATAATAATTTATTACAGCCTCGTCACAATTTGTAATGCACAACGGATCCTTGAATAACGAAATTAAAAAATAGTGTTTAAAATTACAGGGAAAAAGCGATCGACCCAAATCAATAATTTGATCAAGATAGATTACTGTTTACCATTTTATCGATTTTCCTTTTATTAAAAAAGAAAATTAAACAGCTCTACCAACAAAATATTTTTCATAAAAATTAAAAAAATATACCCACAGCCGAACATATTATTATAACCTCCTCTTTTTTGGAAGTCGGTTAAAAATAGGTAAATTGTTCGTTCCCTATATCTCGTGTTTACAATAAATATGACTGTTTACCCTTTTAACATGAAAATCGAAAGAAACAGATAATAATTATAACAATACATTGAAATAAGTAACTAATATTTTTAATTCTTTTTCCAATAAAACTAAACCCCAAGCTTATAGCTAAGCCCACAATCATTCATCATCACTTTTATTTGTTTTATGTTAATTTTAAAGAATAAATGAAATAAATTTTAATGGACATCTAAATTGTAGAGGTGATCCGAAGAGTCAGACTATAGGTTGAATTTAGAAACATTTAAAAACTGAAGGATCTGGCACGACGTAAATTAGAAAAAAAAATCTAATGTCATTCCTCAAATGTCAACATGGATCGAACCAGATCGAACCAGATCGAACCCCCTTCGAACCCCTTATAGTCTGTCAAAAAAGTGAAGAAATTAAAAAGTGGCAATATCGTAGTGTCATCCATGGTCATCCCTTTCAAATCAATTTAAGAAAAAAGGGATGACACTACGATGTTGCCACTTTTTATTTTCTTCACTTTTTTGACAGACTATAGTTGGGCAGTATATTCCATAATTATTCTTTTAACTGTTATTTTTGCCACGATATGCCATATCTATTACATTATTCGTGTACATTCTATATTCTAACGTTTAGCTAAATAGAACTAAATGAAGTAACCTTATCATATTATTAGCTGATACTTATTTTAGTATTTCGTTCATCAGATTTAAATACTAAATTGAGTCACACTACACAAAAATATAACTTGGCATAAAATAAGTACATACTTAATAAACATTTTTAAGCAACTATAAAAATATGTGCTCTACATAGAATAATACATACGCGGACAACCGCTACATTTGTTCTAGGGAATGCAAATGTGAGGGCATGTAAATCTACTCCAATATTTTGTATTTAAATAATAAATCAATTTAAGCACTTCCGTATGCACTATTTCATTCATAAGCATACCGTTTACTGCTCTACATAATCTTGTTGTGTGTACAAATGAAAAGTTACAACTGTAGAGCCCATATTTTCTTAACGCTATAATCTCGAAAATTTCATAACAGACCTTGGTGTCGCTAACTCCATTTGTCAACTTCCCTGAGACGAATAGGATAATGGAAATCGAAACAGCCTTAAAACTGGATAATTGGTTAAAACAATACGCGCTGGGTGGGGCGCGTTAGTTTCGCGGGAGATGCAAAACATAGCGCGCGTATTTTTTAAACGCCACAGAGTCGCGCCACTTACCATTGTCAACACGTCGATGTTCGAAATTTTAAAAAAAAGTTTCGTTTGGAATTACAAAGTTTTTTACTTACATTTTTAATTTGTTGAATTTTGGAATAAACTAAAACTTAATTAATCTAAGATAAATAAAAAGGTGCTATCCTAAATCATAATTATATCCAGACGTTAAAAAAACCTATGGTCGCTAAACGGACTCGAAGAAAAATGCTATATGAGAGTGATATTTGACGTGGATTTTGTTTGGGTTTGTGATCTTCATTTTGTTTTTGACTGTTTGTTTGTGGATATGGTCGCTGGTGTGCATCTGTGATAGATTTCGGTAAGATTTATACAAAATTAACTTTCAATAATATTATAATACTAGACGGCCACTTGCATAGATCTGGGTTAAAGTTAACTCTGAGTTAAGCATCATGTCATATCTGTCACTCACTTTAAAGAGTGATAGAAATGACATGATGTTTAACTCAGAGTTAACTTTAACCCAGATCTACGTAAGTGCCCCGAGAACATAATACTTATCTTAAGTAGAGTATTGATTTATATACAGCGTGAAATTTTAGTGGTTGTTTTCCCGCAGCAGAACGATTTACCTATAGTAGTACTATCGAACCATGCATGTTATTTTTTGAAAATAAAAAATATTTTGTATGACGTACTATGGAAACTTTATGCCGATAGGCGCGACTCGCGAGTTACTATGGACCCGACCGAATTTATTTTTTGATTTGAACAATACAAAAAAACTTTACAAATCTATTGTACTACTAAGATAGAATCATTTTACTGCGGGAAAACAACCATTAAAATTTCACACTGTAGAGTACTGTAATAATATACTTACCTACAACAGAAATCATTAAAGCTAATTTTATACACTGGATCAAAATACTAAATAAATAGGAGCGTTTTTCCCACGTTTTTCTTCGTTTACTCATTTTTTGTATGTCGCTACAAACAAGTTTATTTTTTCAATATACTGGTAGAGTTGTGTTCGTGTACTTGAAATGATTAAATAGTATTTAATGTCTTTAAGTATATAACAAGGAAAATACTATGATTATTTTAAGTTTAACTGAATTTTAAAACAATAATATTTATTGTAATTTATACTAAAATGATTTTATATAATAAAACTACTTCTAAAATAAAACTAAAATACTTAATATCACCTTGTCGAGAGAATTTTATTCAACGAAAAAAATTGACCTCACAAGATCGAATTTTAAAATTGGAATATTGGACACGTGCACATAATATTTTAAAAATAAATATGTTGCCAAGGTAATAAATTTGTTTTTACCTAAACTACCATTGAAATAACACCCGTATCACAACTCGATTTATAACAAATAGAGAATTCGAACTCAACTTAGGTAGAAATTATTATAATTCATAATAATATTTCCTTTTCCTTTTCTAAAAAGTGTGAACCGCTAAACCGATTTTGAATAAAAAATTTCGTATTCAGAAGATGTTTTGAGTTCCGGGAAAGCGAAAATTATTTTACGTAAGGAACCGTTCCCGTACGTAAAATAATTTTCGCGCAACGATGTCACGAATTACGGACATCATTGAGTACCTACCTACTTATCGATTTTTTAAATAAATAAAAAATAAAAAAATATTTTTGGATAGTTACCTGACTTATTAGTAGTAATAGATTAATAACCTGAAAACGAAAAAAAGTTTTATTATTAATTTATAATTATATAATAATAATTATAATATTATTAGGGTTATTATTGAAATAAAATATAAATAGGTAAACAACGTGAATTATTAATAAATAAATAATAATAATCAAATGAGGTATTTACCGCGTTAGCTTTGTTAAAAACAAAAACTAGACTGTAAATAAAAGAATCTGACATCTTTGTTTACTAACAAAGTACTGTCATTGTGCATGATCATCATCAGCCGTAAGCCGCTATTATATAAAAAAAAATTACAAATATTGTACCTCCTAAGTCTTAATTTGGTGTCAGTGCCAAAAACCGAAGAAAAAAAAAAAAAGTCTTAATTTTACTTCTTTCCAAAATGAAGTCATAATTTCACAAGACGCCGTTTTACGAGTTTGCAAATAATTTTTACTTTTTAATTTTTTACCTACCTGGTAACTACATAGGTACCTACATCGTTAATAAAATTTTGCATATTTTTATGTTTTTTTTTTATATTTTCACCAAACGTAAAAAAATTAACTGCGTTAAAGTGTATTTATTCTTAAAAATGGCAATCCCCAAGCGGCACCCGGCTGTCGCATAATTGAAAATCTATTGTGTCTGCGATTCCCACGATCGAGGTATTAAAATCTTATATTTAGGGTTCCGTAGCCAAAATGGCAAAAAAGGAACCCTTATAGATTCGTCATGTCTGTCTGTCTGTCTGTCTGTCTGTCTGTCCGTCCGTCCGTATGTCACAGCCACTTTTCTCCGAAACTATTAGAGCTACACTATTGAAACTTGGTAAGTAGATGTAGTCTGTAAACCGCATTAAGACTTTGACGCAAAAATGGAAAAATTATTAAAAATTTTAGGGGTCCCCATAGGCACAGAATATAATTATAATCCATAGGTACAACTGAAACAAAAAAATTTTTTTTTCATCTAACCTATGCGTGTGGGGTATCTATGGATAAGTCTCCAAAAATCATATTGAGGTTTCTCATATCATTTTTTTCTAACCTGAATAGTTTGCGAGAGAGACTCTTCCAAAGTGCTAAAATGTGTGTCCCCCCCCTCTAATTTCTAAAGTAGGGGCCTGATAATTCAAAAAAAAAATATGATGTAGATTACTATAAAAACTACCAACGAAAATTGGTTTGAACGAGATCTAGCCAGTAGTTTTTTTTATACGTCATAAATAGTAAACCTTAATCTAAATTTTATTAAATCGACTGAAATATAAAAATAAATCAAAAACCTTTTAATTTCATAAAAATAAACCTTATTGCTGCTGCGGAACCCTTCATGGGCGAGTCCAACTCGCACTTGGTTGCTTTTGTTTATAAGCAGTAGTTCTCTAAATACTAAATAGGTAGCCATTTCAAAACATTGTACTCTAATTACTTCCTGTGGAACAACGGTACTATTTAATACGTTACGTTATTGTAAACAAACTATTTTATTTACAACACTGCTCTATAGAATCTGATATGCTTACTCCTTACAATAGTTTCTCACAGTAGGAATTATGGGGTCAAAACTACAAGTCACATAAACAAATTCCAAAGTTTTTATGAAATCTCACTAAAGTTTGAACGACGAATCAAAGCACAAAATTTCATATGAGCTGATGTCCAAATTTGTAGGTACTTACATGAAATTCTGATATTTTAAAATTGAAAAAAAAATCTACAGCCAAACATATAACCTTCTTCTATATTGGAAGTCGGGTAAAAGCAAATATTAGTTAGTTTTATCGCAGTGGAGGCGTCTGGCGTAGGGCTTTAAGGGCCCGGGTTACCCTCGAAATTTTCATACATTCTTAATACCAAAATCATTTTCTCATGCGAAAATATTTAACATGTTTGAGTTATTTTTCAGCTTAAGATAGTAATTACCTAGGGTCCTGAACAAATTTTTTTTACAAAATATTTAAATACTAAAAAAAAATTTTTGTGTTTAAATATTTTTTAGTAAATTTACTACTAAATATTTAAACACCAAAAAATAGACAAAAACACTAAAAAATATATAAATAAGTAGTAAATTTACTACAAAATATTTAAACTTAAAAAATATTTTTTATTATTTAAATATTTTGTAGTAAATGTACTATTTATTTATATATTTTTTAGTGTTTTTGTCTATTTTTTGGTGTTTAAATATTTAGTAGTAAATTTACTAAAAAATATTTAAACACAAAAATTTTTTTTTTAGTATTTAAATATTTTGTAAAAAAAAATTGTTCAGGACCCTAGGTAATTACTATCTTAAGCTGAAAAATAACTCAAAGATGTTAAATATTTTCGTATGAGAAAATGATTTTGGTATTAAGAATGTATGAAAATTTCGAGGGTAACCCGGGCCCTTAAAATTATTTGAAGCTACGAACTTTGCTACGAAGTGCTACGAAATATTTAGAATTAATGCTATCCGGCAAGTCAATTCCTTCCTTATAAATATGTATTACATATATATTTGAGTTTTATTTCAAGTACAAAATAATAATTTCATTTAGATGCGATCTTTGGACTTAGGATGGATTTAATGTATGTTACGATTTATTTAAATGGCGGCGCGGTCGCGCTGTTATTTTACATTTTTAGTCCAAACAACGCGTTCACGCCATCGCATATAAATCCATCCTTAGTTTTTGTAATTTTGTAACTAGGCATACAAAATAGTAAACCCACTTTAAGGCTTCGTTATCTTCTGTGAGTTGTGACTAATATTTAACTGCGTTACAATTAATTACTTTTGTGGGAAAAGTACTACATACAAAAATCACGACATCCATAAAACGTGCATATTACGTGAGCCACTAAACTTATTGGGGTCATTCGAGGACACCTCACGTTTTATTTTATCGCGTTATAGAGTTAAACTTATTTATTTTTATGCAAATACACACAACTTATATGAATCCTTTCGTTTAATAAAAAATAAAAAAGCTAATCTGCAAGCCGCTTAAATCCACCCTCTTTCCTAAATAAATAATAATTAGTCTTTGCCTAATAAGAAGTATAAGAACAAGAACGTTCATTTTCAAAAAATATGGTACCTACCCCAGTTTTGGAGTCCAAAATTACTGACTTTACTGATTATTAACTCACTAACTACTATTACAACTATTTAAATTACAATGCAATAAATTCGTTATTCCAAAACCGTGAGTCCAACTCGCACTTGGCCGCTTTTTTGTGATTTGTATGTGCAAATTCATGACGCAGGCGCATGACTACAAATCACAAATAAAATTTGCTTTTCTAGCGTTGCTACTTTCACAGTGAGCTCTATATTATAAGGAACACATACACACCCTAAAGTATTATCACTCAGTTTTGTTACACCCTGTATACCTACCACAGCTGATATTAATCGCTTAGGTTCGGCCTAACCGAGCATCGCCACTTTCGCATCACATAGGTATTTTTCGTAAGACAAAGGCTCTCGTAAAGACCTGCCGCCCGGGGCCACGATAAAACCTGCCGCCCGGGGTTTCGCAATAAGTAAGGCCGCCACTACCTAGATTATCTAGGGTAGCCTTTTTGGCAAATTATTTGACTAACATCAAAAAATTTTAACAAGTTTCAAAATTTACACATATCAGAAAACCTCATAATCTGGGTACACCGCTAAACCGATTTAACGATAGTCAATAATAAAAAAAGTCTTTGTACTATCAGAGAAGTTCATTCTTAGACAGTTGGCGGACCTAAGTAATTTGGGTCAAACATCTATCGAATCGACATAAGCCGACCAAACGACATCTAGGTCTGTCTACTGCGTAGGAATCAATTTTCTCGGGTATACAAACGACCCTTAGTACCCAATAAGTGACGAATAATTTAATAATATAAAAATAACCTAAAATTGCCCCACAAGTACACACAGAGGCGTGACATGCAAAATAAAGTCAAGGTTTATGACTCTGTACAGTAAAGCTAAATAGTATCGTCTACGGAGTAATGTTATCTGCGATTCACAATGGCCGATCGGCCAATAAACTAACTGAATAGAGGCCGATTTTCATAAGTATTAACCTGCTATAACCAACATCACTTGGCTATACCAATGAAAGAGATTATCTGGCACTCTCAGGCCCACTTGCGCCAATCTGGGTTAAAGTTAACTCTGAGTTAAACATCATGTCATATCTGTCACTCACCAAGTCAGTGATAGAGATGACATGATGTTTAACTCAGAGTTAACTTTAACCCAGATCGGTGCAAGTGGGCCTAAGAGACGAATATCAATTACTTAATTATAATCAAATGAAAATGTTGACATAAGCTCCATAAAATAACCGTCAAACTATTCATTATATTGAAGTTTATTCATCATATAAAATATATCTCTGAGTTCCGTCGTTAGCATAATTACGTTCGGACTGATAGCTCTCTATTAATAAAACTGCTCAGTACATATATATTTAATTATATTTTAATAGGAGTTCCCGAACAATTTTGTGCTAGAATAATCTTACAATGTAAACTATAAAACATTATATTATTTCTACTCTGTTATAGATCCATCTGAGGTCCAAACGGAAACTGCAATTTTTTACATTTTTTACTGAAAAACTGCGAATTAAAAATAAATATCCAGACTCCAGTAACCTACGTTAGTAAATGAAAATTTTGAAAAGTTGCCAGCCATATTGCAAAACAGAAAATGTAAACAGATATATGCCGTCATACGTTGCCTGTTTTTCAAAGCATTTTTCTCTTGTTTTAACGAATATTAGGTACACATATATTTACCTACGTTCATAATATTTTTATAACTGTAATAAAATTAAAAAAATACACTTTTATAACTGTTACATTTGTACAGTAATTGTGCAGTGTGCTAGAATGTTAACAAAGTTAGTGCTTCTCGCTCGAACAAATCCAAAAATTAGTAATAGCCGCAAACTATTCAAACACGAAACAATTGACCGCAACAACTGCAGTCAACTAGAAAAAAAATGTATGTACTCGTAGTAGCATTACTACTAGAATTAGTCGCGTTAAGTCCCGATTAATAAGTTTTGATTTTAAGACGTTTTTATCGTATGCCTAGGGCTCGATCCTCATAACTCGAACTAGATTAATATTTCTTCTTGCTCGAGAGCGACGTGTGTGTGCGAGTAGCATATTTACATTAAGGACGCTATTACAAAATATATCAGCGATTTTCCGGTACCCTATTCAAGAATTAGGAGTCAAACTGCGAGGATATTTTGGTTTCAAATGAAAGATAATATATTCATCTCCACGACTGTATCATAAAATTCTATAGCCGCATACAAAATTTTCACATAAAATACGTTTTAACCATCACAATAATCGCAAAATATGAAAAAATGGGGTCTGATTAGGTACCTTAATATCTAAATACACTGAACTGAGGAAAATAAATATACTAAAAAATTGTTGCTTATTTAGTCCTCTATAAAGTCCGCTAAAAATTTTATATAAAAATAAACAACTGTTCCAGTTATAAGAAAAATAAGAAAATTTCTCAAGTTTTTTCATACATTTTCGCCATATTATCAAGAACGCGGCGAGCGTCCGTCGTAACCGCCACTGTACAAGGCGCGCTAATATGAATCTTATTAATTAATGTCATTAACGTCGATATTCGTACTGACAGACATCCGACCTGCTAATTCTCCGGTTGGAGCATTCTTAAGTTAGATTGTATTTTAACCATTGATCGGACTTGTTAATTGAATAAGTATTCTTTAACAGGAGAATAACCTTGACTGTAGCTACGGTTATTTAAATAGAAGAGTACCTACACTTCGTAGTTCCAACTTCCAAACTCCAAAAGTCGAGCTTCGTGAATCCTTAGGGTAGCTTAACTCTATGTTAGAATTGATTAAGAGACTACATTTTGATGATTTTGGGTTTTGACATTTCTAAGTATGATCCACTCTTTCCTTTTCTAATACTTTTATATATTATGTACTTAGTATAACACGACGCGGTGTTAGATACATATAGGAAGAACATTAGGCGAGCGTCGCAGAATTTTCTTGTTTGAAAAAGGGACTATTATAATATTATAGGCATGGTCATTTGTCGCCCTTGTATAATATGATATATTTTGTAAAGACAAATCTACCCAGAAATATACACTCCCTCATGAAAAAAACCTATACAACTTACACACCTAACTTATGGCACAGAATATATAATAATAGTACTTATGGTAACTCTATACATAACACATAAACAGTAAACATGTGACTGTTGAAAAACCGAATACACTATCAATGTATTTACAAATCGTATTTACGGAACTCGAGCAAACCATCCGCCATTGTTCCCCACTCATGACTCAATATTATATTTTGTTCTTCCACTTGTATTGACAGGTGTGATTAACCTTTGACTAAAACTAATTAGATTACAATAGCCAAAAAATTTTAACATTTGCTTCACGAAAATTTATAGATCTTTTTTGTTAATCATAGCCCAAGTATCAGGGGCGTAGCGTAGCTACTGCAGGTACCGCTGTATCAATTATCGGACCTCCCAACGTTATGCATTTTTCCTTTTGTGAGAAATCTTATACGGGGCCCCGCCAAGGTATTCTTACGCTTCTGCCCAGTAGCCCGCGTGGGTAGTAACCCATTTTGTAGTAACTAATCTTTTCTAAAAAAAGTCTAGCCTTTTTTAATTCATACACACAAAGATCGACGAAAAAAACATGATATTCAATCAAGCTTAACTTTAACTCAGAGTTTCTGGGGTTATTGATAGAGTTTGTCTTTCGTTTGGCTAACGTCAAACCCGTTTACCAATCAACAACGCTATTGAGGAGATAAACTGCTGCCGAATTCTCGAAACCTGTAGATGCACTAATAATTTGATTTGCATCACGATTACATAATTACAATCTTGATGAGATTTGAATTAAATGAATTAGACATTTCGTGGATAACAACGATTTTATAGGATCATTTATAATAATTGGAGTTATCATAATATTATAGTAATTCTTGCTATCTCTATTACTCTATCTGTGTGTTGGTGGCAGTTTCATTAAAATCGATTTGCAGGGGCTTCAGAACGGTTTCATTGTAAACAAACAAATAAATCTAATACTTTTTGGTTTCTCGGCAACTACTGCTACTTTTTCTAAGTTTTGGAGTATTTCAGAATGAAAAAATCTTTTTATTTATGAACTAATAAAACTCCGAGCAAAACTCTGTCTCCCTGGAATTTATGGTAGAGCGTGTCTAATTTGAAATGACGCGCCCCACCACTTCACAGTTCACTATAAGTTGATATAAATGAAAAATTTTGTACTGTGAATACGCGGGAGGGGCGCGTCATTTTAAGTTAGAGAAGCACTACTTACTTCCTTGTATTTAATCAGGCGTAGGAATGTATACAAAATGTTGAGTATCCCTGTATCAGGCAAATAACTTGTAGATGTTATCTCGCGGGACTATTGTGCTGGCGAGATGTGCTGATACAAACTTACTATGACTAATACTACTAGTCTGTGCTAGATGTAGTAGTACTACATCTAGCACAAACTAGTAGTATTTATCTAGTAAGTAAATTAGTACTACAGTAGTACTAATTTACTAGAACATACTAGCGGTAACTTCGTTAGTAAAAAGTAGATATATTGCCCGCATCTTTGTTTAGTTCCCTGCGGGAACCGTGATTGTTTCTGTGATTTTTATCACCGACTATCTTGTGTCAAAGTCTTTTCAGACCAAATAGTCGATATCAGTTAGGTGGTTTAAGCATAAAAAGTGATAGACAAACAGGCTCACAAACAGGATAGTTCTTATCCTGGAAAAAATACGGTTACCGAGCTTTACACCTTCTATTAAATACAAGTAGCGAGGGATATAAAACTTTAATTTCAAAATTATATTTTTTTAACTTGTGTAATAAGTAATGAGTAACTCATTGTTAATGACTAATGACCTAAAATTACATCAAAACGTGCGTTATTACTTATTAAAGAAAGATAAACATGTCATTACTAAAGATGAATTTACACGGTTGAATATAAAGATAATAATAATTAACGATTCGTGATGTTATCGATTACTCGATGTTAACACGAAACGAATTATTAATCGTTCACACAATTAACAAGGACCTTCGTATGTATTACAAGTGCAATCTATGTATACCCAAAACCAACGTAATTTATGTAAGTAGGTAGGTACCTAATAACTTAATAATATTAGGAAATTAGGTATTATTGGCACTGTATAGAAAATAAATAAAATACTTATTTAGATGTATTACAAAGGCAATACAGTAAACGCTTAAAAAACGATTTGAAGGTGTTTTATAATATTGGAGACTGTATATTTTTATGGGATAAAAAAATATAATAATATGTCCTATCCAGACACTTAATGTATCGCCATACCAAATTTTATGAAAATGGTTTTCTTTATTTTGCTCTACGGTAGAGACTAGAGAGACAATGAACTTTAACTTTATCGAGTAACATCATAAATAATTAAAAATATATCAGTTTTCTCGAATGCAAGTTCATTCAGATTTATATTATATTTTTAGATATTTCACTTGGAATGAAAGCGAATGAAAACCAGCTAAGTGCGTATCGGGCCACGCGCAATATAGGGTTTCGTAGTACCGCTAGTTTTTGATAATTTTTGTATTATCAAATTAATGTAAGTACATTTATAATGTGTTCTACACTATTAACAACATCATCTCGTTACGTTTAATGGAACTTGAATGAAAAGTTCCTAAGTATTCGGAGAAATATTCTCCGAATACTTTTTTTTAGTTGATCGACTATTACTCAATAATTATTTATAAAGTTTTCTTAGCCGTGATAGATTTACTTTTAAATTCAGCATATTTCCTACTTCCGTAAATTTTTTCACATTTCCAGAAGCAACTGTTTAGCTGGTGCCTGGTACTGGAAGGAAGGATGGCATGAGTGCCCTTTGTATGCTTACTGAGCAAAACCGCGGACACACAGACAGACGGATGGACAGACCGAAACTATAAGGGTTCCTTGTTGACTACGGAACCCTAAAAAGGGAAATGAACAAAATATGAAGTATCCGACATTATTTTATAATACGAGGTTATGGTGATTAATAATAATAAAATATGTTTGTTTCAGACGAGCCGAGTGCCGCCGGAATCGAACCCCCTGTAAGCTCTAGTCCACGAGACCGACACCCCCGCTGCCCGCCCGCATAGGATGGTAGAAACTGACCCTGGGCCCAAGAGACCTCACAGTGAGTATAGAGTATTTAATGTTTAGGGTATCGTTTATGAACCGATTTCGTGTATGAACCGTATTCGAGTGTTCCTTTATCAGCGTTATGTTCTTATTTTGCTTAAACAATAAGATAATATAGTGTAATATAATAATATTATGTGCATTTAAGGATGTATCTTTAATCTTTATGCAGTGTAAATTTTATGCATTACCACGGGCGCATTTAGGTGGCACACGCTTGAAAATGCGGCCCCCCCCCTTGCGGCTCGTCGCAACATACTTATTATGCGCGTTTCTTTGCACAGTGCGGCGTTAAAAAAAAATCTTATAAATATATTTTATTTCTAAGAATTTATAATTAATCAATATCAATCATAATTTTGGGTTTCAATTCACAAATGAATGTGGGTTAAGAAGGTGAACTAAGTTTATTGACCTAGGGACTCGAATAATTTGTACATTTGAGGTAAAAGAATTGCATAATAAGTAGGTACGAAATTTTGTAGCAATACAGGAAGTAACTAAATATCTGAAAATTGTTATAAAATATAATATTATAATGTTTACTTAGGGTGAGTTGCACCAACCTATAGGATACGCTGACACTTTTTTTCATACAAACGTATTCCTCAATTTCCTCCCTGGATAATGCGTCTAGACAAATGATTTTTTCATATAATATTGGGATCTGTGAAAGCTATGCCTCTACGTTCAATATTTTTTTTAATTTATTAATAATTAAAAAAATATGGCCGTTCAAAAATCGTAAAAAGTTAATGTTCCGTACCCCGCCAATCAACCGACCATAAAACAAATTTGAAAGATCTTTCAGATAAAATAAAAACGTAGAGGCATAGACTCATCCTTTCTGAAGGAATCAGAGGAATACGTTACCTCGATTTACGGTATCTGTCTCTATCACAATACACGTGCCAGCGCAGGGTGAAGCGTGATGACAATAGTTTCTTCGTTCAAATTTTACCGTACCCGCGTTCCCTCTTAACTATAATTACTGTACCTAACTTTAACTTTAACTACAATGCAAAATGTCAAATCTTTGGTTAAAGTAAAAAATGGACGCCATATTTAACCATAACCACAGACCTCGACTTTTGATTTTTAGAGAGAGAGAGAGTCTTTGTCATAATTTTTAATTATATTTCATACTCTATGTTATGTTTTGTTTCAGATTGTGATGTAAAAACTGAACACGTAAACGGCCCTGGTGCTAAAAACTACGAACTTGGTACGTTAAAAATATGTCAGCTATATACCTAAGGTAGATAGAACCACCTTATTTGTGGCAGTCAGTTAAAATAATATTTAAAAAAACTTTTACTCGAATAATATGTTATTCAATGAAAAAAAAAATGCGTCTTTCAGTCCCTCTAGGAGTGAAAATTTTTCAACTCCTTATATAGTAGAGAGCTAAGTATTCAATTAAAAAGTAGTTTCTTTTCACAAGGCTTTATATTATAAACTTGAATAAAATTTTATGAACGGTTGAATAATATAAATAATATTATTCTGAGTTAACTCTTTACATGGAAATAAATAATCACTCTGTACCTATCATTATTTATTTACATCATAATAACCATAAAATAAAATCTTTTTTAATCTGAATTTGTTGCAATTATTTGCTTCTAATTGCTGTCCTTATCTTCTCTTTTGTATGTAAATCTTGGTGTAAACCTTTTAGTATTATCTTAATCGGCATTTTTCATGGCAATAAATTTATTATGGCCTTCAGTCTCTTGCTTTATACTAGTTGTTGCCTGCGACTTCGTTCATACGCGTACGGCGTAATTAGACAATATTATGTTGTCCGCACCTTTTTTGCGTTTTTCTCAGAAATTTCATAATCGTTCGGAGACCGTACAGTTTTTTCTTCTTTTCGTCCTTATGAGCCTTAAGGCATTCCATATCAAATATTTAAATCATTTAAGTGGTCTAATACGCGTTGATCATATAGCTAACAGAGAGTCAGATATTTTAATAGCGCATCTTGATATGAAAATATTTTTAAGCTGGCTTGGCTTTTATGGCGGGCTTTGAGCGCGGATACCGAATCAAGACATTCCGTAACGAAAATAACCTAACAACCCGACTCCGCGCCGTTGCCAGACTTCGGTACGGTGTACGTGTGCGTGCGACTAGACGTATGCGAATTATAATTGCATAAGTTGATGAAAAATGCTATGCAATAGCTTTACCGCGGCAGTCACCGAGTGCCACACGTTTTCTTATTAAAATAATGTAATTTCTTAGCAGGCGTAGTCCCGCCACTGAAGACAAAGGTTGACCCTGAGAAAGGCTCCAACTCCGAGAAAGCTGACTTCGAGCGGGCGATCGAACTAACCGGTACGTTTTCATCATCATAATAAGCTCCATAACTAATAATTATACAATATCGCCATCACACATCGCCATTATACAATGTTTATAATTGGAAACAAAAGGCGAAAGAAAGAAGCAGCGCGGTCATAAAGTGATAGGACATTTATCTGATGCGTGCTGACTGCTGACTAAATAAGTATGTATGATTCTGAAACTGAAGTTTCGATCTTGTTGATATTATGTGAACATAATAAATAAATAAAAAACTCTTTATTCAAACCATTAAACAAATCAGCGGACGAAGGTTACAAAGAAAAAGAAAAAAAAAACAGTTTGAAATGGCGGCCTTACTGCTGGAAGCAGTCTCTTATATGGCCCGAACGCGTTATAAATTTTTGCTAAACTCATGCTTCACTTGAAAATATTGCGAGCATGTTGTGTGGGTAATGGGCATACCGTATACCTTTAGGCTTGAACCGAAAGGGAATTCCTGCGCCTCATACATACTACCTTATAATATTTCAGGACTTGCTATAATTACATCTACATTATATAGTGACATGCTTGATATAATAATAACAGTTCCCACACCGGTTTCGGTGACGGTGGCCGTTTCATTGAAACCAGGAGTAATTTTATAGTGCCCAAGTGTGTGCGCAGTACACAAGAGCACTCTCTATTCCTATACTCTCATAACCCAGTGGTACGGACGACCGACACGGCTGGCGAGAGATCAGGCGCAGAACCGCCTTTTTCCATGCCCATCTGACGCATGGATCATCTTACTTGTCAGACAAGCGGGTGATCAGCCTGCATTGTCCTAACCAAACTTGGAAATAACATGTTTCCAACGCTGCAGGAATCGTACCCACGCGGAGCCGCGCTCTATACCACTAGACCACGGAGGCGTTTTTAGGGTTCCGTAGCCAAAATGGCAAAAAGGAACCCTTATAGATTCGTCATGTCTGTCTGTCTGTCTGTCTGTCTGTCTGTCTGTCCGTCTGTCCGTATGTCACAGCCACTTTTCTCCGAAACTATTAGAGCTATACTATTGAAACTTGGTAAGTAGATGTAGTCTGTGAACCGCATTAAGATTTTGATGCAAAAATGGAAAAATTATTAAAAATTTTAGGGGTCCCCATAGGTACAACTGAAAAAAAAAAATTTTTTTTCATCTAACCTATGCGTGTGGGATATCTATGGATAGGTCTCCAAAAATCATATTGAGGTTTCTCATATCATATTTTTCTAACCTGAATAGTTTGCGAGAGAGACTCTTCCAAAGTGGAAAAATGTGTGTCCCCCCCCCCCTCTAATTTCTAAAGTAGGGGCATGATAATTCTAAAAAAAATATATGATGTAGATTACTATAAAAACTACCAACGAAAATTGGTTTGAACGAGATCTATCCAGTAGTTTTTTTTATACGTCATAAATGGTAAACCTTAATCTAAATTTCATTAAATCGACTGAAATGTAAAAATAAATCAAAAACCTTTTAATTTCATAAAATAAACCTTATTGCTGCTGCGGAACCCTTCATGGGCGAGTCCAACTCGCACTTGGCCGCTTTTTGATATAAATTACAACTAACCGAAACAGTAGCTTGTATACACAACAGAAGCTCCTCATGTTACATGAGCCACGTTAAGTACTTCTCACATTGTTTCCCGTCGAAGGCTCCATCGTAAACGTGGCACGTGTAATAATGTTTGTAAACAAACCCGTAGTATTCATGTTACAATGAATGAAAACTGCTGTCGTATACCTGCCACACTATAACGTATACAGTACACCATGGTCGTACTAGGCCGCTTAAATCACGCGCACGCACACATCCGCGCGATTTATACATAAATACGAGCAGCTGGAGAATGCAGATACAGGATGGAGTCTCTGTGTGCAGCAAGTTTGATTTCAAGGACATAGCTGTGTTACTCAACTGTATATCATTAATATTGTGTCACATTGTAAACAAGAGCTTCTGGGAAGGGTATCACGCCACAGGAAGGGAAGCCACTTGCCACTTGCCAGTAAATGTTTTGGTCGTGAGTCATGGACATTTCGGACTAATGCTTTATTATCCTAGTAGGCTACTGCCTATCTCACATAATAATGGTGGAACATGACTCCAAGATTACTAAGAGAATGTATGAAATCGACGCAATATACAAGGACGCAATATTAAGTGATAACACTTTAGGATGTGTATGGGTAACTAAATGCCCCTATACACTTTAGAGTTCGCTGCGTACTTTTGTATGGAAAATTGATGACGCGGATTGCCCATAGCCCCCATACAAATCAAACAAAAAAATTGTCCTTTCAGCGTTGCTTCTTTCACAGTGAACTTTATATATTTAATATTTATGTAAAAAGATGTTCCTGCGCCAGATCTCTCGTCAGTCGTGTCGGTCGTCCGTCCCACTGGGTTATGAGAGTAAAGGAATAGAGAGTACTCTTGTGTACTGCGCACACACTTGGGCACAATAAAATTACTCCTGCGTGCCTACCGGCCACCGTCACCGAAACCGGTGTGGGAGCTGTTATTCCATCATAAAACTCATATCTGTTTGTCACAGGCTATGGGCGCTTCCACTACCTGCTGCTGGCGGTGTGCGGCCTGGTCAGCACGTCGGAGGAGATGGACGTCATCTCCATGTCCTTCATCCTGCCCTCCGCGCAGTGCGACCTAGACCTCACCACGCAGACCAAGGTAAGCTATGGCCGAAATGGTCGCTAATTAAAAAGGTAAATCAAGTGCGGATCCAGGTGAGGGGAATGTGGGGTCACAGAAGCAGGCAATATGGTCGCTAACCATACAGGCAAATGCGCGGTTTCCAGTGGGAAGTGGAAACACAAAATGAAAATTACATAATATATATTTTTCTAAATAAGTTAACAATAACACTTTTAGAACGTCTACATGAGGCCTACCACCGGTTCGGGACCTAACCCGGCGAGAAGAACCGGCGTAAGAAACTCGCACGGGGCTACCTTTTACCAAAAAGATGGGAAAAGGGGTTAGGCCGTTAGGGGACATAAGTCAATTCAATTCAATTTCTTTATTTGCAAAATGTGTCTTAGTAAAGATGTAAGTAGATTTAGTCATGACCATAATAATTTTGGGTAATCGCTATGATAGTCTTTTATTTTGACAAAACATAATGTACTATAATTATGATTTATGATAATTATGACGCTCGTTTTCGTAAAACGTACATTTTCCGGGATAAAAAGTATCCTAGGTACTTTCCCGGGACTCAAAGTATCTCCATACCAAATTTCAGCAAATTCGCTTTACCTAGCCGTTTAGGGGTGAAGAGGTAACAGACAGACAGACGGACAGACAGGCACACTTTCGCATTTATAATATTAGTATGGATGACTAGGTACCTGGTACTTAGTATTATATAGTTACTAAGTACCTAAATGTAGGAGCTGTTTAAAGATATGAAGATAATATTATAATTTATAGTTCATTGTCTCTACCCGCATTTTGAGCGTTCGCAGACAACACGATTTGATGGTTCTGGGTCACTTTTAGCGTTGCCATTTAATTTTATAGTGCAATAAAATTGCGGTAGGTATACATAAAACTGACGGAAGACGGAATTAATACATAAACATGATGCAAAAATTTTGCATCCTATGAAATAAAAAGCATGCCGACTGCTAGCAAAATTTTAATAAGTTATATTATACCTGGCCATAACATTAATGCATTCTAATATATTTTAAATGCAAAAGTTTATCTATTCATTTTTCTGTCTTTAATAAAATTTACTTTATACTTGAAAAGTTTTTGAGGCCCGGGAAAGGTCATACTTTTCCTCATGGGAAAATGTACGGTAGCCACGTGAAAATATAATTTCTGCGCAAAATGGGTTAAGTATTGGTAACATCTCATCCATATTTAATGACTAGCTTAATTTAATCTACTTTCATAAACTTGACGTGAACTGTGCTCGGATTTCATCATAATCAATGCATTGGTCTCGAAGGACCATATTATAACATCATCGGTGTTCGAATTTCGAAAATAACGAATTCATAATTTAAATTCAAGGTAATATTGTTAAAACTACACTTTTACCATGGTGCAAGTTATATTATTTGATAAAGTTTTGCATAAAAATTGTTTCTAAACAAAATTATGAATAGAATTGAGTATGTATTCGGGCGATACGATAATTTTAAGCAGTTAGATATAATTATATTTTTAATACACAGTAAGATGTTTTAACATCTTGCATGCTACAACATATACCTACGGTCTACCTACCTAGACAAGACTTGGTCCTCTAGCCATAACATGTTCTCTTCTTAATCGAACGCTTATGTCAATTTCATAAATGATCAGCGATTCTATAAAGAAGCGAGGATAAAGACAATGTCTTCTGGCCTGGGAGTGATTATCCTCAGTATTCTAACTGTCCGAGCTAAATTAATTTTGACTAGGTACTTACTATAATAGTAAAGAACTTTATAGCAGAGCATAGTTCATTTTCATTCAAAATTATATTAGCAACTGTGGTAGTTAAAGAAAAATTTCGTAACGTTTTATTGCATTTAAGATGGGCAGCAATAGGCGATTCGTAAGCTCGTTTCATATACATAAAATGTAGGCTTTCGAAACAATATGTTTACTATCGCGGTCAGTCGTCATAGTACTTAGTGGATCACGTGCACCCATTCCAAGTATGAGGTAGTTAAAAGCCGCTTGCCTTGCGTTCGTGCGATTGAACTTCAGTGTGGAGCGCCTTGGATGCCTTCCTGTACTAGACATTAAACTAGTATCTATTGGGACGATACAAAAAATATACAAAACTAGCTTTTGCCCGCGGCCCGTAATTCTGAGAACGACATAAAAAAAACTTTTTATACGTCATATAATATAGCCAATGTCACTACAGATCACACCAGCTTTCTATCTGTGGTATTTTTTTTGCATTCGGACTAGTAGTTTAAGAGATTACCTCCTACAAACAAAAAAAAAAACAAACTTGACCTCGTTATTGTACTAGTGCATAACATAATATTGTACCATCGAGGAAATTGATTCTTAGGCAGTTGACAGACCCACGTCATTTGGTCAGTTTATGTCAATTCAATGTTAGCTGTGATGGGTCGGAAGAGTTTGACTTAACGCGACCAAATTATTTAGGTCCGCCATCTGCCTATAGGAATAACTTCCTGGTAAGTGATAAGTGATAAGTGATATAGTACATAGACCATAGTACTCAGGTACATGAAAGTTGACATCGGAGAAATTAAGACACCATCAAACAATTAGTTTAAAAATTTTCAAGCAAGTGTGGTCACTCATAACTGAACAGATTTTGATAAGGTTTGATAGTACGATCGATCGTGTAGACCATGATATCCTTCTCCAGAAGCTACAGGCTCTCGGCATTCACGGAGACTTGTTACGATGGATGAAATCATACCTGTCTAACCGGTCTCAGGCTGTGGTCTTGGGTGGCTATCGCTCGGATTTCATTATTGTTCCTACTGGCGTTCCCCAAGGCTCTCATTTGGGTCCGCTCCTTTACAATGCATACTTGTTTGATATAGGATTATATATAAAAAACTCAAATTATTTAATGTATGCAGACGATAAGAAGGTTTTTCTTAAAATTAGAACACCTACGGACTGTAGTTTGCTTCAAAACGATTTAGACAATTTACTCTCGTATTATGCATTGAACAACATCACAGTTAACTCGAGTAAATGTGAGTGCATCACCTTTACTCGAAAACCAAACCCTGTTACTAATCACTACAAGCTTGATGGAAACGTCATTAAAAGGAAACGTAGTATCAGGGATTTGGGTGTCTTTTTAGACAGTAAATTCATGCTCTCGGACCACATCGAAAATATAATCTCGAAAGCTCACAAAAATCTTGGATTCGTTCTACGTAGCTGTAAATCTTTTTCAAACCCTACAGCTCTCACGTCAGTCTACTCAGCTTATGTCAGGAGTATATTAGAATATAGTTGTCCTATTTGGTCTCCACACTACATTATCTATAAAAGCCGACTAGAGAGAATACAAAAGAAGTTTATTAATCACCTGAACTATAAAAGCCGAAAATTCTTTAAAACTTATGAAGAAGCCTGTGATTCACATAATCTGCTAACCTTAGAGCAGAGGCGCATTGTTTTTGATATGGGGTTTCTTTACGATATTTTAAATAATAGGATAGATTGTCCGCACCTTGTATCTCAAATTTCATTCCGAACCCCAAAATCCCGAACCCGTAAGACTCCACTACTGCATGTTCCGTTGCATCAAACAAATTACGCACAAAATTCTGTCCTAACACGTATCACTCATATGTATAATAAACATTTCAGTAATATTGACTTATTTTCTCACTCTAAGGCTAAATTTAAATTTCAAGTAATAAAATTGGCAAAAAGCCTGAAATTATGAATAAAGAAATAATATTAATGCTTGTTCCCGTCATTTTTAGTTATTTAAATTAGTTTTGGTCAAAATTAATCAGATTTTTAGAATATTATAAACAATTTAAATTAAAAAAAAAAAATAACTAAATCACCTCGATATTGTTAAAACTTGCAAGTTACAGTCTTATTATAAATAAAAATAAAAAAGGTTTGAATATTATGTGTGATATTTTTAAGTGTATTACTGTACAACGAGAGATGTAACATTATTTTAACATTATCTTGAACTTAACAGCAATTTACTGTACTATACTGTCTAAACTTCTCGACCAACCTCTTCTGGACTTTTAATATTAATGTGCCTTTATTATGTTTTTAAGGTTTTAGTTTGTACTACATCATAGTTATATTTTATATAACTATATTTATTAGCAGTGGCAATCATTCAGTGAATATAAGAAATAATATTTGTTGGAAAACTCTCTTGTGTAAACATTGTTTACTTCAAAGTATTGTGGATATTATTGTTTTGTATCATTACTTACTTACACAATATCTAATATGAGTGAATAATCATAATCATAATTCATGTACCTACATACAATAAAATTAAAACATGGGTAACACGTCTTATTGTACGGTGAAACAAAGACATAATGTATGTACTTATGTACTAGTTACTAACAAAAAATTTCTGCTCTGTATGGTTTCTTATTGCATTTCTGTAGATTTTATAGTTCTTAACTATTTTGTTCGTAACCCTCAAATGTAGAAAGCCCGTACATGCAATTTATACCTAAGTATATTTAAATATTATGATACTGATGCACAGCTGATTGTCCTTTGCCTACTGCATTGATTGTAGTGTTATTGTGGTTTGTATATCAGGTGGTGTATTTATTATAATAGTACATCCCTTGATTATTCGCACATTGTTTTTGAGCTTATATTATGTAATAAGTAAATAAATTCAAGTTTGTTACTACACTAATCAGTAAAAATTGTAAACGTGTGTATTTGTGTTGCAAAATAAATATTATTATTATATTATATTATTATATAGTTATATATGGGAAACCTGTTATTGGCTTTACTCTTTGTTAAATGCTCATTGTAAATTGTATATTGTATATATAAGCTGTTGGTTTTCACAATAAATAAAATAAATAAGTACCTAAGTAGTTAGGTTGTGGATTAATACACAAGATAACATTTAACAAGACATTTTTCGAACCGAAAAAGTGTAGTGATATTGTATTTAATCAAGCGAAGCTACGGCTATAACTCAGAAGGAAGTAAATTATAATTTTTTATAATTTTCACACACAAAGGCATAAAATAGGTCCTATGAATGTGTGTATGTAAAAAATATGAAGGGGAAAAACTGTTTTCAGCTAAGACGGAACAAGCTAACTGCTTGTACAAACAAAACTAACCAATGTAACCATGTTTTTGTGATGTCCAAATATTGCGGTTTTCCTTAGGATCTGGGGGCACGGGAGTGCCCCCGCCAAGATGAGCCAAGCGAAGCGCGCACGGGCACTACCTACCTTTTCTCGAAACTTTGGTTTGGATTATGCCAGATAGTTGAAATTTTCAAGATATTATGACATGAGCATAATAGTTTAATGCGCAAAGTTTGAATATTGTTACTATTATACTTTAGATTTTATAGGGGTCCAAAAAACCCACAATAATGGACTGACTCACCGATCATCAAAATTGTTAGGGTACTTCCTGAAGTCATAGAAAGCTGAAATTTGGTATGTGGCATACTATTAGTACAGAAACAACAAAAAAATTATCAAACCCAACCTAACCTATCCAATCCCCTTGATATAGAGAGGGGATTTTGTTATTCGGCAGGGCTTTGAACTTAATATACCCTAACTAAAGAAAAATGGCCAGGCTATCGATTTTGACTGATGTGTAGAGTTTTTAGATTCTTCTCGTTCGGCTGACACATTATATTATTATCAAATATTTTGCCGCGCTTTGGTGTAAAATTAAGGTTTTTAGATTTAGGGCTAAGTATGTAAGGTTAGAAACTTGGCTCTACATGAGATTTCACTACTTTTTGACACCACGAACTATCATAATATTATGTTCTCATCTTGGCAACATTTTAACATGAAAATGTTTTTTGTGGGATTATCCTTTCAAACAAATGTTTGCCTTTGTGCTACAAGTACGTACCTAATTACATGAAGGCAGTTCTGAAAATTGTGACCCTTGTGTAAATAGTTAACATAGTTTTAAGGAAAATTAACATTATTTTGTTCCTCGTCATTTAACGCCATAGCTTGGGTAGGTACCTACTACTAAAATTAAATATAGATAAAAAAACATTGGGCGTTTATAGCGAATTTGCTACTTAGACAGAAAAATAAATTTAAAAGTTTTGTGTGGCTCAGAAGAATGTAAATGTCGCAGTCATCTAGTTCAATCTGCAGTTCGATTGAATGACTAGCGCATTCATTGAATGACTCCATTCAATTGAATGACTCGGCCGAACGTTGATTGAACAATCGTCACTCAACGTTCATCTAGTTAGCGACTTGTAACATAGCCCTTAGGTAATTAATAGCAATGTATTAATACTCCGTGATGGCCCAATACGACTTCATTGGGTTAGGTTAGATAGCCATCGTGGTTATTTTTTTGTAAACCACCCTGAAGTAGGGGCTCCGTTTTGAAGTCAGTGATCCTCCGTTTTGAGTCTGATTGAAGTCAGTTTCTAGATTAACCTATTATTACGCCACCAACAATTAATACTTAAATAATCAGCCAAGTGCGAGTCGGACTCGCGCACGAAGGGTTCCGTACCGTTATAGAGCAAAAATGTGTTTTTAGTATGGGAGCCCCCTTAATTATTTATTTTATTTTAATATTATTATTAAATATTAAAGTACGAATATAGTTAAATATTTTATCAATATTATTTCAAGTGCCTATCTGTTACCATTATGGATTACGAGCAAAAAAAGCCAAAAATTACGTTTGTTGTATGGGAGCCCCCCTTAAATATTAACTTTATTTTGTTTTTAGTATTTGTTGTTGTAGCGGCAACCGATATACACAATCTGTGAAAATTTCAGAAGTCTAGCTATAGCGGTTCTTGAGATACAGCCTGGAGACAGACAGACAGACGGACAGACATCGGAGTCTCAGTAATAGAGTCCCGTTTTTACCCTTTGGGTACGGAACCCTAAAAAATCATAACATTCCATTTAACGACTTCACGTCATCTTCATACATTTTACTTCCCTGAGATAAAACGACATCTCACGCGAAACCGCGAACGTTCACGATATTGCCGTCACGTCCAAAATTATAAAAGCGTACATTGATTCATAGGCAGATAGCGGATCTACGTAGTTTGGTCGAGATAATATTATAATATTACACACGGTGCTGCTCGCCATTCTGTTATGCTGGAACTTGGCTTGACACGCTACCGCACAAACCTATCCGAGTCCGACAGATCAAAAGTAACATTGAACTGACACATCCCAACCAAATGACGTTGAAATGAAATGAAATATCTTTTTATTCAAAATAAATTTCATATTTTGAATATTTCATTTCATCCACGATGAGCAAAACTACGACGCGACATCGTGACGTGCCACGATATACGGCACGACGTCGCGTCGTAGAAACTCACGATGCGTCATCTTTGAATTTCTACGTGAGTTTCTACGACGCGACGTCGTGACGTTGGTCCGTCAACTGCCTATGAATTAACTTTTCTGATAGTACATCCTTTGACACCTGCATTTCCCAAATAGCTGTCAAGGTTTAACTCCGTTTAACTGGAATGAACTATTCTTCCAGGGATGGCTGAACAGTATAATCTTCATCGGTATGATGGTCGGCGCGTACGCGTGGGGCTCGATCGCGGACACGCTCGGCCGCAAGCGCGTGCTCATCGCCATCTCCGTGGTCAACGCGCTGGCCATCGTCGCCTCCTCCTTCACGCAGAACTACGAGCTGTTCATGCTGTTCCGGTTCGTCAATGGTGCTGCGTGAGTATCTTGCCGCTTCTTTAACGATATGAGTGGCGGCCGAAAAGGAAGATCTTTCGATCGAGCGAGATAGCATGCTCGGTCTGGCCGAAGCCCACAGACGTTATTTCAGACGTTGTATACTCATAAATCAAAATAAATAGATTATAAACATGGAATACCAATTTATAAGATATATTATAATATAGAGCGACTCGTATGCGAGTGTACGTAGGTATAATAAGTAGGCGAATTAATTTAATTTTTTTATCAGTTAAGTCACCAACCTCATACTAGAATTAACTTTAATTGGAATGGAAAAAATACTCTTTAAAAGAAACTTGAACTAGATACCTACATTAGTGCTGTAAATGTATCGCTTGCCTAATTTACTTACATATATTAAAAACTAATTTTATAAATAAAACGTTCGTTAATAGTAGGTACAAGAAGTCGGTTAACAATTAATACGTAGTGCAATACATGATACAAACATGTCCTATTCCCATACAAATAAACGCGCGAACACGAAGTCTTCAGAGAATTTGACTCAGACAGATGGCGGACGGCGGACTACGTAGTTTGGGCTAGTTATGTGATATGTCAAACCCGTTACCCAGCAGACAGAGGGCCTGTTTCACCACTTCCTGATAAGTGATAAGTGACGAATCTAGGCTATCCACCAACAGCCGCACATTATACGAATTTCGGATCAGACAAATTCGGACGCCCCGCCCCGGTCATACATTTTGACACGTCAGAATTCTGACAGTGGCGGGCACGCGACCCGGCTAAAACTAATATTAAATTGACGTATCCCGACCAAATGACGTAGGTCTGTCAACTGCCTATGAATCAATTTCGTCGATGGTACATTTTTGGAGTGGCAGCCGCCCATTTGGATGATGAATGCACATCCTAAAGTAATATTTCCACTTTCAGCCTGGGAGGTTCCGGTCCGGTTATCTGGTCATACTTCGCGGAGTTTCAGCCGAAGAAGAAGCGCGGTGCCATGCTGAGTTTCATGGCCGCCTTCTGGACGCTCGGTAACTTATTCGTCGCTGGACTCGCCTGGGTCATCATACCTAGTGGTGAGTTGGCTACGATTACCTACAGCTATGTGAACATGCTCCATTATGTGCTTTTGAGTTACCTACGCCTTCTTCTATCGTAGAAAGAAATACTTTTTATGGTAAGCTCATATAGGTATTGATTTTAATTAATAATATTTAATATTGAGAAACGATAACTATACAACTCCAAGGAGGAGCGTTATAGGTAGGTGCCTTAGCCTAGGTATCAGTATGACTATAATAATTATTATAATATTATAATCTATGACACTTACAATTTGGAGGGTCAAGAATCTGGGTTCTAAACAAAACCTCATTAAGCTATAGTACTTCAATAATTATGAGTAGGTATATTGTTTCTTCCACAAATGCAAAATTACCTTACTCACAGCAAAACTCTTTCTTTTTCTATTTTAACTCAAACTTAATTTCTATTCCCTTCCAGGTATCGGCGTTACAACTGGCGCGTTCGTGTACAACTCATGGCGTATCTTCCTCCTGGTGATGTCACTCCCGTCATTCCTGGTCGCTGCGCTGCTCTTCCTTTTACCAGAGTCTCCCAAGTTCCTCATATCCACCGGCCGACATGACGAGGCTTTGGAGGTGTTTAAAGGCATATACATGATGAATACTGGCAGGAGCAAGGAGGAGTATCCTGTACAGCAGATCCTGATGGATGTACCGGCTCACGTGAAGCCAGAGAAGGAGATCAAGGATGTGAAAGAGCCGAAATCCAAGGTCCGGAGGATGCTGAGTGACATCATTGAGCACAGCAAACAGCTGTTCGTCCCGCCCATACTGAAGTTCACGTGCATCTCTATTACGATCAACTTCACATTCCATATTGGGTAAGTGCTAAGTAGCAAGTTAGCTAAAACTAGTTACAAATTACAATGTTTAAATGTAACAGTAGTTAAGTATATTATGTCCAGCGTTAACTACTCTTAACGGTTAGCAGTCATGTCATCAGAGCACATTATTATTGGTACCTACTACCTAGGTAGGGCCTTACAGCTTACTTAATACTTTGATCCACTTCATGAGAGACATTGAACGTCAATATTTATGGCGCGTGGTATGATTAGCTTAAATTGTCGAATTTAGGTATGTGGTCCTATAATCGTTGTTTATTGCAATGACCTCTGTCTTATTATACTTAATAAGACTCAATCCCAAATCCTTATTAAAATATATTCTCCAGGTACTACGGTCTGATGATGTGGTTCCCGGAGATGTTCAACCGTTTCGACGAGTGGGCGCGCGCGCATGACAACGCCGAAGCCGACGTCTGCCAGGTTAGTTATTTCCAGATTTAAGATAGAACCGGTAAAAACCATTACCGGTTAACCGGTAATGTATGCTCTACTCAGTAACAAGGCGAAAACATGTGGAAAACAATGGGAAATTCAAGGGCATTCAACTTTACAGTCACGCGTCACTTAATGCTTAAAAAACAAAAGCGTGATAACTGATAAGCAATTAGTGATTAGGTAGTTACCCTCGCACGTGGACACACGCTTGTCAAAACGAAATCAGCCTGTACATAGGGCTTTTTTGGATGTTTGTCAGAACACCCGGGGTTTTCAAACATTGCAAAAGCCTTAGGCAATAAATAATAATTAATCAGAGAACTTTTGATACGTAGGCTGACAATAGAAATTTACGTTTTTGTTACGTTAAATTTACGATGAAAGGATGTAGGTCGTGGGATATAGTCGGGAGATCTTCCGACTGAAAAATAGCTTTTCATACATGCACGTGCCCTTCATTAGTACCTAAAAGTTTCTTGTATTCATGAGTACCTACGTGTACTTGTGAGACATGTCTAAACACACTAGGCCGAAGTTACACCGGCGTAAATTCCGCCGCGTTTCAAACGCATACAAAATACGGACGGAACGCGACGGAATAGTGTGTCACTGTCATCCCTCGCGTTCCGTCCGTATTTTGTATGCGTTTGAAACGCGGCGGAATTTACGCCGGCGTAACTTTGGCCTAGTGTGTTAAGACACTTAGGGGGTAAGTGTACTCACCCCCTAAGTCTAATACCACTCACTCGAAACGGAATAAAAATCACCCTATAAATCACCGCAGATACAAAACTTCGATAGCGCGATGCAGGGAAGGTAGAAGGGTAAAGGTCTTCCAATGAAAAGTCCGTGAATGAATTTTTGTGGTATATTCAAGTCCTTTACAATGCAAAGATTTAAACACTTTTTGGGAAAATTAACACAGAGTACAGAATGCAGAGTGCAGAGTGCAAGCCGCTAGTTGCGGTATCCTGTCCATACTAAAATAGGATTCTTTTTATCCAAAAATGTAGGTACGGTTTCCGCGCGATAAACTCATGTTGGCACAACGGAGTTGCCTGGGTCATCTAGTGGTAAATAATTTCTATTTGTCCGGGGAAAAACATATCATTTCGGCCAAACATCCGGGGTTTATGTCGTGCTTTAGTCTTGACCGGCTACCGCAATGTAGGTGATGGCAGCCCAATCGTAAACCAGAAAAATTTGTATGAGGTGCAAGTTGTAACCGACCTGAAAATATATTTTGTATTCGCAATCGGAAATACAAGTCTTATTTAAGTAAATTCTTCGGCGCCCAGGGTGCTGATAGTGTTGAAAAAAATTGGCGCCCCTTTTGTTTGCCTTCAGCGCCTCTTTTTATCCGGTGCCTTGGGCGGTCGCCCAATGTCCCCCCCCCCCCCCCCTAACGCCGCTACTGCAGACACACTATCGCATTTATAATATTAGTAAGATATGGATTGATTTTAAATACTATTTTCACAACTACAGGTGACCCGCTACGTGACGCAGCTGGGTACGCACAGCTCGGAGTCGGCGTGCGACGCCCACATCAGCTCGGACGTGTTCATGGACTCGCTCATAACGGTTGCTGCCGCCATACCGTCCAACATCTTCGCCGTGCTTGGCATGGATAGACTGGGCAGGAAGTTCTTCTTGGGTATGTACTATGTTGGCTTGAAATAATAACTCCCACACCGGTTTCATTGAAGCCAGGTCAGTTACGCAGGAGTAATTTTATACTGCCCAAGTGTGGGCGCAGTACGCTCTCTCGTCCTTTACTCTCGTGACCGCGTGGGACGGCAGACCGACACGACTGGCGAGAGATCAGGCGCAGGACCGACTTTTTACATGCCCATCCGACACATGGATCATCTTACTCGTCTGAGAATCAGGTGATCAGCCTGCATTGTCCTAAAACTTGGAAATAACATGTTTCCTACGCGGGAAAAGAACCCACGACCTCCGAGTCAAGAGCCACGTGCTCTTAACCACTGGACCGCGGAGGCGTCACGATTGATCTAGCTAGGGCCGGGTCGTTTCTGAAGTCTTTAGTAGTTATTTAGTCTTGGCTTATGTAGTCACGCTTGTAATTCCTATCGCGCACCCAAGTAAAAGATAGAGCAAATTTGATGGGTGAATGAAAGAGAGACTAATCACTAAGGGCCTGTTTCACCACTTCCTGATAATATATATAATAATAATATATCTATGGACGCTTCACATCACGTCAGTCTGGCCCCATGGTAAGTACCTGATGGACTTGTGTTACAGGTACCAGACAACGGAAATATATTTATATTTCCGTTGTCTGGTATTGTATTGATAAAGTTCCGAATATGGCATCCACAACTTTTGACAGATTCTCCATACTTCATCGGTCAAGTTTTGTGGTGGATAGCCTATTCGGCACTTGTCAGGAAGTGGTGAATTAACAGGCCCTTAATAAAAAGAACCTGTTTGTTTGCTGTTTGCATCAAATAGCAGAATTAGAAACTGCTAATCTGTTGATCAGCAGTTTCCAAAGTAGTAGGTGACAACTGACAAGTAGGTAGGTACTAGGTAATAACTGACACTACAGTGTACCTAAGTATGCGTTCCTCTGTCCTCATCTGTTCTGAGGTCCTCATATTATAGAGTAATTCACTCTAAAAGTAGCAGCGTTGAAAAAGCTACTGTTTGGTTAATTTTATTGAATGGAAAAATTAATGACATTTGGAGCATTTCTTATCACAATACCTATACCTGGAAGTCAAAAGTAACTCTTTCAGCGCTGCTTCTTTCACAGTAGATAAACTTATTATACGCCGACAGCTGTCACAGCTAATATTGAATTGACATAATCCTACCAATTAACGTAGACGTCCCCCATCTGCCTTTTTTTAGGAATCAACTTCTCTGATAGTACATTACTTTTTTGCTGTTTCAAGTATTCGTTAGTTTTGCCTGTAGGTATATATTTTTAACACGTTGTACATTGCTTATTTTGCTGTTTCCAGTGTTCGCGACGTTCTCCGCTGGGCTGTGTTCGGCGGCGATGTACTTTGTGTACAACAAGACGAACAACCTTATTGTCAGCGCTATATTCAGCTCAGTCATATCCTGCGGTAATGCTTCCCTCGACTGCCTCATCACGGAGGTCTTCCCTACCAACTTGAGGTGAGCTTTACTTTGTGTGCTAAGGTCGATTAACTTAACCTAAGTACTTTCAATCATTTTGAACTAAGTACTTACTTAAATTTAAACCCGAACAAATGGAAAAGATGCATACTTAAACATATTTCTCGATTTGTAATTAGGTACGGTATAAATAGATATTACTTTTCATAAAAATATCTATCTATAAATTTATTAAAATATGGATAAGAACGAGTTTCAAAACACCAAGGCCCGTATAATTAATAGTCAGTACTCAAGATGCATCTCGGTCTCAAGACACGGTTCAGGCTCTGTGATTGGTTGGCTATCAAAATTTGGACCAAACACAGAGCCGAACCGCGTCTTGAGACCGGGTCGCATCTTAAGTACTGACTATTTAGACGAGCCCGAGTGACGTCACTCCTGTTTTGGCGAGTGATAAGTCGTGTGCACTGTGCAGTAAAATGCTCGATTGACAAGTCGCAAATAGCAACTGCGCGATTGTAGTGTCTAAATTTGATATAATATTGTCATACTATTCTGAACTCTTAAAAAAAAAAGAAGAAGAACTCTTGTTTTAATTCAGTAAGAAATGACTTTAGGCGTAGTCAGTACTCAGTTATATTACTCACCCAAATAATATAATTTCTATCTCTATTTCAGAGCTACCGGTGTCGCAGTATCTATGGTGGCGGCTCGTCTGGGAGGCATCATAGGCAACGTGGTGATAGCTACACTCCTGGACACATACTGCCCGGCGCCCACATTCATAGTTGCGGCCCTGCTCGCTGGCGGTGGTCTCATGTGCCTCATGTTACCCAACACCACACGACAGGCCCTCACGTAACCGAAATCCGCCCCTGAATAGTTCGAAAGGCCCGTGTTGATAAACCGCTCTCATCTCTAGGTATCTCAAATTAAAGAAATTAGTCCAAGATCGGACGAAATTTAAAATGCTGACCGCCAAAGTAACTTCGATGATGATTATACTCAATACCGATTCTGATACACTCCAGTGTCTTAAGACGGACTTAAATTGTTAATTCGATATTTAACTTCTAGCACTGTAAATCAAGTCATACTTAAAAAACAGCCTCTCAAGTTTGACAGCACAATTGAGTGCTAAATAATATTGATCTTGAGCATAATCACAGCGGTGAGAGCAATTTATTATCAGGGACCTAAAAATGTATAACTTAAGTCGAAATTTTTAATTAGCTTCTGTGTTCTAATGTTATTTTGAACTGCAAACCAATTGTATATAATTAAAGCAATATTTTTATTGTCATCATACATTTCTGTTTCGACTGTAGGGGTCCGCCGATGGAAATCGAATCGCTGTAGATATTTTGTTTATAAAATTTTGTAAGATACTTTTATAGATAAGTTACATTTAAATGCGATGGAATTGAGACTAGAACGTTAGTCGAAAATGTTTAAATCACCCCAACTTTATCCGAAGTATTATAGGTTAAGCGAAATTAATTGAAATTCAAATAGTGTTGTTACCACGAATTTATATTTGAATATTACCTATATAAGGGCGCAAACGCCCGCTATTATTGTTAAACGATTAAAAGTGTTGCAATTTTAGAAATATTTTTTCATTGCCATATAAGAAAATATATTTCCTTAATATTATAAGCGATATACGAATAAAAAGCATTTAATAAGATTTTTTTAATTTATTAAAAACCTTACGCTACACAGACGTTCACTACAAGAAGTCAATTCTTTCGGTCCCCGCTAGATTGTGAGATGGACCGACAACGACCTGTGCTTCGACACCAACACTGCGCTTAACGTTAACACTACCGACTATCGAGAGTTACACAACATATCTTATAGCTTAATAGTTCAACATAATACATAGTAACATGAAAATCAAACGGTACCCTCTAAATAACAATCAAAATAAATTTCGAGTACAAAACGTGTTCGTACGTAGTTGTGATATCGAAAAATTTCATTAAAGATATAAAAATATCATAATATACTTAGAGATTAATATTTTACATCGACGACCCAACAGCATCATAATTAAAATATTATGTAAATGTACAATCGTGTCGCGAGCGACGCCTCGAGCTCGCTCGACACGCATAGACGCTATTTAAAATAGTTATTTACACAATTTTCACATCGAACGTTTTGAACGCTCGCCGCCCGCTGCATATAAAACTCTGTTATTACTTATTATAAACTTCACTTGCCGGATGCTTCGCCTCGTCGTACTCAAAGTACACCTAGCACACGGATCCCTTAGCCTATTGCACATCAGGAGACATAAATATTCCTATACGCCCTACGAATAAATAGTTCGGGGGAGGGGGGGCCTCCCTTAACTGGTGTGCGCGAGATCGGCGGCGGGCAGCGGCGCGTCCGTCAGGATGGGCATGGACTTGCCGAGCTCGTCGTCGTCCGTCAGCAGCGGCATGGAGATGGGCGCCGCCGACACTTGCACCTCGTCCGTCGTCACGAACGTCATGCCCGTGTTGGGCGACGCCAGCAGCGCACCGTACCCGCCGTTGCTGAGCGGGTCCGTCGTCCGCGGCGCTATCCGCGGGTCCGTCACTGTGATCGGCAGCTCGAGCGACGTGGGCACGGTCGGCGGCGTCACGCCGATGACGGCGAGCCCCGCCTCCAGGCTGGCCGTCGCCGCCGGCGAGCCCCCGATCTTGGACGGCACCTCCACCGGCGTCATGATGGGCTGGTTGAGCGTCGTGCTCGTCTCCGACACGCGGCAGTGCACCGACACGTTGGCGTTGAGGTCGCGGAAGTCGGGCGCCTCGTCGCGCGGCTCCGCGTGGAACACGTCGCTGTTGGCGAGCGCCGCCTCGAGGATATCGCGGCGCTCGGGCTGCGGCGCCGCTGCGACCGCCGCGATTGCTGCGTCCGCCATCGGCACCAGCTGGTTGTCCTCTAGGACAAGCGGCCGGTTGTCAATGGGGGTGAGGGTACCGTTGTCCTCGATACACAGGTAGAAGGTGCCGGGCGGGCCGCCGAAGTTCTCGCCGGGGATCGCGAGCAGCTGGCCGTCGACGTGCGCAGCGGGCGGGGCAGGGGCGGGGGGCGAGACGGGGGCGGGCGGCGCCGGCTCCGGCGGAACGGGCGCGGGCTCCGGATGGCGCGCTATCGTGGTCGACGGGAGCAGCTCCTCGAAGTTGTCCAGCTCGCCGAAGCTGCTGCTCGCCCCGCCGACCGCCGAGATCGACCCGACCGCCGCGGCCGGGGCCATCGTGCCGGTGAGCGGCGCCAGGGAGGGCATCTGGGTAACAACGAGAGGCGATTCGTGTTTGGGTCTCTTGGCGGCCGGGGCGGTCTCGGCGACCTGCCTCCTCGCCCGCGGCTTGGGGACCGGCGAGGCCGGCTTGTCGGGCGGCTTGATGGTAATGGACTTTTGAACTACGATCTTCTCTTGCGGAGGGGGAGGCGGGGCCTTCTGCACGATTTGGCCCGTCCTCTGGAGGTGCTCGAACTGCGCCACCGTCAGCTGCATCACCGAGCCGTTCTTCTGCTGCAGGAATATCAGCGGTTCCGATGAATTTTTCTGAATGGTCTGAACGAGTTTCTTCGGCTCGGCGGCAATAAATCGCTTCAGAGCCGCCGGCCGTATGGAGGGTAGCGGCGCGGGTGCGGGCGCTATGTTCGGGGTCGGAGCGGGGGCTCGGCCACCTACGATCAATTGGCCCTTCGAAGTGATGACGGTGCTCTTCTGTTTCTGCACGATTCTCGGCTGCGCTGTTTTCGGGAGCGGCGCGGCGGCGACGGGCTGCTTCGGCGCCGCGCCGTTGTTGGGCGATATTCGGTGAACTATTTTCTTTAGCTGCGTGACGTTCGGCTGCTGCTTGTTAGGGAACAGGATCTTCTCGTGCTCTGACGTGAGGACGATCCTCGACTGGGCGCCCTGGGCGTTGGTGATGATCATGACGGTGTTGCCGGAGGAGTTGGTCTCCGCCGCGGAGGATATCAACTTCGCCGAGACAGGTTTATTGTCGACGACGTTCGGAGCCGTCTCCGGTCCCTTGCCCACCAAAACGTGAGCTTTCCGAGTCTGAGGGTCGATAACGATCTTTTGCGTTCGGACGACGGGGCGTTGGGCGCTGGTCGTCGGTAATATTATAAATTTCTCCGTCTTCGCCGGCGACTGCGGTGCGGGTTGTAGTGGAGTGGTTGATTTTACTTCTTTTACTTGAGACTCGGATTTGGGCATGACGAGCTTCTGTTTTCCCGTTTTGTCTATCACCAGCAGGGGTTTCGTGCCTCGAATTTTTGAGGACTTTGAGAGTATGTTAGGTGTCGACGTCACCTTTGTTTCGGTAACGGAATTTACTAGAAGAGTTTTCGTCTCGGTCTTGGGAGTACTACTGAGGTGAACTTTTTCACTGACGCTGGTTACTTGCTTTTTGATGACTTTGGTAGGGTTGCTCGTAGTCGTTATAATATTTCCATCTGTCATGACAATGGGCATCTTTTCTATCGATTCCGGCGTTAATATATCCTCCGATAAGACGACCGGCATCGAATTAATATCGAACATCGCATCGGTATTCATCTTGTCTGCATCAACTTTCGTATCTTTCATTGGAGATGATAAAATTTTGGGTTCAATTTTTGGTAGCACTTGGGGCTTAATTTTTTGTAATTTTGATACCGGTTTTGAGATCTTGCGAATTTTTGGTTGATATACAATAGCGTTGGAGTCGGGTGAGACTGGCGCGGGTTTGATGGAATATGTCACAGAATTACCTTCCTGTGATTTGTTACTGGGTGCCAATATTATTTTATGTGATGTGGGACTTTCTGTCACATTATTGAGTAACGTCTTCGATGGCGCGGCACGGCGAATTATGATCTTCTGTTTGGTCGTTTTATTTTTTACCGATTTTCCAATATCAAAATTGAGGATTTTATCATTTCCTGAAACAATGACATGCTTGGTGACGGTTTTCGTTGCAGGCGCTATTTTTTGGAGAGCCGGTTCTTCTAACATTTTAAGTAGTTTCGGGGAATTTGTACCACTTAATAAGCTTTTATTTACAACAGGTTGGCTGGTTATTTCACTCGTTGATGATGGCACATGTTCTACTTTTTGACTCGTTTTTACTTGTGCTTCGACTGATGTGGAAATTGGTTTAATTGTTTCATCTTTCAAAATGTTGATTTCTTTGACGTTCATTTTATGATCGATAGATTCCGACATTTGCACTAACGATTGCGCGGCATTTAAATTTTCCGACTTCTCTTGTTCAGTTTCAAAACGACTAGAAAGTGTTTCAGTATTGGGCAATATTTCGCCGTCTGGAAGTACCACTGCACTGACTGTGTTCGTTAAAATTGTTTGATGATCCTTAGCGTTTTTAAATCCCTCGTCTAAAATGGTATTAAGAAGTGTGTACGATTCTGGTTTCTTTTTTGGTGAAATAATTTTAGATTCCATCACCAGTTTACTGCGAACAGAATTAGTGGAAGGCAAATTAATCAAAGCTTGTGCGACTTGTAAATCAGACTCTGATGGCACATTTTCAGACGATAAATTATTCTCAATCGCACTGTTATCTTTATCTGCTACTATTGTGTCATTATTTTCTAATTCAGTGTCTTTTTTGGCTGTTATAGTATCATTATTTTCTAATACCGTATCTAATACAATATCTGTTTTGTCATTGTTAAAGGATGGATCTTCCAACGGTGGAACTGACGTGTCTGTTGTTGTTTCTTCATCTCCAGTCGACAGGTTTTGGACCTTGCTATTGTCTTTCTCGTTAATTATATTATCATTCGCAATATTTTCTTTTAAATGCACGTCCGGACATACATCCATAATTTCAGGTACATCATTTTCATGATGATTTTCATTTACTCCATTAGAAACACAAAAAGGTTTGCTGTCTTTATTGTCATCTTCAAATAAATCTTCCGGCGGGTCATCGCTTATTACTTTAGTTACTCTATCAGTCTCTCTTGATACACTCAATAAAGCATCTACTGCTGAGGCAGTAGACTCACTCATATACGGTTTAATTACTTCCATAGGTTCTGTTAATGTATTCAAAGTAGTGTTATTTGTATCTTTACTGCCAATATTTTCTGGTACATATGTAACCTCTTCAGCTTCTTTTTCACTTTTATCTTCAATATAATCTGCGTTTACAACTTCTTTTTCACTTTTATCTTCAATATTATCTGCGTTTACAACTTCTTTTTCATTTTTATCATCAATATTATCTGCTTTTACAATATCTTTTTCAGTTATATCTTCAACTTTGTTGTCGATACTCTCAACCTCAATTTCACATACTTTTCTGTTTCCTTCTACTATTTCTGTTGTACCTAATTGTACATTTTCGTTTACTGTATTTTTATTTTCACATAAAATATTTATTAAAATATTTTCTTCATTTATTGTTTTCGCAGGTTGTTCTACGGCTTGACTTGGTTTTTCTATAGTTTCTAAAACATTTGAACTATCTAAGACTGGTTGCTCTTTAATCATGTGGCTATTATTATATTTTTCCCTTTCAAGCAATTGTGCAGCCTCTGCTTTCATTTTCTTAAGTTGTATTTTGGGAGCCAAACGGGCAACTTTAACATGTTCTACTGGCGGCGAAATCCTTGGTTCAATTAGTGACGTGACATCAGCACCGTTTACGTCATTGTCTGACATGTCTAATCTTTCTGCTGCATTGAGTTGTTCCGCAACATACTTTCCTATTGCATCTTGGCTTCGAGAATGTCTACTCCGAAAAAACGTCTTCGTTTTGAATATGGTTTTTATAGGTGGCGTTTCACTTGGACCTTTTGTTTCATTTATCGGAGGCTGAACTATGTCAACTTGTTTATCTGGTGACTTTACTATCGAAGGCTCGGGAAAATTTTCCTCCTCTTTGAGTGTTTCCGGTATCGCCGGAAGCTCTGGTAGGGTCGATTTACTCAAAAGCTCAGCGACTTCTTTAGCCATTTCATCATCATCGATACTGAGGCTTTTTGAGTCATCTTTCCGTTTTGAAGGATTTTTGACGCGTGGTATCTTTCGCCCGACGTCTGTTTCAACAGGCCAATCTTCGTCTTCACAAAAATCATACTTGGCATCGTTAGAAGGTTCTGGTTTTTCAGGTGCAGTGGGCTGCTCATCGTTGGTTTCAGCTTTTGGAGGTACTTCTTCGTCGGGAACTTGCGCGCTAGGCAGTTCAGCTTCAGTGGGAATTGCAGGAGATTCTGAAGCAACCGGTATTTCTGGGGAGCCAGCCATAGCTGTCGAGGACTCATATTCTTCTTCCCCATCATCCCAATCAGCCAACAGGCTGCTTTTGATCTCAACATCTGTTTTAGATTTCTTAACTTCGGGGTCGGACGGTGCTGGCTCTGCAACACGCTTCTTAGCTTGCTTCTTAGTGGCTTTTTCAACTTTTTGTTGTTTTGGTTTTCGCGATTTAGGCGTGGCCGTAGGATCAGGTGATGCTTTAGAAGATTTGGCTACAGGCTTCTTTTTAAAAGACATCGGTGATGGAGTGTACGCTGAGAATGTAGAGCTGTGTGACTTATTATGCATGATCAGGACATTTAATCTAGTTGTTATAAAATTGCAAGAGTGGCATGCATATGTCCCCGGGGTAGACGCAATAGGCGTGCTGTTAACAGGTTTTTCTTCGTTCTGTGGTTGGGGCTCTTTTTGCGGTGTGGAGTCTGATGGTTCAGAGCCGGCGCGACTTGTAGAAGGCGATGGAGCGGTTTCTGTTGATTGTCGGAGAGACTTTGTATTTTGCACCAGAATGTGTACTTTGTAGTCGCTTTTATGTCGTAGCTGCAACAACACCAATGGTGTAATTAGCATACTATTATTAAATATTAGGAAATGGATATAATAATCATCTAAATATATATAACTCAAAGGTGACTGACTGACTGATATAGTGATCTATCAACGCACAGCCCAAACCATTTGGCATGCAGGTAGATGTGATATGACGTAAGACGCTAAGAAAGGATTTTGATCAATTCTACCCCCAAGGGATTAAAATAGGGGATAAAAGTTTGTATGAAACTATTTATTTATTTTATTTTACTATTTATTGCACACACACATTTTTAACACGAAACATACACAGAAGAAAAACGACACAACAGGTACAGCTTATCTCTAAAGAAATTTCTTCCAGCAGCCCTACAGAGAGAAATGTGATAGGAAATATCAGTAGGCGTGCACAGATAAATTTTACAAATCTATAGAATAATATTATACACATACTATTAAAAATGATAATAATATAATACAAATACAACTATGTTGATATTAAACTGATCGGGCTGAAACTTTGCATGCATAAATCTACTATGACATAGACTTAGACATCCTTTAAGAAATGATTTTGATAAAATTATTCCACCCCTAAGGTGATAAAATAGGGGATGAAAGATGGTATTATAATAATACAATACTTCTTAACACGAGCGAAGCCGCGGCCAAAAGCTACTAATATATTACAGTATATTAACATACCCTGTGTATTGGTGTAATTTCAGACACTCTTCCTTTACTGCTCTTTCCTGAAATTAAAAAGAAAATTATGTGATAAAAATTATAAAGAAGATTGTTACAGTAATTTAAAAATTAAGAGTTATTTCAAATAGTAATGTTGAACAAAACATTCGCACAGCTCAAATACAAATATAAATTATATAAAATGCAAGCTATCTTACAATACCTTTTTTGGCAGAGTCATAATTTTTCTTAGGATCTCCGAATAGCCCTGCATAGCTTTCTTTCTTCTCTTCTTGAAATTCTTCACGAGTTAATATATCTTTGTCTCCATCGACTGCAACCTCGGCTCTGACCACATCATCAGGAAACTTTTCCATGTTCCCTTTTTTGTTCCTATACATATCTAGAAAAAAATATACATGTTATGAAGTTATAAACATAGTATTTGAATAATGTATGTTGATGTGTTGTAAGTTACAAATTATTATTATTATAAAACTAAGCAGCATTTTGGGTATCTAGAGCTGGGCACTGGGCACTCTGGGCAGGGCAGAATGGATACATAAAAAGCCGAACAAAACTGGTGATCCACGAAGCACTTAGACTTAGTACTAGTAATACATACTATTAACGCCTCCGTGGTCTAGTGGTATAGAGCGCGGCTCTTGACTCGGAGGTCGTGGGTTCAATTCCCGCGTTGGAAACATGTTATTTCCAAGTTTGGTTAGGACAATGCAGGCTGATCACCTGATTGTCTGACAAGTAAGATGATCCATGCGTCGGATGGGCATGTAAAAAGTCGGTCCTGCGCCTGATCTCTCGCCGGTCGTGTCGGTCTGCCGTCCCACTGGGTTATGAGAGTAAAGGAATAGAGAGTGCTCTTGTGTACTGCGCACACACTTGGGCACTATAAAAATACTCCTGCGTAGCTGGCCTGGTTTCAAAACCGGCCACCGTCACCGAAACCAGTTACGTAATAATTCAAGTATGTACTCTTATTACATAGCTATATAACTTTGGCTATTTTTGTATCCATTCGATTACGTTGTAAATTAAAAAAATTCTAATTTTTAAATTATTAAATTAAATCAAAAATTCCGAAATCAAAATATGAGAAAACTACTTACACATTCCTTTCTTGATAAATTCATTTTTGCGGATACAGTTGTACTTAAATATGGAGTTATGGTTCTTGACATATTCACTGAAAAGAAAATAAAAATATTAAGGAAAACCACCAGATCATCTGCTCCATGGCAATTAATGAAACGCTAACATGGCTTAAATATTTTGTTAGACAATTATTACATTTTTATATTGATTTAGGTAAATATTCATGTTTTACATTTCATACACTTTTCTTTGTCTATACAACTTCCAAGGACCAACCTTAGCAAATATTTAACTTGATGGTAGTTGATGTGGTTCTTAATGCTTTAGTGTTCCAGAAGAGGGTCACAAAATTTTCAGAGGAATATGCATTTCAGTTTTATTTATGTGAATAATTATTGATAATATACTTCTTGTTTGATCAGCATATTTAAATTTCTTTGGATATTTAGCACAGAGCCAGATTGATATCATTGATAGCAGATATTATACATAGAAGCATTCAATAGATGATATAAAAAAAATCCTTGAAATGGAATCAATATTATATTTCTTTAAACTTATTAAATGTCTGTTTATGACTAGTAAGTTAATATAATTATGATCTAACAACTCCATTTTTTTACTATAATTGTTCGGAATAACTCTATTTACTACATTATGTTTTGATCATTGCTGCAATTTTGATATTTTTATCTAGAATTATTACAGCTTAGATCCTTAAAGTCAAATATTATCTCCTACATAAATTTGGTAAATTGGTATTGATTGTTCATTTTACAAGAGCTTTTTTTTTTATTTAAACCATGGACGTATAAAAAAAGGCGGACGGAGTCCCACCATACACAAAACTCGGCCAGCTGATTGCATGTACACGGTCCGCACGCACACATTCTTACGCTACTCCATACCATTTGACAGGCGTAAGAATGTGTGCATGGCCAACTCTGAAGACACAGTTTTGTATTATAGTAAGACTCCGTCCGCCTTTTTTTCTACGTTCATGATTTAAACTGTATTATTTCAAGATTATTTAGCAGAATCAACCAACATGTTAACACCATGATCAAATGGAGGCAAATTTATCTCATACATAATAGATCTATGTGAGAAGTGATATTGAAATTCAAACTGTTGTGCACATGATTCATGAATATTTAGTGGTGCAAGATGTTTAACAGACATAGCGTTAACAACAAGGATACAGGTCAAAATATGTAGTAAAGTGTTATACATTGATATTGGTATAAGAACCGTTCTTATTACAATTATTGTCATCAAGGCTAAGCCAGCCCCTAGGGCCTAGACAACCAATTGTATTGCAATATCATGCTTCAATTTCATTTAACAGTTTATTTGAAAATTAGATTGAAGGCGTGCGATGTGCAATATTAACCCTAGACAGTCAATAACATTACGCAATATGTGATATTGCTCCATAAAATTGCTTGTCTAGGGGCCAGCTAACAATTCCTAAGTGTAATGCATGTTTTCAAAGTGGGCAGTAGACAAAATAAGTTTGGGAATCCCTGCTATAGAACAAATCTTTTGTTTGCAGAATGCTATCCAAAACTATTGGACCTATTTTATATGTTGATACTTTAACTATTGCACTATGGGACCTTGCCCATATTGTTGGTTTCAATAATGTTGGTCATTCTTGTTAGATCCAGTCTAGGTCCTAACAAACAGCAATTTATGTTTTTACCTTTTCTAATCAATAATTTATGTATCAATGTTATAAATATTGCTGAATAGCTTTGTTTGGATAGACTGTCAATGAAAGAAAAATAAAATAATATCATATATTCTATAATGTTTGTTACTTGTAAATTGAGGTTTCTAAGTTACCATTTCTGTTTGTTTTTGTTGTGGACACAACAATGATGATGGCCGCATAGAACATTTAGAAAGTTAAGTAGCATATTTCCAAGATGTTGTTAGAATGAAATCGCCACATGTATGGTTCTTTAACTATTATGTTTATTGTAATAGGCAATTATTGTGTACCCTAAAGATTTGTAAAGAGTAAGCTGTTTCTCTAAAAGTAATAAAGTATTATCTTGTTTTCAATACATTGTCAGAACAATGCTAAGGAATATTAAAATAATAATAATAATCAACTAGATAATAATATGTTAATACATTTTGGGAGCATTTGAATCTTCGTTTCTATGAGAAAAACAGTATCTAGAACGTCGCAAATACCACCCGGCCAGTAAAACAGAGGATTGCCAGTAAATATAAATTACACTGTAATTTATTCATAAGAATTTTAGGCACCACCTCAGTTTATAACAAGAATTGGGATAATGTTTACAACTTACTATGTGTCCTCCTGGTAAAACTTCACGACAGCAATAGGTGGCTTTTTGAATGATGCCAGGAGGTCGGGTGGCAACTTATCCGGACCCACGACCTCCCCGGGCCACCAGCAAGACCCGAGTTTGACCCATACCACATCACCATCCAAATAAGTAATTTCGCTTTCTTCACACATCACCACTGTATGCTCAGACGACACGCACTACCATATTATCTTATTCTATAGCCACTACAGGTTGCCTGGTACCTGTTACCATAACATGGACGACCGCCCTAAAAACTGATAATATTGTTACAGTAACTTGTGTAACAGAGATCCTAGAAATAAATGTTTAATGTGTTATATTGTGTTTCTATAATTGTCAAACAAGTTGCAAAATAGTACTTGTAAATAAATTCACCGACTGCGTAGGAAATTATTTCATAAGATACTACGGTTGGCAGAACTGAATATTGTATCAAATTAGAAACATTCAACCAGAAAGTAAAAGTTACTTGAAAGAGTAACAATTTTCAAAATTAAGGGGAAAAATATTAAATATTGAGTATTTGTTAAAATGCAGTAAATATTTTATTTTAGCAATAAAAGTTATTACAAATTTACCGGAAATGCACATACGTACAGCGTCAGCGCGCAGTACCAAACTAAAGAAAATAATTAATGTTGCCATAATAGAAAAGTGTACTTTATTTTTTATTGCATTTGCATTATAGGCCGTCACAGACTTAGCTATAATATATATTAATATACCGTACTAAACACACTGAGACCAGAAATATATATTATAGCTGAGTGTGTGGTCACGCGAAAATTGTATAGAAAATATATTTTAATTTGTGAGTAGTGTGAGTAAACACGTAATTTGTGAGTAGTGACTCGTGAGCCGCAAAATTTCTGCCGGGCAGAATTCTGCTGCATTCAGTTTCATACAAAAGTTATGTTTGAATCAAACATGACTTTTGTATGAAACTGAATGAAACAGCCGTGTGAATCAAACAGTTTGATTCACAAGGCGACTCAAAATGAGTTATCATTTGAGTTGTCATATTTTGTATGAAAAAAATTCTGCCCGGCAGAAATTCTGCGGCTCACGAGCACGACTCACAAATTACGCTCGTTTGGCTTCGCCCTTTCGCTTTGCTTCTGGTGCAATCCACGGTTAGGGTTGCCAACTATACTGTTTTAAGCAGTATTATACTGTTTTTCACTGAATTATACTTTTTACTGTTGAACAAAAATAAAGTATACAAAATACTGTTTTCAGCATCAAAATGTGAACACTTTATTTTGACGTTGAAACTTAACGCTCAGACATTTTTTTTAATTTTTAGTAAGTTTTGCGAGAAGCTCTAATAATGTATACAGTATTTAAAAGAATAAATAAATAAAATACTGTTCATTTTTCTAAAATACTGTTGAAAATATTTCAGAAATCAGAATATTATACTTTATTTCTTGTGAAAAAAGTTGGCAACCCTATCCACGGTCCACCCTAGTCCCTAGGTCTACTAGAATCTGATGGCAATTTTTCACAGCAGATTTTCAAAAAATATCCTTGATCATTGGATAAATTTTTATAATATTTGCATGTTTAATACACAGAATCAGCCGCTCGCGCTATAAGAAATTAAAATCGGTCTAGTGCGAGTTGGACTCGCGCACGAAGGGTTCCGTACCGTTATAGAGCAAAAATAGGCCAAAAATTGTGTTTTTTGTATGGGAGCCCCCCTTAAATTTTTATTTTATTTAAATATTATTATTAATTATTAAAGTATACATACCTACATTTAAGGCCTTTGTGAAAATTTCAAGTGCCTACCTTTTGCCATTAGGTATTGATGTCGAGCAAAAAAGGCCGAAGAAAAAGTCATGTTTGTTGTATGGCAGCCCCCCCTTAAATATTAATATTAATTTGTTTTTAGTATTTGTTGCTATAGCGGCAACAGATATGCACATTGCACAATCTGTGAAAATTTCAGAAGTCTAGCTATAGTGGTTCTTGAGATACAGCCTGGCGACAGACAGACAGACAGACAGACAGACGGACAGACAACGAAGTCTTAGTAATAGGGTCCCGTTTTTACCCTTTGGGTACGGAACCCTAACTGAAACTCACTTTTTGATTTCATTTGCTTGTAAAAATTGTGTGTTCTTATTGTACATCAATTTTTATTTGCAACAAAATACTTATAAGCAATTTAAAACATAACAAATGCATCGTAATATTATGTTTTATTCAATTATTTTATCACATTTAACAATTTTGCCTAATATCATTAATTAATATTTTATACAAAACAGTATTATACAAAATTAAAAGTCTACCTAAATAGAATATCATTGGGTCTACCAGAATCTGATGGCAAAAAGTGAGAAAATAACAAGAAAATAAATTATTGACTTTAGCAATACCGGGGTTAATAGGAATAAATTAACATTAAATCATCCTTTTTTATTCCTTTAGCGGCTTATATATTGGGTTATGTGTGAAACATGCAAATATAAAAATTTATCCAATGATCAAGGATATTTTTTGAAAATCTGCTGTCAAAAGTGTCAAAAATTGCTATCAGATTCTGGTAGACATAAGTAATAAGTAATTTATGTTTAAAAACAGCAAAAATTTAAAATACTTACACTATTGAGATAATATTTAGAAAAGATAGCTATTATTAATTATTTTCTTATTTTCTTTGCATTTAATTGAAAAATTTAAAAGTCTACCCAGGTATTATAAAAATTTATACTTCAAAGCTTGCTTCAAAGTTCCAAATTTGGTTCCAAATTCAAAAAGCCCAAAAGCGCGCTGTTAGGACTTAGGAATGACTGGAATGAGTCGTCGGTCGAGCGGTGCTAACCACCATTATCTATTAAAAAGGCGTTTTATCAGTTTTTTTTTAACATTTTAATAATATTTAAATAACTTATTAAACTAAAATTTAACCAGAATACTGCCGGACGATCTTCGCCCATTGCTGTGGGTAGTTTCTCTGTACGTATGACAATGTCCTTTGTATTTGTTTCGTTTCTTGTGGTGTGCACTGTGGACATGCACCGCGTAGCACGAGGGGAGCAAGAGCTGAAAAAATAGAAGAAATTAATTAAATATTAATTTAATGTGCACATGTTTATCTCGGTAAGTAAAACCAATAAACAATATTGGACATTCTATAGTACCTATTATAATAATTTAATAACTGTGTTTAATTGATAAAGAATGTCTGTTTGTTACCGCTTGAAACTTATAGCACCAAACCGATGAATTGATTATAGTAGGTACGGAGATAGTACGGAGAAACTTTGAGTCCCGGAGAAGGACATAACATAATTCAAGAAAATGTACGGTAGATTTCAACATTTTGTTAGTAATTACTAGATAACGCCCGCAATTCCGTTGCGCCAAAATTAGTTTATCACGCGGGAACCGTACATTTTTCCAGGATAAAAAGTATCCTATGTCCTTTCCCGGGATTTTAAAGTATCTCCATGCCAAATTGTAGCAAAATCGGTTCAGCGGTTTGATCGTGAAGAGGTAACAGACAAACAGACATACACACTTTCGCATTTATAATATTAGTATGGATAATGGAATCCTTGGCCTAGACTGCCGAGCATAAAAACAAGGGTTGTTGAAACATTTTATGTAACTCTACCATACTACTACAAAGGGGCAGCGCGGTCTAATTGCACAACGCGAAATCGAATTATGTAGGTCTGTGACGATTAAGTACATATTGCTCGACGGCCGACTGATATAATACAGTCTACTTTACTATAGTAGTTGCCCGTAAGTCGTAACTCCGTTGCGCCAATTGCCGGAATAGTTTTTCGCCCGGGAACCGTACATTTTTTCGGGATAAAAAGTATCCTATATCCTTTCCTGGAACTCAAAGTATCTTCATACCAAATTTCAGCAAGATCGGTTCAGCGGTTTGGGCGTGAAGAGTGTGTCTGTTTATAACGGACAGACAGACACTCATAAAAAAAAATAGTTTGTTATTATTTTTAGCAATATTCCGCGAAATAAACCTCAAGCTTTAAGTAAATGAGTGAGTGCACGCATAGGCATGCGTACAGCACCTCCCTCCTCTCCCACACCCCCCCACACCCTGAGGATGCTCCGGTGTTGGGGCGAAACGCGCGTCGAGATTTTCAACCTACATGGTGGTGAGGGGCCTTGCACGGATTTGCCAACATTATTGCTTGTGTGGTGGTGGTGTTTGCAGGTTCTTGCATGCGAGTGTACGCATAGGCAGTGTGGGAGAGGAGGGAGGTGCTGTACGCATGCCTATGCGTGCACTCACTCATTTACTTAAAGCTTGAGGTTTATTTCGCGGAACATTGCTAAAAATAATAACAAACTAAATTTTAAGCTATGGATTTCCGCAAAGTAACGCCTGATTCTATTAACTACTCAATATTTATGTTTGGTTGGTACATATTTCTATTGAAGAACCACAGGAAAGAACAATGTTTAATGTTTTCCTTATAGGGACATGACACATAATTTTCCATACATAAAAGATGTCATTGTACCTTATACCCGGTTGTCTTTTGTTGGTAAATAACTGGAAGGTAAGTAAATACAATAAATGACAAGCCCACATTATACCTACACAGGTTCTTTTAAATACGAGGAATCCATATTCCATATGAATAATAAATGCGAAAGGTATTTTTGTTTGTATGATGTTTTTAGCCAGCTGCTTACCAATACTAAAGGTAACTACGTACTATCAGAGAAGTTGATTCCTAAGCAGATGGGGGACCTACATAGTTTGGTCGCGTTACGTCAAAGTCGTCTAACCCAGCCGACAGAATTAACATTGAATTGACATGATCCGACCAAATGACGATGATCTGTCAACTACCTACGAATCAATTTCCTCGATGGTACTATCAGAGAAGTTGATTCCTAGGCAGATGTTTGAACCTATTTTGGTTGCATTCTGTCAAACCCAGCCGACAGATCACGACTAATGTTGAATTAACATAACCCGACCAAATGACGTACATAATATATCCGTCAACTGCCTAGGAATTAATTTCTTCGATAATACTTACCTATTACTAAAGTACCATACTTCCATACAAATATTATAAATTCGAAAATCGAAAGTGTGTCTGTCTGTCTGTTATCTGTTCACGCCCAAACCGCTGAACCGATTTAGCTGAAATTTGGTATGGAGATACTTTGAGTCCCGGAATAGGATAATATAGATGATACTTTTTATCCAGAAAAATGTACGGTTTCCGCGCGAAAAAAAAATGGCGCAACGGATTTGCGGGCGTCATCTAGATCGTAAATAAATACTCACTTTTCAACCGTTTCCCTATAGGGTCGCAGGGTCCTTCGCCCAGGGCGCACTTGAGCTGTCTCAAGATGAACCTCTTGTCGTTTAGGGCTTCGTCCAGGGCTCCATCAGACACCTCAGGCCTTTTGTCCTGAGTTGTGTCCTCAGCGTAGACCGCCGCCAACGCGCACAGAAGTAGGACGTATGTGAACTGGAAATTTAAAAGAAAATGGTTAAGTTTTGTTCACCTTTGGATTTATGTATAGACAGTATAGACCATGGCCTATGGGCGGCAGCATCTTATGGCGTCCAGGGGGGGGGGCGGGGGCGGTGACAGCGTCCTTGGATGGCGGCAGAGTATGGTTCGTAGGTACGTAGGGGCGGCAAAATTAATGTGGCCTTTACTCATAAATAATCAGCCAAGTGCGAGTCGGACTCGCGCACGAAGGGTTCCGTACCGTCGTAGAGCAAAAATAGGGCAAAATTTGTGTTTTTTATATGGGAGCCCCCCTTAAATTTTTATTTTATTATTATTAATTATTAAAATAGACATAATATATTTAAGACCTTTATGAGCAATCACGTGCCTACCTGCTGCCATTATTGATATAGAGCAAAAAATGCCAAAAAAATCAAGTTTGTTGTATGGGAGCCCCCCTTAAATGTTAATTTTATTATGTTTTTAGTACTTATTTGTTGTTATAGCGGCAACAGAAATACGTAATCTGTGAAAATTTCAACTCTCTAGCTGTCACCGTTCTTGAGATACAACTTGGAGACAGACAGACGGACAGACAGACATCGAAGTCCTAGTTTAGTAATAGGGTCCCGTTTTTACCCTTTGGATACGGAACCTTAAAAATATGAATCCGGTCCTGGTTTTGATGTCGTGTCATGGGCAAGAAAGTATATTGAGTGCGATATAATATAGATCGTTACTCTATTATATGCGGGGAAATTAGTTTTTTGCGCTGGTACACAAAATTTTTCCGGGATAAGAAATTGTATGTCTCTTCACGGGACTTTAAGGTCTCGATAATTTTCATCTATTAGACGTGAAGACATAACAGATATAGAAACAAAAATACAAGTACCTAACTCAAAAACATGGTTTACACTTTACATTACCAGAGGGGTAAAACCTAAAAATTACGTCTTTTTTAGGGTTCCGTACCCAAAGGGCAAAAACGGGACCCTATTACTAAGACTTCGATGTCTGTCCGTCTGTCCGTCTGTCTGTCTCCAGGCTGTAACTCAAGAACGGTAACAGCTAGAGAGTTGAAATTTTCAAAGATTGTGTATATCTGTTGCCGCTATAACAACAATAATTAATACTGAAAACAAAATAAAATAAATATTTAAGGGGGGATCCCATACAACAAACGTGATTTTTTTAGCCTTTTTTGCTCTTTATCAATAATAGCAATAGGCAGGTACTTGAATTTTTCACAAACTCCTTAATTATAATTGTACTTTAATATTTTATAATAATATTAAAATAAAATATAAAATTAAGGGGGGCTACCATACAAAAAACACAATTTTTGGTCTAATTTTGCTCTATAATAAATTTTTTTTTGCTCTATTTTCAAAAAATTCCCAAGAAAGTGATTATCTATAAATATGCAAGTTAATTCGTTTAAAATATAAAATTATTTATTACTAATTCCGTTAAAAGTTGCACGATTTGCGAAAGATAGAGTTTCGCACTTTTTGTTTAAATGTCGTTTGTTGAAACGATTTTCCTCAACCATTCATAATTTTTTGTTCAATGTCAACACTCAACACGCAAGTTAAATAGGAAAACAAAATTATGCAAATTTTAATTTCTTCTTCGAAAATTACCTACGTCATTGGTTTTGAAAACGGCGTAATTACCAAAGTATTTTTAAAGCAATTTAATTTTTTATAAAAAGGAACGAAAGGTAAAAACCAACGATTTAAGAAAGAGCGAAAAATGCTGAAAGGAGTTGGGTTATTTTACTTATCTCTTATACTAAAAACTGTAACTACTATCAACTCATAGGCCGGTATAAATAGTACGGCTCATAGGCCGGTATAAATAGTACTGCTCTGTGATTGGTTGGCTGTCAAAATTTGGACCAATCACAGAGCCGAACCGCGTCTTGAGACAGGGTCGCATCTTAAGTACTGACTATTTATACGGGCCATAGACAGGGTGTAAACAAAACTAAGTTATAATACTTTCGGGTGTGTATGCCTGTATATATCTTTTTAAAACTTTTTATGGGAAAATTCATGATGCTGGGGTGCTTTCCCTGTTTCTATAAAAGTCCTTACAAAAGAATTGCTCTTTCAGCGCTGCTTTTTTCACAGTGAACTCTATCCCTTATATAAGGGACTCACTTTATTTGGTTAGATATTGTATAAAGTATAAACAAAACACAGTTGTTTCATATAGGTACATAGCGTGCTCATTAATAATAATTCACCCTTGTCCCTTTTAACCTATAACATAACCTCAAGTCCAGGCGAAAATCAGGAAATCTTCCGAAATTGGAAACTGCCAAGGCCAGCTGCAGCTGATCATAGCATTGAAGAGTCGAAGCCAACGACTGATACGTGTTTTGACTCGTAATTATTGAGTAATTCGAACACAATGCAGATTGTTAATATCTTGTGGCGTTCTTATATTTCACAACAGCAAATTCTTCTAGACTTTTCAATGATGGGAAAATTGGAGCGTTTGTAGAGTCGTTATTATAGCAACATGTATAGGTAAGTACTTACGAGTTAGTGTGGTTTTATGCTTGCAAAATTGTGCCTACGCACTTATAGAAAGAGATACTTATAGTCCCGGGAAAGGACAAAGGATACTTTTTGTCCTGTTAAAATGTACGGTTCCGCGCGATAAACAACTTTTGGCGCAACGGAGTTGCAGGCGTCATCTAGTTATGTTTAACACAACATAATATTAAAGTAGATCTCTAGAAAACTATTGAGTATTGAGATAGGACGAACTCGTCAACGAAAACTTGCGAAAAGTACTCCGACCTTCGCCTACTTTAAACCACAACACTTAAACGATACGACCATTAAAAACCGGCTGCAGCTGCTTTACATAAGTAAGGCCCACTTGCACCGATCTGGGTTAAAGTTAACTCTGAGATAAACATCATGTCATCTCTATCACTGACTTGGTGAGTGACAGATATGACATGATGTTTAACTCAGAGTTAACTTTAACCCAGATCGGTGCAAGTGGGCCTCAGTATAAAAAACTCAAAACCCAAATAATATAATGTTTTCCATCTGCGCCATCTTTGCTTTTTTAGATATTTAGCCTCCGCCTATTTTAGATAGCTTAACTTCAAAAACCACGCCATTATAACACGCAGAAATTTACTTGGCACCTGTATTAATTATAGAGATTCCTTGAACCGAGGTGCCTGGTTAAATTTTGCATATTGTACCTACTTACTGCGTTATTTACCTAAGCAGCGTTTTGTACCTATAAGAATCTTTATGTATCAGAAGTGGTGATACAAGTCCAAATAGACGGTAATACAATACGAATCAGTTCATTAAAAAATCGACTAGACAATGCATCAAGACTGATTCAAGATTTAAGAGGATACAACTGATACACTACCACTAGAGCCGTTTTTCCATACAAACGTTGTCCCCGGTTTCCTCCCTGGAGAATGCCGGTAGACCGTAGAGTTATAATTTTTTTTTCCTGAACATCTACCACCACTAATAAAATGTCCCTTTGTTTTCTTTTTTTTTCATAATCTAATTATTAAAAAAGATATGAATGTTATTCAAAAACCCAAAAAATAGCCAGACTTTCCGCTGTGTTCAAACATCCAGAAAACAAATTTGGCTAGATTGTACAAAAAAAAAACATAGGAACACAGCTCAAGCCTTGCTTTAATTTGTAAATGAAAAAAAGTACTTAAATCGGTTAAGTTTTGGAGAAGAAATCAGGGGACAACGAATTATTGATTTTCTGCAGTTGTCTCTATCGCGCTCTGCGATATAGGTTTGAGGTAAGGGAGACAGCAATAGATAATATTACAATCAGTACTTTTTTTTCACTAGCCCTAGCTAGGGTATTGTCTTATATTAATATTCCGTCTAAGTCTGGATTTACCGGGCGCATTATATAATTTATTTTTCTTTGATTACCTTTCAATGATCGATTGGCAGCGTATTACTGCAAATCGATGATAAACATCTGAGTCATCTGTGGTCGATGACAGCGGTATACCAATCATTGAAGTAATACAACCAAACCACATTCTCAATGGACGTTAGTGTGATTGCTATATACCTACTTATATCATAGAGCTAAAACTCTTGCGTCAAGCTATCTATAAACAATTCTCTCGACTTCAATAAAAACATACCGAGAAACCCTGCATTTTGGGATGCCTACGTCATAACATCTACCTGCATGCCAAATTTTAGTCCGATTCGTCCAGAGGTTTGGGCTCTGCGTTGATAGATCACTATGTCAGTCAGTCAGTCAGTCAGTCACCTTTGAGTTTTATATAATTATATAAGATTAGTCATAATATAGAGTCAATGACCTACTGCGAGTTAATGATTCGCTTTTCGCAATTGGTAGAGGAAAACTGAAGAAACCTGCGTGTCTAACATTATCTTATACATCTGTATACATAATTATTATAAATAAGGACATGTAATTATGATCATTGAATCAATTAAGCAATATATTCTGTCAGTTAAGCAAATCACTACTTACTAAAATAGTCATAAGTACTGTCACTAATTTATTTTGTTAAGAATGCTCCAACTTTTTAATTAGCAGGTCGGATGTCTGTCAGTACGAATATCGACGTTAATGACATTAAAATAAGATTCATATTAGCGCGCCTTGTACAGTGGCGGTTACGATGCTCGCCGCGTTCTTGATATGGCGAAAATGTATGAAGAAATTTGAGAAATTTTCTTATTTTTCTTATAACTGGAAAAGTTGTTTATTTTTATATAAAATTTTTAGCGGACTTTATAGAGGACTAAATAAGCAACAATTTTTTTGTATATTTATTTTCCTCAGTTCAGTGTATTTAGATATTAAGGTACCTAATCAGACCCCATTTTTTTCATATTTTGCGATTATTGTGATGGTTAAAACGTATTTTATGTGAAAATTTTGTATGCGGCTATAGAATTTTTATGGTACAGTCGTGGAGATGAATATAATATTATCTTTCATTTGAAACCAAAATATCCTCGCAGTTTGACTCCTAATTCTTTAATAGGGTACCGGTGATATTTCCTCACGATGTTTTCCTTCACCGTACGAGCATCCGTATTATGTACTTGAGATCTGAAAATGTCCTCCACCCTCTCAAGCACCTGCACTCTCTCAAGTGCGAACTATTATGTCTGCCCTAAAGGCCCTTTAATGTACAGGTTGTTAAGGATTTAATTGACCAGAGTTAGTTCTTCAGTCAAGAAGTAATGTTGAACTGATGAAGTAACTTAGCTGCTAATTCACAGGTGCGATGTTAAACAAGATTTTCAAGTTTATTCGGCACGACATTTTTTTTACTATTGTAATAATTCTTTTGATTCTCACAAAAAGTGTGGATTGGCACCAGCTTCGTTTTTTATGAAAATAAATGTATGGTGTGAGATTTATCATTCCTTCTTTTGACCTTCTGTGGTTTTAAATAATATAATATTATCGTTTATCGGGTAGGTATTCCATGAAAAGCGACGAAATTTGGATAATAATTTTTAAAATTGTTGAGGAAAAGTATGTAAATTTTATAGACAGTCCCACAAATCGCAATATTATGACATTTCAAAAAGAATTTAGCAATGAAGGAGCAGATGAGGATGGTGAAGTTAAGTATGCTCTTGATCAGTAGAAAAATTCGGTCTAACCGTTTGGGAGATATGCCAAAGGCAACCAACATCCCTTTGGTTTTATCAGGTTTTAGACGGACAACCATTATTATAATGATGTTGATGATGATAATGTTGTTGATGATGGTGATGATGGTGATGATGTTAATACTGTGACGTGTAGGTATTACTCAGAAGTAGTCAGCAGCAAACAATACTCAGGACGAACAGGATTCTACGCCCTTGGCATCGATGTGAACTCGTGTTCACTATATTTTATTTACTTTTTGTATCGATATTATTGTTCTGGGCTTTTAGACAGGATGCTATCGTTAATTTCAAGTAAAAAGTTAAAAATTAAAAATGGGAGAAGTGATTTCTGATTACTAGCACTTTATCACTTAACGATACACAAAGTCAAATCGAGTATATAATATTATGTTTTTAACATATTTTAACTTGAATTTAATGTCATCTTGGCTCCTTAGCCGAGCTTCTTCCAAGTTCCAACAATCAGAAAATATACTTACCATGTTACCCCCGTATCTTTCCTGTCTGTTGGATGAAAATTTGTTTAAGACGATTATCAAACTCTGTATAACTGTCGACTACATGGTCCAGGCTTACTGCCGTACTCAGAGACGAATATTAATTACTTAGCTGTAGGTAATTAATACCTCGATCGTGGGAATCGCAGACACAATAGATTTTCAATTGCTATGCGACAGCCGGGTGCTGCTTGGCGATTGATGGGTTAAATGAATATTCTGTCAAATTCTTGATTAAATTGAAGTTTTATCATTATCATGCAGAATTGTCACTGAGTGCGGCCGTTAGACCCATTTTCTGAGGAACTCATAAAGTTATAAATCACTTTTAGTGCAGTCCTTAAGTTCTACTAAATCTGTACTAAGAATCGAGCTGTGCTTCGAACTCCGTAACAAACCAATTAAATTCTAATGAAAGTGGCATTTGCGCGCGTTTATGTCTTTTGTATCGAACCTAATGATCGCTTAATTTTATCGTTATAATTGCATAATATTAGTTGTGTAAGATTATTTAAAGGCTAAATATTATTTTATATCATGTAAACATTGTCCCTTTTACTAATAAAAAGATTCCTCTGTAACAACTATAACGTATCATGTACCAGGTATGTACTTTACAGAGTGGCGTCTTTTTTTAGAAAGTTTTTAGTTTTTATTATAAAAACAAACTATACAGAGCTTTGATCTTTTTACAGGTAAAAAGTATTGTTTCAGAACAGAGATTTAAAGACTTTCCTTGAAAGTTTAAAGGCTAATTTCCTTTAAACGATTGCGCTGGATCTTATAAATCGGGATTTTCCAAGCGCCTATAGCGTGATAAGGCTTGCGAAAAGTTATGACTTCGGGCCAAACCCATATCGAAACCTTCTTTTGTAACTGTGTATCCACACTAATATTATAAATGCGAAATTGTGTCTGTCTGTCTGTCCGTTACCTCTTCACGCCCAAACCGATGAACCGATCTTGCTGAAATTTGGTACGGAGATACTTTCGAGTCCGAAAAAGAACACAGCTGATACTTTTTATCCCGAAAAATGTACGGTTACCGCACGATAAGCAAATTTTGGCACAACGAAGTTGCGGGCGTCATCTAGTGTATTTATATTTAAATGCAAGTGACAAGCAGACAAGGAAAAGTTTTTTCTTCATAAGTTTTTTGTGTAGGCACATAATATATAAATTATTTTGCAGAAATAATCCTGCGCGAAAGTAGGAACACGTTTGGGTTTTAGTGGGTACAGCTGCGGCCACTTACCATCTCTTCGGCCGTAGCAAGTCTCACATACCCCGGTGGTCCTTCCACAACGCTGCCGGGGATGCATAATAGCATTTCCCGACCCAAATAAAAATACTTACGGATATTACTTTTGTTTATAACATATTAAAATTTTTTACAATTTACAAGATACATTTAGTATTTTTTACGCATTTTAGCATTTGCATAAAATTTGTGGACCAATTTAATATTAAACAGCTAGAAAAAATGTTCGAAGAACACTTTATCCAAGATAAAAGTAACTATTTCACTATGGTATACGTATAATGTTTAAGTGCAAAATTTTCTCAAAATTAGTTCGTTTTCGAAGCTAATTCAATGCACACAAACACAATCTTTCTTATAACAATTACTATGTCTATTATGTTGTTGTTATCTATATATATAAAATTGCAAGTCCTGACTGACTGACTGATTCATCATCGCCGAGCAAAAACTGTTAAAGTTATAGACACGAAATTTGGTGAGTAGGATTGTTTTGTAAAGTAGACGCCCACTAAGGAAGGAATTTTGGAAATTTTACCCCGAAGGGGGTGAAAAAGGGGTTGAAAGTTTGTATGAAAGTCCGTCATTTCTTAAGTTAGAAACATAAAACTTTGTTTTTGAGCTACTGAATAAAAATAAATAAATATTTATTTAAGCGTTTTTGGAAATTCTACCCCCAAGGGGGTGAAATTGGGGTTGAAAGTTTGAATGAAAGTCCGTCATTTCTTGAGTTACAAACATGAAACTTTATTTTTGGGCTACTGATTAAAAATGAATGGATACGTGTTTAAGCGTTTTTGGAAATTCTACCCCCAAGGGGGTGAAATTGGGGTTGAAAGTTTGAATGAAAGTCCGCCATTTCTTAAGTGAGAAACATGAAACTTTATTTTTGGGCTACTGATAAAAAATAAATGGATACATATTTATGCGTTTTTGGAAATTCTACCCCCAAGGGGGTGAAAAAATTATCTATCTCCGTTATTAATTACTATACTATGCTAACGCGGACGAAGTCGCGGGAACAAGCTAGTAACTTATATAAATCAACTAGGATCAACTGATAGAAGTAATTAAGCACAGTTTTTTTTCGTTTCACACGTTTCACACATTTAAACCCATTTGAATGCAAATGTCGAATGTAGAGACCTTCCGAAACGATGTCATAATACAAACTAATTATAACTGAATTTAAGTATAATATAATACTAGGACGCACCTCATTTAATCCATAGAAAATATACAATTTTTAGAAGAGTAAACATTGTTTTAGAAAAAAAAAGTTAAACAGTATTTTTAAACTGGTAATTACTATTAAATATAGTTGATTGCGAATATTGAGTTTTAAATTATCTTAAATCTTGACAATTAACACTACAATATATTTTAAGAATAACCTATACTTAAATATATAAATTAACTATCTAGTTATTAAGAATAACCTAGATCCTAGTCTGCGAGACTTGGTACTCACCTGCATGATAACACTTTTACTGGAAACCGGACACACGTCAACCACTTCGCACGCTGAGAGTGAATGTCGGCTGGTTGCTACTATCTGGTCGCGTAACCGCTTACCCAACCCCCCCTCTACTGGTTACGTGATAATCGGGGTTCTAACCAATCTAACGCACGGATGTGGTTGTTTTTTGGAGTTTTTGGGGCATTGGTTCAGTAATGACGTGTAGCCTGTAGGTAATAGGTAATGAACATGTGCAAAACTCTACATAAGATTTTTCATATAAAAATGTCATGACAAAATAAAGAATATTCCTGTAGGGAATTATTGAGAATTGATGTGAGTCCACATAGAGATGCATATTTTTTTTATTACAATAATTAGGGTCGTCTATATTTAGGCCTACCACCCATATCCTTTGTTTCTCGCTTTTTACATTATTTTTTCGCGTACCAAGTTTACATTTTCGCTTAATCTACTGTAAGTCCATCACGCCTTTGGACCTTGTAAATACTATTAATTAAATAAATAGAAATGCATATTGCACAGAGGTACAACACTGGCAGGCAGGCAACCCTGCATTTATAAATAGACTGTAAAACAGGCCGCACCCTAAGGGGCGGCAGCGTCCAAGGGCGGCCTCAGATTTCGTACATGGGGCGACGGAAATAAAGTGGCACTCATAAAAAATATAAATACAATGGCAATGGGTAGAGGAAATCAAAATATGAATAATTATTTCTAAATATTAGGTTAACAAAGTTAATACTTTTAGAAAAGGCCGGTTTCATTGAAAGCAGGCCAGCTACGCAGGAGTTATTTTATAATGCCCAAGTGTGTGCGCAGTACACAAGAGCACTCTCTATTCCTTTACTCTTATAGCCCAGTGGTACGGAAAACCGACACGACTGGCGAAAGATCAGGCGCAGGACCGACTTTTTACATACCATACATACCCATCCGAGTTCCGACGCGTGGATCATCTTACTTGTCAGACAATCAGGTGATCAGCCTGCATTGTCCTAACCAAACTTGGAAATAACATGTTTCCAACGCGGGAATCGAACCCACGACCTCCGAGTCAAGAGCCGCGCTCTATACCCCTAGACCACGGAGGCGTGCTAAGAGGCAACTACAATGGTTTAATTAGAACAGTAGGGCCTGCACTTATTACTATAAGGTTTTGATATAAGTTCAATATTTTTATTATAACATATTGACGAAGAAATCTGTCGAAATCTTCGTTAAATCTCTATTGAAGTTTCCATTTAATGTGAACTTGCTTTCATACCCGGTTACGTCATGTTCTGAAGGATTTTTATTATTCTGGGTAATTAAAAAAATATTATTTTTCCTTTATAGTCAGAGTAATTTGTGAATAATTTTGGTTAACTTTCAAATTTCTATTGCATTTTCCACTGTACTTTACATGTTTTATGACGAAATAAGGCCAAACAACAAATATGTTTCATTTTCCCATTGTTATTACATGATGAAAAATTATTATTATATTATTTTTACATTTATGCTGAATTTATTCAGTGTTACATAATAACTTTCCATTTTTTTGTCATTAAGGCAACTGGAATGTTTTTAGGGTTCCGTACCCAAAGGGTAAAAACGGGACCCTATTACTGAGACTTCGATGTCTGACCGTCTGTCCGTCTGTCTCCAGGCTGTAACTCAAGAACGATAATAGCTAGAGAGTTGAAATTTTCACAAATTATGTATTTCTGTTGCCTCTATAACAACACATACTAAAAAAAAAAAATTAAATATTTAAGGGGGGCTCCCATACAACAAACGTGATTTTTCAAACATTTTTTGCTCGGTATCAATAATGACAACAGGTCTAGGCACTTGAAATTTTCAAAAAGGGCTTAAATATATGTGTACTTTAATAATTTAAATAAAATAAAAATTTAAGGGGGGCTCCCATACAAAAAACAGAATTTTAGGCCTATTTTGCTCTCTATTGGTACGGAACCCTTCGTGCGCGAGTCCGACTCACACTTGGCCGATTTTTTAGTAAAACCCAAAGTTTTTCAACAGATCCGTCTTACTACGAATTGAGTTACAATGAACACCGCAATTCGTTTTACGCAAGAACTACTTTGGAGAGACATCTATATTTTTTTTAATAGGAGCAAACGGGCCTACAAATCACCCAATGGAAATAGTTTAGCGTCACCCTCATGGATGAGGGGTTAAGAATTAAATCACCGGTGCCCGATAATGGATGATGACGAGAGATTCAGAAAGAACAGACATATTTCTTTCAACGGAAGAATAGACAGTGAATGATTAGCAAAGACTATCAGTCTAAGGGCGAAGCCAAACGAGCGTAATTTGTGAGTCGTGAGCCGCAGAATTTCTGCCGGGCAGAATTCTGCTGCATTCAGTTTCATACAAAAGTCATGTTTGATTCACACGGCGCGGCGACTCAAAATGAGTTTTCATTTGTATGAAAAAAATTCTGCCCGGCAGAAATTCTGCGGCCCAAATTACGCTCGTTTGGCTTCGCCCTAAAGTAGCCCGCAAACGATCAAACATCAAACACGTCAAACACGTACAAACTTCGTGTTTGACGTGTTTGAAGAAAATTTTGATCATACTACGTGTTTGACATGTCACGTGTTTGATATTTGATCGTTTGCGGGCTACTTTACAATTGAAGACATGAGTGCATGAATGAGGTAAGTAACATTTTTGAAAATTTACGTTTTATTGCATAAATGTAGCTTTTAGGACTTGGAAAATGATTTGCAATCAAAAAATTTTGAATTTTACGTATACTTACAAAGTTAGCCAGATGATGAAACAGGTAAGTTACAAGGTTCGTCCAAATGACTATGCAAGAAGCGGGTAATTACATCCCATATGCGTTGCAGTACGGGAGATCGCTTGAATATTTTACTTTTTTTAAATAAGGAATATTATGTCGACTTTTTTATTGTTCTATTATTCAAAGGCATAGATAATTTAGTATATATTTTTTTTTTGTTAGCGTTTGGCTCTGACACCGGGGGTGTACTTTGCCACATACAAAGGTATAGTCAGTCTTCTTCATAATAATAATTTTCATCAACGTTTTTGTTTTTACTATATTATCGTCATTTATGATCATATCTAAAGTCTAGTCAAAGTCTAAGTAAAAGTCAAGTCAAGCAGTCAAGGAGTCAAGTCGGTTGATTACCCTATACTCTATACTGAAACTTTTGACGGAGTTTTGCAGGGACACAAAAAGCACGTTCCTGGAAGTTGCAGCACGTGCACGATAACGAATATATGTAATAATGGTTAATATTCTGCCAATATTACACATTAAAATAAAACACAGTTAACAAAATAATTTAAGGAAAATAATACAAAAAAAAATACAACAGTACTCTTTCACATTCTAGGCAAAACTCTAGTAGGTATATTAATAATGACACATTATTATGAAAATAATAATAATATCTATGGACGCTTCACATCACGTTAGTCTGGCCCCGTGCTAAGTACCTGAAGGACTTGTGTTACAGGTACCAGACAACGTTATTTAAGATTTTTATTATATTATCATACACATATTTATACATATAATCAAAGCATATTTCATACACATCCATACTCTTTTATACTACGATAGTTATTTTATTAAAGACTAGGCGCTTTTCGTTGTTTCCAAACAAATTAAAATTTTGGAAAAACCTATCGTAACTTAAATGGTACCTACGTATAAAATATTTTGTTTTCGTTTTTATTATAATATTAAATTGTTGGAAATATTATGAAAAAATATTTAGGCATCAGTTTGGCTGTTTGCATTTATCCTGTGCTAATACTTTATAGCGTCGCGTCGCGTACCTAGTGTATTTATTCTTTGGTCGCGTCGATACTTCATTCCAAATTCAAATGAGAGAGAAATTTGAAAATCGAACTAGCTATGCTCGACAAAGAATTTTTTATTGTAAGTACTTGACTGTTTTTTTTTTTACTAGGTATTATGACGTACAAGCCATAGTCGTGAAAACGCAGTTAAAAGTAAGTTAAAACACAATAAAAACTTGAATTAATATTTTGTTCTTTTAATTGTAACATTTGAATAGTGCATAATTTAAGTTATTATTATTAACATACTTAAATTTATTTATTAAGTAAGGGCTCATTTTAAACAATCTATAATATATCAACTTTGAGAAACCCAAGATATTTTAAAAAATTAATTGATCTTACTAGTAAACTATAAATTGGGAAATCGTGTTTGTATGACTATCTTAAATGTTTCTTAACACTTAAACGGCTGAACTGATTTCGACGAAATTTGCTTTGGAGATTATTACTTTCATCATCTCGTTTTCTCTACTTAATTCCTACTAGATGACGCCTACAACTCAGTTTTGTTTACATTTAGTTTTCTAAGGCGGAATTCCCTTATAATCTTTCCCGTCTTTCAAAAGTATAATCCATTTTTGTTTGAATCTGTTTAGCCGTGAATTTATTGTCTTTTAAATTGAGTCTTGTTTCATCTCAATAAAAAAAAAGTGATTTATGTGTACTTCATGCATTGACAGTCTTTACAGATTTTGTTGCATTTAAAAGTGAAGAACCGAGTAACTTCACATTTTTCCTAATTTATCCTAGAATGGAGATTTTTTTATATAATTTTTAACATAACAATAAAAACGGAAGATATTTACACCTCCTGATACAATTAACAAAAGCCATTACTTGATTTGTGATGAAAAATCATAAAAAGTTTTTTCAAAACTTTAAACGCGATTTACTCGAAATTCGAAATGTGTTACATACCTTATTCATGCACTCACGTCTTTAATTCACATCTAACATCTTTCTCTATTCTTTCGCATTTTTATTGTGGGTGTTCTTGAATCTTATCCAGTTTATTAATAAATAGTCACCTACGCTTAGTTATTCACGGACTTTCAAAGGTGACCGAGGACAGACGAACGGACGGACATGACGGAATTATTATTGCTATAGGTATGTACTTAAGTGTTTAGAAACAAAAACCACATAACTAATAAAAGAATTTCCACAGACCAATGTAAAATTATTAATATTAAATAATGAGCTAGAGCTGTTACCATAACTTAGGTAGTAGTTACGAATTACCATGGAACCTATATTATCTTCTTTCATTGTGTCTTTGTGGCCTACTATACATGTCTGATGTGACATAACAGATTTCACTGCCATCTTTGGTTTAGGCTAATCTCCATTAATTCGCAAGCAATCTTATTTATCTATCCGCCAAAAAGTTTGTCCCTAATTTTTTCCCACATAAACGCAACGTACTTATAATAAGTGTTTGTTGTTCTTTGTGGCAAGTTCAATGTTCATATAAGAATAGTGAATACAATACGTTAACAATTGACGACAGCTAATTTTCACGAAGGTTGAAGCTTAACAAAATATTTTTTGTATACAGTAGCACTTTGTGGTCAACAGATAGCTGGTATATTATATTATGACGAGACGTAGCGAGCGAGCGCCACGACCTGAGTCATACCTAGGTACCTACCAGGTATATAATTTTGTTGTACTAGGAAACACTATCACAAATTTCCCAAAAAAAACTATTTTTATCAAGTCTCGTTTACAAAGATGAACACAAAACTTTTTTATTGACTTATTGTACACATGAATGACTTAACTCAAAGGTAATTAAATGATTATAAACAAAGCTATGATAATTTAATAATTTAGGTAAATAGTTTCTTAATGGCCTTAACTAAAGTTATATAAAATATTTGTCATAGTTCTTAATTAATTTTAATGCTTGAGTCATTTCTTGTAAATTTTTTGAATTAGATATTAAACTGTTTAATGCGTTTTAAATGAGTATTACCCTTTATTACTTAATTATTACAGTATTTATTCTAAGTCAATAAATAGAATATAATGGTATCAATTTGCATGGCACTTGAACGCACTTGCGACCATTGCATCCGGTTATGCAACGAAATGGGGGAAAATGCTGCTTGCATTGGGGTCCAATTTTCATACATTCTAGTTTCAAAAAAATATCCGAAGTACAACAAGAACTGGGCCCTGAATGCAAAATATGATGGCTTGCATATTATTATTTCACATTCGCATTCCCAAAAAATACTTTGTTCAAATATGATTAAGTGTGCAAGTATGTAATTGTCGAACTAGGCAGTGTATGGCAGTTTTTAATAGTTGACTGAATTCAGCGTAATATCGACAAAGTTTCTGCTCGACCTGGTTTATCGTGCACTTGAGAACATACTCCAAAAGAACTGACTGCAACTTCTGTAGATGTATAATACATCTACAGACGTAGGGTGTGTATAACTGTGTACGTGTTCCATCTATAGGGTTCACTGTGAAAGTAGCAGCGCTGAAAGACCAATTTTTTTTCGCTTTTGTATGGGGAAACTCGCGTGACGCTCGGGCCCATACAAAAGTGAAAAAAAATTGGTCTTTCAGCGCTGCTACTTTTACCGTAACGTGAATTCTATACAAAGAACACGTACTTTGTCGATATTACATTGATCTTCCCTTCTTCTTCCCATCTGAATCTTTATCCATATTGGCGTATAATCCTAGCCCACTCCCAGGGGTAGTACCGCTGTACGTGCGCCATGGTGCGGCGGATCTGCCGAGTCTCCTGCGCAGAGCATTGGGGACAGGAGCCTCGAAGGACCAGCGGTGCGAGAGCTGGAATAAATCATGTGTTATATGAATATTTTGTGGGTGGATTAAATTGTGTTGAGACAAGTGTAATGTAACATTTGGACAACTGACTTGATAGAAGAGATAAAAGACGAATAAAGAGAAGCGTTCGAATCTTGCAGGAGATAAGTATAGTGAGTGTGGCCTACCCGACAAGTGCGCCATTTTTTTTTATTAAATAAGGGGGCAAACGAGCAAACCGGTCACCTGATGGTAAGCAACTACCGTCGCCCATGAACACTCGCAACATCAGAAGAGCTGCAGGTGCGTTACCGGCCTTTTAAGAAGGAATACGCTCTTTTCTTGAAGGTATGCAGGTCGTATAGGTCCGGAAATACTGCTGGTGACAGTTCGTTTAGTGCGCGGCAGAAAGTTACGCGAAAACCGCACTGTGGAAGACTGCCACTCATCAAGGTGATGAGTATGAGTGACAGTTCCATAGAGATGAGTGATAATTCCATACTGCTGATTGGAAATACCTATATGGCGCACTTGCTGGGTAGGCCAGCACGCTTTGCCACACTTAGGGCCGGTATAAATAGTCAGTACTTAAGATGCGACCCGCTCTCAAGACGCGGTTCGGCTCTGTGATTGGTCCAAATTTTGACAGCCAACCGATCACAGAGCCTGAACCGTGTCTTGAGACCGAGATGCATCTTGAGTACTGACTATTTATACCGGCCTTAGTATAAAAAAATCAAAACCCAAATAATATAATGTTTTCCATCTGCACCATCTTTGCTTCTTTAGATATTTAGCCTCCGGTCTAAGTTTACTTTACTTAAACAAGGATTAAGGATTCTATAACTTAATAATGTAGGTCTTCGTAGTGATAAATCGTCGCTATATTGAGTACGACGAACTGTCTTATCGCTGTCACAAATTAGAACGACTAGGTTGGCCTAGAATTTTATTACCTTCCAAGTTTCATCGTTGTCAGGATTTTGGTATGATAATATGTTGCAATAATTTACCTAGTTATCCTGCAGCACCTACTATGGTCCAAACCGCAAGGCTAGATATTATAATCATTTCATACGTTGTGTGATCTGTTTTTAGTTTCGACAATAGTAGTTGTAACTCGGGTAATAGCTCTAAGGATTTGTACAGTATTCAAATTAACTGAATCAGTAGATTTCAGCATAGCCACAATATAAATGCGAAAGAATAGAAACACCAGGCTTTAGCCACAAACTGTCACATATATCTCATCAATCGCCTCTTACTTTGCTACTGATAACTGAAGAAAAATCTTTCCAAGTCCCCAAGCTTACGGGCTGGGGGACAATATTATACTAGTTAAAAACTGGTTGGGGCTCTATTAGTTCTTTTTTTTTGGGTATTTACTTATATACTCATCGCCTACGCTTCTATGGCAGCAATGCTTAACGCTCTGACAAATATGCGTACTTACTTTTTAGTGTTATCTCCACAGGGTCGTTGAGGGAAACCAACTGTAACTTGCTACGCCACTGAATCAAAGTTTGCCAATAACTTACTTCTGAGTCTTATCCCCACTGGGTCACAGGGACCCTCGTTGAGGGCGCACCGCAAGTGGCGCTGCATCGTCGCCCGGTCGGTCAGCGCCCGCTCCAGCTGCGCGTCAGACATCTGCGCCGGCGCACTCTGCGCCAGGCCCACTAGCGCCAGCAGGATTATGGTGGACACCTGGAAAAATTAGGTAGGTATTAGTTTGGTAATCGTTTTGTTTAAGGCTTTATGGCCACGTCGCCATGGCGTCTCGGTGAGATATGGCCGAATATGAACTAGTTGGCGACATCACTGGCCACGTCGCTATGGCGTCCCGGTGGGGATGGGCCCTTAGGCTTCTTACTACCACTTGTCGTATCTGTCGTTGACAAATGCCGTTCATCTGTAAGAAGCCTACTAGGTCAATAAGTAATCGTAAGTAAGTAAACTTATCTTATGAATTATTACGATACGATGAATTAAAAAGTTTGTCAGCACGGCTAACAGTCTGTCTGGCTAACAGTAACCTAGGTATTAACTTTTAATTAACGCTTAAACCGCTAAACTGGTGTGGATGAAATTTGATATGGAGGTACTTTGAGTCCTAGGATAGGCTCGAGTCAGTGCCGAATTTATATTTTTTATGAGAATAGGCCACTTTATTTCCGCCACCCTATAGGCCATGTACGAAATCTGTAGGGCCTAGCCGCCCCGCCCGCCACTTGGCCGTGGTCTATAACGGCCTATTTATTATAATTCCGGGGCTGGTCCGAGTGATAATAAAATTGCTGTGTTACCACTTAGTCCATAAATTTGTAAGCAACCGCAATTAAGTGATCAATGTTCATTCATCATCATCACAGGCTCTTGCAAGTGAGAAATCGAGAATCACGTCTTTAGCACACTTCATAAAATACTAACACATACATTGAGTTATAATAATTAAGTAGTATGAACACAATATACCTGCATTCTTGACCAAAAACCGTCCCAAAACGAGTCCCAAGTCCAGACACACGGCCTACGCAGGCCCCGACAGACGACTGAGTTAGTATAGTTACAATCATCGCATTAAACCACATTAAACTAATTCTGGGAACCGTCCCTCGCATTGTGCGGTGATTACCACAATAAATATCTCGTTACTCAGAAATTCGGGTGGTCTTTGTTGTTTATGAGACGAGTGATAACGTTTTATGAGTAGGGAATGTCGTCCCATTATTTTGAATTAAGAATGTGAAAGTTTGTGAGGATGCATTTAGCCCTAAAGTTTCGAAGATCATTTGACTTGACTTACTTGCGTAGGTATTAGGCACCTACACTGCCTACAGGCTACACCTAAATACATACATTATACCTACTAAAGTTTGATTTAAGACCTACGTTTCACAGGGACACCATGGCGACGAATCCATCAGTAGATCAGCTATCCCCAACCCGCGGCCCGCAGGCTGCATGGCCCATGGGGTTCGCCACGCCGCGCCGCGCCGCCGCGCGTCGCGCCGCGCCGGCGCGGCCGGGACTTTATCAGCCCGCGTGAAGTTAAATTACTATTTTGAAATTCACGCCCACCGGCAAAATAATGTAGTCGTCGTGAAATTTTTTCCACCTTTAAATCGTTATTTTTGAAGAACGTTATTTTGAACCCTATAAAATTTTATGTTGCGGCGCGGGCGCGCGGGCGACACCAAGACCAAAACATGTTTGTGGCCCGTATGAAACAAAGGTTGAGAACCACTGCAGTAGAGGCTACAGTACAAAACGTAATTAATACCTAAACATAATAATAATATTATTTAACTCTTTATGTATTGAGCTAGAATCTAGATATTATAATATGCGTCTTTAGGTATTGGTAACGGCGACTCGCGCCGTAGAAAATATACCTAGGTACACTTAGTACACTAAAAATATCCCATATTAGCTCATTAAAAAGCCATTTATTAATACTTCATAATATTCAATACAATACATACGATGTGATGATACGATAATACCTTTCATAAATAGCTTGAAACTCCTCTAAAACGGCTCAACTGATTTTAATGAAATTTTGTATGTGCATTCGTTAGGCCTGAGAATAGGTGTTTAACTACTTTTTACATTGATACTAGAAATAATTTATATGGCAAAACAATATTAGCCGGGTCAGCTAGTATAAGCAATGTAATTGAGCTTTAAATCCTTCTCGAAGGTCAGGTAGACCTTCAGAACTGGATACCTCCTAAAGTAACCGCGACCGAAACTCCATAGTTGCTGGTCGTAAAGGTCACAAACAGATAAACTTTCAGCTTTTAAAAAATGAGGAAAGTCTGGCCGTCGCTGGCTCTTCCTAGAGGATGATTCTTTTACTCGTTTGCGTTTGTATTTCTATAGAAAATGCATAGTGTGCTACTTGCTAGAGAGCTGACAAAACCCTCGTTTTCATGGTTAAGTTAATCAGGTTGACTGACTCGGAAGTCGGAAGCCGCAGTATGTTTTCTCTCGCGGTAGGCTTTCTGATTTCTCTACAGCTACATTGATTATACTTATTAAAAATGTGGACCTAGGTATTATAATTTATAATAAATAATAATTATAATTAAAAGGTAGGGGAAAAAGTCTTTTCAAAGATAAAGTAAGGATAAAGTTAAGGTTATTGTCAAATATGGCGTAGGTACAATATAATGGACTTTTACTAGGGATTTGACAGTTCATTTGACTTTTTGTTATGGTTAAAGTTAAAGTTATAGTTAAAGTAATTTGATGCAACTCACACAGAGCGGGTTGCACCGGCTTACTATACCTAACTATAACTTTAACCATAACAAAATGTGAAATGAGTGGGTGAATTGCACCAGAAGCGTAGTTAAAGTTAAGAGTTCACCTGACCCTAACTTGACTACATTCTTAAACCTAGATCTCAAAATCTGTAAGGTCTAGAAAGCTGATTTTTTTACACAAGTAACTTCAGTTCATGAAGATTAAATGCTCAAGACGAAAACACGATTACTGAAAAAATTCTCGATAGTTTCTTTTTTACAAAAAACCTTGTTTTAGACACATTTTTGTTTGGATCTTCGAAGTTCGCTGTCTTTTCTTTAATATTTTTTAATATCTAAAAAGGCATTGATAAAACCTAAATTTGCTCAAAACACTTTTTTCATAATCATTATAGTTCGTCTTTTATTCAAGTAAAACTAACTTGGCGATGATTCCGCGTCGTCCTTTTTCACCTGGCATATGAAAGTCGTGCGTGAGTGTGAAGAGAGAAGGACTATGTTTTATTTTTAGGGTCAGTATCCCTCTTAAGGTTAAGGTTATCGTCAAATATGGCGACTTTTGCTAGAGATTTGACAGTTCATTTCACATATTTTTGTTATGGTTAAAGTTAAAGTTATATACTTAGTTAAAGTAGGTTGATGCAACTCACTCTTAATATTTTACAGAGAGACCGCAACGCGACGCGTAGATGCAAAACGGTAAGGGCCGGGAACAAAAACACGATACGACGTCGTGTCGTATCACGACGCGGTATCTCCTGTGTCGCCAGGATCGACAGCGGTATCCAACCACGAAAACCCTTTGATATGATCTCACTCAAGGAGCCCGAGGGACATGCTAAAACTGTCTTGGGTCCCGCAACGAAATTAATCAGAAGAAAATAGGAGGAGTAGGATAAGAATTCCAATTTCCCTCCCCATGCAAAGCGGGAAACAGCACAAAGTTGCAATGGCCAATGACCGAAAGTCAGAGAACTTACCTAATGGGGAGCACCACGGAAATAAGGCTATTAATAATAATTGTGACTGATAAGCTGAAGCTAAACGACTGGTATCTTTTTATAAGTCTCATTCTCACTACACCATTCAAATTAGGGTTTTTTTGTTTGGTATTGATATTTAAGTGTAGTGACAAACCCAGCCCTGCAGAGCGCAATGCTCATGTAACGTGATTTGAGAAACGCAGTACTTAGATCTAGTAATTGTAACTTGTAAGGCCCATCAATTGTTGGCATTATAATATAATTTATCAATAATAATGATTATGATTTTTAATCATATCATTTATAGAACAGCTATAAATTTACGTGAGCGGTGAGCTAGCTTTTTCGTAAACAACAAGTGCCAAGTGGGGAATTACGAAAGAGGGCAGCGGAGATAAAGCTAGGCGTCAAGTGTAATGTTACCATTTCAAAAAAGCACATTCCTCTTCATGTTTTAACTTTTATGAACAGTGCATAAAGTCTAGAAAATATTGGTGAGAAATCTGAAATATAAAACATCTTTCACAGATAGATCGATCATTTTAGATGTTACCGTTACTAATTTACTGTTTAATGAGCCAGTAATAAAATAAAATATTATAAAGTATATTCTAAAGTCTAAACACAACGCAAAAAAACATTGCCAGATTTAAAAAGACGTTTACGTCTAGTAAGAAAGTGATTAGCCGTTGTCAGTCAATCATATGTTTTTTAATTAGGGTGTCATTGTTTGTTTACTAATGACAGATTTAAAAGTTTGTTGAACATTTTATTGTTTATAGTAATTATGAATATTTCTGAAAGTGCAGATGAATCGAGTTGTAGTTCGTGTAAAAGGCAAGAAAATGGCGACTCGACGACAGAAACAGATCGCCCTCTAAAGAAGGCACGCTTTGCTTGGCAAGTAAAAGGAAAATATCATCTAAAGAACGAAATATCTCTTGATAAATCGTCGAAATCTACGCCCGAAGGTAGTGTCGCCGGTACATTTTCAGAAAATGAAAGTGAATGTAAGAAAATGTGCTCTACTGTAGAACCAAACCTTGAAATACTGGGCAATCTGTTTGAACAAGACTTGTGTACTTTAGACTCAGTGACTAGGTCTGACCAACAAATATTACCTAACAGAATCTCGGAAGAAAAATTACCATATCCTAGATCACTTAGCACAGAAAATGTAGATATTATTGAATATGAATCTAATGAGAATACAAGGAATGAATTAGAGGACCAATGCATAGCCAGCTGGCAGGCCAGACAGGTAATTCTTATAATCTTAATAGTGTTGATTTACATAATATGTCAAGTATTAATTTTGTGCCTTATTGGGCAGATGTCTTAAACATTTCAATGAATATTGTGGTTACTTGAAAATTTTCTTAAAAGCTGTATCTCTTATTGGTTAAATGTATTCTTTGGTCTTCCCACTTCAAAGACTTACTAAAAAATGAATATCTCTTTATATTTCAGATGACAAAATGCTTTGTAGACAATACAATAAATAGTCTTATTGATGGCTGGATGAGAGGTCCGCTTCTCACAGACATTGATGACGATAGATTCACAGTTTTTGGTGATCCGGAACCTTTAGAAGACAACAATGATGATAGCATTGAAAATGAAGGAATTCTCATGGCTATTTCTGCACACGGCCTACAAAATGCATCAGCTTCAAGTGAATATAGTACCGACAATACTAATACTAGTAACAATAATTCAAAACCATTTTTATCACCTCCTAGTAGTCCACAACCAGAAATTTTGGATTCAAGCACAAGTTTTAGAAATGATAATGTTTATGTAGATGAAATATCAAAAAACGCATCACAAGATGAGTATGCATACTCACCATGTGATAGTAATAAGAATGAAGTAAGTGAAGATTTTGATACCATCAACAATAACTATAGTGATAATGATAATAGTCATTTTGACTTCTTAGATACTGCTGTATCATTCGCTATTCAGTACAAAGGACTGACTTCGTACGGCACTGATTATGGATAGAATAGGTAAATGTAAGACAAAAATAGCCTTCGAATAACTATAAAACTAAGTCCTAGTCGCTCATTCAGGATTAAAGAGACCTAACCCAAACATTTGGAACTTTTGGACAAATTTTTATTATTCCCATTATTGTTTTCTCTTAAGTGATATTTATTAGGTCACTTCAATTCTTAATAAGCATAGTTATAAGTACTAAAAAAACAACTTTCACAGTGTTCTGTATTTACTCTTATTGAGTACAGTTATATATATAAAAATACTTACTTAACATGTATGTTTTAAGGTTTTAAATACATTACAAGGTTTTAAATACTTGTATACTCACATAATATTACTAAGATATTAGGTATATTAATATACTGCCATACATAATAGGTATAGTACGGGTGCCCTAGAACAAATTTTTTTGTGATTACTAACAAGCTAATTTTTTGTGAGTAGCTACATTTTGATAAGACGAACAACATTTTTATTTTCGAAAAATCTCGAAAGTGCTAGCTACCAGAGATAGAAAGGATTTCATACTTTGACTTGATGGTCCTAAAATATGGATTGTTTTATTTGTAGGACAAGGTTACTCTTAAATAATATAACTATTAACCTACCAATATACAAAAAATCAGCTGGTTAGGGTTCCGTTTTAGGGTACAGTAATCAACCAAGTTGTGTAGCTACTTACAAAAAATTAGCTTGTTAGTAATCACAAAAAAATTTGTTCTAGGGCACCCTGACTAGTATGTATATATTGTAAATATTAAAAAAATTATAGCTGAGTACTTGAAAAAATTATAGTAAAGTGACCCTTATTATCCATTCTCATCATTTTGCTTGGTTGTGAAAGTGACAGAATGTAAATAGGAGGTCTCCTAACTTTTATTGGTGTTTAAAAATTCTGCTATTGAGCATCACATTCTTAATTAGTGATAGGACTGTAAAAAATTAATTGATATGGATATAGAAATGTCATTCCATTGTGTAAGTTTTTTAAATAATTATTATTATCAGGTTTATTTGCTAATTTAATTTTAAAATAAACTTGATATTAGACAGCAGGGACTGCTTTTATTATTTGTTCCAGGAAACAGATATTTAAAGAACTATGAAGAAATTCGATTGAAATTATTGTAGTGTTAATTAAAATAGTCTAGTTTTCTTTTTATTATAACTCAGATCTTAATTTCAAACAGTGGCGGCCGTCTTTACTCATTGCGAGGCCCTTTGCCTTACGAAAAAATACCTATGTAATGCGAAAGTAGGGATGATAAACTTTAAAATTGATATTCGCGCTTTTACTAATTTTCGAGATTATCATCTCACTTATGCACAATAATCCAATTTTTTTTCACGCGACACCCCTGTAAAAGCGAAGCTCTGTTCGCCAACCCCTGAGTCTGTCCACACGGCGCGCTGCGTGCGTTGCGTCGACGCAGCGCTGCCGTTTGACGCATACCCGTCACACGGGTGCTGCGTCACGACGCACCTGTCACGAACTTGCCGTGTAAACACCTTGGTTATTTGTATGTAAAACAACGCAACGGCAGCGCTGCGTCGACGCAACGCTCCGTGTAGACTGGCTCTTAGGCCGCCAGTGATTTTATACTACCAGAGGGTGGATATTATTATCTCATCGAAAATCGAATACATTTGGTTTCCAATATATTATCCTCTTGCAACTTATACTTTTATTTCGCTACGTAGATTATTTATTTTTATGTAGTTGTGTCAGTCAGGTACAAAACTAATATGAACGTGTTTGAACTTTGAACTGTGTGAAAACTGTAGTTATTCCATCCGTAACGATGGCGCAGGATAGTGAATAGAGCCCTACTTTTGTTACATTTATAAAATAAAACCATTTTTTGTTTATTCCTAAAAATATTTATTTTAGTTTATTGTGCAATAGTAATCTCTTTTTTTGTAAGTAATAATAATTAGTAGTTATTAGATTTATGTGAAATGTACTAGTAGCATTTAGGTACTCTGTGTAATGTTTCTTCATATCTTTTTTATGAACAAGTTAATTCATTTTTAAGTAAATATAATATTATTCTTTCTTAAGTTTGCAAAACATTAATATAGGCATAAAAAACGTTTATTTTAGCGATTTAACAATAGAGCTTAAAAGTTAAACCTACATTTGGAAGTCAAAATTAATTAAATTACATATTATTATATCTCATTTAGTTTGTCATGTGATTTTTGGTAAGCGAAGAAAATTATACCTTCTATATTAAAAGTATACCTAACTGTAAATGGCATTTCTTATTAAAAACACCTAAACAAAATATACAGATTACGTAAGTCACACACTAAAACTACGCTAATTCGTTATTCTTCATATGTGATAGTCAACTGGCCTTAGAAAGACAGCTCACAGATAAATATAGAAACCAATCTCATTTAGTTGTTCATCAAAGTATGATACTTTTTATTCGGACTTAGGAAAGAAAATACAAATATACTCGATAACAACTTTATTGCTTCTTATTATTCACATAATACAAAATAAACTATGCACAAGTATAAGACCACTGTTGTAATTCTATTTGACTTTATATTTAGAAATACAAGTTTTGCGCGGGTAATGTCAACAACAGGCAAACCAATATACAAAGTAACAGTCTCCTGGAAATTATTTTGTGATGTTCTTACTGTAACACATGGCCGCGTCTCCTAAACTGTAAAATCTCTAATTAGTATGTACAATTAAGCAGTACCTAGTCATCGTAATTAAATATATTTACAAAATGTATTAGAAAATCTTTCTCCCGTATTTCTAGATTATTAAGACTACCTACGTCTAAACATTCCCACGAAAATAAACGAAAACCTTTAGGTATGGCCACAACCAAGAATAAAAAGGGTAAAATAATTTCACATGCAATCAGATACGAAAGGTAAATACATAAAATTCTGTCGAACACGTTAGGCCTGCACTCTGGTGGTTAAAAAAGGAATTAAAATTGTCTATTACAATAATAATAATTAAAGTTGTTATAATTACTTATTATATTGAATTCAGAATCAAAATACATATTAATAAATATGAGATTAAAATAAATTGATTGTTGAAATGTCCGACTTAATTATTGTATCAATAAATATTTTAGTATTGTTTATAATTGGCATTAAATAAAAATGTACGATACAAACCATTAAAAACATTTCTGTTAAAAAGTAAGAGGCCCACGCGTGCCAGTCTGCGCTGATTAGTGGAGTTGATATACGTTCGTTAAAATGCCACACCTTCTCTTTCATAATATTTGAAGTATTATCCCTCATTTCACGGCAAAACACAGACTAGCGCACATAAGCCTCAGCAATCAGCATGTAACAATTCGACGACATTAATACTTACATAAAATTAGGTAATACAAACATATGAATATAGTCCAACATATTGTGTTAATACACTACATTACATTATAATGTCATGGTGTTTTATACCTACTCTCGATGCTGCACTCAGCACTACCCACTTGCCAGTCTGGGTCTTGTCTAATCATTTGTTAAAAAAACATGCTCTCTCTTCCGTACATAAGAGCGGAAGAGAAAACATGATATTATTTTTATCCATAATTAAATCTAACTCAGATTGGCGAAAGTGGGCTTGGTAAAAATATAATATTTAAATTTTAATACAGAATATAATATTATAACATTATGATGTATAATCTCTTGCAAGTCAATTACACAACACATTTTAAGCACATCCCATTGCTCTTGTCTCTTTCTTTTGCGCAGGGGAATATTGCTGTCTCGTTTTCGCAGTTACGCGATAGAACGAGAGAGCAATTTTCTTCGAACGCGATTAAAAGAGACAGAGCGATACATCTAAATTCAAACTTCGATTTTTATTAGAAGTATAAGCACAAAGTATATCAATGCCCTCTAAGCAGTTAAAATTTTTTCAGCCAAAACACCACCCCTCTATTAATAACAGACAGACGGACAGACAGACCAAAACTATAAGGGTTCCTCACTGACAGAACCGTAAAAATATATACTCCACAGTCCACACTAAACTATGTTGCTATATTTGCCTGTTACGTTAAAAAAGCCACTTGATAAACAGTGACAGCCACATGCATTTGTGTCAGCCATAAAGTTAATATACACCTAGCGGAACAGAGAAACAAAGGCCTGAGCAAGCGAGATATCACTATCAGTAACACTGCGTGGTAAAGAGACGTGTGATACACGACAGCATCACTCTTTGACGTCCATCAGCCCGGATCAGCCCCGTTGACAATTTAATCTCATAGAATTCATGTTTAATCATGCTTGTGTATATGTATACGTATACATATTTTTCACACAGATGAAAACCAATTTCGGTTATGTTTGACAGCTCGAGTTTGTTGCTCTATTCCGCTAGGTATAACTTTATGGTGTCAGCATGGAATAATTTTTATTAATTTAATTAACAGACAACGTCATGTGCAACACTTTGTAATTGATCCAAATATAAATTCATAACAAAAGTCAGCTCCGTCAAAAGATTGCAATGTAAGTCAGGTTATTTGAATTGACCTTAGAATCCTACATTCTATATTATGTAATTTTAAAATGTTAGCATACAAAATTTTACATTTAAATTTTTATTTCACAACCGAAAAGTAGCATACGATAGAAGTACATTAGAATAATGTTATTAAATTATTACAACTAAAAGTACATCTTTAAGCTGATGGCACTGTGTGTGAAGAACATAAAATGTTTTGGTTTGTGGAATTAGGTTGCGCCAATTTGAGTTTTCAATTAAAATATTTCTATGATTCTATAAATGTCCTATTTTGTGAAAAATAACACATTGTAACATTTTAAGAAACTGAAACATAAATTCTTTTAATAACATATCAGTACTAGACTATGCTGTCATAGAAATAATATATGAAACCTTCAATATTAAAAAGGCAAATTTCAGGTCAGTTGACACCGGGAGGCGAGTGCTGCGACGAAGTTGTAGCAATAATATGCAGCGCTTCGTAGCGGAACGAATTCGATTTTCGCCTCACTACTCGTGAAGAAATGAGCCTTTCTCTAGCAAGAATTCATGTCTCGCGAATTAAACTTAAATAGTTTTTTTCTGTGGCAGATTTTAATCTCAGTGCATTAGTCTACTCTATGTACACTTAACTCTTTCGAAAGTTAAAAAATTGAAAAAACACATCTTAACTCTTATTTTTTAACAAAGCGTATGGATTCATCGTATTTACACGTATTAAATATAACGCATACTATGTTACATGCAAACTCTAGGGCACCAAATAATAAGTACATTTTTAGAGCCACGCGGCTCTCGATTGCCTTCAAACACATCACAACCACCACTTATGCTACCGTTAAAGTAAATCTCTTATGTTAATAATTATGTGCTGCAATATTAGAGGTAAAGGCATGCTTGCTTAAGGCTAGACCGCACTAGGCGTTAATACAAAGCGATGCGACGCGACGCGCCACGGCCAAACTTTCTTTGTATGAAATTGTACGAGATTTTCGCACTACGCGGCAGCGGAACCACGCGCCGCGTTTACAGTGGCGTATGACGTGTCGCGTCGCTCCGCTGCCGCGTAGTGCGGTCTTACCTTAATCTAGCTCTGTAGGTCATATAAAAAATACAATATGACTTATAATAATAATATTAATTTAACATTTTTGTGAAAAATAAGCTTTATATATTTCCTTAAGAACTATCACAGTTATTTTACATAATCGTTCTCGTTTTACCTTACGCCTGTATTGTTATTTACAAAAAAAATTATAATTTTTAATTTTATTGTTCAGTAAATTTTTATATATTATAAAACAGATCAGCTGTGTATGTATCCCTAAGTAATTATATAAAATAACTGTGTATAGCAATCACTGGTTCTTTACTAATGAATTAGTAATAAAAGTAAATGTCGACTTCCAAAATGAAGTTTCGATTCCCACAAAAAAAGTATGTGCCTGCCATTTTTATTACAAGAACAAGATGCAACATCTAAAATATTCTTCTTAGCCCACATTTAGTTTAAGGCGGAAATTTAAGACTAAAAATTACTCTAGGTATATTTACAATATACACATAGCATACTTTATATATAGCCCCAGACTTTAGGGGCCTATATTGCTTGGTTTCAAAGTTAAAATGCACAAAAATTTTATGTGATGATATCTCACATATTTGCTTTAGCAGATATTATGCGAAAGCACTTTAAAAATACGCCTACACAATTTCCTATACGGCGTGCGGCGGTATACTTCAAAATTGAGAAAATCTTACAATAAGAAGCATATTTTCGATATAGGCACATGCCTTCACTCACAAATAAATAAGGACTAGTCAATGGTTTTAGAACATGGTTTGATCTCGAGTTTTCTAATCGAATTAAAAATACCGTTTCCTTTAAATGTTTTCAATGAGATCCATCTTTGTAAAATTAAGCAGTCAAATACCAAACTCATGACACTAAAACAAATGATTGTGTGATACATAGTTGAGCCCAGTTCATATGGGTGACAGGTGCGGCGAGTTGGCGCATCGCTATGGTTTGAACTTCACGAGGGGTATGTTCTTTGAATGTAGGCACTTATCACAAACCCATTCAGCGTACACTTCCGCTGTCAGCAACTGGAAAGCCGGCTCCGTGAGTCCCGTGCAGCCCCTGAAAAGTCACACAAAATCATAAGACGTATGCTTGCCAACATTAATTTAGAATATTGTTGGAAGTGGTTACGAAGTTCCTTATTGCGAAAGGGGGCTAGAGGGAAAAATTCATACAAAAAGTTGTAAAGACACAACACTCTTTTTTAATATAGGTATTCATAAACAAAATCTTGAAACTTAGGCTGTGGTAATAAGGCTTCAATAGTATTGCATATTATCTAATGTATTTAGGTGGAGCCAAGAGGATTTTGTTAGACAATATTATTCTCAATCAGGAGGCCTGAATAATTTTATCTTGTTTTTGTACTGTTTACAATATATAATTAGAAGTGTTTATTTTTCTGTGCTAATACAGTAGTAGTATTGTAAACAGTAGTACAGTAGTATTGATTAGGTTTTGGTAATAATTTTGTCTTACCTATGGAACCAGAAGTTGCATCCAGACTCACACAAGATTGCTTGATCATTGTCATGCACCTCTTTGTGGCAAACCCCACAAGGGTATATGGGAGGTGCATTTGGGTTTTGGGGATTGAACACCATCGGTTGATCAGGTGGGTACACCTTCCCAGCTGTAACTGGCATGGGTTTTGGTCCAAACATACCCATGCCTTGCCCCATAGGCCCTACACCTTGGCCGCCAGGGCCTCCCATTGCCATACCGCTCATTCCTGCCAATGGCCCACAGTTGCCCATATTTCCTGGGCCGGGACCCATTCCCATGTTGCCACCGCCGCTCATGGGCCCCATTGGTCCTCCGTGGCCCATGTGATTTCCAGAGTACGGGGGCCCAGGACCCATCGACGTCATAGGCCCATTTCCGCCCATGGGCCCGCTGCCCATACCAGAACCCATCGGACTGCCGTGCCTCATGGGCCCACAGTGTCCAGGACCCATGCCCCCACTTTGCATAGGGCTGGGTGACATTATTGAGCTGTTGGGTCCCATTGACCCGTTTGAACAACTGGGGCCCATCGGGCCATTCATTCGGGGCACATTCATTCCTGGTCCACCTCCCCCCATGGGTCCATTCATAGGGCCATTCATTGAGCTTCCGCCTAATGGACTGTGCATGGGCGGACCCATGGGACTGTTGCTCATATGGTTCCCTGCCATTGATCCCATGTTCATGGGACTTCCCATAGGCCCTGAAGACATTGGTGAGCCCATTGGCATTGCATTCATTGGGCTCATTGGACTACCCATAGACCTGGAATTGGGGCCCATACCTGGACCCATACTGTGATTGTTCATGCCCATATTCGGTCCACCCATGGGCGACATTCCTCCCATATGTCCCATCGGGCTCATATTGCCCATGGGACTTATTCCTCCTCTTGGGGGCATTGGTTGATTCATAGGGCTCATGTTGTGTGGCAAGGGGCTCATGTGTCTCATAGGTGGCCCTCCCATGCCATGCATCGGCCCCATCATTCCCATGGGTCCATTTTGGCTCATCATGGGCCCATTTTGGTTCATCATGGGTCCATTGTGGGAGACCGTAGACGGTGAATCGTCGAAAGGGTTGGAAGCCACAATAGTATCCCCGTACCCGGTTAACGGTGGTGGCAGTAGGTCTTGTGCAGTGGGAGGAGGCTGCGGGGTACTCAGAGCATTGTTTGCGTTGGACGTTTTTCGCCTCTTCTTGGGGTTGCTCGGCGCCGGCGCCGGCGGCGTGGGGGTCTCCATGGGCGGCTTGAAGTCCGGCGGCCCCAGCCCGGGGCCAGGCAGCCTGTAGGTTGGCATACCCGCCAGATTGTGACTCATCTTTATATTTTTCTCATACAGCTTCGAAGACCATCGTATTAGACTACGAGAATTATTTTAGAAGATATATTGACGACTAAGGCACCGCATTGTCACGAGAAAGCGCAATAACGTGCCGGAAGACTGCTTGTGTCTATTTCTGTAACAAAAAAGTACATTTACTAGGAATAGTAGTGAATACTCGCCGTGCACGTATCGTATTACGGTAACGTTCGCGTTTTATTAATACTAGTGTTAAATAATCACCACGAGATCCAATAATATACGAATCGTAAATAGAACGGCAATATTATGCTGCATACACTTCACTTGTAAAAGTGTTGTTTTGCAACAAAAGTTGTACTTTTATAAATCAACAATGAATTTTAATACAAAAAATACAATAAAACTTACTGCATTATCAATTTAGCATAGGAATAACTGATTATTTTTTGTCCTCATAAAGACCCCAAGGCAGGCGTGCAACATAATATGACAAAATACGCTAGGAAATCCACTTCCCACGTTTAGTTCTTGCTTTTCACTTGTGGTTTTTTGATCGATAACTATTTTAACACATACAATTTTCACTTATATCAAGAAATAGATGTCCAGTAAATGCATTTTTATTTACGACTCATGATATTCCAAACAACACACGCCACATTCACGATGTATTTTTATCAGAAAATTGCCGCTAGGGGGCGTTTTGTTTTTTTTTTATTGCTTGAGGCATGCGAGCAAAAGTAAACAAGTTACGATTTTTGTATACTTCTGCTTCTACAAAAAAAACTGCTTGTCAGCTTACAGCTGTCACTTGTCATGGCTGTATGGGCAACGCTCCCTTTGCCTGTCCCGACCGGGACGAATTATAAAAAAAAAAAAAAAATGTCACTTGTCACTTAAATTTTGAGGTTATGGTTTTAATACAAATGTTAAAATTTTAACAAGACGGAGAATTATAAACATAAAATTTAGAAAAATATGGCTTTTCATAAATTGTTTTCAAGACTAACTATTAATACCTCGCCTATCATACTTACAAGGTCAATTCATGTGTCTCCCAGTTTGTTGATAAGTAAACCAAATCTCGTCAAACCAAAACCTGGTTTCGGTATAAGTTACAGGAGAATCGTACATTACCCTGAGGAATACACCGTCAAACCATTGGAAGTCACCAATCTCGCTGGCAGAGATCCGGTGTCAGGTCAATATTAAAGCATTTTTGCATTTTTATTTTATTTTTCTCTTCGAAGTTCGAGATGCAAGTTGCAACTATTTACAAATAGTACGCCTTTCTTCGCCAGTTATATAATAATACTTACATTGCATTTTGTAATGAATTTTCCATTTGTTACAAATCTTATATTATTTATTATTCAGGTCGACTTTCTTTTCAGGTCGAATTGTAGCTAAAGGTATTGGTGGTGGTATAAAACATAAGTTCCACTGGATCAAGTGGTTGAGAGATGGACCCTCAGAAGGACCACCACAGGAAGAAAAAGTTATTGAGGTGGATATCATATTATACACTTATGGTTCTTTCATCTTTGCTGGCAAAAATTTTAAAAAATTGTTTTAAAACATATTATGAATACTAATGTTGTAAATGCAAAAGTATACCTGTATTGTCTGTATGTTTGTTTAGAAGTTACACTTAAACTGCTAATCCAATTTTGATGAAATTTGGTATAAAATTACAGACATTGAGTCATTTTGAGTCCTGGGAAAGGACTGAGGTGTGATTAAAAATTTTTGGCACAACAAAGGTGCAATCTAGTACATAATATTTTTTTTACTTTTCTTCCATTAATAGCATACGTATAACCTACTTGATAATGTTACATATTTTATTGTCAATTTCCAGGTATTGGAATGTGGATGCAGAACAGCGCATGTGGCTCTGGTGGCAGTGGGGAAGGAGATGAAGTATATTCTGGCCACAGAGAACATGAAAGCCGGTGACATAATTAAAACCTCCAGGCATTTACCTAGAATTCCAGGTGAATAAATGCATTTTGCTTGAAGATTTTCATTCTGTATTAAATTTCATTAATCTCCTTACTAAAAATGTTTTTTTTCCACACTGTGTACTGATATTATAGTTATACAGTATTTTGACCATCTCTCAAGCCACCATCCTAAAGTATCAGAAAAGGACATTGCACTATTTTTACAATGTAAAACTGTAGTCTTACACAACATAGATGTTTTTATTAGTAAGAGTGTAAAACTCTTTGTTTGTGTTCTAAATATTATCTACCTTTTGAAAAAAAATCTTGGAACTAAATTTATAGTTTTTTAAATGTTTTTTTACAGTGAGAGCAAATGAGGGTGATGCTTATGTTTTGGGTGCCTTACCTACAGGGACTTTAGTGCACTCTATAGAAAAAGTACCAGGTAATTTTGGGAACATTCATTATGATGCAGCATTATGTTACACATAACATTATATCAGTATGGTTCATAGACATAATATGGCAAACCTACACTTTTGGTGGGGTAATGTTGGTTCTGATCTGTTGGCTGGGCTTGACATTACCCGACTGAATTACTTTAGTGCTCCATCAGTCAATGAATCTATTTCCTGATAGTACTTTGAATTTTTACAGTATAGAATACTTGCTAAAACTTTAGCTACAGCTTACATTATATTTTCAACCGCTAATAATAAACTATGTTACATTTTTATTTTCTTTTATATTCTATGTATACCTGTATTGTCTGCACAGACATAGATCATGATCCATGATAGATACTGCATGTGTAATGTGTATGTACTTCGCGTGCCATATCGTGCTCCTAAAGGATGAGCAATGCTTGTCTTTCGAAAGCCTGTTCTTTAGCCTGCTCTCGGAATCGGACGTCAATCGGAATTTAAAAAAAGTGCCGTATTGAGCTGTAAAAATTCAAATAGAAACGTTGGCCTAGATAATGGGCACTTTTCTTATCATCGGCACGTCACAGTTATAGCTATAAAAAAGTGGCACGTCCGTTTTCATATAAATGGAACGACATAATATCTTGATCTATGTCTGTGATTGTCTGTCTGTTTGTTTACAAGTAACACTTTACTTTTAGGAAAAGGAGGAGTTTATGTAAATGCAGCAGGAACATACGGGACAATTCTACGGAGGCAGGATGATAGAATTATAGTTCAAATGCCGTCAAAGATGCTATTTAGCTTTGATGAACGCTGTATGGCTGTGGTTGGTATGTAAACTATTTTTGTGTATTTTTTTTACATTATCCATTTCATAAATCTGGTTGTTTAGTTTTGATGGTAATTGAGATACTTTGTAACCCGAAAAAGGACATGGGATAGTGGTTATCCCACAGAAATAAATCAAGATAGAACGGCGACGCGCGTGCGTTGCTAAGGAATCGCGCGTGTCAATTTTTGCTTTGCATTTATAATAGAACAAATAACTTACCCGTGGAAAGAAATACCTTCTTTTGACCGATCCACTTTCGTACTTCTGTTTTTACAATTAGACACTGCAAAATGAGGCATTTTTGCACAACCGCTTCGGTGTAATCGAGTCGAGACGTGCGCGCTGACTGAATGAACATTCAACGAATCTTGCACGCTTGGGCAAGATTGAAACACGCGTACTGCACCCGCTTAGCCGTTCTATCTTGATTTATTTCTGTGGTTTATCCCAAATAATTACCTACTTCAGCATAAGTTGCAGGAAACCTCGAATTAAATATACTCCAAAAGATGTTGAGTATTTAATGACATTTATTAGCTATGTCCACATTGTGCCCTTTCATCTTCAATTTTCATAATCTTTTGACATTTCGAATGTCAAAAGATTATGAAAATTGAAGATGAAAGGGCACAATGTGGACATAGCTATTTATTTATATTTTTTTCAGGTCGTCTATCGAACATAGAGCACGGATCAACACCTATAGGGTCAGCTCAGAGGAACAGATGGTTAGGAAACAGACCTAGATCTGGATTGTGGAAGAGGAAAGATGGCAGACACGGAAGAAAGATAAAACCACCAAAGCCCATAAAGGAAATACACGCTAAGCCCAACCAAGGCCCATCTCCTGTACAAATGACAATGCACCATTGAGTTTTATAAATAAATAGTTGTATAGTATTGTTGTTTAAATTAAACCATTTTTTTTATGTAGCGCCGTTCTTTAAAAAATTTAATTTTGTAATTTTAAAGTCATTACCATAAGTCAGGTGCGTAAATATTATTTGACTTCTGTAAACTAATTACAAACAGTATTCAAATAGACAACCAGCAACAGAAAATAAGGTGAATAGATTTTAAATAGTTTAATAAATAGTACAAAAATTGAAATAGAGACATTTAACATCTGAATACAGTACCATAGACACATTAAGCTTTAAGCTATATTATTTTTAACTACATTTATTAGAGCGTTATTATATTGGAAACATGAATATAAAATTATAAATAAAGCTATATTCATGTTTCTAAAGAAACTGAACGCGCTTAGTGTATTTAACCTGAGCGCGCATTCAACCGGTTAAAAACTAACCGGTTTATAACGTATGAACGTATAAACGCGTTTATATAAATAAGCTATGCGACACGACGAGGATAGAGAGCAACAATATTTTATTCAGGTTTAGAACGAGGTTAAAACCCACACTGGTGCATGATATGTCGCGTAAATCGAAAAGCTTTAGGTACAGGTACAGCATAGTAATAGAATGAATCGTATCAAAGCATCACTTGTATATTAAATAACTACTAAACGCATACTGCACTAATACATCGAGGAGAAAAATACAAACTCTCAAAAACAAATCTCCACGAGGAGAAAAATTGTCATATAATTTCTAAAATAACTTCGTTGATATCTTAAGACTTAGCTAGTCTAACATGGATGCGCTGTAATGTTTGAATGATGTTCATCAAATCAAGTCTCAAGATATTTCGCAATATAAATCTATATGTTTTTGATAAAAACCCGGGTTTGGCGACGAATCTCAATCTTCATCATCGTCGGACAACGCGACAATCTGTAAATAAGAGTAAAGAAATAACTCATCACATAAATTAAAGAAAAGGAGATTTAGCCGCGGGAATATATTAATGATATATTATTATGTCAGTGCATAAGTTTGATTGGTTCGATGTAAGTGGACCCCTAGACGATCAATTTTACTGCGCAATACGTGATATTGCATAATAAAATTGATCGTCTAGGGACCCGCTAATAATACAAAAATTGTCTCGAGAAGCGACAAGAATATTCTATCGCGTTCATTACATAAGTGAGAAAATTACATAAAAAATACCTCAGTCATTTCAGCTAGCGTCTGCAACTCAGTCAACCCGGTCAACTTCTCCAAATACTTCCCACAATTGAACACATCTAATAGAAACTGTGTTCCTTCCGTTCTATACATGTCTATGACCGTGTCGGAGCAGGCTATACACTGTTGGAATTTGACACAAGTCGGCATCACTGTCTGATAGTTGTGTAGGAACCCACGTATGGAATGCGGTACGGCCCCCAATATGCCTTGGCTTGTTGTTTCATCGTCCACTTTGAATGGCGCGGGTGCGTCTATCCTGGAAAAAAAACATGTAGGTATATTAAGTACTTTTGAAACAGATAAGTTAATAAGTAGCAAAATATATTAAACTAGAGAACTTGTAATTTAAAAAAAAAATTGCCTTAGGCTTAGGTACATTTATCGCAGTTGGCTTCAGAGCAGTTGACCTATAGGATTCAGTCTCGAAACCAGCGGGCAGCGGGGCGGGAGCGGCGCGGCACGTGACAATGTAAAGATTTATATGGATAAGGCGTCTAGTTCGCTGCGAGCCGCTCGGTTTTCGGGGCCTGTCCATATAAATCTTTACATTGTTACGCACTGCGCCGCTCCCACCCCGCTGCCCGCTGGTTTCGAGACTGAAGCCTTAGGGTGCTCTGTTGGGACTGAACATATCTGACTCTCTCTGACTGACTCTGTCATTAAGTACAGTACGTACTTAGTGTCAGAGAAATTGATTCAAGCACAGAAGGACATGGGCGTAGCGAGGTACGGGCAGGGGGGGGGGCAGCTGCCCCCCCCCCCCTCCCTACAAGAGCGATCGGTCGCTAAGGGTCAATTTATATTAGCGCAGAGTCGAAGCGCATCGAAACGAAGTATCAAAACCGAACATAGCAAATCCAACCTTTACTCAAAAGCGTTAACGCACACAATATTACATCTGAGAATTTTAGAAGGCGCGCGCGCGTCTGCCGCATCCGCGCGAATTCGCGCGCATGCCCCCAACCAACGTTGATTGGTCTCGCAGAAGTAATGTGTGCGTTACGTTCTGGAGTTAATGTTGAATTTTCTGTGTTCAGTTTTTGGAAATCTTCTCTGCGCTCATATTTTGTTTTTAATTTTTACCTCACCTTCAATACTATTGTTATTATTGTTAGGATTTTCTTAATCTAACCCCCCCCCCCCCATATAGAATCCTGGCTACGCCCATGCAGAAGGATATAATATAGATTGTCGGCTGTTTGACATGTGAAATCATGTGTCTTGAATCGATTCCTGACTGGCTAAACTAAAAAAAATGTTTCTTTCGGTTCTTTTATCTGAAACAGTTCTAAATATAGCTACTGTTGGTCTTCTAATGATACTTTAGAGCAGAGGTTCTTAATCTTTTAGTCATGAGGGACCATTTTGCCAAATGTTTGTCTTGCCGGGGACCACCCAGTTGGTTTACTCAGATTAAGGGTTGTTTGATAAAGAAAACAAGCACAACTTTATGATTAGCACTCATTTTTTCATTTGGCAGCATTTAATTTTGTGACTGGATACTCTATAAAAACTTCTGAATTTTCACATATTGCACACCGAATACAACACTAAGTCAAAAAAACTATTTTTCATAAACGACGAAAAACCATTATCTTCTATAGTAATTTAGAAGTTGTTGCAAATTCATTTAATAAAATATGTAAAGACTCAAGTTCATATTAGAATTATTATTATTATTATTATAAGGATGGTTTCGCGGACCACTTGGAATGCCTTCAGGGACCACTAGTGAGTAGTGGTCCGCGGACCACCGATTAAGAACCACTGCTTTAGAGTTTAGTACATACTTGTCAGGATGCTGCAGCATTCCCACGAGCAACTCTACAGCGAGCGCGCCCGCCGTCGCCGCCGCGCCCGGCCGCGACACCGTGCACTGCTGGTCCAGCGTGCGGTCCGACACAGACTGTACATTGACACATTATTATTGGAACGAAGTTCGTTATTGCGCGTTGCGAAGGGGGCTAGACGAAAAAAGTTGTGGCGTTGATGTGGCGATGACGTCAACTGGCGGGAAATTCCTAACTTACGCGGGCGGAACGTCTAGTTTGTATATAAGCCTCCTTACAAATAAAATAATTACGTACTAATAATTACATACAACTATTCAAGTTCCTCTTCGTCTTTCATAATGTCATAACGTTATATTATAAGGGAGTAGGTAGTGGTAAAATTGAAGTTTTGGTACATGGTGTGCTCAACATTGAATGTTTCTCTTGCATTCGCATTCTCAAAAAACTAATTCACCCTTTTTTAAGCATTAACACATTTCGGAATTCTGCACCACCAAATTGTATTATGCTTTGTAATTGGAAAACACACATTATCTACTTTGGTATCATAAATTTTTCGAAAATTGAAACAATAATCTCGTTAAAATATTATAAAAATACTTACATTTCCAGGCGCAGTGACGTCATTACAAAAGTAACAGCCTAACATTGATCCACGGACGTTCGTATTTGCGTGCGCGTCTGCGTGCGTACTTGCGTGCGCGTTTGCGTGCGCGCTTGCGCCCATACCACCGTGCGTGCTTGTGCCATGCCGCATCACAAGGTAGCTGTCAAATCCTAGCGCCGCGTTAATTACTATCTGAGAAATATAGATGGTAGGTATTTTAAAGAGATTTCTGTAAAAAAGAATAAAATAAGACTCAGATATTACTAGTAATAGGCCGCAACTTCGTTGTGCTGTAATTCATTTATTTCCACAGTAACCGCACGTTTATCTACGATAAAAACTAACCCAGTTCTGGGACTCACAATATCTCCACATAAAGTTTCATCTAAATTGCAGCGGTTTAAGTGTGAAGAGCTAACAGACAGGCACATTTTCTTATTTATAATATTTTTGATAAGTATGATATTTTTTACCTTTCCCATCTGAGCAGCAATCAAAGTAGGCAACCATCTCGCTTCTCTCGTGTCCAACAGTAAGAAAATGACGTCATGATCCGCTATGGCTTTTGTGATGATGTTTATATTGTTTATTGTTTCGTCCTTGAGGGATTCGCCGATTGGGTGACCGGGCATTGGAATGTGTAAGCATATGCCTTCACTGTGCTAAAATTAAAAAAAACTAGTTAGTAGTATACTTCTGAATATTGTGTTAGACAAGATAATATTATTTATAGCACATACTTTGATAAGCAATAATATTTTTTTTATGAAATAAGGGGGCAAACGAGCAAACGGGTCACCTGATGGAAAGCAACTTCCGTCGCCCATGGACACTCGCAGCATCAGAAGAGCTGCAGGTGCGTTGCCGGCCTTTTAAGAGGAATAGGGTAATAGCCAATTGGGGAGGATAGGGATGGGAAGGGAATGATTAGGGGAGGGTAGGGAAGGAAATAGGGTAGGGGATTCATGGGCTCACTCACTCGGCGAAACACAGCGCAAGCGCTGTTTTACGCCGGTTTTCTGTGAGAGCGTGGTATTTTTCCAGTCGAGCCGGCCCATTCGTGCCGAAGCATGGCTCTCCCACGTTTATAATAATTTATTACTACATTAAGTTAAATTATAAAGGTTACACACTTTTCAAATTCAAGTAATTTATCATAAAGCAAAACATTTGTATCCAGCAGGCGTAGCATGGTCATAGAAACGGACATAGAAACGGTTTCTTTCTACGAAAGAATAGACTGTCAGAATAGAATAGACAAAATGTAAATCCGCCATTTTGTCGATAAAATCTGTCAGTATGTCGATTCTATCCCATGTCTACTGTTGTTATGCTAGCCCTACTGGTACCATAATAATATTAAAATAAAGTTTACCACAGTAGGTAGTATGCGCTTGAGATTCGCAGCAGCAGTTTCAGCTTTTTTCTTGCCTCCATTCAAGCAGTCTTCAAACGTATACAGTACTTGACGCGTTGGGTTCGAATACGATACTTTGCCGTTGTCTATGAATGTTATGTGACGAAAGCCCCATGCCTGAAAGTTTACAAATGTAAATATAGTCCGACAAGGCTTTATATGAATGTGTCAATGATGTCAAAAGCCGCTGCTGGTAAAGGAGAACTGTCAAAGATATGTCAAAAATGACGTTTTTGTATGATAGAAGCATTTAGTTCCTTTTCTCGCCACGTTCATGTAGAGCCTTGTCGAACTATAAAGAGATAATTATTTTATCTGACGTCTAGAAAATACACATCAAAATAATGTTTAGCGCATCTGTGTGTATCATACTTTAAGAAAAAGTATGAACCGAATTTTTTGTGTCCGTGAAGTCAGGTCACAAAATCTATATATATTGTGTCACATAATCTAATCACTATGATATTATTAGTTAATATCTTGTTAACCCGTTGATCGTGAAAAAAACAGACACAATAGATAGTCACAATAATATTGTGTCTCGGTCACCGGTGACCGTGTGGGCTTGATGATTTAAACAGCTGTCGAAATTATTGCGAATATTCTTAGCTATATCGTCAGCTAATTTACTGCATTTTTTATTCATGCTGAGTCTACGTACCAACAAATTTCTAGCGACATGGCAGCCCAACGTACCAGCGCCCAACAGAAGGCATTTTGTTTCTTTCATAATATCGACGTCCAAATCTGGCACTAGACGCCATTTCATCAGCTGGATGTTCAAGTTGGATGATGCATCTGCCAATCTGTGAAAATTAAAGAAATAGTACATATATATTGCTATTTGTCTCTTTCACGCCAATATATTGCTATCTCGTTTTTACCCGTACGTAAGGTACGCGATAAAATAGAAATAAAAAAGTTTTATTCCTGAATAAATTTAAATCAAATGTTTTCAGAATGTCCTACGTGTTGCCTACTACTGGTTCGGGAAATAACCCAGCGAAAAGAACCAGCGTGAGAAACTCGCACAACAATATGCACAACAACTACTCTTCAACACAGATAATATGGCTATCTATCTTGTTTCAACACGTGCTTATGCAATATTTTGCGATAATATTTTTTTCTTGCGCAACAGATAATTTTCCTTATAAAACCATCCATATTATACTGTCACTATTAATTTATTTAGTGAATAGTGGCTTTTCCAATGTATAGGATCAAAGACAGCATACAGTAGCAACATATTTACATTTAAACATCAGGGCAAATATTAGGATGCTGTTTAGGACTTACTTCTTAGGATCCATAGAAGCCGACATGTTAGCAAGTTTAGGTCCAAAGTTTCCTTTGTCATTCCTCTCCCAGCCAACCCAGCCGATCATTCCATCTGATTGAACATTCTGGAACTTGAAAACACTATAATTTTCAAAACATACAATGAAATTAAACTCTTACAGCAATATCTTGTAACACACAATGAAATATTTTCTAGTTTAAATTTGTACCAAATTTGTTTCAAGATAAGTACCAATAGTAATAAACCAACAGAGAAATGGGTTAGTAGTTAGTAGACAGGCCTATATTATTTGCTTGAAATATGGCAAGTGAATGCTGGTTAGTGATACCAACTAGATAATATAACATTAATTCATCTGATAGTAGTTTTTTCTCTCTTTACCTGATATCTATCATGCTAAATATGTGTAACATTACACACTACACAGGAAAAAGCAATATTTTAATAATTAAATAAGCCTAAAAGGTTGCATTCTTTATTCTTACCTCACAGGTTTTTATTGAGAATACTCTACTGACTTCAATACCTTCTAATCTTTTGCATCTGATACCAATGACATTAAACTCCTTCTCTCTTAATGATGGTGAATATTCTAAAAGAGCTGCTATAAACAATCTAAGAGGCCATCCGGGGTTCTCACAGCTGCTTGGATCAGCAAAAGCAAAGAATGTCTTCGAGAAGTCAATGTCTAATTCATCACCATTTTTTCTTTTTAAAACTGACGACAGTAACTCCACAGAAACTTTATCATCTTTGGTGACACAGAAGAAACATTTCTGTGCCATATCTAGATTTTTAAAACTAATGGTTATACTTTTTAACTCATCTTGACTGAAGTAATCAGTTACTGAAGTACTGTTCTGTTTCAAATAAACAGTAGGTTGATTTGGAGTTGGAAACGCAAACCAGTAATAGTAGTGGAATTTCTTGAGATCCTGAAACAAGACAAAGAGACACAATTATATTTGTATCATTCTAAAGCATGTAAATACAAACTAAACACTAAACAACAAATACAAATTAAAACTAAAGTACTTTATACTTTTGTTTTCAATTAAAGTAGTTAGTGACCACTGACCACTCTGGCTTTAATGATGGTGTACAAGGCACAACAGTGCAGTAAATAAAATATTGTCATTTATCAAAAAACAGAAACAACATTGCAGACATAATATTTTGTAATAAAAAGGTAAATAAATGGATTTTTATTTTTTACACAATGCTGATGAGCACAGAGCAAATATTTTATAAATCAACTTAGCAAATATACTTACAGCAAATGACAATACAATAAAAGTTATGAGAGAGTTAGGTTTATCTATCCAGGACCATGTTTTTATGTTAGTCCATATTACTTCTCCTATGCTATTGAGTAGGGCTGCTTTGTCAATGTTCTTAAAATCTTCAATTGTGTTCTTGTTTATCAATGTACCAATGACATCTATAGAACACAAATCTTCTGTTGTTGATCTAGAAAATAATAAATTATAAATGAGTAAATATAATATAATATCTATGGACGCTTCACACCACGTCAGTCTGGCCCCGTGGTTAGTACCTGAAGGACTTGTTATGGGTATCAGACAACAGAAATATATTTAATAATTTTTATACTACTTATACATATTATATTTAAGATTTTTATTATATGATACACATATTTAATACACATCCATGACCCAGGAACTTTGAAAACTTTTTGTTCCGTCGGCGGGATTCAAACCCTCGACCCCTGGCTTAAGCTACCAATAGCCCACCAACTGAGCCACAGAGGTCGTCAATAATAGACTTGGCTCATACTTTAAACATTAAAGAGCTCGATTTGATGAGAAGATTATAGTAGAGTCATCATTCTCTTTAGTCATTACACAGCTGTTATTGTGTGGCATTGGCATTTAAGCAGCAGTAGTAGTAAGTAGCATTATAGCCGTTTATCGGTATGGGCTAGGTAAGGTCAACTTTGTTTACATGTAGGTATATAAAAAGGAACTGAAACGGAGAAGAGGTGTTTTATAGTTCAATCTGATAATGTTTTTAACAACTTACTGGTTAAAAGATGTTCCATCCACTTCGAATATGCCGTCGATATCATCCCTGAAGGAATAAATGCCGTGTATTTGTTTCGTCGTCTCCTGGAGTTTATCTACATTTAGTTTCAAGTCACTAAGCGTATGCCAAAAGGCTGGATGAACAAAAGATTTGAAGGGTACATATTGAATTATCCTTTTAGTTTCTTGAGCGGTTGACATGTCGTTAGTTACTTATTTATCTATCAATTGATATATTTATAGCGGTAATTCTTTAATAAAAAATACGAATTGCGAATTTTTGCTACGCAAAGAAAAACTAACGAATGTCAGATGTCAACAGCTGTTTTTATTTTTTTGTGATTTTTTTCTACTTGTTAGGCAACCATTATACGCTCATGCAAGCGTCAGTTAATTTCGTCAATCATGAATAATTAGGTATGTTTGACTGATCGGTGACTACGGTGACTGATGGACTGTGGATACCTCGGGTGGATACCTATAAATGTTTAGGTTACTTTATGCTGATGGACTGACGAATGTATCCAGATTTTCGTCAATCACCGTCAGTCACGCTCTTACACGGTAGGTTACCCATCAGTCACAAGTCACAACTCACAGTCATGACTGTGAGCTGTTTTATTCCATTACAGTCATTCAACTCACAACGTTTTATTTGTGATCCATCATCCAACCATTCATCTCGAAGTAATATTCATATTATGAAATCAACAAGATAGTAATAATATCTGACTCTACACTACCCATAGACTTATAATATACTGTCGTAAAGACCACCTGACAAGCCGAAAATGCGTGACGATTTTCGATCTGTCAATGTGTGCGTGTGCTAGTGATGTATATTTTACTATCGATGGTATAGTCCGTTCGAGTTTCTATGAGAAATAAATTGTATGCAACTTAGATTTTATATTTCAAATAAGTTATCATAAATATTTTATTTGGCAGAAAAAAGGTGACGGTTGAAAACTCGATACATTTATTATTTTCGTTTGGGGTGATTTTTCAATCGTCAGATATTATGTTAGAAGGGTAATTAATATACACATTATAAAGTTAATTATTTATTACTCAGGTAAAAAAAACAGCTAATTCAGCCCTAAAGGTATGCTTATACGGGCAACTAAAATTGCTCCACTCCAGTCAATTCTCGTCAAGTTTGACGTCACGACTACATCAAGCAATTTTCGGCAACAAGCAGCAATCTTGCGTAATACATCGCAATACAATTGAGCGATATGGCGCAACTTTATCAACTATAGTAATTACTATCTGGCAATACTGTCATACACGAGCCCATCGGATATTCGTCAATTCGTATCGACGACTGAGCGATATGAAATATCTGGAGCAATATCGCCGAAATAACTGCCGCAATTTATTGAAATTGCTCCATATTGCTCCACTAATTGGTCCAGATCGGTCCATTCGTGTCGCCGCGCCGGGCCGAATTGTTGCCCGTGTAAGCGCTTCTTTACATTAATAGAAATGCAAATATTATAATGTTGAAAGTACACATAGTAAGTATCCAGGGAGAGGCCGCCAGTTTTTGCTCATTTTGCAATTATTTTTCTCCGCCCTTTGTATTTTAAAAAGTATTGTGTTTATCTTATGCTGGAAAACTGATTCTAACGAAGAAAACAAAGTGCTCAAGCATGCATTAGAATTATTTGAGTTCCAATAATAGTCTAAAAATATATTTACAATTAAACATAAAATGGGTAAGAAAATAGCTTAAAATATACAATAGTATAGTCCGTTCGAGTTATTTTACCTGAGTTTCTATGAGAAATAATTAATAAATAATATGCAACTTTGGCAGATTTTGTATTTCAAATTAGGTATCATATTATATTTTATTTGAAAAGTATAGATACACATTTTCGTTTGGGGTGATTTTTCAATCGTCGGATATGAGGTTCTTATAAGGGTAAATAATATACACATTATAAAGTTACTTATTTATTACTCAGGTAAAAGCTATCTGAAAAATCAGCCCTTACATTATTAGAAATGCAAATATAATGTTGAAAGTAAACAACACACATAGTATATTATTTATTCTTAAATTAAATACATATCATAATACTCTTAAACACCCATTACATTTTTAGATTGGTTTTATGTTATTGTTAAATACCGATAAGTATATCGATAAATTTGATTCAAGCACTAGCGTATATGTAAAAATTTTTTATGAAAAATTTTTCATCAAAAATTGTGTAATTTAAGAACAATAGTATCTTTAGTTACGCAAAATATGAAAGTAAAAGGGAGGATTGATATTATTTTATTTGAAATACAGAACTAAAGACAGAATATAGCAAAAATAAACACATCGTAGAAATTAGGACATGAAGATTAATTACCCGTGAAATGTATATTTTTCAGTATTATTCCTATGACTTACACTGCAATCACTCACAGAACAAGTTATCATTGTTATATATAATAGTATTTGTTCAAAATAACAAACGATTAAACAATAAATTGCAAATACCGAAAGGGCACAAAAACGCGTGTCGACTTGTGACGACCTGTCATATAAAAGTGGTTACAGTTCACATTAGACTGCCTCTCTCTTTTCATCTTGTTATAATTCCATAAAGGATTTTCTTCTCTCTCGCACTCTTTGTTCGTCTATGCATTATAGGTTTATGACACTACCAGTCGCACTCAACCTTTTTTTATACAAGCCAGTGGCCAGAAACACGTTTTGGTCTTGGTGTCGCGGTCCGCAACCAAAATCTTTTAGGGTAAAAAAATTTCTTTAATGTTTGACGACTGCACTTTATCTACACTACTATTATAAAGAGGAAAGATTTGATTTTTTGTTTGTTTGTTTGTTTGTTTGTTTGTTTGTTTGAGTCGAATAGGCTCCGAAACTACTGGACCGATTTGAAAAATTCTTTTGCTATTGGAATCTCACATTATTTCTGCTGAACATAGGCTACATTTTATTTTGGAAAAAAGTAGGGTTCCGTAAGATATTTGAGTTTTTCGGACGCAAGGTGTAAAAAATCAGCTAGAAAAGTTACTTATTTTGCGTACGCTGCCTAAACTATAAAAGATAGAACCATAAAATGTTCTAAGTAATTGTAGATCTTATAAATATCTACAAAAAAGTCCGCGACACACTATACCTATCTATGTCGAGTGAGGCACAATAACCATTTATTTATTTAAAAATCCTGAATTTTTTTGGACTAAATTTAAACGGATATATTTTACTCACGCTATTAATCCTTATCAAAATAAATTATTTTATCACTAAGTACAGTTTATGTAGATAATATTTGGTCTTTGAATGATTAAAATTGGACGTTTGGTTTTGAAATTATGGCGAAATTAAAATATTACGATAGTGGGCGTCACCAAAGCGCGAGCGGAGGAAGACAATATTCTGTTGTAGAAATGAAAATTCTGTACATAAAAGATATGAAATGACACCGGAAATTACACCTTTGTCACTACATCGCTATAGAAGCCAAAAATGTGGTTAGTTTTTTGTCTGTCTGTCTGTCTGTCACTCTTTCTGTCTGTCTGTATGTTTATGAAAAATACTGATCTGAAAAATACTGATCCGATTTGAATGTGGTTTTCGCAGATATATTTATCTTCTTCCAACTTAACATCTGGTGTATAAAATTTTTTCCCTCCACCCCTCTAAGGGGACAAAAGAGGGGGTCAGATTTTGTATCAAACTTTTTTCTTTAACACGAAAACTACTGATCCGATTTGCATACGGTTTTCACAGATTTGCATACGGTTTTCACAGATATATTATATTTGTCTTCTTCCAACTCAACATCTGGTGTATAAAAATCCTCCCCCCCCCCCTCCCCTCTCAACCCTCTCTGGGGACCAAAGAGGGGTCAGATTTTGTATACAACTTTTTTCTTTAGTGGACTTACTTCATATTAGGTATTAACTGTGTTTTTCAACTTAACATCTGGTGTATGACCTTCCCCCCCCCACACCCTCTTAGGGGACAAAAGAGGGGGTAAAACATGTATCAACTGATGATAAAATATACTTTAAATGGCAAAACAACGTTTGCCGGGACAGCTAGTTATAGTATATTGCCAGTGGACGTGAATTTAAAATTAGTTTTAAATTCACGCCCACCGGCCTAAGTACAATAAGGGTTCCTTTTTTGCCATTTTGGCTACGGAACCCTAAAAACATAGAGAGCAAAAATTACTGTGGTCCAAGAGCTAATCCTTGCAGCACACTACTATTTTATGATTTTTGCACTTTGTAAATGTAGCCTGCCTGTAGCCTGTAGGTACTAAGTTCTTTATACTCTATATAACTCGGGCATGAAATAAAAGGAACAGGTTATGGTTTTTAACTTTTTTTATTGGTTAAAGTCTTTCACTTCTGGGGTGCACTCGTGTTTGAGCTCTTGGAATCCCGCATGGAAGCTGAACGCCTGCGTTTGATCTCTTCTGCGCGTTTCGCCTGCAAAAAATATGTTAATTTTCATTACTTTCGGTATCATTTTCAGCCACACCTGTAACCTGTTGTATTCATGTTTTTTAAATTATACTTTAATTTATAATATAACATTCAACAAGTTACAGGTCCATTATAGAATTATTTGGTACTTTGTCGCTGATTTAATACCTCAGTAAGTACCAACAACATACCGAGGGGTAAGACACAGCCTATTTCTCTTACAGCCTTGTATGATTACTACAAAACAGTTCATAGTCATATGATACAAGCTGTACATGCTTAAGTTTAAGCATAATAATTTTAATGTGTTAATAATTTCCCTTGTAATTAATAATATTTTGTAAAGCAACTCTCTCAACATCCACATATTTAGTATTGCTCTTGTCACACATTCACCTGCTTACTCCCCAACCCAAATCAAACATGCGTAAAAAGTTACTCTAACGGCCGTTCCCAATATTCAATAGCTTTGTCCACATTGTGCCTTTTTTGTTCAACAAGGTCATGTGTTATAACTTATAGCGCAGTCAACAGCGAAGGTGTAGCATGCCCATGACACGCGTCAAAATCCATCCGCGTTGAAAGAAAAGTGTCATTAGCGCGCGCTACGATTTCAACGCGCGTTACGGGCATGCCTCACGTTCGCTGTTGACAGCAATATAAGGCATGCCCTTGATGAACAGAAAAAGGCACAATGTGGACAAAGCTAATCTACCTCTGGTTTGACATCCGACCGATCGCAGCTGACATTGAATTGACATAAACTATATGCTCTAATGTCTAATAGCTATGTCCACATTGTGCCCTTTCATCTTCAATTTTCATAATCTTTTGACATTTGAAATGTCAGAAGATTATGAAAATTGAAGATGAAAGGGCACAATGTCTTTCTTTCATCTTCAATTTTCATTTCAACATTTTTCTTTTCATTTAAACATTACAATTTTCATACAGCACCACAGACATTTCGAATGTCAAAAGATTATGAAAATTGAAGATGAAAGGACACAATGTGTTCATAGCTAATGAGAGCTATTTCTATCTCTAGTAGGGCAAAACCAGAGATAGATCAAATATTGAGAACAGCCATAAGGCTGCGTTTCCACCAGATATGTATTGTGAGGAATGTATTTTTAAGATCCAAAAAAATCGCTGCGCTAACCGAGGTCACATCAATGAATCGATTCTATTGGTTCTCAAAAACACATTACTCGCAACACATCTCTGGTAGAAACGTAGCCTTAATCTCTTCTTCATCTTCAGGACGACGTGAATGTGTGACAATAAAACTGCATCTTATTCTCATTCGACTTATAGATTAAAATAATTAAGAACGTGATAAAAATAGCTACGTACCTTAGATTCCTTCTTCCTCTGTGCGAGCAGCTTGGCGTAGTCAGCCTCGGACGCCTTGCGTTTAGCCAAGCGTTTCTTCTTGAGGGCCAGTCGGTGGCGTCTGCGTTGCAGCACCACAGGTGTTACTAGCCTTTGGATTTTAGGTGCCTAAAAATGAATAGTTTTTCATTAGACTTCAATAATTTTGTATTAAAGAATAGAGATTCTCTGGTAACTTTTAGTTAGATGATATGAAATTGTAGTATCAAAATACTAAGGATAAGTACAATATTTTTTTGTAATAGAGTGGTACATTGGCAATCAAACGTAACACTATATGAGGTGAGTACACATGAATAAAATTACTGCCGTCGCATTATCTGAACTTCAAAAAGTCGCATCCTTATAGCATTTCAATTTGATAAGTTTGTATAGCTCACTGTAAAAGTTGACAGATATAAGAATCTGAGTCTTCTGCTCGGAGCTAGTTAATATACCCTGATAAATATTTGAGTGGCCAAAAAACCACACAATTTAAACATTGATCAGGGAAGCATTAAGTTTCTTTACTTGGAACTTCATTTGTAGACTACATACAATTTTGTACATTAATTTATTGCTATTTGTTTATTTCACTTGCACACAAACATTGCTATAGCTAATTGCATACCTGTGCTAGTATATTCATGTGCAACTGAGACAAGTAGCAATGAACCAACCACAAATTTCTTAAGCTACACACTACATTAAACAAAGTACTTTGAACAGGTGAATATGTAGTATGTATCAGTCAAATTAGTTTTAATCTAGTTTAAGGGTAAAAATAGCCTACCTTATGTCTGGGTTTAGAGTTCTCCTTGCCCTCCTTGGCTGGGAGGACGCGTTTGACAACGTAGCGACGCACGTCGTCCTGTTTGCTCAGGTTGAACAGTTTACGGATCTTGGACGCACGCTTGGGTCCTAGACGGCGGGGCACATTGCCGTCGGTGAGTCCGGGAATTTCCTGAAAATGATAGACCATACTGTTAAAAATAAACAGTGACATTATGCCTGTTTCACCATTTCCTGATAAAGTGCAGAATAGGCTATGCCCAACTTTTTGACAGGTTCTCCATGATCAATCTGTCAAGTTAATTGGTGGATTAAGCCTATTTGGCACTTATCAGGAAATAGTGAAACAGGCCCTAAGACACACCCACAAAATGCTTGGCTCTGAACATGCTCCCAAACCTTTATTATGAAGTATTTACTTCTTTATTATTGCTTATGTCTAATACACTTTAAAAGTCACTTGACTGACAAGCAATATGAATAACAATAGTATGTAATTAACAGAAAGTTAATACACTGCATTTAGCCAAAACTATTAGCTTATTATTCTGAGCCTTACATTCGAAATATTAGTAATATTGTTTGGTGAAAGTATAAATGCAAAGTATTAAAGAATACAGTGCTATAAACTAACACCATGGTGATATACCCTGCCGCATATAATTACACAGATTTGAGGATCTGGGAAACAGTAAGAACAGGGATATGTTGAATATTTTCCAAGCAATCAGAGATAAAAAAAAACTGCATTTATGAGCCCCTGCAGACTACCTACAGACTTTTCGTTGGCCAATAGTTTGACCAAATTTTGATTTCAGTACATTTTTATCTGCCGATACAAATTGTTTAGTGTGCACCTTCTGCCTTCATACATCTTTGTACTGATTAACCTTTCAAGCCCCAAGTGGTTGCATGCGACCGCGATAACAAAAGAAGAACAATAGATTTCCAAGAATCTGTGATCGAGCGTTTAAGATTTCGATCAAACTATCCACTGAATAAAAGTCTGCAGTCTGTGGGGGCTCTGATTTAAGAAATTACATAAATAATACATTCAAAGCTTCATCCAAGACAATAAAAAAAAAAAACAAATAAGATGAATAATTATTACCTGAGCTCCCTTGCGTACAATGACCAAAGCGAGCACTGAAAGGTTAGCATCTACAATGCATCCACGGACAGACTTGCGTTTCCTCTCACCATCACGACGTGGTCTGTAGCATGAGTGTCCCTTGGACATCAATAAACGCACACGACCTGAAGATAAATAAAATTTTAAACAATATATTATGTATTTATATTTTATTCCAGTATCAATATATGGTAACACGAACAATTCCAATGTTTAGCACTATTAAACACAATATTTGAGACTCTCTAACAAACTTTAAAGAACTTACTGTTAGTCAGGACACCCTGTTTCATGGGGAAACCCTGCTTGTCGTTACCGCCGGCAACACGGAGGATGTAACCCTTCCATTCATCACCTAGCTGGTCGGCCTCGACCTCAGCGCCCATGCGCTTCTCATAGAAGATACGGAGCTTATGCTCGTCCACGACTTCGAATAGCTTCTGGCATCCCGTTGCCGGGTACGAGACGTTCAACTAAAAAAAAAGTATTGAGGTTATAAAACAACCGATATACCAACTGAAAAACACCAAGTTACTGCTCGCACTACAACTAGTTTCGGCTATTCTTGAAAACATGGTAACGCGAATAACTGGTAATAATGTTTCAAACAGAAATCGTAGCGTGAGATTTACAGGCGAACCACGGTAAGTGGTTATTTATCAATGTTTTTCCACATAATCACGGGCACAATGAGCGACGTATTACTAAAACTTGCTAGTAAAATATACCACGTCTTTCACGCCATTATTATTTTGAAGAAATATAGAACAAAATATTAAAATAAAAGCACTATTTATTAACCTTCATGACTGCAGCTAGCTCCCTAGAACGTCAGCCATGAAAAAGAGCAATGACAGCTGATGACAACTGACAGCTACAACATTTTCTATTTTTTTTTATTGAATAATGCCGCGGCCGCATATGCGTGGTGCTTCGCGCTAAAACCGATACTATAGGGACCGTGCAGAGCGACGACACTGCCACAAGTGGCGAATAGCCGAAAATTTTACTGTCAAGCTCATGTCAAGCTCTAGTGAAGCTACGGAAAATTAGAAGATTTCTTATCAAATTCTGAGTATTTTCAAGAATTGAAATGTATTATTGTTCTAATACATACAAGAAATATAAAGGCAAATCGAACGATGTAAAATTTTACTATTTTTCTGCCAAAATATTCACATGGCTTTGCTTATTGAAAAACGAAAGAAATGGATAAAAGGCGGTAAAAATATACGTAAGTATTTAAAAAGTTCCATGAGTGTTATGTGTAGACTAGTAAAAACACTAAATTTTGTAGATTATAACCGTAAATTCATTTTTTATGAACACAATATGAACATAACCTATAACCATTGCTTTCTTTCAGTAAACATCCAAACTGGCTTCCATCCTAATTGATATACATACATAGGCACCGCTCATTTAATTGGCATAAAGTTGCATCAAAAGTAAGGATAATTTGGAGAAGTCCTGCCAGGAATTCAACACTGAGGATAGTATTGAACTTGAACCATCTTGTCAAAGTGTTGGTTCTCAATAGGATGATTCTTCAAGTAAGAAAAAGATTAGTAATGCAGTCTTTGTGTGTTATTTAAAGAATACATACCTAAATGGTGTTCACACTTATGAGATCCAGACTGAAATTAGTTAAAAATAGTGACAGACAAAAGTTGTGAAGATGGTATCGATCGAATCGCAGAAGGTTGAAATAAAAGCATTTATTTTAGTGAACTTGTTTTATTTTATTAATCCACAAGCATTTTCAGTAAAATTATAAGTATTTTTGCATAGCTTCATTATTTTATTGCAATATTTATCAAGTTTTTACTTTCTATGCTGATGGATGCTATTAATTACTTTTTCAGATATTTTCTTAGTTAACTAGATAAGCTTTATACATTTTTATTCACTCTTCCGTTCTTTGTTTACGGGTAGAATGTAGAAACCCTTAATATTATACTTAATATTTTAAAAATATACTTAATATTATAAATGCGAAAGTGTGTCTGTCTGTTAGCACTTCACGCCCAAACCGCTAAACCAATTTTGCTGAAATTCTGTACGGATTTATTTTGAGCCCCGGGAAAGGACATAGGATACTTTTTATCCCGGGAAAATGTACGGTTCTCGCGCGATAAATGATTTTTGGCGCAACGGAGTTGCGGGCGTAATCTAGTCTTTAACTTTAATACTTCGATCGCGAATTCTTGGAAATCTGTCGTTGTTCTCGCGGCCGCATGTGGCCACTTGGGAGTGTAAGTATTGAATCATTTTATAGTGTAAAACATAAAAAAACACTTATAAACTAGCCAGGGTCAAGGAGAATGCGAAGTCAAAGTCACTCACAAGTTACGTCTTTTACTCGCATCGTGGCGCTGCTGTCGAATTACGACGCCCTCTATAGTTTCTGCACGGTCCCTATTGGACGATCTGCGTGTATCGTCCAATAGTATCGTCTCGTAGCACGAAGCTTCGGACGATAGACGCAGATGCGGCCGGGCCGTAACAGATTAGACTACCGGCCCGGCCCGAAGCTTTGTGCTAGGGGAGCCGCTGCCGGACTCATGCCGCGGCGCGAAGCACCACGCATATTATGCGGCCGCGGCATTAGGATTTAGGAGACAATACTTAAGTATATAAGTTATATGCGGCCGCGGCATACGAAACAGAGCTTCAAATATCGTTATTTTTTCATAACGTTACTGCTTTAAGTACAAAGATAACGTTATGAAAATTTACCCGATACTAGAAATAACGGTAAAATTTGATATTACTGACGGTAAATGTTATAATATTAAAACGATATTTTTGTTATGTTACTAGATAACGTTAAAAAAATTACCGTTATCTGGCTACCATTATGAAAATAACGGTACGAAACGATATTTTTCTGCTATTCGATAACGTTATGAAGCCCTGCTACGAAATAAAGCACCATTAGACAATAGCAAGATATTTTACTGAATTTTTACAAACTCCATTAACTGATAGAAAACCAGGGCTTCATAACGTTATCGAATAGCAGAAAAAATATCGTTACGTTCCATTATTATCATAATGGTAGCCAGATAACGGTAATTATTTAACGATATCTACTAAGATAACGAATATCGTATTAATATTAACGGCAAATATAACGGTAAATATAATATTTGAACAAAGATACTGAACTGCTGACCATGTAATTCTCGTTACTATTAGACGTCATTTTTCTTATAATATACACCTACTGGTCACCAGGCACGTCTAGACTCTAGTTTTTATTTTGTGCATACTGCATACTGAACTGACTGATTAAATTAAGTACTTATTTATAAAAGGTAACGTTATCAAAAAACATAATAATATATTTATCGTTATAAATCCTATTTACCGTTATTAATATCAATTTTTATCGTTATTTCTAGTATCGAGTAAATTTTCATACCGTTATCTATGCCATTGAAGCAGTCATAAACCTATAATGCATAGACGAACAAAGAGTGCGAGAGAGAAGAAAATCCTTTATGGAATTATAACAAGATGAAAAGAGAGAGGCAGTTTAATGTGAACTGTAACCACTTTTATTTGACAGGTCGTCACAAGTCGACACGCGTTTTTGTGCCCTTTCAGTATTTGAAATTTATTGTTTAAATCGTTTGTTATTTTTAACAAATACTATAATATAATATAGCAATGATAACTTGTTCTGTTAGTGATTGCAATGTAAATCATAGGAATAATCGTGAAAAATATACATTTCACAGGTAATTAATCTTCATGTCCTAATTGCTACGATGTGTTTATTTTTGCTATATTCTGTCTTTAGTTCTGTATTTCAAATAAAATAATATCAATCCTCCCTTTTACTTTCATATTTTGCGTAGTTACGCAAAATATGAAAGTAAAAGGGAGGTTTTTAGTTAAAGGTACTATAATTGTTCTTAAATTACACAATTTTTGAAGAAAAATTTTTCATAAAAATTTTTTACATATACGCTAGTGCTTGAATCAAATTTATCGATATACTTATCGGTATATCGATAAATAATATACAATAACATAAAACCAATCTAAAAATGTAATAGGTGTGTAAGAGTATTATGATATGTATTTAATTTAAGAATAAATAAAATACTAAGTGTGTTGTTTACTTTCAACATTATATTTTCATTTCTAATAATGTAAGGGCTGATTTTTCAGATAGCTTTTACCTGAGTAATAAATAAGTAACTTTATAATGTGTATATTATTTACCCTTATAAGAACCTCATGTCATAACATATCCGACGATTGAAAAATCACCCCAAACGACAATGTGTGTCTTAGATACTTTTCAATCGTCACCTTTTTTTCTGCCAAATAAAATATATGGTACCTAATTTGAAATAGAGAATCTGCCAAAGTTGTATATTATTTATTTCTCATAGAAACTCAGGTAAACTAACTCGAACGCACAGTGTATTTTTTGTCCAAAAAATTGGCCATGCCATTTTTATTACTTAATTTTATAGGATTTGTGATTATAAATGCAGGACGAGAGTACCTGACTGCCCAATTCCTATAGAAGAATGCAAATTAGTACTTGAAAAAAAATTCTATGATTTCCAGAAAAAAACATAGAAACAGTTATAGCTCAAAAGTTGACAACCCTAAAACCATAGTTACCAAGAAAACTTTAGAAGCCTGTAACTTCGGTGCCCTTTATTATTTGGATCTAAATTTTTTTACACGAATTCTTGTACATTTAAGTAGCAATTCTGTAAAATCCAAATAATTAGAAATACGTTCATAATAAATTAAAGAAAAAAAAAACATAAATCGTAAGTAAATCTTTAAACACTTATTTAAGAAATATGTAAATCAGGTTAAATTGTGTGTTTTTTTTAATTATTGTCGATCAGAATAATCAAGAAGACAATTAAGTAAATATTTAAAAAGTTATGGCAGTTTTTAATTTTATTGAAAAAAAAATTAAAAGTGTTTTTTTATTGTTCATAATAAGAAATTAACACATGTAAATACTAATAAATTACTTACATAACATTTCTGTTCAAGATTTCCAAAAAAAAGGCATGGCCAATTTTTTGGACAAAAAATACACTGTGGAACAGACTATACTATCGATAGTAAAAGATACATCACTAGCACACGCACACATTGACAGATCGAAAATCGTCACGCATTTTCGGGTTGTCAGGTGGTCTATACGTCAGTATATTATAAGTCTATGGAAGCAGTAATGTTATAAAAAAATACCGGTATTTGAAGCTCTGCCTCTCGATACTGGCCAATGGCTATGGTTCAATAGCCGTAGTGCCTAGTGCCATAATAAGAAAAAGAAAAAAAAATGTCAATGTCATTGTCATGACTGACAATTCTTAAATTCTAATTTTTCGCAGTCCGCTCGCCTCAGTGAACGATATTTTTATCTTAATTTTATCAATTAGCAATTTTTGTATCAAATTTATTTAGTTTATTTTGAAATCCTCAGTGATAGTGTCCTTACTTATTATTCTGACCTGAGCATATATACACCGTTTGTTCGATAACTTTCTCACTAAATAAATTGACTAAATTTATATTAGATTATAATGTGTTAATTTATTTCCGGAATAACTTATGGTGTATAAATGACTTCATATGAGTTCATAGCTTTGATCAATTCATTATAAAAGGAAAACCTCTGAGTTAGAAAGTCTATAAAAATGAATGGTGATGATTGCAAAATTTTGGCTCATAGGCAGCATGTTAAATATTTTATGAGATTTTTGAATGTTTTACCATCCTCTCTATCTTCACACGATACTACCAGGTAATTAGTTATCCTTATGGATTTTGAATATCATACTTTTTAAGTGTAATAATATTATGTTTCATGGATTAGTCTGTTACTTCCAGAAAAATCATGATTCCTGAAGATCTATACTTAACAATTTTTTTATAATATAATATTCATGACACCGTGATATTTGTTTCATAATTTATATTACCTTTTCAGAGTCACCATAGCATATTTTTCAGTGGCAGGCCTAGATGTGCTAGGGTCAATAACAAATATCACACTGGAGCTTCGATCAAGGATTATTGAGTGGATATATCGTCTGCAAGTACATCCTAATAAAGAAAGTGAGTATAAGCTTGATTTATATATGTTTCTCAAGAATTTCTTTACAATATACTAAACATAATATATCATAATAATATAATAAGCATTAACTTCAGTACTAATTTGTAATTAGTCATATTAAGTGAGTAATAGTGAGTATGCAATTTTAAGATTGTTTGAACTCAACATTGTTTATTAATTACCTAATCGTATAAATATATTTTATCAAGCCCTTTTTATAATTATTAAAAGATTTACACTGTTTTTACAGATGTATTACAAAAACAGTGTTTTCTCTACTATATCAAAAAGTGGACTGATAACTTAGAAAAGTAAATTTAAAGAGTTTAAAACATTGTCTGACAACTTTTAAGGCGATGCACAGCATGCACACACCTAACCCCGCTCATTTTAGAATTTGTTGTATGAAAGTATTATATGAAACCTCGCACATTTGTCTGCACAGCATGCGTCGCATTTCGTCAACAATATGTTGCTTTCGACGCGGTTGGTGCTGACAAATGTGGGATCAGCTTTATGTACCCAGTGTCACTAATAAAGCTGTGTATATTATAATAGCAATAAAGCAAAGCATTTGAGCTTGATAGAGAAGGATTGAGGTGTTCTAGATTTTCCCTGCAATTTCTTTTTGCCAAAATTTCGATTTTCGCCCGAGAACCAAATAAAATTCCATGCTAAAAACTATTTTTCTGTCCTTTCCTCCAATATAAAATCTTTGATGCAAACTTAGGACAAAACTAGTTTTTTCATATTATTATCATTTATCATAGGTATAATCAAAGACAAAAGCTGCATATTATAATAACTCATCCTTCTTAACTAGCAATAAACCTCAAATGTGGAATACTAATTCTGTTTTTGACTGTACATCACATGTAGTTATCATAATAAGGTTGAGGTACAAAATACAATATTAAAATAGGTGTTTAGCTGTAGTAGTCAAGCTTTTCCTTATTATGGCCAATGGGGAGACCTAGATAACTATGTTTGAACAGTATTAAATTTAATAACACTACTACGTGACTAGCTACTGTAACTGGAATGATAATAAATGTAAATACACATTTTTTAAACAGATAATATCGTATTTACATATTTTATAGCTTATGAGTTGACAAGCATTTTAAGATTAAATTACTTAAATATCAAGGTCTTGGCAATGAAGTTGAGTTAAATATGACTATAATAGATGACGCCCGCACCCCCTTTGCGCCAAAATCCGTTAATCGCGCGGGAACCGTACATTTTCCGGGATGAATAGTATCCTATGTCCTTTTCCCGGACTCCAAAGTATCTCCTGATCGTGTTTGCTGTGAAGAGGTAACAGCCAGACAGACACACTTTTGCGTTTATAATATTAGTATGGATGTTGCTCTCAACTTCGTTGCGTCGTTAGCGCGGGAACCGTACATTTTTGCGGGATGAAAACTATCGTAAGTCTTTTCCCGGCACTGAACTGACGGACGTACTAAATACCATCAAAAAATGTTTGCCGGTCTAAAAAGTAACCGCGTGGATAAAGTTTATATTTTATATCCTTCCTTCGCCTTTAAGCAAATGAGGGTTGCACGACTGGTTTCATGACTTTCGAAATACATTGATCTCAATACACACGTTACACGTACCTATAATTATACATAATATTTTAATTGATTCATATTTCCTTCAATATCGATATTCTATTTATATTAATGAATAACAAATGTTTATCTTAACAAAACATTCATGTTTTGACTTTAAAATAAAAACTTGATGATTGTTTGTTTATAATAATTATAATTTCGTGTATACGGCTTAGTCAACGAAAACTTTACATGCAAAGTTTCGAAAGCATTTTATTGCACTGGTCCACATATTTTAGTCTACGTTTTATAATTATTATGTCAATAACGCTCGGAGTAAAGTAATTTCTGCTACGGGAAAAGCTCTGTTGTAGTTGTGGCACTAATAAATATTTAAGCATAAGTACATGTTGTAGCATACACATAATAAATTTAATAATTAATACACATCCATGACCCAGGAACATTGAAAACTTTTTGTTCCTTCGGCGGGATTCGAACCCGCGACCCTCGGCTTTGAGCCACCACACCATCACACGCTCAACTGCATTGACCTACTGCAGAGTTCGTATAAGTAGAAGGTCTGAGGTTGCACGACGCGCCTCGCCTTATTGGGATATTAATTACACACTTGACTTTATCTAGTCTATTGCCCCCTCGAGTTTTGCCAAGCGATCTAAAAGTAGCGTGCACCCTGTACATAATTAGAAAACGTCCATCATTAATCAAATGGCAAGCAGCAAGCTAGGCAAGAAATACAACTTGATGATGTTTAATTGACCTCAATTTTGTTTGCCTACCTTAATTGCCAAGTTTATTAAATAATAGCTCTATTATAACACGCAAAAGTTAAGTAGGTACCTCGTTTTAAGGAAACTATGGAAACAGGTGTCAAGTTAGTTTATGCGTGTTGTACACCATATCGAATCGGTTACTCTTTACAGTATTGTTATAGGGCGTAAAATTCCGTACTGGTTGTGAACAACCAATTACTTAATATAACCGTTAGCGATTATTTTTAGTTGTTGTATTTCTTTACACTACGAGTATAATATTAAGTCGATGAGATTTTTTAAATTTGGTCCCAACTCCGACTCCGAGGCGATTTAAAAACGTTATTCTAAAATACAATGTTAAAATATGAATATTATGTCGATTTTGATAGCCCATCATTATTTGGACCATATTCATGTAGTTTAGACCATAGAGTTAATCCCTGTACATTTAAGCTACCCCATCACTACACTATCCCAAAGCTCCTTTAATTTTTTGTTCGATTTTTTAAATTACAAACTCATTCTTATTTCTTATATTCAATTTTCAGCCGGCGACATGTCAGCGTGCGGTTTTCAGGGCTCCTCCACGGTGAACATAGACATTGGTCCTCCCAATTCCCACTACCGGTGCGGCCATCTTGCCATGACGTATACCGGCTTGTGCATACTGCTGACGCTGGGAGATGATCTCACGAGGATCAATAGGAAGGCGCTGGTTGCAGGTATTCACTATTATAGCTTTGTCTACAATATAATGTCTACGTTTCTACCGAAGTTGAGCTAAGCTCCCTTGTGAGGAATGTGTTTTAATTTTACTGATAGAATCGCAGTGCTGAGCGAGGACAGAAAATGAAGCGATTATATTGGTTCTCGAAAACACATTCCTCGCAAGTCGCAACGTAGCTTAGCTCGTCTCGCTTTTAAAAACGGCTCTGCATTATTTGTATGTTCGACGATAACTCCACCATTTCTAGCACGATTTTCAGAATTCTCGTTTTCTTTTTTTAAGCCCACGTCAACTTATATTTTTCAGGTGTCAAAGCACTTCAGCGGGAGGAGGGGAACTTCTCAGCGACTCTATCCGGCTGCGAGTCTGACATGCGATTCGTGTATTGCGCTGCCTGCATCAGCTACATACTAAATGATTGGTCCGGCTTCGACGTACAACGGGCTACGGATTACATCCTCAAGTCTATAGTGAGTAAATGTCCTAGTTATGTTTTAAGGCTTACAGCCTGTCCTCACGGCGCGTTGGGTCGACGCAGCGCTGCCGTTTGACGCATAGCCGGCCATACGGGCGCTGTGTCATCGCAGCGTTATTACGAAGCAGTCTTAACGTCAACACCCCCTCCCACTTCGTCTCGGGAGCTGCTTTATGTGTGCGTTGCACGCTGCTGTCACGACGCAGCGCGCTGTGTGACCACCTTGATTATATTATGTATGTAAAACAACGCAACGGCAGCGCTCGTCGACGCAACGCGCCGTGTAGACAGGCTCTTAGGCAACGCGACGCATAGATGCATTTCTAAATTTGTACTGAATTGACGGATTTCAATTGCGTGAGACATCTCGCAAATCTGTCAAATCCATACAAATAAATGCATCTAAGCGTCACGTTGCGGTCTGAATTGACCCTTAGGCTGCGAGGTTTTGACCTAGTCTAATTCAAATATTAATTAAATATTTTTTTTAAATTTCAGGGCTACGACTACGGTATCGCCCAGTGTCCAGAATTAGAATCTCACGGCGGCACCACTTTCTGTGCATTAGCAACCCTGAGCCTCACCAACCAGCTCGACAAACTCTCAGAGGAGCAAATAGAATACCTAAAAAGGTGGCTGCTCTTCCGGCAAATCGACGGATATCAGGGCAGACCTAACAAACCCGTGGATACATGCTACAGTTTCTGGGTTGGGGCGTCCCTGAAAATTCTGGATGCACTACACCTGTCAAACTATAAGAGCAACAGAAGCTACGTATATGAGACCCAAGATATAGTGGTAGGTGGGTTCTCGAAATGGCCAGATACCTGTACAGACCCTATGCACACTTATTTAGGGCTGGCAGGGTTAAGTTTGATAGGTGAGAAGGATTTACTAGAAATTGTTCCCACGCTGAATATTACTAGACGCGCGCATGAACATTTGAAATCGTTGCATTTGCAGTGGGCCTTGGAGTCATAGTTTGAATTTTATACTTAGGGTAGAGGGTTATTCTATGTTTCCATACAAGAAAATGTTGCCCTTAAATCAGTTTTTATACGCTTTTTATTAGCTTCACCTGTATGTTTGTAACCGACTTCTTTGGGCGCGATTTTGACCCACTTTAAACGGCCAGATTTCGTTCAAACTTTGTAGATTTATCGAGGACCGATGACAATACACTAATTTGATATTTAAATTATTCCATTTTTCAATTTGTATGTTTGTATGTTTGTTTGTAACCGACGCTTCATATAAAAAGCGTGTTTTCAGTTTTTTAACTATTTTTTATAAGAGGTTAGTTGAGGGGGTCAACGCATTTTGTTACTTTGGCCTTCCATCCTAATTTATTTATAGGGTCTTCTTGTTTTGGTCTGCAACATTGGAGAAGTCACTTCATACATAAGGCCGGAACTTGAATAATACACTGCGTAAAAATATTTAATAGGAAAAGGGTCTATAGTATTATTAGAGTTAAATATTTTATTTTTATATTTTTGACTTATCTAAAATATGATAAAGTTTGAACACTTACGGATTTAGTCGCGGAGCACTTTTATTTATCCCGACGTTTCGGCTCCTTTACAGCGGCCATGGTCACGGGTGGACTGAGGTGACAGGCGTCCAATTCAATGAAGTTCTTGAACTACCCGAAGATTCATCAATTTTTGTTTGCGTTCCGATCTACGCAGAACGAACTCACAGTGTCTTGAAGCCGAGATGTCCTAGATTTGTACTTTAGTTTGTTAATCACTGGATCCCAACTAGAAAGCAGCAGTCGGCAGCACCCAACCATCTTCACGGTTGAAATTAGGGTGTTTTTAGGGTTCCGTAGCCAAAATGGCAAAAAAGGAACCCTTATAGATTCGTCATGTCTGTCTGTCTGTCTGTCTGTCTGTCTGTCCGTCCGTCCGTATGTCACAGCCACTTTTCTCCGAAACTATTAGAGCTATACTATTGAAACTTGGTAAGCAGATGTAGTCTGTAAACCGCATTAAGATTTTGATGCAAAAATGGAAAAAATATTAAAAATTTTAGGGGTCCCCATAGGTACAACTGAAACAAAAAAATTTTTTTTTCATCTAACCTATGCGTGTGGGGTATCTATGGATAGGTCTCCAAAAATCATATTGAGGTTTCTTATATCATTTTTTTCTAACCTGAATAGTTTGCGAGAGAGACTCTTCCAAAGTGGAAAAATGTGTGTCCCCCCCCCTCTAATTTCTAAAGTAGAGGCATGATAATTCTAAAAAAAATATATGATGTAGATTACTATAAAAACTACCAACGAAAATTGGTTTGAACGAGATCTAGCCAGTAGTTTTTTTTATACGTCATAAATAGTAAAGTACAACTGAAACAAAAAAAAATTTTTTTCATCTAACCTATGCGTGTGGGGTATCTATGGATAGGTCTCCAAAAATCATATTGAGGTTTCTCATATCATTTTTTTCTAACCTGAATAGTTTGCGAGAGAGACTCTTCCAAAGTGGAAAAATGTGTGTCCCCCCCCCTCTAATTTCTAAAGTAGAGGCATGATAATTCTAAAAAAAATATATGATGTAGATTACTATAAAAACTACCAACGAAAATTGGTTTGAACGAGATCTAGCCAGTAGTTTTTTTTATACGTCATAAATAGTAAACCTTAATCTAAATTTCATTAAATCGACTGAAATATAAAAATAAATCAAAAATATTTTAATTTCATAAAAATAAACCTTATTGCTGCTGCGGAACCCTCCATGGGCGAGTCCAACTCGCACTTGGCCGCTTTTTTTTTTTTTAATTTCGATGGCCTCGCGTATCATTCTTGGTCGGTTGGTATTTCTCTTCTTTTGCCAGTACTTGTGGCTTATCGAATCTTATGTTAAATGGCGAGGTTGATCCAGTGTGTGTTGCGGACAACTTGCGGACTTGGTGTTCCTGCGGTGTTTGACCAAATCCGTAAGTGTTCAAATTTTATCATGAGTGATACTCGCGTAAACTTAAGAAAGCATTTGTTAGCCTATTTAATAATAAACAAAAGTTTTGACATGATTTTGTCAATACTTTTCTTTTGGCTCTCCTCTAAACTTGTAAAATTCTACATCAGACCTAATGCGTCTCAGCCCTCAGGTCGAGATTTTTATACACGCACAATATTGCATTTTTTTTCGGGCCAGGGGAACAAATATTTTGTATCAGGCGACAAATCTCAAGATAAATATAATAGAAAAAGTTTTCTTGTATGGAAATATGCGTTACACTAAACAAAGTCAATTTTAGAACACGCTTGTCTAAATGTATGTGTATGTGTGCACTATGTCAACTAGTGTTGCTAAATGAAGGTGTAGTTTTTTATATAATATTTCCCAGTCGAGTAACTTTTTGATATTCTTTATTTCGTAAAAAATATCAACATTTTTAATATTTTTACCCTTTAATAAAATTAGAAATAAAAAATTTAAATCCAAGAAAATCACTATTCAATGGAAAAGGAGATTCATACGAGAGAAAAAAGAAAAGAGATACAATCTTGGATGTAATTTATGACTCAAAACAACAAAAAAAAAAACAGATAGGTAATAAGTATGAAAGAAAAATGAAAAGAGATTTAATCTTTAATGTAACTTATTTCTTTCAAATAATATAATATACGAGGGAGAAAGGTAAAGAGACACATCATACAATATTGGATCCAATTTATTTCTATAGAATAAACAAGGACTTTAAGTTTTAGAATAATCCTCTAGCCGTCGGTACTTATGAATGTTTTTGTGAAGTCTGGTGCTATTTATTTGTTAGGCATTTAACTAGATACAACGATTTATTGTATTGTAACCGATTCTCAAATACTGATTATTATCAAGATATTAAATTGCTAACAAAGATTGCAAGCCTTAAATTTAAATAAGGCAACTCCTTTTGTTAATAGCTTGCCAAAAATCACGCCTTTTCTTTCAGTAGTATCTGGTGAATGAAGAAAGAGTGAGAAAGCACTATTTCATGATTATCTTTAATCCGCACTGGTGCAAAAGGTTACACGGTAAAACCGCTAAAAATCCTCGGCAATCTTCGTTTTTCTAAAGCCACTTGAAGTAACATTATGAATAACGTTTTTTTTTGCATTTTACGTGGTGAGGCGCTGACACTGATCTCTATTATACAAGTACGCTAGATCGCTGATACCCTTTGAAATGACAGCTATTTCTTGTGCCTATTTGAAGCGGAATCAGCGCCCCCATTATGAGGGCTGAGAACTAAATCTGACGTAAAAATGACGTTTGAAAGCAGCCATATTGGCGCTGATAGCAGTAGTGAGAGTACTTGGAAATAATACTACTTCTTCTTCTTCTTTTAAAAATGGCCTAATCGGTGAGTTGCCAATGTCAGTCGTGATGACAATTACTGTTGTTATTGATTGTGGTTACGTCAAATTTAGTTCTATACCACATTAATGGGGGCGCTGATTCCGCTTCAAATAGGCACAAAAAGCAGGTGTGTATCAGCTATCCAGCGTACTTGTATGATAGAGATCAGTGGGCGCTGACTACCGTTGGAGTTGCGCTGTTTGCGCGCAATTCAAGGCCTCTAATCAAGGCCTCTGCCTTATTATTTTTTGATCACCCCTTAAAAATTGTATTACGGATAAGCTATTCAATGTTGCTATCTTTGTCTGTTGAGTGACTTAAGACACCTATGCTATATATTTTAATGTAGCTTTGTTGCATGATCGTTTGTCCTTTCAAACTGTAATACTTAGTATTCATAAACACGTCAACCAATCTTCAAAGTTCAAACCACAGACTTTTGGAGTTTTGGACAATCAGAAAGAGCAGAAAAATAGTACGGTCTATTCTCATTTCTATGTTTATGTGACATATTGTCATAAGTCATAACTCATATTTTCAACAACGGTTATGTTTGGTTTGATATATTTTATTGTACCATCAGAATAATATCGTCCTAAATTTTATTTTAATCCAACATTACAGCCTGTAATGTTGGATTAAAATAAAATTTAGGCAACCTTTAATAAATATTTTTATTCGAGAAGGAGTATTTTACTATTTTTGTTAATATAATATTTAATAATCAGTAATTTTGAGAATGAGGTCTCGTTAGTGCCATGTTGTTTCGACGATCGATGGAATTCATTAGATAGCCTGTAATGAATTAATGCACAAATGTAAATTAATGTTAACTATTAATTATTTAAGTACTTATAAAAGAAATTAATAAAAATGTTTCAAGCAGAAACTTTTTTTTATTGTATTTTTATGTTATTTTTTTGTAGGACCGCAATCGACAAAACATTATTTTTTGGGGGTCCGTTAAAAATGTCATGTGTAACAGGCTCCGCGCCCAAAAAAGTTTGATAACCGCTGCCGCACTGGTGACTGGTCTATAAGAAGACGGTGCTTAAAATTATTGTTCTTCGGTCGCTCTCGGAGCACCGAATTTATTTAATTATAGATTATGTTAAAATCCTTATTTAGAAATAATCTACTGCCGTAAAGATAAAAAATCACTATAGTCATAAAGATAGACACGAAATCCATAACCTTTATAGTTTTAAATAGTATCTAATACACAATAATTAAGTTCTCATGTTCTCGAGCTAAACGAAAAATGATGCGACGTACATTTAAAATTAGCATTTTATCTCGAGAAAAAAGAACTGCGCAAAAACTTAAATGGAAAATAAGCGCACAAAATACGAGACAGTGTTAAAAAAGAAAATACAAGTCGCGTCTTAGCTACGTGTTTCAATTACGGGCGACTTCAACACTCGCGTAATCAGGGTTGGAATTAGTTTAGGTTAATTTAAACTTACCTGCCATTTGCCAACGTTCGAGCTGCATTCCAAATTGAATGTTTTAAATGTCGAACTCGAAACTTGAAGCTTGAGTGCAGGAAGTTGGAGGTTAATTCTTTTTATAAAATTATTACAAAATATATTTTAAGGCCGTGTCACACTGGTGATTTGGCCTAGATCTATGATAGTGCTCTGCACAATACAGCTTTAGAGAAAATCTGCCTTCGAGTTAACGGGGAACTGCCGGACTTAAAATTGTGTATCTTTTAAGTTATATCTAAATGTAAGATAGAGCTCTCAATAGAGCTATTAAGGAACGCGTCCGCGGTGTCCTAGCAGGTATACCTACATGTAGCTCTGATCTCGCAATCGCAAGGGACATTCCCAAACAATGGTGACCCTCGACAGAACACGCCTCCTTCTGATTCATCACTCCCGCCCCTCCTTACTTAGGTGTCTTTTAAGTTATATTTAAATGTAAGATAGAGCTATTAAGGAGAGCGTCCGCGGTGTCCTAACAGGTATACCTACATGTAGCATCTCGCAATCGTTAATCGCAAAGGACATTCCCAAACAATGGTGACCCTCAGCAGAACACGCCTCCTTCATCATCATCACTTTCAGATTGGGCCCTTTCGCAGACCGCACCGCGCCAGCCAGCATCGCCTCATCGGGTACCTCGTCGGTCGTCTACTAGCCGCAATGTACCGCGACCTGGGCGACTCAGAACGAACTCACGAAGCAGAGCACATCTTGCTGGTCAGCACGTGGCTTAGGCCCCGCACGGCAGCTACCCGACTTACTGGATCTCTGCAACAGTTCCGACTCACTGGAACTCTCTGGCATTGGAGACTCAAGCGACAAGACTTCAAGATTCAACCTCCGGTCTTCGGGGGCGAGTGATGTGGCGGTACCCACAATTCGCCTAACATTCCTGCATCGCGCTATCGAAGTTTTCTAAGTGCGCCGGTATATTATATGTATACGACAGTTGAAATGTATTACGTGGGATCCGGCCTGGCCGAGCACAACACCTCGCTCGGTCGTGAAGATCTTCCTTCGTGGCCTCAGAAAAACTTAAGTATTTAACTATAAAATAATAGTGCCTCAAAAGTCAAAACTCAAATAAATTCCTGATACAGCTATCCAACGATACAGCCTCTTAAAGTATCAGCAATAAGCGTCGTGCTATCGTATCAGTATTGATCGCAACTAAACTTCGCAGACAAAATCTCGTCGATGTTTCAACAAAAACTAGATATTGCACGGGACCGAGTGAAAAACGTATTGTGAACACCGCAAATACGATTCTGTTGTTGGCAAAACACTGGATTTTGAACAATGTTTCGCGTTTGAGGCTGCGTTACATAGCGTGTGTTTTCCTAGGATTTTAGTTGGATCTGTATAATTTATTAAAAGTTTTTTGTTGATTTCATAAAACTTATACACACTAAGAGATTATAAATTACCTCATTTTAAGTCGGAGCTATGGTGATTGTTGACATTTAATCGTGGATCCAGTTTGTGAAACCAAATAAGATAATTTCGAGTCTGAGCCATGGGTCCCGCGCTAGTTAAAGCACGTCCGACAGTTTACAGCATTGAGATCTTGACTAGGCTTACAGTCTATCAGCGACAGTTTGTTTTTTACTTTTTTACTTTTTAAATTTTCAAATATGGAAAAATCTAAGGGCCTGTTTCACCACTTCCTGATAAGTGCCGAATAGGCTACCCACCACATAACTTGACAGATGAAGTATGGAGAATCTGTCAAAAAAGCTGTGAATAGATAGCTTATTCGGCACTTTATCAGAAAGTGGTGAAACAGGCCCTCAGTCTATGATCGAACTACAAAAAATAATCGGCCAAGTGCGAGTCGGAATCGCGCACGAAGGGTTCCGTACCATTATAGAGCAAAATTAGGCCATAAATTGTGTTTTTTGTATGGGAGCCCGCCTTATTTTTTATTTTATTTTAATATTATTATTAAATATTAAAGAACACATATAATTAAGGATTTTGTGAAAAATTCAAGTAACTACCTGTTGCCATTTTTGATATAGAGAAAAAAAGGCCAAAAAAATCACATTTGTTGTATGGGAGCTCCCCTTAAATATTCATTTTATTTTATTTTTAGTATCTGTTGTTATAGCGGCAACAGATATACATAATCTGTGAAAATAGCAAAAATCTAGCTATTACCGTTCTTGAGTTACAGCCTGGAGACAGCAAAAAAGGCCAAAAAATCACGTTTGTTGTATGGGAGCCCCCCTTAAATATTCATTTTATTTTATTTTTAGTATTTGTTGTTATAGCGGCAACAGATATACACAATCTGTGAAAATTACAACTCTCTAGCTATTACCGTTCTTGAGTTACAGCCTGGAGACAGACAGACAGACAGACGGACAGACGGAAAGACGGACAGACGGACAAACAACGAAGTCTTAGTAATAGGGTCCCGTTTTTACCCTTTGGGTACGGAACCCTAAAAAAGTTTTTTGAATGTCGAACGCGAATTGAACTCGTAATCGAGCGTTAACCTCGTATAAACCACCGAATTCCCAGATTCCCAGTGGAGCCTAATACGTATGCGGCTGACCTCCACCCCACTCAATCGAGGATTATGTTCTACACAAAATGTTTGACTGATAGTCTATAACAGTATTCGAAGACTATAGCAGATGGATCTGGTATTAGTATTATCTATCTGACTAGACTCTATATCTAATAAACAGCTGAAGCAGTACTATTATATATTCTGTGGCTGAAGTAACAAAAAAAAATATTATTATGATGCTTGTTAGGATGCCACGGCCCACGAGCTGCTATATATAAATAAAAATCCACAAATAATAATATAGACATGCAAAAAAAAACGCAAAAAATAATCCATAATTTATTTTTACTATTATTATAAACTAGATGATGCCCGCAACTCCGTTGCGCCAATATTCGTTTATCCCGCGGGAACCGTACCTACATTTTTCCGGGATAAAACTCATCATCAAAATCTATGTCCTTTCCCGGGACTTAAAGTATCTCCATGAAAAATTTCAGCAAAATCGGTTCAGCGGTTAGAGCGTGAAGAGGTAACAGACATACACCCTTTCGCATTTATAATATTAGTATGGAAGTATGGATGCGAAAGTGTGTCTGTCTGTTACCTCTTCACGCTCTAACCGCCGAACCGATTTTGCTGAAATTTGGTATGGAGATACTTTGAGTGCCGGGAAAGGACATACGTTACTTTTTACCCCAGAAAAAATCCCGGGCGATAAACGAATTTGGCGCAACAGAGTTGCGGAATGCGGGCGTCATCTAGCATTTAAATATATTAATTTATATTATTATAATATGTAATATATTTACGGTTACAGAAAGCAGCTAGGAGGGCCAACCCACACGTACCTACGTTGCGATGTGGTCGGTATTTGACAAGTTGTCGACAACGACTGCAAAAATATGTGGTACGTGTGAATGGTCCAGTTCATTTACAATACGAAATATACGTCCGACCACGTGGTGTGGTTGTCGTGTGGTTGTGCAGGTACGTGTGGGTTGGCCCGAAGACGCAAGGCTTTTATTATAGGCTACGACGTAATACGTGAAAAATGAAAATATAAATGTACTTTTTGATTACTCTAAAGTCGTAATAAGTCATAATTCTGCATAGAACGATGATATATCGCTTATATAATTTCTAGTGACCCTCCTCTGGCATAAATCATGGATAGATAGGATTACCCCGACTGTATTTCACGTCGCAACTCGCAGGGGCCTACTATGTAAAATATGGTGTACTCACTCCAAGGAAAAATGAATAATTTATTTCATTTTACGGAATCGGGCACATTAATGGATCCGATCTGTCCTCAAACTGATCTCAAATTTCATTTCGTACCGAATTAATTCACAAGTTTCACGAACTCCCGATTCAAGTTAAATAAGTTTTGAATTTGGAACTCGATTTAGTTTTAATATGAATTATGCGGGAATCTTTTTAGCGCACACATTTCGGGACGAAAAACAGTTGTTCTGCAGATTTATGAAGCAATAGATACGGCGCGGCGCAGTAAACAAGTAGCGACGTTCCTTTGCTAATCTCAGTAAACTGGTCAGTGCAATTTGAGGTTTCGGTAGCCAATCAGATCCCTAAATTGCACTGGTCAGTTACCCAGATAGAATTTAGAAACACGTGACCATGTGTACATAGCTTACATAAAACATCATAATATAGGTAGTCAAATAATTATTTCCAACGCGTACAATAAAGATTAAGACTGGAGTGCAGGATTACCTGTTCATTGTTACGTAAGAAAAGTTATTATTAGTTTTAAGATGAGAAGTTCCGTAGTTTGGCAACTCCGCGATTCGACGGCATGGCAATGAAGGATAACTCGGTTAACTATCTTTATGTTAGAGTTAATTCGCACAGAGACTAATCAAAATAAGTAGGTATCAGCCTTAGGTATAACCAGCTACAAGTTACAACACATCTTTAATGGACACTTATTTCTTTTGAGATAGGAAGACTACTAGCCTATAGATACTTCATTAAAATTTTAATGAATAAAAATTTAATGAATTTATATAAAATATTCAATAAAAATTTAATGAAAAGGTTACCTGTCACAACTAACAAGATGGTCCAATTGGACCATCTTGTTAGTTGTGACAGGTAACCTTTTTACAACAGATAATGTGCAATACCTATCTGTTGTCAAACGCGTGTTGCAAGGCAGTCGCAAGATACGCCTGTGCAAGTTAACTGTTGAGCAGCAGCTAATTTACACGTATGTTTTTTTTTTAATTTTATCATAAAACTATAATCATTAATTCGTGATTGGCTTCCATCAAATTGTTAACCAAACAACAACCACATTGAAAATATCTCCTGTCAAAAATGTTAGAAACAGCATAGTGTGTTTCAGGACTTAGCTTCTCTCGTATGAATTTCCCCTTATTTCCCAGCGTATAGCTCATAAACCAGCAGTCTTTTTACGGTCGGTAGATATGACAGTTTTATTTAAGCGCATAAAGCCGCTATTAAACAGAAGTTGTAAGTAGCCCCTCCGGGCAGCGCAGCAAAACGTAATTGTTCATTAAGCGCGGCAAAAATGTTTTATGTTAATAGTACCTTTTTCATTGTTGGACGTTCATATTACATATTTTAGCTACTAGCTGATTCGTCAAACGTTGTTTTGCTACATAACTTTATTTGGATAATATGTAAATTGATGTTAACTAATGACCTACTCTCAGGCCTTCGCCCTTTCCTAAAAGCACAAAAATTTTCAGCACAATCGGTTCAGATGTTACGGAAGAGTAAAGTAAACACACAAAACACGAATATAAATCAGAAATAAACTATGTAAGGTGGTGGTTCAGGAGAAATGAAACCACTCGATGCTTAATTAAGACTGCGTTTATTTAATATTAAATTCACGCTATATAGTCCAGCATAGTGCTGTGACATTACAATTAGTGTTGTACCTCTACATCACCCTTCTTAATAAAAAAAAAAAATTCATTGTACATTTTTTTTTTAATTCTTATATAGTTAAATCATTATTTTTAACATAAAGTTTTGTTCTATTTTTATGCACCACATCTACTGAACCTTTTTCATTTATAATTTCTACATTAGGTGACATGTCTTTTACAACTTTATATGGTCCTGAATAAATATCTTCAAACTTATTACCTATTTCATTTTTAACTAAAATCAAATCATTTACTTTATAACTTACAGGTTTAATATTTTTATCATATCTTAGTTTCCTCTTTAATTTACTTTCTAATAAATTATTCTTATATAATATATAATATTATATTAATAATAATAGAATAGTATTCATATGACTTAATTTACTTTTATTATTTTATAATAAAAGTAAATTAAGTCATATGAATACTATTCTGTGGTCTCATTAAAATTATTTGCTCTCTAAAAGAATCTGGACTGGATCAAGGCAGAATCGGGGCACACTCAAACCGCATGACATGTCTTTTAACGGAACCCTTTTAGTATTAAAGACACTTCACAACTTGTCTGCAGGAGAAGTCTCATTAAGTATCGATACTTGTGTCTGTTTCCGACTAACCAGCACACACAGTCGACAGTAAAACGTGGAAAATGCCGCGGAAATGAAACTTCGCGTCACCACCAACATGCAGCTGGTGTAGAGCTATAATATAATAGACATGGCGTAGACCGTAGAGATTAATGATGCAATTTTTGGAACCGAGAATCGAGATACTCACGCTCACTGAAGACATGAAAGTCTTAGACTGAGTACTGTAATATTTTTTCTTATTGTATGTGTATCGTCACGTGTTTTGTTTTTTGTGTAGCAATATATTATTGTCTTAATTTTGTTTTAATTAGCTCTTCAGGTTAAGTTAACATTTCTATCGTGATGAGAGAAACATGCGAATTTATTAATGCTATGATCCCATGATAAATAGCCATGATTGTGAAGTTGCTCATCGCTGCACAATCGACGACGATAATATTAAGGGGCAATTATTTAGACGAATATGCCCCTCTACATGTTAGTAACCGCTATTATAGGCTATCGTGGAGAGGCCGCATGGATTTTCGTAATTGACATGCTAAGTTAATTATTACAATTTAATTTTTTTCTGATAGCTATACCAATAATTCCAAGTCTTAGAGCTAAATACATGACTTAGAAATCCGTACATTTACTGTAGCTCTACCATGAGTTTAAAGCTATAGTTTTTATCGATACTCGATACCGACTACGTAAATTTTTAGTATGGCAAATTTTACAGCGCCTCTTATCGGTCATTTGCGGAACTAAAATCTCCATACTAAAATATAATATTTACGTAGTCGGTATCGAGTATCGATAAATACTATAGCTGTAAACTCATGGTAGAGCTACTGATAATACCGTAGGTGCATACCGTACGCCGTTTAAATAATTTTTTATGACTAACATTTTTTAAATACCTAAAAGAAGTACTTGCCGCATCTATTCATACCTACGTCTGTAGCGTGGTAGCACAAACACTTCACATGCAAGCGAGTGTAAATCAAAGTGCACTTTGTTGGGGAAACTTCGGCGGTTTGCTCAGAAACGTAATAACTACTGAATTAGGATTGCTTTTTTGTGCCTGTGTTTGAGTTTAGTCAGTGGATTTAGAGTAAAACAACTCTGCGACGTTTGCCGAATTAATTCTATCTAGAATTCCGTTATCGATTACTATTTATTTTGATTAAATGAAGATAGACATAAACTCCATACGTTATTGTTAAACTCTTTATTGAATTAACCTCAGTGCGGCTACAATATGAAGGAGATAATTTAATTCTATGAGTTAGAGAACCATTTAAAAATAATAGTTTTGTTTCGAAGAAAAGAATCCTGCAGTCACAAATTAATAATTATTATGCATGCCTGAAGAAACTACATACCTACCAACAAGTTTCGAAAAACCTTTTCATAAGCGACTACAAAGTTTGTGACTTTTCGTTAGAAATGTTATTTGGCTCCGTAGCATCTATTTTGGCCACTTTTATAAAATTCATGGCAACCCAAACAAGTTATGAAAGAAGCCGTGATCATAAAAGTAGTTGTAAAGGTCAGTGAATTCAATTACAGGGGGTCACTTTATTAGCATAAGCAATATCGTAGGCTTACTAGAAATAAGCCTCGTTTACACTATCCGACTATACAATTTATTGTTAAATCAGCTGCCTTACTCCCGACAGAATCAGAATGGAATCAAGAATAGAATCAGCTCGATCTCAGAGCTTTTGCTACTTCTGACATACGGTCTACATATTATTATTATACTGGCGCCAAATCGTGCTGCGGCTCAATTTGGAACTAATTCGATCTCAACGGCTTGTCCCACTTCTGACAGCTATACTAGCGCACGATCGTGTTGCGGCTCAATTTGGAACTAATATTCGTAAATCAAAATCGTCAGATCCGGGGGTAAGGTTGCAGGAGTTGCGTTGGACGACACTCGACAGGTCACAGGATGACACATTAGTTGAGAAACTCATAAGTCACAAGGCTTATTCATAGTTGCTGTTGGTGATATCTGTTTGGTCCGCTACAATTTTAACAGCATTCCAAACTTAGTCACGTAGTCAGTGCGCACGCCCCTTTCAGCCTTCCTTCATAAAACATCGCCTTCAGAATTGATTCTATGCTCAGTGCCGGCGGATGTAATAAAATAACAATATTAGACGCTTAAACAGCTTTATAAAGGTTGGAGTAATGGTCCGAAAGCAATAAAGAAAATGTGACGAGATAAAGTATTAGTATTCATATAAAAAGTAATAAGTGCTTTTAGAATTGAAACGACGTTTGCGATATGAAGTTGGAGCGAAATTAACTTTTAACTAGCTTTTTAAGTGGAGCAATATTCTAAACATTTATATCGCGACGAGAAACCGGCGAAATTATTAGTTACAGCTTTCATAAATTCATAAGTTAGCTAGTATTTAAATCCCTCTCCAAGTTGGACAATTGGACCATTGGATTTACAGCCATGATTGACATTTTAAATGCGTTACACCACTGCAACTCCTGTGTCGCCAGAATTAACAGTGGTAACCAACCACGAAAACCCTTAATGGGATGCACGAGGGATCTCTCGGGAGGGGAAGGGAGAGATGCACTAAATCTGTCTTGGGACCCGCTACAAAATTTATCAGAAAGTAAGAGGAGTAGGAGATATTCGATTTGAAAATGCGTTGCTCATAACATCAATCAACGTCAATCATCCAAAAAAGAGCCCTTTCTCCATGTTCGTAAATGCTCATGGGTCAACTTCGAACGCGTTACACTAAAATGTCAACTAGTATACAGTCACCTATTCGTTTCTACAGAACTAAAAACATCTTTGTAGTTTGTAGCCGCCGTAAAATTAAGCTCAGTTACGGCCATTATCCAAATTGTGCATAAACTGAATACACTAACACAACTTTGTTTAAAAAACCCATAAACGTCTAATACAATGTATTTTTTAATGAATTTTGTGAGGCAGCACTTATTACTGTACTTCTTTAATTACAATTTGCTCCGCGGTCGTTTTCACAACAAAGAAATACTCGGTTGCTAAGTGTAATGAAAAAAGTTCTTAAAACTTGAAAAACCCACTTTTAAAACGATCGTTCTCGAAAGGAATTTCCTAAGTGGCTTTCTTGTTGTGAGCAATAAAATTCGCTGTAATGATACACAAATTCGCGTAAGAAATTGATTTTCTGTTTAATATTTATTAGGTCTGGACTATACTTATGGAACGATTTTAATTTGACGTTTTTATTCGTATTTAAATAAATTTTATTCGTATTTATCCAAGGGGAAAGTATTTATTGTACTAATGTCTACTATAAAGTCTACTATTCTATTATTGTTCTATCTTCCATCAGAGACATTGATTCATAGGTTGTAATTTGGCCTGTTCCTGGTATTCACAAACTCAGCATTATTGTAGCGTAAATGAGTTGATGACATGGCAATAATGCGATTATTGGGTGTAACAATATTGTTTATGTGTGTACAGCCATTATAATAAATCACCATAAAATATGGCCTCCAGCTAACTTTATACACTTCCAAAATCAATCGACATTTTCATGTAATAATATTGTAAGGGAAACATAGTACTATCTACGTCATTTTTTTTGAAATTATATCTTTAGGATTTCTCAAGGCACGCCTCGACGGTAATTGGGAAGTATATAACACGCAAAATTGCAGCTACTATTACTACGACTTGTTGTTACAAGGCCGTTTGTGTCTTTCTTGTAAAAAAACTATACCGATTTTGAAGACAAGCCACATAAATATATTATCTAGAGTACGATAAAGAAATAGTCTTTTCGGAGCAAAATGTACGGCTCCTAGTCTTAAAAGCGGATTGATGAGCTACGGACGAAACGCTGTAAAGCTATGACCAGAATTCAGAAACTTGCACAGGATTTTCATAACAAAAACCGTCGGACAAAGGCCTCGCGTCCATAGAATACATAACGCCTAAATTGTATTATGCAAAATATGTTAAAATATGTAAGTATCTTTTGTATGCGGTTTTGCCGAATTTTGAGTGATCTATACATAGGATAATGCTTTTATAATATAGTTAACATAATGATTTTACAGTATTGAGTTACTGACAAGTATTCAGCTAGCCAATAAGGGTAATACAACTTGAAAACATTTTATTTTGATACTCAGTATTGAGTATATTCACTGTAAATGAGTAAACACGAATGTAACGACACGTCTCAAGCTAAAATCTAAGCCGTTGAGACTTGAGGCTGCAGAGATTGCCAAACAATTCATACTTGAATTATTTAAGATGTAATACATACTCTTAAAAAACATACCTAACCCTTTTTTTAACAAAGCCAAAGTATACAAACACCCATTAAGTTAAAATAAATTGATTCCCAAAGTGGTCCAGGTGGACCCCCCGGGGTCCACGGGAGCCCGACAGGGGTCTACGCTTGCGTGGAACAAAATGGAGATCCACAAGTAATTGTTAACGGGGGTCTATAAAAATTTAGACTTGACTTCTCCTACGAATATAGGCAGCCAGTGTCATAAGAAGCTCACAAATTGTTTTCGTAAGAACTTGCATATTCCATATTCAGAAAGAGTGTGTCAAGACTCGCCGATGCCGTGCTGCCCGCCTGCCTAGTTAAAATTGTGTCTAAACTCCGCCTATGAGCTACGCGGGAACTACGTGCTAGAACTCAAAGCTATATCGTGGAAACGTGCCACTTTTCTAGATAATTACTCAAATTTGGCGCCCCTAGAGGATGGCGCCCGTATGCATTGCACACATTGCACATATGGTAGCGTAGCATATTTTCATTGCACATAGGTAGTCCTGGATGTCATAAACGTGCAATTATATAAATTTATTTAATGGCACGTTTATTGAAATTGGTTTGAAAGCAACCCCCATTCAAATATTATTTCTTTATCAAGCATCAGAATGTAAACTATTGAAGCGATCAAATCACAGGGAGTTGCTTACAAGCTGAATAAACGAAAACGATGCCACGGACCCAGGCCTTGTACCATGAAACTGTTTTGAGATTCAAACAATGGGACGAGAATGCCGCGTCCTACTCTAACAAACGTGAAATGACGTTGTTAGAGCAGAATGCGGCATTCTCGTCCGATTGTTTGAGTCTCAAAACAGTCTCGTATTGTAGACTTACAGGGCCGGATTTATATTTTTATGAGTAGGTATAGGCCACTTTATTTTGCCGCCCCTAATGTACGAACTCTGCCGCCATTTTAGGACGCTACCACCCCCTTAGGATGCCAAAGGACGCCCATAGGCCATGGCCTATACTGCCTATAAATACTGCCTATAAATAAATACAGAGCTGCCATGAACACACACAAACACACATACATACATACAGACACATAGGCGCCGGCAGAAACAATTTCCAAGGGGTGCCGATTTTAGTTTTCTTTCTTTTCTTTTTTTTAATTTTTGCGAACAACAGTAACTGTCTATTTACATCAACTGAATACATTTAGTGCTGAAACATTACGAACTATCTTTGTACGGCATGGTAATAGGGTTATTTAATTCCTGTTGATCCCGAGATTCCCAAGGGGTGCAAAAGCACCACCTGGCACCCCCCTGCCGGCGCCCATGCACAGACAGCGTCAAATTTATAACACATTTTTTGTCGAGGGTTAAAAAAACGTAAAAATATATTCTTCTAGCGCAAAAAATGCTCTTACAAAATAAACGGCCAAAAAAGAAAGTTATAAATCCGTTGTTGGCGATACTCCGGGGTTCATTATAGGAACTGCCGAGTAGTGAGGCGCAATTGGATTACTCGCCATTAGCTGGAGCTGAGGAGACCGTTGATCGATGATTTTGAAATAAGGATGGGCTGTAACGTACATTTGTGGCAGAAAATATTTAACAAGGAAATCATAATCAGCATTAGGTGACCCGTTTGCTCGCTTACCCCCTTATTTTATATAAAAAAGAGGCATATAAAGTACATTAATCAATAATTATTGTGCACGCTATAAACAATTTCGTACCGTAATAATTAAATAGCACATTTTTTTTTGTAAACACTTAACAGAAACAGATGATTATATGATTTTATCGAAAAAATATTTCTGCTTATTGTGAATTATTACAATTTATACGAATAAATATTTATTATTCCTTTGCAAATGCCATGTTCGTTTTAATGATGCCTTTTGAATACTATATAATGCGATAGCATTTTACAACGTCATTAAATAATAATTCAGACGTATTTGTAAAATCGTCTTTTTCATACACTGAAATCAAAATTGTTGGCAATTTAGGTACAATGTACATGTAGGTAGATTAAAATATAAAATTATTAACACACGAGCCGTCCATTTGGAACGACACACAACGGTGTAAAACTATAATATATACGAAACGGTATAGGACTGCGAACATGCCATTTGTATTGATGTTGGTCTGCAACATTTTGCAAAAAAGCGGCCAAGTGCGAGTTGGACTCGCCCATGAAGGGTTCCGCAGCAGCAATAAGGTTTATTTTTATGAAATTAAAAGGTTTTTGATTTATTTTTATATTTCAGTCGATTTAATGAAATTTAGATTAAGGTTTACCATTTATGACGTATAAAAAAAACTACTGGCTAGATCTCGTTCAAACCAATTTTCGTTGGTAGTTTTTATAGTAATCTACATCATATATTTTTTTTAGAATTATCATGCCCCTACTTTAGAAATTAGAGGGGGGGGGGACACACATTTTACCACTTTGGAAGAGTCTCTCTCGCAAACTATTCAGGTTAGAAAAAAATGATATAAGAAACCTCAATATGATTTTTGGAGACCTATCTATAGATATCCCACACACATAGGTTAGATGAAAAAATTTTTTTTTTGTTTCAGTTGTACCTATGGGGACCCCTAAAATTTTTAATAATTTTTCCATTTTTGCATCAAAATCTTAATGCGGTTTACCGACTACATCTACTTACCAAGTTTCAATAGTATAGCTTTAATAGTTTCGGAGAAAAGTGGCTGTGACATACGGACGGACGGACAGACAGACAGACATGACAAATCTATAAGGGTTCCTTTTTTGCCATTTTGGCTACGGAACCCTAAAAAATAGCGATACTTTGCGCTATAATTAATATGAGAAACTAGATGTTGCCTGCAACTCCGTTGCGCCAAAACTCGTTTATAACGCGCGAACCGTACATTTTTCCGGGATAAAAAGTATCCTATGTCCTTTCCCGGGACTCAAAGGATCTCCATGCCAAATTTCCTCAAAATTGGTTCAGCGGTTTGCGCGTGAAGAGGTAGCAAACAGACAGACAGACACACTTTCGCAATTATAATATTAGTATGGATGAATTTCTGCGCAAAGTTGCGGGAAACATTTAGTGGACTATAACTTTGCAACAATATGCGATTTAGAACACGACCCCTCAAATTAGAGCTTGTTGAAACGTGGCGGTAATAACTGTGGAACAACGTCACAAACCCAAATTCACTTTTAATGAACACTAAAACAAAAGTTTGAATTCGTATTTGTCACTTAAATCTTTACATCCCCTAACCCAAGAGCCAGCGACAGCCAGGCTTTCGTCATTTCATAAAAGCTGAAGGTTTACCTATTTAATACCCCTATAGAGGTAAGAACGACCAACGACTAGCGAGTTTCGCTCGCGGTTACTTTAAGAGATGTCCAGTTTTGAAGGTCTCCCTAACCTTCGATAAAGAGTAAAGCTCAATTTTTTTTTAATTTTCTTCGGGGGCTTCAACCGTCAAAAATAATTATTTTGACCGGACATTTTTGACAGTAATTGCTTCCTACTGCCAGATCACCTCAAAGTCTAATACTTTGAGGAAGTTTAAGGGTGTCGTTTTCACCTCTGTAGGGGTCATATACATGAAAATTCGAGCTTTTATAAAATGACGAAAATCTTAGCTGTCGCTGGCTCTTGGGCTACGCGACAAAGCTGTTCATAAACTATAATTAAGGGGAGAAAGGGACGAAATTAGGTATAGCGTTTAGATTGAAATATAGGGTGTTGTAATTTAATTTCTGGGGGCTGGACCCGTCGTACCTGCCCTATCCTACCTATTAGCGACGGGCTCAGGTAGTCCCGTCGCTGAATGTCATTAGACGCGTCACTCCCCCGACACTTTTTGATTTCCGACACTCAATTTGTAGGTAATATCGACAGTGACTATGCGTAGCGTCGTAACGCCAAAAATACTATTTTACTGTAGGGTGAGTTTTTGCTGTTCGTAATGTATGTTTACAGCACTATGTTCGCAGTAACACTGAAACACAGAGATAAAAGGCTTACTATCTTTCATGAATTATTATAATTATGTAAAATGTGAATAATTATGGTTTTATGGTGTAAAACATCAGGCGTCTCCCAGACAGACGCGGCCTGCGTTGGCGGTCGCGGCGGCGGTCAGTTGGATGACTTGAAAGTTCTAGGAACGAGACAGACACACGCGGTGGCGGTCGCAGTACAAAAAACTGACCGCCGCCGCGACCGCCACCGCTGCCCGCGTCTGTCTGGGAGACGCCTCATGGTTTAAAAAATATATTTTGTCCAAAAATCGAGTTACGACTTTATGCTTAGTCGTGGCAGAAATTGAACACTGTGTATAACTTTGTAGGGCGGGATTTGATGAAGTTTTTACTGCGTTTTCGGTGGAAATAGAGAGAACTATCCAGGAATAATATTACACCTACACACACAAGTATGCAAGTACAAATTTTAGGTGTGTGAAACAATTTGTCGAACGTCGGTGTAGCTTATAAGGTTATGGTTCTTTTAATAACACCTTGTTTTAATAACAGAAGTCAGGATTAATTCTTAAAACTTAATATAACGAAGCTCTTAATTTTCCAAGATGGCCGCGTCTACAAAATCATTGCCTAATAATTACTCACTCATAAAAATCCAACAAGGCTGTTAAATGTTATGGGCTCTTAAGACGCTATATTGAAAATAACGTCCTTTTTGAAGTAATACGACCCTTAGAAATGTTACAAAACTAGTAATGAGATATACATATCTTCAAAGCCTTATCTAGGTGTATTTTGCCTCGAATCTCGATACATTTTTCGATCGAATTGACCTCTTAAAAATACGAAATTTGAAGATTATTTTTAAACGAAAATAGATGTATTGTAGGAAATTAGTCTAATTAATAGATACCTTTGCAACCCAAAATCGTATAGAAGCATTTTGCTTAAATGCTCCTAGTTATTTTTTAAATCAATAAAATTACGTTTTTTCGCATGTTTTCCGAGCGAGCCGATAGCTTCTAGCCGCAGCGTATTCACGACTTTATAGTCATACAAATTAAGTCTAAAATTGCCCTTGCGATAAAATTACTTTCAATATAGCGCCTTAAGTCGACATTGTAACAGCTAAATTAAGTCAGTTTTGAAATCTTAGTTTCAGAGTAATGGTCGAGAAGAGAACGTGGCCTATATAGGCGAAAATATTAATATTTATTGTGTAACCAGTGTGGTATGTTGTGCAAGATTACCACTACTAATATGTGATATTAGTTATTAACAGCTGTAAATACAAAACATGTAATTATAATACTTAATTGCAGATTTCTATACCCTGATTCTACTACATAATTTAATAATGTAACATAGTAAGCACTAAGCGACTTCGATCCTTGCTCAATTCGGCTATTTGTAAGACATAAATTCTAAACGAATTTTTCTAACATTTGTTATTCATTCCTTACGCACTTATACTTCACACCATTTTATCTAATTCCGCCCCCGCTTACGCTTGTACCACATATTAAATCTAGCCTACAGCATTTACTGTGCTGCAATAGTAAGTTGTGTACCCCGCTGATTATGCTTGTTGCACACAAAACCTTAGCTCAATTTTTGCTAATTTCGCCTTAGCTTTTAATAATAATAATAATAATAATAATTTATTCATGCGTTAAGACAATACACGTTAAAAACTAACAATTTTACAAAATTTGGACACGCGCCCTTAGCGCAAACACCACTACAATAATTCTTATAACATTTACATTTTTGCTACAACTAAACAATTATACAATAAAACGACGAATATAAAAGAGAAAAAAAAAAAAACAAGAACGGCATAAGCAGGCAGTGTACTGTGTATTGGTTAACACAAAAATGGAATACCACTCAGGTGTATCACCGCAGCGCAGAAACACCACGGTACCTGGTCTTCCGTGGTTCCTTAAACGTATGACGTACGACAAACTCAACAACAACTAATTAAATAATAATAACAATACAATAATAAAATAATATATAATAATATTATTATTTATGACATAAGTATATCTATATAGTAAGTAGTGTAAGTATACAAAATTGTGTGTGTGCTAAACAATAAAGTCGAGCGGATGCGCACTGCGCACAGCACTTATTCCACAATAATTTTATGTACGGTAGTATAGTAAGAAAAAAAAACACAATTTACAAAGTTTTATGTTGGTATACCTGGCAAGCCTTCGCGAACCACCTGTATCTCCCTCTTTCGGCAACTACGAACGGTAAGTACTAGTTTATTAAATATTTAATACTTATGCTTACCCCAGACAAAGCTCAACTCAATTTTTATTAATCCGCCTCCAGACAAATCCTAACTCAATTTTCCTGTCAAAAAGACAGGAACGATCAAGTCATAAATCACATAGCAGGTCGTGAATTATGATCCCCAGGGTTCGGCAAAATAATAATAATAATAAAATAATATAAATAATAATTAAACTGTTTAAACCCAAGTGTGGATCCCGGACTAATCAGCGGGATCGACAGACCCTCGTCCTTTCCTGGCGTTTCACATATTGCAACATTAGGAGGGACACGGTCCTGGCGATCCCACTTGCTGGCATCTGGTAGATTCGACACAGAACGATATCTTTTTAACACCCTAAAAACTCCACCCAGCTTGAGTGACCCCTCTCCACCAAGCCAATGTCACAACATCTAAAGGCAAAGGGTGGAGCAGCATAATATTATCTAAGGAAATCTAAAAATGTCGGATCTACTGGCCGCCAGGACACTGGGACCACACCGTTCAAAACATTCACTTCATAATTAGTATAAAATATATAAAAGATAGGAAAATATGTATTTTTATTACATATAATATGTGTATATATTATATTCTATTCTAGTATTTAATTTATATTTTATAATTTTTATATACTATATATTTATATATTATATATATAAAAAAAAAAAAAAAAAAAAAAAAGGTCCATGGCGTGATGGACAACAATCACAATATATTGTAAATAATAAATTATCCTTGGTGCGAACAAACTAAATAAAGATGGCAAAAAAAGGATATGGGCTGTTAGCCCATAGATGGCCCCAAATTGTAAAAAAAAAAAAAAAAAAAAAAAAAAAAATCAATTTTCCTTACTCCGCCTCCGCTTACGTTTGTACCACACAAATCTAGCTCACAGGTGGACAGACGTGACTAGAGTACTGAGGGGATCACGAGCTCGCGGCGATTCGACCACTTGTACCATAAACAACAGATTACCTTGTGAATGCGATGACTGTTTATCACCACCCGCCACCTTAATGTGACGTCATTGTTGAAATGAAAATTGTTGTTGATACAAAAATACATTTTATCATGAGAGAAAACTGTAAAATGATTCTGCTATTTTAACGCAGCTTTACTTATGCGATGCATTTATCCTATCAAAAATGTATTTGTATGTATTTGTATCCTAGGACCTATCAAACTACAAACTGGAATCCTCATAAAATCAAAACAACGAAATTTTATATTTAATTTGCAATATTATTATAATTATGACATAATTTGACTGTTATTTGAAGAAATAATCTATTCTAAAATATCCTTCATCCTACCCTTTTTAGGTATCTGGCTGGAATTGAAATTCTAAGGGCCTGTTTCACCACTTCCTGATAAGTGCCGGATAAGCTATTCACCACTTAACTTGACAGAATATAGACTATGGAGAATCTGTCAAAATAATTGTGGATAGCTTTCCGGCACTTCATCAGGAAGTGGTGAAACAGGCCCTTAGTCTCCATAATGTGCCAAAAAATAAAACCTGTTCAACAGTTTAACAGTGAAGATGTAACCAGGTAATAGACAGACAGGCATACCTAATACCTATACAGATTGACGCACCTACGTACATTACAGAGGAAATTTATTTCATAAAACTTGTTTGTTTTTTTTTTTTTTTTTTTTTTTTTTAATCTTTATTTTTTATAGAGAGTTAGGTACAAAATAGACCATGTCACTCTCGTAGAGAGCCACTCTTAAATACTACATACAATTAATTTTTATCTCGTACTTTCAAACCAATCAAAACTAATTTATACAAACCAATTGCTTCCTTAGATAAAGGAGCAGACAGAAATGGAAAGAATACACTTACATCACAAACATTTATATCTAAGTTATAAAATTTGTAAAGCAAACGCCGGTAAAGCTGCGTGAAACATCTAGTGAATAATAAATGGCTAGTCGATTGCCAAAACCGTGCTTTACAATTTAAATAAATATAAGCGAGAGAGAATCTCGGTAAAATTAAGACAACTTTTGAAAATGCATTATTTACAAACAAATTTGAAAAATATACTATGATTTTACTATATAATCTAATAGTGGAAAAGTTTGTTTGTTTGCATCTTTTCTATCGCGGAGAAATGTACGGTTACCGAACCTCAAGTGTAACTATCAAATGGCTTGACGTTTTTTGTTCAATCCAGACTGGATTTCATTTGAGAACATTATTTTGTTGATTTACAAAAAACAGACTGAATGGAACGAAGCTAAGTTACTGTTGCATTAAAATAGCAACATTTAGGTACTAGACCATAATTATCATGCCTCGAAGTGACCTATCTATTATCGGCCACTTAAGCTTTTAATTATGTGTAGCACATACCTCTTGAACTGGCAACCCTACACGATATTTGGGCAAGCAAGCAGTGTAATGGGTAAATTAATTACCCCTGTCTAGCAACACCTTCCCAAGCAAGCACACATCTATTACACGATGTAATAACGGCCTTAGGCTACAAGACAGAGTGTAATTAAATTTTCAAGCGTAGCAGCAAAGGTTTTTATAACCATCTTTACCGCTTAAATATTGCTTGAGGCTCCCCACTTTTTATGATACACTTGCTTTTACTCAAAATCTATACTTAATATTATAATTGCGAAAGTGTGCCTGTCTGTCTGTCTATTGCCTCTTCACGTCCAAACCGCTGAATCAATTTCGCTGAAATGTAGCATGGGGATACTTTGAGTCCCGGGAAAGGATAATATTATGTCCTTTACTTAGTATACTTTTTGTCCCGGGAAAATGTACGGTTCCCGCGCGATTAAGATGACGCCTTGATAATTTGGCTGTGGCGATGTCCATTTTTCTCAGCAATTACTAAAGCTAAGAAATTAAAGTTCATTGTCAGTATTCATCATGTCTTTGTCTTTGAATTACCCATAGCATTACACGATTGGTCAACTTTTATAACACAGAATAATCAATCAAAAAGACCTCTGTAAAAAAAGGGATTCCTATTTTGCCAACAGAGGAGAGTGATATAAGCTTCCAAAATTTGTACATAAATTGGTTCTAGTATACACTTTAATTTGTCCATAGCTTATATGAAATGTATTTATGGTTTTTAAATTACGCGACAAAAACCATTTTGTCGCTACGCCCTTTCAATTTTTTGCTGTTCCATTGCTTGTTTTCTATGAGAGGCCGGGCCAACCTCGCATAGAAAACAAGCAATCTCAAACACATCCAACACGGTTTTTCACTTTAACATGGCGTCACCTTAAAGAAGATACTAGAAAAATGTCAATTACAGAGTACCCCATGAGTTGCTGAGAATCACTGATTTAAACAAAATTTAAAATTTTCGCTTCATCAGAAATCAACAGATATTTAAAAACGACGATCAAAGCGACGAATCATATCGGATCTGTTTGATGAAATAATTTTAAATAAGCCTAATTCGATCGTGCCCGTAGACGCGAATAGGACGAAAAGGTTGCCAATCAGTATTTATTTTGACTAATCAAACCCATTCAATTGGATAAATGGATATTTTCGGTCATAATTTAGGTAACCGGTCAGTTATATAACGTTTTGGTTATTTTTAACGTGCATGTTTTAGCATCTTTATTTAGGTATAGACGTAAATAAATACATAATATAGTTTTGCCATAGATTTAGCAGCCCCGAAACGGATACATTTTTGATTTACTAATCTGATTAGTTCCAAATTGAGCCGCAGCACGATCGTACGCTAGAACTTATAGTTGTCAAGAGTGGGAAAATCCGTTGAGATCGAATTACATACTACCAAATTGAGCCACAACAAGATTTTGCGCTAACAGCTATTGAGATCGAAATTCGATTCTGATTCTGTCAGAAGTTAGGCAGCTGGTTTTGATATTGATTTTAGACTATATTACATATTTTCACGTATTTCAGTTGATAAAAGAAACTTAAAAAAGTTTTCATTGCCAACACGTTCCCAATAGATATGTCCACAACTCCACACTATATGCACTTTGATCTTCAATTTTCGTCATCCTCCTTTATTAAACTTTCGTTTCAATGGCGCATTCAATAATTGAATGCGTCATGTCATGCGAAAGTTTGCCTTACGTGCGCTGTTGACTGCGCTATAACGCATGCCCTTGATAAACAAAAAAAAGCGGCCAAGTGCGAGTTGGACTCGCCCATGGAGGGTTCCGCAGCAGCAATAAGGTGTATTTTTATGAAATTAAAATATTTTTGATTTATTTTTATATTTCAGTCGATTTAATGAAATTTAGATTAAGGTTTACTATTTATGACGTATAAAAAAAACTACTGGCTAGATCTCGTTCAAACCAATTTTCGTTGGTAGTTTTTATAGTAATCTACATCATATATTTTTTTTTAGAATTATCATGCCTCTACTTTAAAAATTAGAGGGGGGACACACACATTTTTCCACTTTGGAAGAGTCTCTCTCGCAAACTATTCAGGTTAGAAAAAAATGATAAGAGAAACCTCAATATGATTTTTGGAGACCTATCCATAGATACCCCACACGCATAGGTTAGATGAAAAAAAAATTTTTTTGTTTCAGTTGTACTTTACTATTTATGACGTATAAAAAAAACTACTGGCTAGATCTCGTTCAAACCAATTTTCGTTGGTAGTTTTTATAGTAATCTACATCATATATTTTTTTTAGAATTATCATGCCTCTACTTTAGAAATTAGAGGGGGGGGGACACACATTTTTCCACTTTGGAAGAGTCTCTCTCGCAAACTATTCAGGTTAGAAAAAAATGATCTGAGAAACCTCAATATGATTTTTGGAGACCTATCCATAGATACCCAACACGCATAGGTTAGATGAAAAAAAATTTTTTGTTTCAGTTGTACCTATGGGGACCCCTAAAATTTTTAATACTTTTCCATTTTTGCATCAAAATCTTAATGCGGTTTACAGACTACATCTGCTTACCAAGTTTCAATAGTATAGCTCTAATAGTTTCGGAGAAAAGTGGCTGTGACATACGGACGGACGGACAGACAGACAGACAGACAGACAGACAGACATGACGAATCTATAAGGGTTCCTTTTTTGCCATTTTGGCTACGGAACCCTAAAAAGGCGCAGTGTGGACATAGCTAATAAGACATAGAAAGTATATCTACCACCAACATACTACACAATATACATAATACTACTTACATAGCACTTTTGTTATACGACTTAAAAACATCATCCCTATTTCAGAAGTAGGTTAAATATAAAAATCATGTTCCGTAGCTGTAAAATAAAATCAAGTCGCGTAGAAATTTAATAAAATACCTTACAGCTTCGTTACAATATTTAATTGAAATGCCGAACCAGTTGACGACTCTTGATAAAGGCTACTTTATTAAAACCCGGCACAAGTGACGAATAAAATAATATCCATTTTATTTAATTTAGAATCGATAAAATTAAATCTATACAGGGTGTAACAAAACTATGTGATAATACTTTAGGGTGTGTATGAGACTATGAGTCCTGTGTCTAGAGTTCACTGTGAAATTAGCAGCGCTGAAAGAACAATTTTTTTTCACTTTTGTATGAGCAAGCGCCTCCCAGCGTCACGAGTTTCCCCATACAAAAGTGAAAAAAAAATTGGTTTTCCAGCGCTGCTACTTTCACAGTGAACTCTGTACGAGGAGCACGTACACATTCACTTTCACTCTGTATAAATGTTAGGAGCGCTAAAATGAAAACGGCTGAACCGATTGGCTAATTTAAAATTTTAGTCTTGAAATATTCGTAGAAGTCCATAATTCCATATTACAGGAAAGGAGGTGGCCTGCAGTGGGCCGGGTTATCTAGTTGTAAAACTTGATTTTTTTGATTTTTTGGGATTTCGGAATTGAAATTAAACATAAGTTTTGGTGACAGACATATTTGCTTGTAAACATTGTGGACAGTGTCATTATGATTGAGTAATGCGTATGTTAGTTTGTGGAAATTATAGGTCTACTAGTTCGCCCGCTAACCAATCGAAGCGTGGGCGCATAAGAAAAACAAAATGTCTTCCTGAAGTGTCTCGCGTGTGTTCGACTTTTAACAATAATTCAAAACAATAGCCCTCTTACTAATAAAAAGTTACACAGCGTGTATAGAGGGTGCATAAGATTTTTTCTACTAATAATCATTTTTTGACATAAGGCCTGTATAACGATGCTGTCATTTCCATACAAATTTCTCTGTATAGACCATGTATAGACTCTGTGTAACGTGTGTGTAACTTAAAAACTCCTGTTTAACTATTTACACGTTGAACGCGTGTATAAGAAGTTTTTATTAGTAAGAGGGTAAATCTATAAACCTTGTTAGAGGTTTTGTGACTGAATTTCGCTTAATGTATGTTAGAGAAAGTTATGTGTGTTAAAAGTGTGTGGTGTGGAAAAAGTTGTTGTGTTACGAAGGTCTACTGAAAGAGTTTTGCTAACCGGCCGACGCGACGACGGAGAGTGGTGATACTGATATTCGTCAGTTTCAAGGTGAGTGTTTGTACTTTTCTACCATTGGAATCACGGAGTCTTGAAGCGATAGGTACAACTATATATTTTAAGGTCGCACTCAGAGACACATTGTAATGACGATAAAACTTCAATTTAAGGAAGATTTTGACAGACAATTTATGTAGGAAATTTTCGCAGAGGAAATTGTTATTCGTCTTATCAAAATGAATCTATAACTCACGAAAAATTTGCTTGATAGTAATGACTAATGAGTAATCGAGTCAAAAAATGCTCTAGGGAACTACTATAAATTATAATCAATGTTCAGAATATTTTTGCTAACGCTACTTCATTAGCAAACAAAACTGTCACTTTCGATTTACTTTGACAAGGTTCCATCCTATTCTGATTGCGCACGGATTATAATGAGATTCGTAGTCGAGTTCAGCAGTTAGTGTAGGTACGTAGGTATTATGAACAAAATTTTAACAATAAAAATGATATTTCCCAAAAGATCCATTCGACTGAGTCGTGTGATAGGCGCAATAAAAATTAAATTCAGCTCGTGTGCCGCCCAGGCCGCCCGCCCTGGCCGCCTAGGGGATACTGCCCAAATATTAAAACGTTCATTACGAGCCTATTACGCGGAATCCATTCAAATTGTGTCTAAAGTGATGAGTTTAAAATGAAATGCATACGAGGGATTTGTTATTGTAGCTTTGTTGTAGCATTTATTTATAGTATGTGATATTTGCTTTAGAAGTTAAGAAATTCTATGTTTCTCGAAATTCTATCTTTTATGTTTTACTAGATATTGCCTATGCCACGATCACAAAAAAACGTACGATCCGTATATACAACATGACTGGTGAGACAATACCGATAATTAAGGAGAGTATTCAGTACTCGATTCTCATTATAATTATGTATTAAAATTAGGTTCTTAATTTTTTTCCGGTTTTCCCAAAAATAAATGAATCATGGATACTAAGTAAATTACGCGGCTAGGGAAGTAGGCATACTATGCGGCCGGTGCAGAGGCGTGCGCTACCAAAGAAAAACCACACAACTACCCCTCCCGCTCGCGGTGTCCATGGGTTGGGTAAATAATTATTTAACTTTAAGCTACATTTACTCAGTGATCAATTGATATTTTTTTTTATTATTTTTTTCCAACTAATATAATAGCCAAATATCACGTCCTCGAGTATTGAACATGTCTCACCAGTCACGCAGTATTTTATCAGTAGAGAGTAACCTGTAGCTTTGGAAAAACGAAGTAATTAACTTTATGTGTAATGCAACTTATTTCACATCAAAATCACTCTAGTTTTCGGAGTTTATTCGATGTAAACAAACAAAACCATCTGTATTTATACTATAACATCAATTATTCTTTCCAAGCTATTCACCGTAAGCAATTCTTTTCAAATAAAAGTTCGTAACAAATCCCGTTACATCAGAATCATCTAGAAACGCTTACTCGCCTGATCAGATTCCCTTAATGAAATTGTAATATTCCGGTGCGGTATCGCCGGCTTAAGATAGTGGTCTGCCAACAGAACTTGGCACTTGGCACGCGAATCGGGCCCTCAATTAAAAGTGCGCTACGTGAAAACTGTGTGGGAAATGGCGTGGCTGGAAAGAGAACTGCAAATCGGAACTCGTATTGTCATCGTTGTTTTTATTATATTCTTCTTCTTGTAATTTAAAGGCACCCATAGATTCAGGGTTTTATTAAATTAGACTTAGAGGGTCGTCTTTTTGCATAAATGGAGGCTTTCGAACCGGGAAAATGATTCGAAATATAAAAATTGGATTTAACGTATAGCCAGATAGTATATTAGCCAGATGATTAAAACGGTAAGTTACAGGGTTTGTTCAAATTAAAAGAGAAAAAAATGAGTAGTAGTCCTAAAGTTATAAAATATCAGTTATCTGATTCTTCCACTCACGTCTTTATATATGTACAAAACTTTTCTGTTGTACACTAAAAAGAAGGCTAATAAACAAGAGGAAACTACAATCGAAACCATACATTGGTTTATCGAAGCAGGGGACAACTACGACCGAACTTCTCTCACTACATGAAAAATGCATTTAGTTTTAGATTCTACTACTCGAATATTCGTAAGGTCGATGCATACTTTATTTTCTTATTTCACATCCACTGGATTTAGAAGAACATCTGGTTGATAAAGATTTTATGCGGAGAAAAGTTTTGGAAAATATTATATTTTACACTACAAAAGTTATGTGTCACTTATCTATTTTTGTGTTAATACTTGATAAGGTGTCAATTAAGGATCTTCTAAACACGAGCAGATTTTCTTGTTTAGAAGATCTTTAATTTTTTACTTTTTTTTTAATAGAAGATCTTGTGTAGGAAATAATCAAAACAAGACTTTTAAAAGCATTTTGTTGTTTTCAAGAGGTGCTGTACTTGAACTCGATTACAGATAGGTCCTTCACCCAAGCCCTGAAACCAAATCCATATTCATGAAGAAGTGAGAAGTCGAAATTGATTGCAACCGAGCGATACAGATCGTTCCATTTCTCTGACGAGAACTTTATGCCAAAAGGTTAAGAATAATTTTAGTATAGCCGAAGGTAAAATAACATTGAATGGGCTGTTACAATAAAACATGTGTACGATGAAAGTTTTAGCTGTGGTCAGCGGATTTTAAACTTCGAACTCTATTTGTAAACGAAAAAGTCTTTTAGTACAGCTATTCTTTTTTAGGGTTCCGTACACAAAAGGTGAAAACGGGACCCTATTCATGAGACTTCGATGTCTGTCCGTCTGTCTGTCCGTCCGTCTGTCTGTCCGTCTGTCTGTCTCCAGGCTGTAACTCAAGAACGGTAATAGCTAGAGAGTTGAAATTGACCCTCCCGAGTGCGAAGAACAAACGTCTACCATCTAGATTCCAGGCCACGGACGCCTATTTATCCTATAAGCTAGTTAGCTTATTTAGCCTTTGAGCACCAAGCTATATTCAAATAAAGTTTAGGTCGCAAGCGTTTCTGCGTTTAATCTCATTCTGTACGCAGTCACGTACTTTCATACAATTCGGAACGGAATGGCGCCGAAAAATATCCGACTACCCTCGCCCTTATATCAACAAGGGAAATTGTTTTTATGGATTCGATATGCTTCAATTTCAATCGAATACTCTTTGGTAGGCGCAAATCAGTTTGTTTTTGGAAGACTATTATATTGTTGGCATAGAAATGTAGTTTTTACAAGACGTGTGGTAATATTAAATTCTAAGAATTTCTCTCAAATATAGTTGTTAAAATGTTTCTTGCGTTACTCAGTAATAAACGAGTATCCGGAAATTACGAATTGTTTTCACATATAATCCGGAAAAAAGATGAAAATGTAATTGTAATAATGTATGGATAATGTTAGTTTTAGTTATATTTGGATTGCTCTTCATATATATATATATTTTTTTTCCCCATCCTTTCGCACTATTGGCACCTACACAATTTTGTTTCTGAACACCTAAAGGTTGACTGGTAGAGAATGCCATTTGGCATTAAGTCCGCCTATGTACCAAAATTGTGCAAAAAGTATAAATAAATAAATAAATAAATTGTAACACCGTTTCTTAAAATGCTAATTATCATGCTAGAATTATGCATTTTCGCTCTATAAAAAGAACTACATCTTTTCCCGTCATCTACTGTATAGCAATCAAACAAAGCATATTATGGGGACAAACAGCGGGACGCGACTTTGTTTTATACTATGTAGTGTTGTACTGATCTATACTCTTTTAGACAGTGATCAAATAACACTCCAAAAGAACTTTCTTGATGAGATGATTGCTATAGCTATAAGACTTGGCAACTGTAGGTGCGATAAACGTAAGTTATTCCCCTGTAACTCCGCCTCCAGACGGAGACATCTGGTTGCTAATAAGCTTACGGCGTTGGCAAGCTCATATCTCACGCTTAACTGGGAAACTAAAACACAACAAATCGGCAACACCAGTATGCGCATATTGTGTCGAGTCGCAGTCGGAGCGCACAAAAATCCACTGAAGACTTCGTAAATACAATTTCATGGAATTGTCGAACGGCACCAGCAAGTAGGTAAGGTATGCGCAATAGTCGCAGTCGAAGCGTCGCAAAAATCCACTCAAGTAAATAAAAAGAATTGTTGCACAGCAACACCGAGTAAGCTATGAAAATAATGTGATGCCGGGCCGTAGAATGTTGAACGCATAAATCTATTTTAACCGCTTCAATGCAATATCTACGAATTATGATAAATTTAATGAGGATTTGAAAGATGTTTAATATTTTATTAGCTTGAGTATTTACAAAATGTACACGAATCGGTATCTTTACACCTCACACTGTATCGGTCAGCAGCCGCCGATCCGCATTATTTTGGGGCAGATTGGTAATGCGGCCTCCCTGCTGTAAATAATGTGCCAAAGCACGCGGAATATGGTAGTAAACTATACTCAAAATCAGTCAATCCACTGCACCCCCTTACACAGTGTGCACTAATTAATACAAATTGTAATTGTAGACGTGATTTAAGGCCGCCCCCCTCCGGAGATGCTGTAATTTACCATATTTAGAGCCTTATAAACTCATAATTTGAAAGCTACAAAGACATAACAAAGTTATAATAAAAATACAGCAATAATCTTCAGTATATCATCGTTCCTTTCCTGTTATTAATTTCCTATTTTTGTTTATTATACTCATGATATTAGCTTCCAAAGTAATACCAATTTATTAAAATTGAAGCAAACTTTTAGTATCTCCCTAGTATTTACAAATTACGTTTATTTGAAACAAACGACAATAGATAGACAATTTCATTACCTACGTATTCCCCGTTTGAATTTTTTATATCGATTTTGAACTAAGATAAGTAAAACAATAGGATTTTTGTACGATCTCGGCAACGTGTCAAATGTATGGTCAATATAGTTTGCTCGGGGGATGGCCTTAACACGATTTTTGCCCTCCGCTCCGATACGCCGCGGCCCAGCATAACGTGCGTGAACCTGTATTGTCACATTTCACCACATCGCCCTTATGACTAGAGTATTAGAGTTCAAATGTGGTGAAGTATCCTAAGATTTCTAAGCACTACAAATAACGGCGAAGTATCTCTTTGTAAATGGAGATGTTGAAACTTAGCTAAGGATTTGTTACATGAGAAGATTTTATTGCTGCGGCATTAAGAAGCTAGTTACTATAATCATACGAAACTATGCAAGGTTCTGCTGTTAAGCTGAAATTACGGATTTATTTCTAACCGAGTAAACTATAATTAAAACGTGATTCTAACACACAATTTTGTGGTTTCGTCCATCGAAAATGTAACTTTGAAATGAATTTGTGAGTCAAATATTAGATTGGCTGAAGTTGATGTCTAAAGGCTTTCTCAATTAATGATTCCAGGCAACAATGCTTCAAATTATTAAGAAATTGTTCGCTGAGTTACAAATAGAATTATATCAATTGCTTTTTTCAAATAAAATCAGCTACTAATAGCCAATTAGGACGTCTAGTCAGGCGTCCAAACGTTTCCAAATAAATTTAATTAAACTATTTTGTGCGTCTACGCTCCAAACTTGTTAATGTAAATGGTGAACCTCTAATTACGTCCGATTTTAGTATTGGAATTGATAGAAGTATTGGAAATATTCAATGACCAGAAAGACTCATTGAAATAATAATATAATATTCCATTGTAAAAAAAGAGTTCATATTGGTTAGAACTCAAAAATAAGGACTTATGCAGCTAACATTTTAGAAAATCTGAAGACTTTTTAGTGGTTTATCAAGTGCAGGTACTTCTTTTGCCACGATACATTTTTTTTCTAAGACTATTATTATTTCCATCCCAAATTTTCGGGCTTTGGTCGTATCTAAATCAGATTAGCTTAGACTTATGAACAGCTGGACAGACAAATATGAAATAAACATATTTTATTTATAACATAGGTCAGTAAAAACTAGTGGGCATATAAGTTATTTGCACGAGAAAAAGCAAGCATTTCTTTTTGTGTAAAAATTACTTTGTCATTTTTTCTCGTTAAAAATCTTTGTGATTAACCACACTCTGGTCAAAGCTGTGCACTTAAAAATGCTACTTTACAAATTGAACTTTTCTTTAAAATCCGGAGCTGTCTTGAAAGTTTTTAGCAGCAAAGTTTTTGAACGGATTGGTTCTCCGCGACGTCCATAGGGATTAAGTCAGGATGAAACCGGGGAATATAATGTCCGGATAGTTTTTAACTAAGGACCAATTCATATAGGAATATGCTTAGTAGCTGCAAAGGGAGATGTTTCGACAGGCCAAAGACCACTAGATTTATTTCAGCTGTGGTTTATATATTATATATTTTTTTATTAAATAAGGGGGCAAACGAGCAAACGTGTCACCTGATGGTAAGCAACTACCGTCGCCCATGGACACTCGCAACATCAGAAGAGCTGCAGGTGCGTTGCCGGCCTTTTAAGAGGGAATACGCTCTTTTCTTGGAGGTTTGCAGGTCGTATAGGTCCGGAAATACTGCTGGTGACAGTTCGTTCCAGAGTTTTACAGTGCGTGGCAGAAAGTTACGCGAAAAACGCACTGTGGTCTGTGGAAGACTGCCGAATATACCGACATCATCATTCGACATCACTACGCTGAATGATTGTCTATAATAATCATCGTCATTGTTTTGATTCCCGCGTTGGAAACAAGTTGGAAAGGCTGAGCAATAATGATACAAATTAATTTTGCGTTGCATAGCGGTGTGAACCGACCCTAACCGGGTAACTAGGGACATTGTGTAGCGTCATCCTCACAGCACAAACTTATTCTGAAATTAGCGCTACACTTTGTAAATTACGCCCGCGCCACTCCAATTGTTTTTAAAAAGATCACAAACGTTTTAGATGATTAATTTTATTTCTTTTATTTACTGGAAAACAATTTTTACAAGTAAAGAGTTATTTTTATATTTGTGTAGTTTTTTAAATAAACCTTTATATTTATTTTACCACAATTTCTATTTTAGTAAAACCTTTTTTATTTCAATTTTAGTTGCTAATATCCCAAACTGAATCTATAACATATAACTATTTTAGTATGCTAGAATTTTCATTTGCAAGTTCGAAATTTTAAATTTAAAGTCTATAAATATTTTAAAATATATTCCACTACCTTTAAATAAACGAACAAAACGGAACAATAGAAGACTAAAGAAAATTACATCACGATATTGGAATGTTAAAAGTTTCTTTAATGTACTACAAGTCTTTTGTTCTAGAACTCTCTGAATTCGCATTTACTGGCGCATTACAGACAAGAAAAACCCGCCAAGTGCGAGTCGAAATCTTAGATTGAGTGTTTCGTATAAACCTGTTAAATTTTGTTCTTTCTGCCTCTTAAATATTATAATATCCTACCTTTTTATAAAGATTTGAGTTGTTCAAACGTTCGGATCAGGGCTAAAATAGTGAATCCAAGTGCTGAGAAGCAGATAGACAGTAAGCAACTTTTACTAATTACTCGTATTAGAGGCGTTTTATGACGTGAGTTTTACGTATGTGTATATTTTTCCTTTCTGGTAACAGGTAATACGCTTCTAGGAAGGTTATCACATTGAATTGTAAATACCGAATCAGCCAATGATGTGGTAATTACGATTTAATACGGAACCCTAAAATGTTTTTTCTTTTTATAGCAACGATAACGTTAAGCACATGAGATCTCGAACATGTACCCCGAATCTACTACATAATATTTGAATGCAACATTGAAGCAGCTTTGTTCTTTGTTAGGGTTAATTCAGACCGCAACGCGACGCGTAGATGCATTTCTAAATTTGTACTGAATTGACAGATTTCAATTGCGCGAGACGTCTTGCAAATCTGTCAAATCCATATAATATATTTATGCCACGCCGCGCCTCGCCTCGCCTCGTCGCGTTGCGGTCTGAATTGAACCTTAGATGCAATCTGATTCCTATCAAATTATAAAATGGTATTCTCATTAGATGTTAAAACAACGTCAAACATCGACTGATTGGTCAAAAATCTGTCGTTTTGACATCCATATCCATACTAATATTATAAATACAAAAGTGTGTCTGTCTGTCTGTCTGTCTTGTCACGCCCAAACAGCTGAACTAATTATGCTGAAATTTGGTATGGAGATACTTGGAGTCCCGTAGTTGCGGGCGTCATCTAGTTTATGAAAAAACAATATTTTTTCTTTTGTGGAAAATGGACTGTATAAAAATAAACACTACTAAAATACAATTTACGAGCACTTGTTCCACTATATTTGCACGTAAATAGTGTTTTATTAGTTTTTAACATACATTTTAACCAAGCATCCATTATCATCTATTACGTAGGGTGAAATGACTAGTCATGCATTGGGCAGAGCACAAAATCAGAATACTTAAGGGCCCGGGTTACCCTCGAAATTTTAATACATTCTTAATACCAAAATCATTTTCTCATACGAAAATATTTAACATGTTTGAGTTATTTTTCAGCTTAAGATAGTAATTACCTAGGGTCCTGAACAAATTTTTTTTACAAAATATTTAAATACTAAAAAAAAAAATTTGTGTTTAAATATTTTTTAGTAAATTTACTACTAAATACTTAAACACAAAAAAATAGACAAAAACACTAAAAAATATATAAATAAATAGTAAATTTACTACAAAATATTTAAATAATAAAAAATATTTTTTAAAGTTTAAATATTTTGTAGTAAATTTACTATTTATTTATATATTTTTTAGTGTTTTTGTCTATTTTTTTGTGTTTAAGTATTTAGTAGTAAATTTACTAAAAAATATTTAAACACAAAATTTTTTTTTTAGTATTTAAATATTTTGTAAAAAAAATTTGTTCAGGACCCTAGGTAATTACTATCTTAAGCTGAAAAATAACTCAAACATGTTAAATATTTTCGTATGAGAAAATGATTTTGGTATTAAGAATGTATGAAAATTTCGAGGGTAGCCCGGGCCCTTAACTAAAAACTACCTGTTTTTCTTTAAAATCAGGCGTTCTATTACTTTAAAAACAGGCAGTTTTTAAAGAAACCTTAATAAATATTGTGTTTTTGTGCTTTGTCAAATGACTGGTAATGTCCATAATCACTAGTCATTTACTCTATATTGAAATCAAACATAGCTGCATGACTATTGAGTTAACTTAGTACAATCTGGGTGCAGTCTTGGCGGTCTCTGCTCGAAAACCGCTAAACGTGGTTCCGATTTTATTAAAACTAGCAGAAAATACTTAAGTGAATGTTTTTGTTCAACAACAATGTATGTTACAGTTTTATAACAGGAACAATACAAAGTTGCATTGCAAAGATTGTTTACGTGGAGTTTTTTCCCGAAATATGTAGGACCCAACATGACTTTCTATTAGTGTTGGTAAAAATAGCATTAGCAATAATAATTAATTGTTAAATGCCCATTAGCAATAATTAAATTAATCGTACTTGCTAAAAATACGATTGCTAATATTATCGTGCGTAGCAATAGTCTGCGATCATAAAAATCACGTCCGCGCGGTTTCGCACCGCGGCCCGGTGCTAACTGTTAATGAATTGCTATTTTTCACTCGATGCGAAATAATACTCTACGCGATGCGAACCGATAATTCACGAGGCTGCGTTTTTAGCAAATAGTAAAGCAATAATACTTAGCATGCTGTGACATCAAAATTAGCATGTTAATGAAATTAATTGAAAATAGCATTAAATTTAATTCCCATTACTACTTTCTATGACTTTCCATACTAATATTATGCATGTGAATGTGCGTCTGTCTATTTAGCTATCTGTCTTTGTGCGTTTTAAGCATAAAGGTCTATTCATGTTACAACGTTGCGAGGCCTTGCGGTGCATTTTTATAAGAGCCTTTCTAAACAGGCAGCCCAACACTGCGAACAGCAAACATCATGTCAATTCAATGTGCATCTTCATATTGTGTAGAAAAAAAAGTTTTGTTTTAATGGGATCATCACATTTTTATTTCCATTAATTAGGGCCTGTTTCACCACTTCTTGATAATGTGCCGAATAGGCTATTCACAACTTTTTTGACAGATTCTTCATACTCGATCTGTTAGTTAATTGGTGAATAGCCTATTCGGCACTTATCAGTGAGTGGTGAAACAGGCCCTTAGTCTCGTAGTTCTGAACAATGCTTGCACCTAAAAAGGCATGTTCCCGTCACGTGTCCCACGAAAAAGTTGACCAAAAAACATAAATAACACTTGTCCTATCAATGATTGCCGTAAAAACAAATTCAAGCATCCCAATTCCGACGGCCATAATAAATTACCGCGAGCTTTATTATCGATCAGGGACGGATCTAACTGGGGGCACCGGCAGCCATCGATTTTTCAACGCTGACAATGTAAAATCTATTGTTTTTAAAATAAAGCCCTGACGGATGGACAATAATTGATGTGACCACCGCGCCGGTTTAGAAAGGAAAAAATGAATAAATGCGTGTGGCACTCGGGCACTGCCGCGCTAAAGCTACCATTTTTATCAACTTTTACCTTACGTCTAGTCGCACGCACACTAACACCGTGCCGAAGTCTTTAGAACTGAAACAAGCTCGTTACGGAATTTCTTAATTCCCGCGTTAAAACTTAAAAGCTATGCAAGAGCTTAAAACGTCGAAAAATTTGATACTTATTTAAGGAGGTTTGTTGCTTTGTTACAGTGCGATGGACTTCGATGAAACGAAAAACATGACGAAATTTCGTTGTAGATATGCTACTTTTTACTGCAATAAAATCTACACTTTGTTCTCCATATACTATGAATTAAACCAGAAATAAACAGGTAACGACCAGTCGGATGTAGCACTTGTCCAGAAAGATACGTGCATATAAAACCCTTTCTTGTATGCTTGTAAAACCTTTCCTAAAGTTTGCTAATCACGCTACCGTTCCGAGCTGCGTATCTTTTAAATCCCCTAACGCCTATTTTATAGCATTTACCACAAAATGGACACCGAATATGCGGAACGGAAGTCTTCATATCCCACGGTGTCAGTTATCACCTAATATCATAATACCGTTCATCCTGTTTATCCGCAAAGAGCTATCGTGGTCATCCCTTTGACGGCACATGCATTACGGCATGAAATTTAATTACGGCATCGCTACCATGTGATTTAAAACCCCTTTGACAAAAATGTTGCGAAGTTCCACCCGTGAGGAAAAAAGCCATTTTCGGGTAAAGCCAATTGTCGGGCTTCAGCAGGAATTCACTTTGTGGAATTATTATAAAGGCAGTGTTTTAATTTGGCGTTTGGTGAATTCGATACTGATGGAAATCTTACGTCGTCTTTATACTGGTAGAGATACGTACGAGTTGTCTAATATATGGCATAATATATCGTTCTTAACAATCCCTACGAAATAATATTGCGTTTTTGGAGTGTTGAAAAAATGCCTATGTCTTTTTCCATGATTTACTCCATATAAGTACGCCAGATTTCATCAAAATCCAAGTTTTGGACGACCCTACTCTCTATACAAACAATATTTTCCTCATCATTAATAGTATAAAGTTTTCCCTCCAAGTTTTGCAATACAAATTCCACGGTTCAATAGCATTTTGTATAATTCGGTATTAGTGTTAGCAAGTTCTCGGCACGTTGTGAAGTTAGCAACATAAAAAACGAAGCCAACATCTGCGGACGATTGTTGCGAAACTTTAGTCATTTATTTGTAACTCTATCATACGGTCGCATTAAGGGCATTTAAGGGCTTCTAGTAGAAAATGCTAAATTATAGGTTTAGTAATAACTTTTGTACTATAATAATTTGTAGAGCCCAATTTTATTTTATTTTTCTGAAGAACCGAGTGAAATATGATATTTAAGTTATATACGCGCTTTATAATAATAATATTATGCATATTATACCTCTTAACATGTTTTATAATCGCCCTTATTTGTGCATCATGGGCCAATATGGACAAGCTCAAAATGAAAATCGATTTTTGCACACAAAAAGCCCTAGCCGATTAAATGCGTGCGATAAAAATCAATTTAACGTAAAAAAGAGTTGATACGGTACATAATATTATCTCACTATCGGAGCTCCAGCCGCGTGGAAAATCGAGAAGAAAAGCGATAAATTTGAACATAAATCCGAGTTACCGAGAACAAACATCGAGTACCTACGGTATCGAATGCCGCGACATTGTTCAGAGTAAAATATTACTGTGCCCTTATGTACGTTATTAGGTACTAGTTAGATGCTGCATATTTTGATATCTATAGAGCGAATGACGAATAAAATATGCTAAGAATATAATGTAGGAAGGTACTTTTTAACGTCTAGCCTGTCTGATTACCTGTAACTTATTTGCGCTTAAGCCGCTAAACAGTCTTTAAAAAAATGAAAAATAATGGATTTGCTTTCATTACCTGGTGATGCCATATTACAATAGTTATTATTTTGTAAAAAAATACGGTTTTGCGATAAACAAATTTCAGAGCAGCATATTTGCGGGCAACATCTTAAACAATAAACGTTTTCAACTTCAACCAGCAAATTGCAAAGTGAAATTAATGTTCGTCTGAAAAATCAAAATGGCGTAAGATACCTAGAAAGCTCCGAGGAATTGCGCACTGCATCATATCTAAAGAGCATTATTGTAGCGCCATAATAGAATAAAATGATTATAACTTTATACGTGAATTGTGAATTCAAGTTGGCGTACGCTGGCATTCTGGCTACATGATGTGTCATAATTCCATTTTCAATTTTTCAACTGTAATAGCATTATGTTGGGCGGCCAAAATGTTTAGTGTTTATATTAATGAACGTACAATTTCAATTTTGAATAAAGGCCAGTAACCTGATTCTGTAATTTAATCTAACATTGATAAAGCTTCAATCTAGACAGAAAGCTATCAAAATTGTATTCGCATATATATAAGTACGTCAAACTGCTGATTTAGGTACTTTTGATTAAGGTGACGCCATGTTGAAGTAAAAAACCGTGTTGGATGTGTTTGAGATTGCTTGTTTTCTATGCGAGGCTGGCCCGGCCTCTCATAGAAAACAAGCAATGGAACAGCAAAAAATTGAAGGGGCGTAGCGACAAAATGGTTTTTGTCGCGTAATTTAAAAACCATAAATAAATTCCATATAAGCTATGGACAAATTAAAGTGTATACTAGAACCAATTTATGTACAAATTTTGGAGGCTTATATCACTCTCCTCTGTTGGCAAAATAGGAATCCCTTTTTTTACAGAGGTCTTTTTGATTGAATATTCTGTGTTATAAAAGTTGACCAATCGTGTTATGCTATGGGTGATTCAAAGACAAAGACATGATGAATACCTGACAGTGAACTTTAATTTCTTAGCTTTAGTCATTGCTGAGAAAAATGGACATCGCTACAGCCAATTTATCAAGTCGTCACCTTAAATAAAGGGCTTATAATATTTTACCGAGACTTTTCGTATATTGATGAGCTAATTCAGAATTGCTGAATTTGGGTATAGTATGTGTGTTATTGAATAAAGGCCAGTAACCTGATTCTGTAATTTATTATAATTTGCTAGACTATGACCTAAATCTCAATTTACTTATCTACATGTAAACACTAATATCTAGGTAATTAAGAGCAGACTAATTGAAATGCTGATGTAATCAATTGTCGTAGGTCATGACATAGGTACGTGACTGTTTTACACATTGTTAAGTCTAAGATGTATGAAGATAGCAAGGTAGATTATTATTTCGTTTATTTAAAAATAATATTTCATACTTGTTAAGTGCCCCGTAAACGATCAAATTTGTTTGACAAACATGTTTGATGTCATTTACGTTTTCATAGTAAATTGTTTGACAAACGCTTCAAACAAAGCTGTACACTATCAAATTGTTTGACAAACACGTAAAATTTGACAAACAATTTGATCGTTTGCATTCGATCGTTTGACACACACATTTAACACCCTAGCAGGCGGCGTAACATTCATATTAATAGCTCTACAAAATATAATAGCAATTAATTTTATTTTTGATTTATAAATTTTACGACCTTTTTGGTTCTGTATATTAACAAGTGATTAATATACAGAATCAAAGAAGTGATTTGTTTGTTATTAAAAATTTTTTTTTTAAATTCTAGTTTAAACTTTTTGCCACAGAAATCGGAAAAAAAGTCGAAAGTTCTAGATTTCTCGCCATCCCGCCGACAATAGTTGTGGAACTCAAACATTTGAACTGTATAATCGGTAATTGGAAGCACCAGCATATCTTGCGGAGAGCGGCGTCATCGTTTTTATCCGATCTCAAATAGAACCAGCACTTCCGACTCTATTAGTTAGAGTCCAGTGATACTCAACCTTTTATACGGACTACAAACACGTTTAGATCTTGGTGTCGAGGGTCGCAACCCGAATTTTTGAGGTTAAAAAATAATGTTCTTCAAATATAACGATTTAGAAGTAGAAAACATTTCACGACTTTCACGAAGGCACTATTTTACTGGTGGGCGTGAATTTTAAAATGGCGGGTGCGGGCCACTGATAAAGTCCCGGCGGGCCGCAGGTTGAGTATAGCTGAATTAGACCATTGATTTTATCCACATGGCACTTCTCGTTTGATCTGCATCTATTCTTTTTACATTCTATGCAGAAGATTCAAGATTCTTTGTATTTTATAAAGTTTTTTTTATTGTCTACTCAGACAAGTTTTTTAATTTTACCGAGTAAATTGATTGATGATTTTATAAGTGAAAACTTTATTTTGCTAAAATTAGTTTAACCCGTTGGAACTGTAAATTTTAAATAAAAAACAGAGTACCTCCGCACCAAATAAATTTATCATAGAGATACTTATCTTCTCTGACCTTTCCGCTATATTGTAAGCGACAGACAGACAAATTTTCAAATTAATAAAATTGCTACAGACGTACAGCAACATGGAAGTACAGTAGTAAGTTTCGAAAAACAATCTTGCGATTCCGCCCGAAAATTGAAATAAACAAATAAGAGAGCCGATAACCGTAAATCGTCGAACTCATAACAGAACCGTCAATATGCATAAAGAAGCTTATGCCTGCAGTATTGGACAATAAAATAGAATTTAGCGTCTCCCGTCGACAGTTATGAAGACTGACGTCAAGTTTTATTGCGAGATGGCCGGCCTGGGACGCCGTGACAGGTTGAAAAATTAACTTTTTAATGGACAAACAAGGAACGTCAATAAAAGTTGCAGCTTTTCGATGAATCATCTATAACGTTTATATTTTGCGAAATTGTTGGTTGGTTTAGCTGTTAGGGACCCTTTTTTTAAATAAAATAAGGGGGCAAACGAGCCAACGGGTTACCTGATGGAAAGCAACTACCGTCGCCCATGAAACTCACTACATCAGAAGAGCTGCAGATGCGTTGCCGGCCTAAAAAATTGGGATGATATAAAATACCATTAATATGTTGCAATGCTATCTGCACGACAAAATATCATCTGATTATTTTGTTTTGTTTCTGCTAATCGCCGACACGTACATTAGTTAAAAAAATGTAAATTCAACTGCTGCAATTAATAATATGTAGTTAAGTATATTATATTCTAACAATTTTTTTAACCCTTTATTAAATTTAGTATTTATATTGTACTAAACGGTTAAATAACGTGGAATTGCAATATTGTACGAGTATATTATATACCTACAATATTATACAGTCTTTGAATTGACTTTAACTTTAGCTCATTTTATTTACTTTGCTTCGCCACTAGTTAAAATCATCTGAAAATTATCCAAATTATTCTCTTGAAACAACACATCCAAGTTTATTACTCAATCCAAAATTAGCATGCTCATTAATATGTGCAGAGTGCGCTGAGAAAATTAGATGATAGTAATTTGGCAACACCTCATATAAATTAGCCCGCTCTGCGCGAATATGCCGACTTAATGAGCATGCTTGCTTAAATGATCTGCACGAATAGTTATGCTAAACTCGAAATGACACGCAGGGCCCTGACAGCTCAAGAGGCACAAAGCAGTACCTTTTTTATATAAAACGATCTTTTGCCCGTGGCTTCGCTCGCGTTAAGAAGTAAGTATTATTTTATACAAACTTTCATCCCCTATTTAAACCCCTTGGGGTTGAAATTTATCAAAATCCTTTCTTAGCGAATGCCTACGTAATAATATCTATCTGCATGCCGAATTTCAGCCCGATCCGTCCAGTGGTTTGGGCTGTGCGTTGATAGATCACCATGTCAGTCAGTCACCTTTGAGTTTTATATATATAGATAGTAAAGAGGGAAACAAGGAAACGGGTCACCTGATGGATAGCAACTACCATCGCCCATATACACTCGCAACGCTGTGGACATACGCTTTCTTCTTGAAGGTGTGCAGGTCGTATAGGTCCCGAAATACTGCTGGTGACAGTTCGTTTCAGAGTTACCTACTCTAGTTTGAGACGGAAGCACCGAGGCTACATTTATATTATACGTCGATTTTACGGCATTTTGGCCGCTACACCGAATAGTATTTGTAACGAAGTATTTGAATAGCGGCGCGATGACGTTGTCTTTTGCATACAATTTCTTGTTATCTCGGTGTGGCTGCCAAACCGCGCTTTCAGACGCACACAATATATAAATCGAGTCTAAGCAGTTCTACTATTTTAATGCAACCTACTTCGTTCCTTGTTCAAAGCTGTCCCTTTCCTTATAAACTACTTAACTTTGATGGTTTATATGATAGCGATAATAATTATTGCAGTATCAGATTCTGCCCGATACTTTATTTCCGTTGTCTGGCACCTGTAACACAAGTCCTTCAGGTACTTAGCATGGGGCCAGACTGACGTGGTGTGAAGCGTCCATAGATATTATTATTATTATTGTTACTTCAAGGTGCCGAAATTCGCTTATGGTGCGGTTACTCTTTTTCTATTCACTGACTTTTTCCGGGACTAAATGTATCATCATAGTACCAAACTAGATCAAACTCAGTGGAAAAAAGAGGTTACAGATCAGACTCATTTTAATATCTGTATGGCTAGGTAGAAAGCAAAAAATAGTTCATGTTTTTGATTATCAAAATGTATTAATGCTGTTATGATCTGGTTTTAACTTTCATTAAGACGACCGCCATCAATAAAATATGCTGATGACTGCTCTACGTTCCCGAATTCTGGTATGTCATGCTACATTCCCATGTCACATAACATTAAACTGCACTTTGGCGTTGTTTCGGACAGTGATCGATCGAACGGGTTACGCTGACGGACAAAAATCCACAGATAAGTACCCATCAATTTCTCTGCGCTAACAAAATGAAGAAACTTTTCGCTTTATGATTTATTACAGTATCATCGGGCCGGAACGTGGTTATTGCGCGGAATATTCTCCGAGTATCGCCGAGTACTTGACAACATTTTTTATTATGAGAGTATGCTTGATATTCTTTAGCTCAAAATAATTGGAAGGAAAAGATATTGCAGTGATATTATCAGGCGCTTCGAAATATGTTTAGTTAACTAATATAAGAACAAAGAAAAATTTGAGTGCTACATCACGTAATTTACTGGAACTGTATTTGAGACATAAAGATACTTACTTGATAAAAATTATTTTACGGCAATAATATACACCAGTGAGCAATTATAATATATTATATGTAATTATTTAATTACGTAAGTAGTCGATCCATATAACTTAAGTTTCTTTACGCATAAACTACTGAACTGTTTTTAGTGAACTTTGGTAAAATAGTTGATAGATTCGGGCGTTACTTTGCGGAAATCCATAGCTTAAAATTTTATATGTTTTTTATATTTAGCAATATTCCGCGAAATTAATAACAATTTTTTTTTATGTAAAATACTTATGAGTCTCGGGAAAGGACACAGACGCTCGCTGCAAAAGAAATGATGCGACAAAATTGCAGATAAAATCCAGGGAAATAAAAATACTACAAAAATTATGACTACAGATAAAGTTGTTGATATTTCTTCGCATAATCCTAGATTTCTATAAATTATCTATGTCAGTTGACATGCGATATATCAAATTCGGTGCGCGAGTATCGTAAATATGTTACGTTTAAAACTTGGAAGTTACGCGGTAAATCACATACTGTCCTCAGCTTGGAAATAGAATGTAGTTATGATAGAAACGTGTTTTGTACGGTGGCCAATTTGGAATCATAAGATGAAGTCAACAAACGTTGCTTTATACTATCCCTGTTGGCTGTAATTACTAATAAAAACTTCTTAAACATGCGTTCAACGTGTGAATAGTTAAACAGGAGTTTTTAAGTTACACACATGATGTTACACAGAGTCTATACAGAGAAATAAGTATGGAAATGACAGCATCGTTACACAGGCCTTATGTCAAAAAATGGTTATTACTAGAAAAAATCTTATGCACCCTCTATACACGCTGTGTAACTTTTTATTAGTAAGAAGGTTTTTGTTTACCGTACGTTGTATAGAAATTCAGCTATCGCGTGAAACCGTCCCTTATTGTTGGATAAAACTATAATATCCTTTCCCGGGACTCAAAATATTATCTTAATACCATATTTCATACATTACATCGGTTCAGTTTAAGCATGAGGAGGTAACAGACAGACACTTTTAATTGACACTTTAAATGAAAGAATGAAAGACCACTTTAATATGCACAAACATAATGTAGATTCTTAAAGTTTTACCTTTGAATTCATTTAATCTATTAATAGAGAACGTACAAGAGATTATTATCAACATAGAGTCATGAGCTAGTTATTAATCTGTAATCTCTTTGTATCAAGACAATTTACTAATGACGCCGGCACAAGAGCTTCTAGATAGCTATCGATGCTGCAAGTAAGCTAGCTTCACATGAGGCGAAATATTCTTTTTAAGCTATATTTTCTGCGTTGGCCTGTAAACTGGCGATTATGCGAAAGTGAATCATACTCGTCTAATATTAGTTATGATGCACAGCGGGGCTAAAATGGTCGTTTAGCAATTCCTCTCAATGTACAGAAAATGAATTGTCAAAACTGTCAAAATCACGAATGTCAAATTTAGACCAATTCAATTGGTCTAAATTCATACTAATTTGACATTCGTGAGTTTGACCAATTCAATTGGTTTATATTCGGAGCGGAAGAAATCAAATTCTAACGAATCCAATTTGCATTTTCTTCGTTAATAGAAGTTGGTACCGTTTAAAAACTGAATATTTCTGGCACACAAGAAGATAGACTTTGAATTATACATTCCACAATGTTTGGGCTGACTGTTCCAATTTTAAATCACTCGACATTTAGAAAAAATAGAATCACTTCTTTATCTTGCGTTTCAATGTGAGTGACCTATTAGAACCTTTTAAATTATTATTTGCACCAATATTAATCAACGACAAACATACAAATTCATCTCTTATATAAGTATGCCGTTTGCGTTTAATTCCATATCTCGCTATGTGTGTAGAGAGCCTTAGAACTGAACATAATTGGATGCGGACTGTTTGTATGGGAGCTCTAACGCCCGCCAATAATTACATTTTTAAACGAAAACTTCATTAAGCTTTTATCTTAAAAAGCTTTATTTAAGTCTAGTCCGTAAACTTTTCAATTATAAGTAGACAAATACAATTATAACTAGTTTAAAAGCTTTTATAGAGTGAATATTTCTTATAGATAACATAAATATAAAAGACTATAATGGAAGATCAATTCAGAATTGGGTTTTGAGTCTCATATTACTTTTCAGCTTGGATATTTTAGACAAAGGTGCAGTTGGAAGTTCCTCCCACTTTTTAAGTGTTTTTTTCTTAAAATTATCCATATCCCATACTGGAATTGGCCATGCACTTTAAAATTGGCATAGTTAAAAAATTTGTCCTTCGATCGCGGATTCTTAGAAATCTATTGAATTGTTATCGCGGCCGCATATTGTGGCCACTTGGGAGTTGAAGTGTGTCGATTATTATTACGCCGATTCAGGAACTAGCCCAGCGAGAAAAACCAGTAAGAAACTCGCTCGGGGCAATCTAGGTCACCAAAAAGATGGAAAATCCATACTAATATTTTAAACTAGTTGACCCGGCAAATGTTGTTTCGCAATTTAAAGTATTGCTACTTCATCAGTTGATACATAGATACATCAGAGGGGTGGGGGGAAAACTTGTGTACACCTGATGTTAAGTTGGAAAATACATTTAATAATATGAAGTAAATCCATTAAAGAAAAAATTTGATACAAAATCTGACCCCCTTTTTGGGGGGGGGGGTGAGGGTTATACACCGGATGTTAAGTTGGAAGAAGACAAATATATCTGCGAAAACTGCATTCAAATCGGATCAGTAGTTAGAGATTCTTTAGGTTCCGAAAAAGGACATAATATGAAACTTTTTATCACGGAAAATTTGAGGGTTCCCGCGAATTTTGGCGCAGCGGAGTTGCGGGCGTCATCTAGTTACCTACTGAATTTTCTGTTCTGTTCTGAAATTCTTATCTTCTTATATTGGCAACATTCATGACAGTGATGCAGTTTGACATCTTTCCGGTCTTTAGTATGCTTTACGGATTTTAGGGATTTTATAAACACCTTGCCAATCCGAAAAACAAAAATTGAGGTCACCCAATCAATCTCTAATTTTTTCAACAAACGGAAGAAAACATAATTATTATATACAATGGTGCATATAAATATTTTTAGTTAATCGCATATCGTAAAAGCACCAGTAAATAAATAAATTCCTGTTCAATAAATTTAGCATTTCCGAACCAATACGACCTGCAAACCTTCAAGAAGAGAACGTATTCCCGAACGTATTTCCTTTTATGTTGCGAGTGTCTATGGGCGAAGGAAGTTGCTTCCCATCAAGTGTCCCGTTTGCTCAGTCGTCTCCTAATTTTATAAAAAAATTCTGGAGATAAATAATGCAAGAGAATTAAACAAAGCACCATTAATAAGTTTAAACAGTATCGATGTTAAATATTCTCTCATCAGAACTGCTCATTACGCCGATAAATATAAAAACAATTGACGTAACACATCAAAAGACATCGCATTAAAAATAAAATTGTTTTATATATCTGAATTTTGGAGCAAAAATTTTCAGAACTTTCTATATACTATGTTATGGTCTACCACCGGTTCTAAAACTAACCCAGCGAAAAAGGCGAAAAGGAAACTCGCACGGGGCTTTTTACCAAAAAAGTGGAAAATTTGTTAGATGAAAATAAAATTTACAATGTTGTAACTTAATCTAAACAATATAGAGTCAACATGAATGTATTGCTTTCGAAAGTTTGTATGATATGGTTCTTACCATATTGTAGTAGATAGGTGTTATTTACGTGACTTTTTAACTATCTTATGTTATGTAATATTTACGTGGCTTTGTAAATATCATTAAGTTAATGGCATCCAACATCGAATCGTATAGTTAAAGAAAAATAAAACACCTTACGAACGCTTCATTTATAAACTGATATCTGGTACGAATAATTTCGTTCCGTTTCGTTTGTTTCCGTCGTTATTAACTTTAAACGCTGGTTTTGATTTTTTAGGTCACGCATTTTTGCAAGTGCAAATAAAAGCCTCATTATATTTTGTATCTTATAACTACTCAACAATATAAGCTGCAACATCTATAGATTTAACGTCGATGATAATTAGGCTAGCGCGTTTAAAACTGGATATTGTTTCGTATTTGTTCGAGGACTTTTCATACCGCTGTTTGTATTGTAGCAATCATATTTCGCACGATTACTAATTATATTGGTTTTCATGAGCGCGTTTACAATGATCTAGTAGCTTGTAATATCCATATTACATATACTAATATTAAATATACTAATAGTATAATATATATTAATTAATATTATATAATATACTAATATTATAAATTCGAAAGTGTGTCTGTCTGTTTGCTGCCTCTTCACGCCCAAAACGCTAAACCGATTTTGCTGCAATTTGGTATGGAGATACTTTGAGTCCTGGGAATGGTTAATGAATATATCATACTTTTTGTCTCGGAAAAATGTATGGTTCTGCGTTATAAACTAATTTGACGCAGCGAAATTGCGGGCGTCATCTAGTGCTTAATATAAGAGAAGCCAGTTTCATCAAAACCAGGTCAGTTTGCGCCGGATTTTAAAGTGCTCAAGAGTGTGCGCAGTACACAAGAGAACTCTCTCTTTCTTTACTCTCGTAACCCAGTGGGACGGACGACCGACACGACTGGCGAGAGATCAAGCGCAGGACCGACTTTTTACACACCCATCCGACGCACGAATCATCTTACTTGTCAGACAATCAGGTGATCAGCCATCCGAGAGCCGAGATTCGAACCCACAACCTCCGAGTCAAGAGCTACGCTCTAAACCACTGGATCACGGTGGCGTTACCTTTGTACTGGGGTTCACCAGTACTATTACCCATATCCACAGTAGAGGTCCAGTGCCACTCATTAAATTCGACCAGCTTCAGCTCGGGTATAGTTATAATTGTTTGATCCACAAAACAAATTTACAAGTGCTTCAAGTTAAACATGTCTGGTAATAGATTGTGCCGTCTTATGCCAGCGTTACTTAAAACTTTATAATTGAGTACGTTATTGTAGAGCGAATTAAAGAGTTCTTAACGTGCTACAATACGATATACGATTGGTCGTATCGTTTTCATACCAACGGAACGACATCTTATATCGAATAGTAGGCTTGACACACAATACGATATAGTACGGTCAGTCGTACCGTGGGTATTAAAATTTTGTGGCTGTAGTTTGGCTATGTTGGAGGCTATGTAAATAAGTCTAAAATAAACATACTATTACAAAACCTTATGAGTTAGACTGGGAACATATTGAAATAGTAGACACCACATTAGAAAATATCAAGAGCTATAATTTTATCCGCTTAACAATATTTATTGTTTCTTTATTGATTTGATTAGTGCTATCGCTAGTTAAATTCTTGACTTATTTCACTAGACCTTTTATAAATAATATATTATTTTAAGTATCTGTGATATTAAAATATAAATATCGTATCGGATCGTATAAAGGAAATCTTAAGGTTCCTAAATGAGTCTTATATTTTATGGATTAATTACATTGTGAAAAAACATACATCAAACAGGGCACAACCCTCGCCTTATGTAATTATTTTGTTAATTACTTCGTTAATAACTCACGAACATTCCAGAAGATGTAACAAATGCGTGTGGTATTTATTTTATTTTTCGTAATCTGCGCGAATAGGCCAGTTTGGATAAATACTGCCTTACAAATAACGACGGAAAATTCTGCTGCATTATGTGTCGGTGTGAACTGTGTGAACGGACCTTTATCGAACGAAATAATACACCTTAATGTTAACACCAAAACGCTTTTACGTAATTCTAGTTTATTCGGCTGTGTAGCACACAATATACCAAATAAAACGCCAATGAAAACTATGCCATGAAATAGTCTTTTATATGAGGTGAAGCGCCTAAGTAGGCTATTCAAATGCTACAAAAGAAACTTTTGAGTTAATTTTCAATAAATAAATGTAACAGAAACTTTTCTTTTGTTTTTCACTAGTAACCTTAAGTTTATGACCAATGACCATTCTAGTAATTACTAACGGACACCCTAAATTCTGTTGCAAATGTTAAAATTAGCAAAAATATCAATTGATACTGATTTTAAACATACTTCATGAAACAAAACAGCAATAAAATTCGCGTTACGGCATTAAAAAGTAATGCCGAAATTCGATTGATGAAAATGTTCGAAAGTGTTACATTTGGAGCGGCGCACTTGAATTTGTTTTATTGAAGAGCGTATCCTTAACCTCTGCGAGAGGAAAATATTAAAATTTTCAACATTTTAGGGTTCAGCACACGATAAATAAAATATAGGTGCGCATTTCGTGGCGTACCATCATCGTGTGCGCGGCAGAAAGTTACGCGAAAAATGCACAGTGGAAGACTGCCACTCATCAAGGTGATGAGGATGGTATATTTTTCGCGTGGAACGGTGGCGAAAAGTTGCTGGAGGTATAATTCCGAACAATTCCGCAGAGCGCTCCCCATGATACAACCGTAAAAGGAGGGTTTTATTTCGATACAAGCTGAAAGTTTTTGAGGTTCGAGTACAAGCAGTTTTTGAGGCTTCGTTACAAATATTAGCCTAATATTATGGTCTATTCTATATCTGTGTCAAATTTTATTACATTCGGGCTAGCCGTTTACATATTGTGATGTTTTAGCCAACATAAGAAATAGGGATTCATTTTTATTTCTACAGGTTTAAAGAAATCTCACTTCTTCAAATCTCACTCGAAACTGGATTTGATTTTAGACTTGCCAGGGAAGGAAAGCTTTTTAGAAGAATCAATCATAAACCACCAACATACATAATATAATTTTTTATAGTGAAAACTTCTTTAGCGGTGTTGTGCAAAATTTTGCATGGGTCAAAAATATTAAACTTGCCTGACCTGATCAAAAATTCATAAGAGTATAACCACGGGTGTGGCTTCGAAGAGGAAGTACGTCCCCCCTCTTTCTATTTCAAGGCGAAAATATATGCCTGCTTCCGTTGTTTTCTTTTTTTCTTTCTTCTACTTATGTAGGCACCCTCGGTGTGTAACCCTAAGACATATTATATAATTTTATAACGAAAAAAGTTGTTTTTTGTGTTCAAATTACAATAACCTATTGATACAGAACCACTGGTATCCGGACACTCACACTTGTCCTGCCAATTGCCGGCTGCGCCTGAATGGCGGATAACGACTTCGGATATTTATGAATAACGAGCCTATTCACTGCAGGTCCAATGGAGGTATAAAACAGAAAATACCTCTTTATCAACTATAATTCAAACCTTGATCCAGTTTAGAGAGGAGACACACGAATGGTAATGTATGAATTCGTATAATGTAGGTGCGGTAGTGTGTCTGTTTTTTACGTTTAAGCTGCTTAACCGATTAGATATAGTAGGCATGGATGGATAGTATTTATCGTGTTTATGGGTATTATTTAAATTTCTTTTACCTACAAAATTATGTAATATAATATGGTCAATAATGTTGATTGCACATTGCACTATGTTAAGCAAAGCTGATATAATAATAACATCGCTTGCTATAATCTTATTTTATTTTTAAAATTTTTGCTATCTTATGTGTATGTAAATTTTAATGGAAGATAAGATAAATGCAAGCTAAAAATCCACTTCATTATAGTATTTTTTAATTTTTAAATAAATATACATAGAGGTAATATTATTAGTAATCCAAAAGTTTTATCCCTCAGTGTGTCCCAGCACTAGAGCTCATAAGAGTATGTACTACTAACATTTCATATTCACGATTCACTAGAACTTTTATAGAACACTTAGTTTATGAAAGTCTGGCGGATGCGACCTGGCTTGTGATACTTCTAATTTTTTCGTTTCTTTCAATCGTATTATGAAAGTTTTTAATGCATAACTTGTGAGTAGATGAAAAGAATAATTTTCGAAGTAGAATGCTTTATATTTTTGGGTTAAAAATTAACAATCACTTTGATTGTTTACAGAAACAGCGAAATGAATTATCACAAAATTACTCTGTATATTTTTCATAATTGAATATTTATTATGGCTTAAATTAAATTATTATGAAATATTAATACCGAGTTATATTTGTATAATTTTCAATTTATGAAACGAAAATTGCGATGGCTTAATAAATCATAAAACATGCACATAAAGAAAAAAAGAGCTATAACTACACCTTACTTCGCCAGTCGGGTAAAAGAGTGTAAACACTTGGTGAAATCTAAATTGGATTCGTTCGCACAATGCCAGTCGATGGAACACTCTGACTTTATCGCACTCAATAGGCCGTAGAGACCACACGGTGCATAACAATTTCCCGGATCACGCCAACACCCGGATATTCTCGGTAATATTATATCCGGGTGTGTGGAAGTTTATGCTAAATCTAGGAGAATTACCTTACGCTAATAGCATACGGTCTCATGATTTGGATTTTTTTCGATAAGATTGAAAATGGTGTGAAATTGTTAGTGGGTGGAAAAATTGCTCTCGAGACAATCATTATGAGGAAAAACGCACTTGGTTGGGCCCATAAGTATTGATCCATCCATTCCTCTAGACTAGGCCGACTATATGCAATAATGCACATTTAAAATAACCCCTCTTCGGCACTATAGAATTGTACGTTTGTAGGTCTCAATTTTAATTGAAATGGCTAAATAATTAATGTAGACGTATACAAGCCTGAAACAGTATTAGAATACAATAATGTTACACCGTTAACACCGTCGCATCGGCATGGTCTGAGGGACCATTTGCGACCCCAACGCATCGAAGCATATTGAATTGGCAGCGGACCGAGCGGGACACAATGACCACCAATTAAGGGCATCAAATAAAATTGAATAGGAAACATTTGTAGAAAATTGCTGAACCCTAAGCCGAAAGGGCCAATTTGCATTTTATTAGCATGAGATCAGAATAAAAATGTGTTTATTCAGGGCTGAAAGCGAGAAGGTCCGGAGGCGCGCGCTAACTTTAAATGGTGTTCCAAATAATGAGGTTTCTGGAACTTCCCCGAATCATATTTACGTTGTGATTTTTGCGAATTCAGCGTTCGCGATCATTTTTTCTATCGCCCCCTCAGTTTTTTAATGATATCGACGTTTCATTATTCTGTAAAGGGCGAAAATTAAAAAAAGAAGACAGCATGACCATCAGAAAAAAGTTTCCTTTCTATGAAAGAATAGATAAAGTAGCAGAATGACAAAGAAAATCTGTCATTTTGTCCCGTGAATCTGCCAGTGTTTCTATTCAATCGCATTTCAACTGTAGTAATTCTAACCCGTTCTAACTCTGCTTTCTTACATTCTTAAAAATAAGGACACTTCTCGAAAGAGCTTTGCTTACTGAAAGGTAGAGTAGGGTAAAAGCCTTACTTTTTAAGCCGAGATGATTCTATCTCAGGTTTATTTAGACGACACGCGCATTTCTATTCCGATATTGCTTTTTAAATTTATACCACCTTTATTTATGTTATCCCAAAGGGTTCATTTATGGGTAGCCATTCGATGCTGTTATGACAATTTTACGTGAGTTTGTATTGCCATTAACGCATTTATTGACGGCCAATATTTATGTAGCATATTGAGGCATATTCGTAATGTTTTCCGAACGATCAAATAATTTTGAATGTGGAATTTATCGAAGTGGGTTAATAACCGTTTTATTACGTTTTTTATTTATGTTGTTTATGGCAATGTTATGAAAAAATAACCACCAAGAATTATGTTCAAGAAATTTGCCATTCTTAAAAAAATAGTACAATAATATTTAGTATTTTATAAATTATGTAAGGCTTAGGTTTGCACTTTGCAAAGACATTTTATAATATCAATAATAAGTTTTCTTATTTTCATTTTTAATTTCTATAAAAAGCATTTCATCTATTTTAAAGTATTAAAGAACTTCTTTTGATAAAAACCAGCCAAGTGCAATCTCAATTCGTAGACAAAAGGGTTCCGTAAAAAATGTCTGAACGTTTACTATAATATGACCGCCCCTTAAATGTTAATTTTAATTGCTTTTTAGTATTTTTAATTACTGACAACAAAAAAGCATGTACGAAAACCTCGACTGTAATAAAATTATCATAAGGAAGCATAGACAAACGTACATACAAAAAGATATAAAAGAAGTTCTTAGCAAGTGTGTCTCATTTTAACCCTCTGTGTACGGAATGCTAAAAATGATCCCCTATTGTATGTTTTTAACAATAGAAACTTTTGCAAAATATATGCGTCGCAGTACATCATAAAAATAATAGATCACCGTTAAAGAGGTGATTTCGAGCTCAATTACGCAAAGACAACTTTGAGTGAATCATTCGAATATAAACCGTTTGCTACCGCAACTAGGTAGAGAATAGCTCGGCAATATTCGTGTAGGCTTTGTAAATATTTGTGCCAAGTTCACAATTTGCCTACAACACGTAATCCATCAACGTCAGAGGTGCCGGAGATAGTAAAGGCGCAGTTACATTAGATAAGTTACGGTCAATCTGCTTTAGGGATTCTAAGAAATGTCGAGGATTCACTTCTTATCATATTTACGATGAAAGGCCTTTGAAAAGTCAATTGCTTTTTAAAAACTATAAAGTGTGCACTTTTTGGGATTAGTAAAAAAATTCGGGCACGTAGATAACGAATCGATTGCCGGCGCAGCGTACCAGAGGAAGCAATATTCTCCTCTTTTTTAGGATTCCGTACGCAAAGGGTAAAAACGGGACCCTATTACTGAGACTTCGATGTCTGTCTATCTATCAGTCTGTCTCCAGGCTGTAACTCAAGAACCGCTATAGTTAGACTTCTGAAATTTTCACAGATTGTGTATTTCTGTAGCAGCTATACTAAAACTAAAAACGCAATAAAATTAATATTTAAGTCAATAGTCAAAAATTATTTATTCCATTATTTGCATATACAAAATTTGGACATGTCAAAATCACAAAATTAAAAAAATATATATAAATAAACAATAAATAAAATATAACAAAATCACAAAAATTTCAAAATAATCATTATATAACATCAGGACCATTTCATAAATAAATTAATTAAAATACATCAATAATTCTTCATTATAAAAAAACATGTCAAAGTTTAACATTCCAAGCATTTTTATCCTGTACATAATCTGAAATTTTATAATAGGCTTTTTCTTGGAAAAGGGGGTAATGGTGTCATGTAAGCGATCGATTGCAATCGTATTGTTTTGGCTGTTACGTGATACGAAATTGCGATTTTGGAGCAATTATCGCGCAATAATTGCTATCGCATTGCTCTCGCAAGATACGTGATACGGCTGCCGTAGTAGCGTAGCACTGTTACTCCGTAGCGATATGTAACAGTGCTACGTAGTCGTAGCGCTACGAGATAGTAGCGTAGCACTGTTACTCCGTAGCGCTTTGTAGCAGTGCTACGCAGTCGTAGCGCTACGAGGTAGTAGCGTAGCACTGTTACTCCGTAGCGCTCTGTAGCAGTGCTACGCAGTCGTAGCGCTACGAGGTAGTAGCGTAGCTCTGTTACTCCGTAGCGCTTTGTAGCAGTGCTACGCAGTCGTAGCGCTATGTAGTAGTGCTAACTGCTCCGTAGTCGTAGCGTTACAATATTGTATTAGCGCTACGAGGTAGTAGCGTAGTACCGTAATACTTCGTAGCGCTTTGTAGCAGTGCTACGTAGTCGTAGTGTTACAAATTACAATGTTGTATTAGCGCTACGAAGTACGAGGTAGTAACTAGTAGCGTAGTACTGTAATACTCCGTAGCCCTATGTAGTAGTGCTACGCAGTCGTAGCGTTACAATATTGTTTAAGCGGTACAAGGTACTAGCCTTGTACTGTGTAGCACCATGTATAATATTGTAGAGGTATGTAAGTAATAGTGTACCTCTAGCGATATTATTGTCTCACCCACTACATGAAAAAGTTTTTGCTGGAATTTTACTTATTTTCATAAGTTGCATATAATAATATTTATTAAAAATGCAAATATTTCCCAGCTATCAACAATATAATTTACTAGGAAACTAAAAATGCTCCATTTTACAGAATATATATTCTACAATGGTTGAATTGCTATATTAAAATATGACGGTTTTCTTGCGGGAAAGCGCTATTACAATGTTCAAATAGCCTGCAAATTCACGAATAGTCTGGTGACGGTTTGACGTCTTGACGTTGCAAGAAACCTAATGGAAAATGAACCTAGTTCGCTATCGCAGTGGAGCAGAGCCTTAATTCAGACATTAAATGTAATTGAATGAAATTGTCAACGCAATAATTCACAGTCACAACTCGCCGTGATATGACTGGCAGATGAATGACGAAATTAATGTAATCTTGTAATAAATTACCGTAATAATTACAATTGTAATTTTCGTATTACTGTAATTGCTTTGGTTTGAGTAATTATTGTTAAATGTTTGTCTAACGTAGTGCAGTATTTGAAATGGAGATTTTTAGCAGCGTTGTTCACTTTTTTTTGTCATTAATATCCTGAGACATTTCTTAGAACTCAAAGTGCCTCAATTATATTTACCACAACAAAATCAGTTGAGCGTAAGCGTGAAGAAGATAATATTTAAATAATAAGCATTTGTATGATTAATTTGATGACCTCGGTGGCTCAGTTGATGGGCTATTGGTAGCTCAAGCCGGGGGTCGCGGGTTCGAATCTCGCCGACGGAACAAAAAGTTTTCAAAGTTCCTGGGTCATAAATATATTGTGTATTATATAATAAAAATCTTAAATATATAGGTACTTATACTGCGTGACTGGTGAGACATTTTCAATACTCGAGGACGTGATATTTGGCTATTATATTAGTTGGAAAAAAATAATATAAAAAAATAATATCAATTGATCACTGAGTAAATGTAGCTTAAAGTTAAATAATTATTTACCCAACGCATGGACACCGCGAGCGGGAGGGGTAGTTGTGTGGTGTTTCTTTGGTATCGCACGCCTCTGCACCGGCCGCATAGTATGCCTACTTGCCTAGCCGCGTAATTTACTTAGTATCCATGATTCATTTATTTTTGGGAAATTCGGAAAAAAATTAAGAACCTAATTTTATTACATAATTATAATGAGAATCGAGTACAGAGTACTCTCCATAAGTATCGGTAATGTCTCACCATGTTGTAGTATAAAAGTATTAAATATATTAATTCCGTTGTCTGGTACCCGTAACACAAGTCTTTCAGGTACGTAGCACGGGGCCAGACTGACGTGGTGTGAAGCGTCCATAGCTGATATAAGCGACCATAATAAGAATTTATTATTATTAATTATGCGGATTAATAGTATTTGTAAATCAATGAAACACCTATTATGTCTTATCGTAAAACTATTTAACACTCGATCAGATACATAAAATTCTCCCAACCGAATACACAAGTACAAATCAATAGGGAATGTGGTCGACTGGTTGCGGTCACCCAGGTTCTTACGATTTGTTACCCAAAGGGATTGATGGTTACAAATGCTAGATTAATTTGGGCACAACGGCCCGCACGGGTAACCCTTTCGCAAAATTTGAGGTGACGTATGGAGCTATGAAAATGTCAGTGGGACACATTTGTCAAGACTAGCCCCTAGACAGCTAAAGCCTTTAGTCTACCTATTCAGTTTGGCACAAATTGCCGGATTTAGGGCATATTGCGATGCATTTTCGTGCGATTTAAATATTATTTTTAACGTTTATTGAATTGTTAGATAACGAGTATAATTAATATGTTTTGAGTGTAAATTAATATGTTTTGAGTGTAAATTGAAAGTGAGTAAAAGTAATATGGGCCAGGATGCCTGATGTAAACAAAATAAATAAATAAAAATAAAAATAAAATAAAAGAGGGGCTGATCTCAGGTCTGAAAATATAATCTCTAATATCTTAGCTAACATAATATTAAATTCTAATATTGTGGTGAAGGCAGTTGCCAAACTCATCCGAAACGGCTGGACGAATTTTGATAAAATTTTCTGCGCTTTTTGGGTTCTTCTAAAAATCGACTAACATCTTTATACAGGATGTAACAAAACTAAGTCATAATACTTTAGGGTGTGTATGTGTTCCTTGTAGAGAGTTCACTGTGAAAGTAGCAGCGCTGAAAGTCTATTTTTTTTTTCACTTTTGCATGGGGAAACTCGTGACGCTGGGGCGCTTGCCCATACAAATGTGAAAAATATTGGTCTTTCAGCGCTGCTACTTTTACAGTGAACTCTCTACAAGGAATACGTATACACCCTAAAGTATTATCACTTACTTTTGTTACACACTGTATATAAAAAAAAAATGTATATAATATGACAAAACGTTATTAAAAAATCAAAGTAAATGCTTTATATTACTTTAGAATTAATTCATGAAGCCCCAAGCGATCGCATGCGACCGCGATAACAATAGATAAGTTGTTTTTCTCACGATTTTTTTTTATTAAATAAGGGGGTAAACGAGCAAACCGGTCACCTGATGGTAAGCAACTACCGTCGCCCATGGACACTCGCAACATCAGAAGAGCTGCAGGTCCGTTGCCGGCCTTTTAAGAGGGAATACGCTCATTTCTTGCTGGTTTGCAGGTCGTATAGGTCCGGAAATACTGCTGGTGACAGTTCGTTCCAGAGTTTTACAGTGCGCGGCAAAAAGTTACGCGAAAAACGCACTGTGGAAGACTGCCACTCATCAAGGTGATGAGGATGGTATGTGTTTCGCGTGGGACGATGGCGAAAGTTTGACGGGTTAATTAATTAAATTGACTTTAATATTTTACGTAAGTACATTATACATCTGATCCATAATCCGCGGGATACCAATAAATTATTTACCCGGATTCCAGAAACATTTTATAATAATGAAGGAAATGCGTTCGAACAAAAGCCGCCAAAACAAAGAGGAATAAGTCAACTTCGTTCAATCAAATATAAGCTGTTTTGAGAACAATCGCGTTATGTCAACACTGAATTTAATTTAGACAAAGTTCGATAAAATTCACTCGAACAAAAGGTAATTATAAGTTAAGAACTCTTTCGGTGTTCAAAACAATATATATTTCTATTTCACGTCTGGCGGTTAAATTGTTTTGATTTTACTTATTTGTGATTTTGAATCCTTAATTTAGAAAACCACTAATTGCCACTTGGTTACAGCCGAAAATATATGCCTTAATTATTAATCTGATATGTGGATTGTGGAATCATGAGAACTTAAACATAATCATTAATCATATAACTACATAATATAATCGTTTCCCGCTGTCTATATCTGTATGATATTATTAATTAAATCTTTAAAATTTCAGATAGGACTTATTATATTATAATATGCTGTTTTTTTTTAATAAATTGCTTAGGTGACTCAATCAGAAGGTTTATACTATTAGAAATGTGTAATATTTAAATGCGTGTAAAAACCTGGGTTTTCATTGGTTAATTTAATCGAGATTCCACTTTATATTATAAAGTGAACTTGTACGCTTTAATCGTATTCGAAAGTAAAAGTTATTCAAGAACCAAAACTTACTAGTTTTAACGTGAGGTAATAGGCGATAGCAAGCGTTTAGTTTTCATTAAACGCAATCAATTTCGAGTAACGCTTTTAAAATGTTATCGCACGTGAGTGAAGAGCAAGCAAATTAGCCGTAGCTTGTAAATTGAACCGGTAATCCGGGGACTCCCCACCCGACCCGGGTGAACCCCCGGGAACCCCCGGTCTAGTGTAGAGAAGGATAGAAGATGAGCTTTGAATATAATTATCGCGTTTAGTACAATACTATGCCCGGTTTTTGAGGTTTTTGAACCGGTAATCCCCGGACTCTCGGCGCCCGATCCAGGACCACGGGAACCCCCGGTCTAGTGTAGAGAAGGACGGAATATAAGTTTTAATACATTGCTTTTAGTACAATACTAATGCCGGGTTTTTGAGGTTTATGACTCCTTTATTTATTTGCTAACACTTTTTAATAGCTAGGTTTTTTAATAAACCTATTAAAACATAAGCACCGTATAAAACTGAAAATGATGACGGACCAAGTATATATTATAATTTACTTATTTTTGAATTAAGTTATAAATTAATCGTGTTTTCCTTCCTTCTTAGGATGAGGATCTTATAATTTAAATTTTAAATGATTTAGATAAGATCGATTTCACTTTTTAATATAGGTACTTTGGTTTTCTATGGTTTATAACTATAATATCTACGTGAATTCGCCTTCTGTATTTATATATTTTGCATCGGGTGGAGAGTAACGTTACTTCTGTTGGAGTAATGACTATCATATATTCGCGGGATGGAGACCTTATAAGAGTTATAATATAACGTGCAAATAACTTTTATGTCTGCGTTAAACTTGTATGAATGTTGTATCTTATCGTTGCTTATTCATTGCTTGGGTTATAATATTGGTTTGATTATTTAAAAAAACGGTTGTACTCCGTTTTAGCTACACGCCAAAAGAGCCCTATAAGGCGCAGCGCAGACGACAGACTATCCGTGACGCACTTTTTAGTCTGTGGGAAATAGAACCTTTGCAATTATATGCAGTAAAGCACACGACGCGCAAAAAGTCCGCATAAAATTGCATAGGTTCCATTTCCACAGACAAAAAGTGCATCACGGTTAGGATTCCACAATGTCAAAGTAATACGGCTGATCTCCAAAAATAAAGATTCTCCGAGAAATTCTCCATACTTAGTGGAATTCCCAGCTGGAACGGACATTGCGGCGATACGAAAGCTCAAGTACATATGTCGGTGTGTCATCACTGTAGAAAAATATAAACCTAAGCGGTCCATCGGTACTCAATGTTTTAGATGTCAGGGATTTGGCCACTCATCTCGTAACTGCAACATGCCACCTCGTTGCGTCAAGTGCACCTTAGCACATGCTACTGCTGATTGTCCCAAGAAAGACCGGATTGAACCTGCCAAATGCTGCAACTGTGAACAAGACCATCCAGCTAACTATAGCAAATGCAAAACAAGACTTGATTACTTACAAAAGACGCAGCAAAAGAAAAAAGTGCTACCGCTACACCCTCCACAAACTGCAACAAAACCCACCTGGCTCCCTAAAACAAAAGATAATGGACCACCAGTAATCAACAATTATATGCCTAAGGTCTATGATGTGAACCATGGTCTTCTACCTGACACTGAATTCCCACCTCTCCCGAAGCCTACAGCGAAAGGTATCCGCGGTTTCGAACATAGCAAGATTGATGATAAGCCCCCTGACTTGAAATTACCACACAGATTTCAAAATTCTGATGACACGACTAGGGAAATGATAGATATTTTAGTGGTTATCAAAAATTTAAAAAAGGAATTTGCAGATTGTACAACTTTACTAGATAAAGTTTTGCTTATTATGTATCATTTGGGTCAATATGTGTAACAATAATAATTTATTGCGTATCATTACTTGGAACGCTGACGGAGTGCGTACAAAAATACAAGAACTTTTGCACATGGTGAGTGCCTTATCTATCGATATAGTAGCAATTTGCGAGACAAAGTTATCACCTAAGGCTAAAATTGAAACACCAGGTTATACCCTACTCCGTAAGGATAAACACGATTCTGGTCGTGGACAAGGTGTTGCTATTCTCGTTAGGGACAACATTGATTACACGGTTGTAACTACACCTAAAACTACAAATATTGAGGTCATTGGTATTAAGCTCAACATTTCTAGTAGTGAGCACTTCATTTTTTCGGCTTACCAGTCCCCAAACCTGCCACTAACTAATGATGATTTAGACACCTTGTTCTCAATTGGCAATCACGTTCTAATATTGGGGGACTTTAATGCCAACCATGAGTACTGGCATAGTAGTTATCGCAACATCCATGGTCGAACATTGTTCTCCCATATGTTAAAACATGATTATACCATTTATGCATCTGAGACACCCACACAAGTTAATTACCGAGCAAATCTAAATACAACCAACCCAGACCTAATCCTCGCCCTCAATGTTGCCAATATTGATAACGTAAAAGCTCTACCTGCTCTGGCATCAAATCACCTACCACTAGGTTTTACGATCGCTGCAAACGTTGTGCGAAAACCTCCAATCCCTTTTTATAATTATAAAAAAGCTGATTGGAGTGCTTATCGCAATTTTATTGATAATAATATTGAGCTAACATCCCGCGTCTTTACTAATGTGCAACAAGTAGATGAAAGCGTAGAAAACTTACATAATACTATTTTAATGGCCCGTAATCTCAACATTCCCCTTCAAACTAATTTGAAAAATTCAACACGATTTCCTAATTACATCAAAAAACTTATTAGATACAAAAATCAACTTCGTCGCTATGACCTGTGTTTGCCAAAAGGTGAATACAAAATATATGTAAGGTCTATAGTGCGTATATGGCAGAGGTATATCGACGTATGTATTCGCGAATTTAACGACAAGATTTGGAACCGTAAACTTTCGAAAGTTGATAATCCTAGATCGGACATTTGGCGCATAACAAGGTCATTAAAACCGAGGTCCCACAATATCGCACCTCTTAAGCGAAGTGACGGAGGCATGACCGCATCGACAGTAGAACAATGTGAAATTTTGGTTAATTCTTTTTGTGATAATATGAGACTTACCTTAGACTGGCACAGCCCTGAAGTAAACGAAGTAGTAAGCAAATCGGTTGACTTATTAAATAATTATGATACAACAGTTCTTTACAAACCAACTAGACCTAAGGAAGTTTGGCGGTATCTTCGTCATCTCAAGTGCCGCAAGTCACCTGGCGTTGATGGCATCCATAATTTACTGCTCAAAAACTTGTCACAAAAAGCAGTTGTGCTCCTTACCAAAATATTCAATGGGTGCATGTATCTCGGCTACTTTCCTGAAGCGTGGAAAATTGCCAAAGTTATTGCAATCAAAAAGCCTGGCAAAGACGAGAGCCTACCCAGCAGCTACCGTCCTATTAGCCTATTGCCTACATTGGGTAAACTTTTTGAAAAAGTTATATTGGAGAGACTAAAAAAGGCCACTGACAAAATATTACCCAATGAGCAATTTGGATTCCGGACTGGTCACTCTACTGTCCAGCAGCTTGCGCGTGTGGCTGAGCACATTTCCCACCATCTTAACCTTCATGAGTCAACTGGTCTAATCCTTTTAGATATAGAAAAAGCTTTTGATACTGTTTGGCATGATGGACTCCTTCACAAGCTTATTGTTTGTGGTGTGCCCTTATATATCGTCAAATTGATAAAGTCTTACTTACTGGGTCGTAAAATCGCAGTCCACATTGGGGATAAGAAGTCCGTTTACGTGTTGGTTGAATCTGGTGTTCCCCAGGGATCCATACTGGGACCGTACTTATTTTTAATTTTCATTCACGATGTTCCTATCCAACCGCGCACGCTCCTGGCTTGTTTTGCTGACGATACAGCTTCTTACACATCTTCAAAAGATATTGACATCGTGATAGGCCGTCTTCAGTTTTCTCTAGAATTGCTGCAAAATTTCTTTACCACATGGAAGTTAAAACTCAACGAGAGCAAGACGGAAGCCATTCTTTTTACTCGGCAAAGAAAACTTCCCAAAAGATTATTGAATATATCAGGCCACTCTATACCGTGGAGTTCGTCCGTTAAATATTTAGGTGTAACTCTAGATGCTAAGTTGAATTGGTCCAAACACGTTAGCCAACTTCGCATCAAAGGAGCACAGGCAATTGGCTCTCTTCATCCTATCTTGAATAGGAGAAGCTCGCTTAGCCCCCACACTAAACTGAGAATTTACTCAACATTAGTTCGACCCTGCATAACATATGCGTGCCCCGTTTGGAGTAGCACTTCTAATACAAACTACCAACTACTGCAGACTATTCAAAATAAAGCCCTTAAAATTGCTTACAATACGAAATTTCGTACGAATCTAAGTAACATCCACTTAGACTTAAAATTCCCTACGTTACGAGAATTTATTCTTAAACTTGCATATAAATTCTATCAGAAAAATAAAACCCATCATAATACACTAATTTCATCCATTGCACGAACTAAAAAAGAAGACTTAAATTATATCGATAAATACGGTACATACCGCTTGCCCCATCACTATCTGTTGTTCCCTACCGAGCTTAGCGATAACCAAAGTAATGAAACGCAAAAACAGGTTCCCAGTCCCTCGGTCGCCGTGCGGCGAGCGTGCAGCTCGTCGCGCGCACCGAGCCTGGTCAGTTCAATATCTAATGACGAGTAGGTAAACCTACCGTGTTTATTTTTTTGTTAATACTTAAATTATAATATATATTCGACTCCGGCGATTTTCATGAAATTAATTGATCTAGCTGGGAATCACTTTCGAAAATATCATTTAATTCGTGTTTTATAATTGTCAAAGCTAGTTTATAATTAAGTATGATATCAAATATTATATAGTATGCTTACTGTAAGTTGCGTAACAAAAAATTACTATGAATCTTTTGGCGCTAAAAGTAAAGTGCTAACTAAGCATTTACGTTTGAATTTCATGTAAACAAGTGAAGTTTTGTAAACGGTCTGGTAAAATATTTTATTACAAATTCATGCAGCAAACTTTAAGAGGTGCGCTAGCCTGTAAGTTCATAATTGCATGTTTCAGTATGATTGTGTGAATCCAATTGTATGTGTTCTTATTATTATGATTAATAAAGAATTTTGAAAAACAAACAACAAAAAAACAGTCTGTCGTCTGCGCTGCGCCTTAAGATTTTCCAAAAAACGAAGTGGCAGAAAAGACATATATTTTCACCACGCAATTCAAAGAGAGAAATAATATTACTTACTAGATGACACCCGCTGCACCTCCGTTGCGCTAAAATTTGCTTGTTGCGCGCGAACCATACATTTTTTCGGGATAAAAAGTATCCTATGTCCTTTCCCGGGACTCAAGGTATCTCCATACGAAATTTTAGAAAAATCGGTTCAGCGATCTGGGCGTGAAGATGTAACCGACAGACCTTCGCATTTATAATGTTAGTATGGATTTGAAAGACTGATCTACATTTCCTCAGTCTAAAGTTTTTTTGATCAGGTCACGTGTAGATACTGACGCGAGTTAAAATTTTTACCTTTAAGAAAAAGCAGTAGATCATAAAATACACGAAATATTTTTAGTTAATTTTTACGCGTTATATATAGTAATATTTTATTTAAAACTTTTCAACTATGCTATTTAATTGTACCCCGAAAGAACCTTTATTATTCTTGTTAAAATTAATTTTCATTCGAACACAAAACATTTATCGAGTAATTAAAAACGTTGCGCAATAAAATAAATCAAATTAAAAGTTTGCCGTCGTCGTAATGAGATGTGAAACTTTTAATAACGTACTCATACCGTGTCACAAATAGTCCAATTAAAAATCATTGACAGACGACAGAGCAATACGGACACGGGATCATAAGAACTATTACGTGTAAATGGAGATCGTGATTTAACATCAACTATTTATTATTTTGTTTAATGTATTTTTTTTATTTGTATGTAAACTTTATTGCCCGAAATAAATTTTATTGAGTACCTTTAATTCAGCGACGAACTACAACGCGACGCGTAGATGCATTTCTAAATTTGTATGGATTTAACAGATTTGCAAGACGTCTCATGTACTTAATTGAAATCTGTCAATTCAGTACAAATTTAGAAATGCATGTACGCGTTGCGTTGATGTCTGATTTGAACCCTAATGCGAGATAATCAGTAAGGGTTAATAATAATAGCTCCCACATCGGTTTCGGTGACGGTGGCCGGTTTCATTGTAATCAGGCAAGATTACGCAGGAGTAATTTTAAGTTTTAAGTGCCCAAGTGTATGCGCAGTACACAAGAGCACTCTCTATTCCTTTACTCTCATGACCCAATGGGACGGCAGACCGACACGACCGGCGAGAGATCAGGCACAGGACCGACTTTTTACATGCCTATCCAACGCATGGATCATCTTACTTGTTACACAATCAGGTGATCAGCCTGCATTGTCCTAACCAAACTTGGAAATAGCATGTTTTCGACCCGGGAATCGAACCCACGACCCCCGAGTCAAGAGCCGCGCTCTATACCACTAGACCACGCAGGATTAAGGGTTGGTTCACATTGCAATGTAACTCGTTGATGCGATGCTATACAAAAAACACAATTTTTGGTATATTTTTGCTCAATATCGGTACGGAACCCTTCGGGCACGAGTCCGACTCGCGCGTGGACGATATTTTTTTTTATATACCAATGACGATTGATCTCCAACACGTATTAACCCGCCGTCAAGGGTCGGGACACGCGTCTAACTCACGTCACACTTATTACTTAATTATAAGTTAAAATAGAGTTTCCGTCTCTGGCGCGTAAATTTTAACTTGGAAATCCGTATATTAATATGTTTTAATACGGCGGGGAAAGTTTATTAAATGAATCTTAATATTTGTAATGAATTTATGTTTCGCGCCGAAATGAAAATTTGTTCACATTTGTAATGACTTTACGCCCGCAATTCGCTTGCTAAATCCATTAATATTGCAAGTTTGTGTGAAAAGTATGTTTCAGATCCCTATTTCACTTAAACATGATTTTGTAAATGCAGTCTGTATGTTACTTATTGACGTAAACTGTTGTATCGATTTATATACAATTCGTAAGAATTTTGCATCAAGGAAAAAGGTAATAATTATTGATTATTAATTATTATATTATATACCTACTTTAAATTGCTCCTTAAAGTTTCTATATTTTTAATACGCTATATAGATAACATACGCCTATTTAGATTATTGCAAATCATAACACAAATAATATTATCATGCTTTTACTCTCGTTAGCACGGAGAACGGAAGACAGCAGACAGGTCGAGGCAACTGATTAACTATACCGAGACTTTAGAAGTCTGTGAATGCTTATCAGTGACATTATAAATGCGAAAGTGTGTCTGTCTGTCCCTTACCTATTCATGCCCAAAATCGCTGAACATTGCAGCTGCAGCGATTTTATTGAAATTTGGTATAGAGATACTTTGAGTCCTGGGAAAGGATATATTATATGATACTTTTTATCCTGGAAAAAGGTACGGTTCCTACGTGACATACGAATTTACCTTTTTTTAAATTTATTTCTGGCACTACGGAGTGGCTGACGTCATCTAGTTCAAAATAGACTTTCGCTCCAAAAACATTGCAGATTGTTGCAACTGAAACATTGTGAGTTGTGGCTACTAAAAACATTGGCTTGTGATTTGTGGCTACTATGTTGGCGCATACATTAGTGTAAGTTTGGTTGTGCTCAAGTCAGCCGGCCTAGCATACGCCAACGAGATATCTTACTCTCGAGATAATTAAAAACTACTCGTCTCATATTGTCAAAATCTCGACATTATCTCGACAAAACTCTATAAAAATGTGTTATTTCGATGATAGATCTACGCGAGAAAAAATGTTTGTCATGCTAGGGCCAATAGAGATGAAGATACAAACTATCAAACATCGAGAAACATGTAGAGAGAGATATCTCGTTGGCGTATGCTAGGCCGGCTGGTTGCCTTTGGCTTACTCGTATCATGCACGACCTGCATGTTTACGTTCAGAACATACCCAGTACAAGCTGTACAAGCTCTCTAGAAATTACATGCAAACTCTACGCTGGTAACTTCACTTATTACAAGACTAGCTCTTGCTTGCGGCTTCAACCACGTTATAATATGTATGCTTTATGTAATCTCCTTAGGGGTGGGATTTTTAATTCTTTTTTAGTTGGTACTGGATGCACACCGTGTTAGGTGGTGTTAGTATGTAAGATGAGCACGGTTTTGTACTTGTTTAAGACTAGACTAGTTTACTTTTACGTTAGAAAATGAGCTTGATAGGACAAAAACTTTGTTTAAGGGCCCGTTCTTCGTAAATTAGCAGGTCGATTTCTGTCAGTGCGAATATCGACCTAAATGTCATTACAATAAAATTCATATCAGCGCACCTTGTACGGTGGCGGTTACGACGCTCGCCGCGTCCATGATAGGGCGAAATAGGAGAAAAACCCGTTTTACTTAGATACAAATATTATAACTAAACATCTATCCAATGATTTCCCTGTTAAATTTTAATAACTATCGAACTGTCCAAATTATTTTTTGATTGAGTCTCTGTGAGTCCTATAAAACTCAAAATACTTTTAAAATCGATGTTGTTTCGGATTTTTTTTTATCGAGCCAAATTATCTGTATTGTGTTTCTATCCAATGAAAGCACTGGTTAAAAGATGCATCTATACATGTATATATTTGTCAGTTTTTTGAATGACGCTTTCTATCAAAAAAACTCATTCTATAAACGTGAATTTGGAATAACCGGCCCTTAACTATAATACAACATCTATAATATGAACAGCGTAGATCTTTTAATTAGTACCTAGATCGCAGAAAGCAAAATTTTTTATTTTTTCGCAATACAGTTTTTTTTTGTGTTGTCATAAAACACGTCTTTTTTCCGACTGTATATTGATACAACTTTATTGGAATACTAGATGGCCCGGCAAACGTTGTTTTGCCATTTAAAGTATTTCTACTTCATCAGTTGCAAAATGCAAAATCTTACCCATTTTTTTGTCCCCTAAGAGGGGTGGGGGAAAAAATGTTATACACCAGATGTTAAGTCGGAAAACACAGTAAAATGTATGAAGTCAGTCCAAAGAAAAAAGTTTAATACAAAATCTGACTCCCTCTTTTGTTCCCTTAGAGGGGTGGGGGGAAAAATGTTATACACCAGCGGTGCTAGCACGGCGTTGCCCAGTCGATTCTTCGGAAGAAAGTAATGGCAGTTTCTTTCCCATGTCTACATATCTTTTTCCCGTTTGTCTACTAACCGTATGCTAGCAGGGTTGATGTTAAGTTGGAAGAAGACAAATATATCTGCGAAAACAGCATTCAAATCGGATCAGTAGTTTTCGTGTGATAGTGGAACATACAGACAGATAAATAACTAACCACATTTTTGGCTCCTATAGCGATGTAGTGACACCCCGCTTATTATTTTTTGAATATCTTTAATGTACAGAATTTTCATTTCTACAGTTTTATCTTCTTCTCTTATATTATAGAAAATTCTCGTGTCACAATGTAAGTTAGCGTACTCCTCCGAAACGGCTTTACTGATTTTAACCAAATTTTATATGCATATTCAGTGGGTCTGAGAATCGGCTACTGGGTACTTTTTATATTTATAAGTGCATTAATTGTTGAATAAAATATAATAGTAAATTATTACAACTCGAGACTGACGGCGACCATTGTTTACATGCTACGAAATAGCGATGGACGTTGCCATGGTGACATACTTATTTAGTTACTTCAATAAAATAATATGCTCGAAAAACTTTATATTATGGCAAAACAATGTTTGCCGGGACAGCTAGTTATATATAGATGTATAGATGAAATTTACAAAATAATATGTAATTCGAAAATAATCATTAATTATAATTAATTGTACGGATGAATATAAAATCTAATGAAATACTTTTTCCGGTGGAGCGGAAAAATATGGTGTATGTGATTTATCCATAAAGGATTTATCGCATGAGTTACATTCGTGTAATTAAATTTAAATTTATTCATGTTAATTGTGTTTCGATTTCACCATCATTTATTTAAGCAGCGGCTTGCAACTAAAATGTTATTAACCATTTATTTTAATGATTACATGAGATAAAATCTGTTCGATAAACAGTGGAAATATCCGCTTTTCTGGATCAGACAGTTGGTGTAATGTACATTGTACATTTGTATATTAATCTAAATCTACGAATAATAAAAACACCTCCAAAGGGGTTAAAATAGGGGACGAAAGTTTGTATATTATAACAATACTTCTTAACGCGAGCGAAGCCGGGGGCAATAGCTCGTAAATATATAAAACTCAGACTGACATGGTGATCTATCAACGCACAGCCCAAACCACTGGACGGATCGGGCTGAAATTTGGCATGCAGGTAGATGTTATGACGTGGGCATCGGATCAGATTTTAATCAATTCCAACCCCAAGGGGTTAAAATAGGGGATGAAAGTTTGTATATAATAATACTTCTTAAGTCTTAACGCGAGCGAAGCCGCGGGCAATAGCTCGTTATAAAAAATGTATGAATTAAAATTTTAGTTCGTGTCACTAAAACAGGAGAACGGTTGAATTTATTCAGCAAATTTTAGTGTCGAAATATTCGTAGAAGTCCAGAGAAGGTTTGTATAATGGTTAATACTGGGAAGTTATACGAGGATACGTAATTGATTGTTTCTTAATTGAATTTACTGGGTTCTACTCTTAATAATGGTGAAGTCTTTAATATTTTAAAGTTTTAATTTAAGGTGTTAAACAAAATTCAGTGCAACAAAGTTACTGGTAACATCTAAAATATATATTTAACCCACTAAAATGCAACAAACCGATTTGAAAACGGCAGACAATAGAAAAAATACATCCGATCCTCGGCACTTTGGTTTAGAGCATTAGTTTCATTCTTAAGCGGATAATGCTGCGAGTTACATTCCTCAACAAAAGCTCTCGAGGATATATCCAGACTGGGTCCCTGCCAGCGCTCTGTTCCAGTCAACTTTATTACCTACCAAGTGCAACACTGCGTTTTATTCCTTATACCTCGTAAATAATGTGAAGCTGTAAAAGTGGAGTTTTGAAAGTGTCTAAAGTAAAATCTACCTGGTTTATGTGGAGTGCGTGAAGAGAGCAACACGATATGGAAGGCTAGTTTCTAGTTTAATTTTGTCGATTAGTTGTTAGATTTAGCTAACATAACCAGAAGGTTTTGGCAACTTAGGGCACCACTTACTGATAAGAGCCGGATAAGCTATCCATAACTTATCTGACAGATGGAGCATACACTATCAGTCAGATCAAATTGTAGATAGCCTGTCTGAAACTTATCAGTAACTGGCGAAACAGGCTCTTAGTTGTACATTTTTAACATCTAAAATTCACAGAAATTAGTTTATTCTGCGGAACTGTACACTTTTCCTGAATAAAAACTGTCCTATGCCCTTTGCCTAAGTTTAAACTACCTGCACACCAAATATCATCAAAGAAGTAAGTACAGTGAATTCAGCGTGAAGAGCTGTGAGACATAGACGGATACTTTACACGTGGCAGATAAACCTTCGCATTTTAACATTATTATAAGTGATAATGTTAATAATCTAAAGCAATAATAAATTATATTAGTGAATATCTCTTTCAAGGATCAGTTATATCAAACACTTCCTAAGATAATATTTTAGCGGCCAAAGCTTGACGGATGAGCGCGGGTGTCGACTGGGCTGAGTAAACACACATTATTTGTCGGTCACTTACATTTGTCTCTAGATAGCCTTTGTAAATATTCATGAAGACTTTGTTATATTAGGGCTAGGTCACACCGAGCCGTGGCTCTGTATTGTCAAGAAAGCCTTCTCTCGTTGTAAAAAAGTATACTTTTTGATGTAATAAAGTAAAATTCTGAATAAATTAAAAATTTCGTTATACATCGCGTCTTGTTGTAGGTTTACTCTTAGAGACCCTAATTAGGACTACAACAGACTATAGATTAGCCATTATGTTATCTCTGCTTATTGCTCAGAATGACATCAAGATTTGTAGAGTTGGTAAAATGATCTTAACAAACAAACAAGTGAAGTGGTAGCACCACTCTGTCTCTTTCAATAATTTGTCTTTTTCAATATGTTGTCGATGTGAGGAAGAAAAAAGACTGACGTGGGTTTAAGGATGCATAGCTGTATAGTAGTCCATAGATAATATTATTGTTTTGGAACGAAGTTCCTTATGGCGCGTTCGGCGTACAGAGGGCTAGAGTCTAGACAGAACAATATTTTACCTCGACACTTTTTTATTAGTACCTGCATGGTAGGGGCAGAGGGCGTTGATAGTATTCCTGGGCGTCAATAGATGGCGTTTTTTTAGTAATATTTTTGAGTGTATATGTATACAGGTTTTTTGAACATATGAAATACTTAACTTCGTTCCATTCGGGTGTCCCTTGGCACCTCTCAAGTTTTTATATTTTAAAGTTCTTTACTGACCCTTTTATATTCTAGAATCTTGACTATAGTCTGCGATCGTAAGACATCGGGCCATCAATTATCATGTCATTGTGGATCTAACCCTGTGTCCATCTGTGTGTCATTTGTACACGTCACGCCCTAGCCAAAGATTGAATCAATCACGCAAATAATAACTTTTCACTCATCACAATAGAGGTGATATTCCTTTAACGACACAACAATCATTAATTAAATCATAATATCCCACATATATCATTATTAGCGCCAACTAAGATTGTTCTATTTGTTTCTATGTGTAATAAGACTAATAAGATTTGTGGATCGATTGTATTGTCGGGTACATTTTGAAGATTATAACTTGTTTGTTTTCCGTATCTCAGAATTCACGTTAAATTATATTATTTTGTCGTAGCACTTAAGTGTAGGAATTGTAATTTGTAAGGAAATTATTAAGTGTACTAGGAAAAATACCTTATCATCAATCAATAAAAACCGTATCTAGAGTAATGTTTAAAATAAATTTTCTAAAGGAGAATGAAGTAAAGTGGTTCAAATTTCCACCACTAACGAGACCAAATAACTCAAACATTCTCCTTTGAAGCGACTTTCCAAAAGGATATTGTGGAATTTGTGCACTCTTGTAGGAAGAGTAAATTAAACATTCTACATACAGTATTCTGTATCACAAGGCACTACCATTCCGGCTGGTGGATGATCAACAAGGGAATGTCGGGCGACCATTCCTTTAATATCACCCCTCCCACCAGTGGGCGTGTCTATCTTTATTTTATGTTCAGGCAATTACTTGTTTCTGTTAAAATATAAATTCTTGTTGTATAGAACATCGAATTATTTTTCCTGACTTCTGCACACTTTAAACAATACAACTAGGTAAGATTGTACAAAATAAAGCTTGTAGTGTCATACGAGGTGACTCAACATCCCGCCGCTGCAACGGGAATATGTTGGTTTTATTTGACAACTATACTTTTAATGGCTGTGAGCATGATTTTGAATATTTGGGGATACTAGTTATATTCAGTCTGAGAGTATTATGATGATATCTCAAGTCCTTAGCCAAGATCGCTACTTGAAAAGTTCAAAATTAAAATTTTTCAAATGATATGACGTCGCTTACAACTTCGTTCGCATGAAAACTTTCCTTTCGTGAGACTCTGTTAATTAGTGCAAAATAAAAACTTGATTTTATTATTAAAATACGTTTAGCGTTTTTTGGTACTAATTAATAGATATTATAGTAATCCATGTCAGATTACTATGCCATAAACACTAGCTAGTGTAAGCTAAATGGTAATAACGCTAGCACGTCCCGAAAGGCATATTTTTTGTTACTAAAAATTTTTTTTAGATGATAATTGCCCTTCCACGAAATAGAATCCTATCTCTACCGAAATCTTATAAATGTAAGTAACTGAAATCAAATATAATTTATCACTGAACAACATTTGATTGTTCTCCAAATAAAATTCTGCGAAGTTTATAAATCAGCATTGGACCAGCACGCATCATTTGAGGGGTACTACGTTACCTAACAAGGGAATTCCGAGAGGAATTTTATTTATCCACTACGGGGAAAGTTCATGCGTATCCGAAGGAAAATCCTTTTCTTTTCTCCCTCAAATAAGGAATTAATTGTTTTCTTGCTCGTAAAATGGGTTAATGATTAAAAGCTTTGATGAAAGTAATGTAACGTGGAAAATGAAAACGCATTCTGCAAAAAATAAAAATGCTTATAATAAAAATGTTCCTATAAAGTGTACAGGCTAATTAAATGTTTTGTTTTTTATGTAATATATGCTGAATTTATGTAATATTCTGAATGTTGTAATAAATTTATAAATAAATATATAAAATAAATAAATAAAAAAATTATAAATTTACTTTCAGTAATTCAGTTTACTTTCAGTAGTTCATTTAAGTCAGAACTATTAATGTTACTGTGAGGCTTAGTTAAAGGAATGTTGGGTTGCATTTGTTAATTGTCATACTAATGCTTATAATTTTAAACTTTTGTAAAGAGAGTAATTTTCTAATATAAATTTTGTTTCAGAGTTAAACCTGCTGTGTACATAGATTTATTTCTAACGTTTCATACACAATTTTGTAAGTTTTTAATAAGAAAAAACTTCTTAATAAGCTTATTAATATCAGCACCAACGTGTAGCATAACTTGATTTGTACTCTTTGCGCGCTCTATTTGCTCTATAAGAAATTAAATTGGATCTTCTTATATTAAGACATTTCTGTGAACGTCAGTCACATGGTAATGACGAAGAAAGGAAAAATCAGTACCCCACTTGAGGCGGTCGGTGTGAGGGACAAGATAATTGATTGCAGTGGACTGACGGGATTCAATACGTCTCGTGGTTTGTGTACAATGGGGCTGTTATATCATTTGGGGCCATGGCTACAGAAGTGGCCAAATAATACATCCTAAAGATTTAGTATTAACTTTAATAGCATGCGTGATATCAACACATTTTCCTATTAAAATTCCTATAAGGCTGTGTTTCCACTGGAGCTGAGCTAGGCTGCGTTGCGAGGAATGTGTTTTACAAGAACCAATAGAATCGTTTAGCTCAGAGGTTCCCAAACTTTTTTGTGCCATAGACCACTTTAAACATTTTGCTGGATCCGGTAGACCCCCCGCAGCTACCCCCCACCCATCCACAGTACAAGGAACCAATAAGATTCCACTTCGGAGTGATAACAGGATAACAGTCGCAATAGAATTCGAATCGTTTCTATTGGTTCTTAAAAACACACACCTCGCACCGCAGCTTAGCTCAGCTACGGTGGAAACGCAGCCTTAAAGTCAAATTAAGTAATCATAAGATGTTTTTCAGTACGATTACACTTGTCTAAAACTGAGCTAGAGTTATAAATTATAATATATTATTTTAGGGTGAATTGCACCAGAAGCGTAGTTAAAGTTAAGGTTAAGGTTATCGTCAAATATGGCGACTTTTGCTAGGGATTTGACAGTTCATTTCACATTAATTTGTGATGGTTAAAGTTACAGTTATAGTTAAAATAGGTTGATGTAGTTCACTCCTAATTATTTAAAGTTACTTATTATGGCAGCTATAAAAGAGCACTAAATTTGACTTTTTTAGATGTTCTGATTGATAGGATCTATTCGGAGTCCTTATTCTATTCTTGTGGTTCGAATAATGAAAAACCTATTTAGATAAAAGATATAGTAACAATATTAGGTAAGTACTATTTGAGACAAAAATATAGGAAGTATATTTTTAAGTATCAGCTCTTCTCATTATATGAAACGTTCAGATAAAAGTAATTTACATGATTTTCTATTCTAAATTAGACTGTTTTTCAGTCAGTCCCTTCGGTGGTCCCTTCCCATAAAACTCATCGTCACCCTACATGTAACCCAATATACGTCAGCAAAAGAGTTTCTCGCGGAGGTAGAAATAAAATAGAACGCACAAAGCGTGCACCACAATATTTTATTTCTAACTGCTTTCCTTGCCTCAGTCCCCTGCTATCTAGAGACCGAGTCTGCACTTTACAGTTAGATGCGATTAGTCAGCCGACCCGCTCTAAGAGCTTAAACTTGGTTTACTGACATCATCAGTATGGTTAGTGGATTAGAGAGCAACCTTTTATTATTTACATAGTATATTATGGAGCTGAGGTTGAGCTTGTTTTTTTGACTTTTAACGTTTTTACTTTCATACAGTTTACTTATCATCTTCTATGATAAATGTCAGATGTCAGAAATACTTAGCCTAATTTCGTTATATCCAAATATCAGTTGTCTAACATCTGAAATCTTTACAATGTAGTAATAGACATCTATCTATCTATGGACAATTCACACCACGTCAGTCCGGCCCCGTGCTAAGTGCCTGAAGGACTTGTATTACGGAAACCAGACAACGTAAATATGTTTAATACCTTTATACTATACATAATATATTTAAGATTTTTATTATATTATACATTTATTTAAGACACATCCAAGACCCAACTGCGCATAAACCAATAAAAATTATTGCAACACAATACCGATATACCGAGCAACATAAACGGCCAATTGAACGTATCAGCCGTCATCCAATTTTTGTACAATGATGTAACATGAGAGCTGCAATCAGAGGCGGATTGGCCTCGGAGAGGAACAATCTCGTACAGATTAACAGAATCGTCGATATGTCATTGTGACAATTTGCGCGGACATATCCATTTCGTATTATCGTTGTTATTCAATTTTAGTTGCATTTTACGTGGATAATTACGCGTCGGACGATGATGGACTATTAACGGCGAACGTATAGTCATCTAGAGGCATGACTGCCAATCTACGTCAATTGTGCATGCTATATAACAGTAATTCATTATAGCCTACTGTCGGCTGTTGTATTTCGAGACAAAATATCTATTTTGGGGCTGTTTGGGGCCATTTTAAACTTAAAATATATGTCGAAGATGGACGCCGGTGCTGGTGCTGCCGCACGCGGTCGGCCGGAGAACTACTTCGTATTACTGGGAACCATCAAGTGGAGTAACTTGGGTGTAGTCGATGCGGAGCTGGCAACTTATAAAGAAACAAACATTATGAAAGCACGACATTATGTCAGGAATCAGGATAGAGGAGTTACGTTGTTACGGGCGGGCGGCGGTTGGTAAGCAATTTTGAATAGGAAATCTGACGAGTGAATTTGGAAAACCAGCTTCGCATTGATTTTACCGCGTATCCATTCTTAGTATAGTAACAAATACAAGCTTTGTTTGTGACTCGAGCTCCTCTCTTCGAAATATAAATTAACGTAGAATACATACTATTAGAGAAGTTGATCCATAGGCAGATTGCTTACCTATGTAATTTGGTCAAACTGAACCGAAAACAAATGTCTGATATCTGGGGGCACGGGAGTGCCCCCGCCAAGATGAGCCAAGCGAAGCGCGCACGGGCACTACCTACCTTTTCTCGAAACGTTTCGCCGTATTTTTGCACCCTCGTAACTTTGGTTTGGATAATGCCAGATAGTTGAAATTTTCAAGATATTATGACATGAGTATAATAATTAAATGCGCAAAGTTTGAATATTTCTCGAAACGTTTCGCCGTATTTTTGCACCCTCGTAACTTTGGTTTGGATAATGCCAGATAGTTGAAATTTTCAAGATATTATGACATGAGTATAATAATTAAATGCGCAAAGTTTGAATATTGTTACTATTATACTTTAGATTTTATAGGGGTCCAAAAACCCCACAATAATGGACTGACTCACCGATCATCAAAATTGTTAGGGTACTTCCTGAAGTCATAGAAAGCTGAAAAAATTAAGGTTTTTAGATTTAGGGCTAAGTATGTAAGATTAGAAACTTGGCTCTACATGAGATTTCACTACTTTTTGACACCACGAACTATAATAATATTATGTTCTCATCTTGGCAACATTTTTACATGAAAATGTTTTTTGTGGGTTGAATTGACGTAATCCGACCAAACGACGTAGGTCCGCACACTGGCTATGAATCAATTTTTCAATGGTACATCGCGTTAATTTTTAACGAATAGGTATATTGTACAAACGAAATGGCGTGAAACTACTGACATATAAGTACCACGTAAAACTTTGTCACTTCTGCGTTACTGATCTAAAGCAATGACCGCCCCGCCTCCCACCCCTTAGTACTTATTGAAAAACGTGAAACGTGCGTGAAACATTCTATTTTATACCAGTATTCATTACGCTTGATACGTCTTTTAAACCTCGTGAACATGCGAGGCGGTGGCATCATTATATAATATTCTTTGTAGTCACTTGCCTCTGTCTTTTGTTCTTTGACTAGCTTAATTGAATATGTGCCCTGAAGCACCCTCGACTTTCGACCCGCCTTCGATAGCTACGAGGATGAATATTTTAACAATATTAGCTGCACCTTTTACTTAATACTTTGTTTGTGTTAATTTATTTTGTTATAACATCATGGTTTTTTATTGCTATCTAATTCTACCTCATCTTTTGACTATGTGTTGCAGTTTTTTTTAATCTCTAGCTATAGATATATTTTAATCTTTCTACCGCTAATTATTATTATATAATCTGAGTGATCCTAATAATATTTTATCAGAAAAGTAATGTTCATACTTATAGTAAAATTTTCATGATATCATATTTTATGAGTGACTGCTGCAACGGGACGCAAGTTCGCTCATATTATAAAATAAGATTTATTTCGAGTGTGATTACTTTTCAGGCATAACAAAAGTTAGCACTTAGCACTGCATATATAGGTAGGTATGTATGTCTAATTATTAGTCGTATATTACTTCAATACTTTAGAATTTTACAGCAAATATTTTCAGTAAAAGTTACTGCTTAGATACATGCTAGATAGGTCGGTAGTAAATGTACGTCAGCCCCGCCTCGCCACGTCCGTAACAAACCTCCAGAAGTTCCTTCCTTCCTGTCTCTCTACATTATACCAACTTTTAATACAAGGGGTTAAATATTTTTGAACTTTTATATTTTAAAAACGTAAACACGAGTGTATGTTACTTATCTTTATTAAATAGATGTGTCAAGAAATACACTTGTCCTATGTACTATCAGAGAAGTTGATTCGTAGACGGTTGACAGACTCACGCCATTTGGACGAATTATCTCGATATCATTGTTACTCGTGAGATGTCGGTTGGGTTTGACGCGAACAAAAGACGGTCCGTCATTCGCTAAATGAATCAATTTCTCCGATGGTATCTTATAAAACTACCCTGTAAATATAGATAATAATTGCATTTAAATTCAGAATCACTGCCGCCTCAGGCAACGCATCGACCCGGTACGTTGTTCAATTATTCCCACATTTTAATTGCGTCCCCTCAACACAGTTTTGCGGCCGATTACACCGCTGTCAGGCTGAAAACCTTTATAAATTGGACGCTGTAATACCTCAGATACAATATTGGAGATTAATAATGATACAAGTACTATGTGCTGGATCGTTTCATGGCAATATAAGTGGAAGTTTCAAAGCGAGGTGGCTTGATTGGTCATGACTCATGCCGAAGCCCACTAACATTCTTAGTTACTGTCAGTGTCAGCTTATGTGCCATCGAAGAAATTGATTCACAGGCAGTTGACGGACCTACGTCAATTATGTGAACTTAAGGCTGCATCATCTCTCGACTGCTCGACGCCATTCGCCTTTGAATCAACTTCTTTTATAGTACTTTTTCGTTGTGATGGTGGCCGGTGAGTCCTAACGTTCCCGCAATATTGTTTCAAGCGGAGAGTGGAGCACCATGGGTGTTTATAGGATAGACCCCACGAATAACTATTATGTATTATATTGAACGGTTTGCAGGATTTGAAGTGGGAAACCCAAAGGGGATTTTTGACCAAACGACCTAGTATGAAAACTTCGACAGCACGATTCAGCATCGCTAATTTATTCGCCACAATGTTTGTTTCTTCAGTTCCACAAATAGAACAAAAATGCCAAAATTCAGTGGTAATTCAATTCATTATGGATCCCGATCCCATCTCGACCCTAACACAATTCCGATGCGATTAAAATACTCTTGTTCGAACTAAGACAATGGATCGGCTTCGTTAGCATTTCCGCAAGTTAAATACGGACGGTTCACAATGTACGCCGCTATATTGTTCCATTGTACGACCGAGGAAATTGAATGTTTGACGGTTTTTAAATTCGTCATGTTACTGATGTAGCAAGTTATTGTTACGTGCTAGGGTTCAAAGGATTTGGAGAGAAAGACCAGCTGACCCTCTTGAAGACTTTATTCACTAGCACTAGGTCTAACACAAAGCACTAGGTCCAAAACACTCAGCTAATAGCGAATTTACTCTGTCTGTGTTTCTTCGATAAGTTACGCTGGTTTGTCGCTAGATGGCTCTATGTATATTCGTAACATTATTATCAATGACATTACAAAAAGTCTGCAAGCTATAACAGCTGTAATATTAAGGGAAAGTTCTTGTTAATATATCAAAAAATATTATAATTGAGCAATTACGCGTATTGGGCATTGTTTACCTTCTTTAGCTATATGGCTGGACTTAATATATCCGTACGAATGAGCAGTTTGGCGGCTACAGTGAAGGAAAATGTATGTAATGCGATCGCGCCGCTATTTATATGAATCGTTACATACATTTGCTTGTACGTGAAGTCCGGCCAATGGTTGCTCTGACACAATCATGACCAAGGTGATGCTACTAGTGTAAAGTGTCAGTTTAGAGATAGAGCAAAACTTACTTTTTCAGCAAAACTTACTACAAAGATACATTCTAGATAGGTCGGTCGGATCGGAACGACGATCAAAAAACTATAAAATTGCAGGCGCAAAGTGTGTGACTGAAAGCACCAGCCGAACTTTGCGCCTGCGATTTTATAGTTTTTTGATCGTCGTTACTTTATACATCAAATAAATCGAGTCAAATAAACGAGACTCGCTGGATATATTTTTCGTCTTTAATTCAGTACAAAAATTATCTGAAAATTCCAAATAATTTGGACATAGTAAGGCAATTTCGTTAAAAGAAGAGGTAACTTTGGGATTTTTTTCTATCGAGTGAAGTTCATGATATTGTGTAATGGAATATGAATTACAATGTGTTAGATCCTTAACTAACACATGTATTTTTTTTCAGAATTTGAATTACTATATATTTTTATGTCTCCTGTCACGTTTAAATATTGAAAATCGTCCGTTTCTTGAACTAGCTCCCCTTAAAGATTCGACTTTGAGCATTCCATAGCTAGTTGATTCCATAATGTCAGATCGATGTTACAAGTTGTATCAAGATATTACACATAACACACTATCATTACAAGGTGTGCCTTGTAATGCTCGGTTTTGTATCATTATAAGGTGCGCATTGTAATGCTCGGCTCTCCTCCCTCACTGATGTAATGCTCGACTCTGTAACGTTACATTACAAGCGAATGCTCCCGGCGTGGGAGCACCTTAACGAGTGAGACCGAATTAAAGCGACATAAACGACACAATACTTCACTTCCATAAAACTAACTTTTTACAAACATCAGCTCTATTGAAGTCTATGAAAATGAGTAAAACGTAAGGCACAATACACACTGAGCCCGACAGGCCGCCGACATATTATGTCGACAACTTTTTGTCGGTGGTCTAGCTAGCGGCTTCACATAATACAAGTCGGAAAATTTGGTCGGCGGCATGTCGGCGGCTTGAGATGAGAAATTTATTTGGCAGTCAGTGATTGGTCAGTGATTGCCGCGTGTCTATCACCGACCAATCACTTGTGTCAATTGTGTCGCCGGGCAACTGAGCGCAGGCGTACCCAAGCCGCCAACATGTCGGCGGGTAACACGCGCGGTCGCATGTTGCCGACATCATTCTTTTCATACAGGTCGCCGCGTTGTGTCGCCGGGCTTTGTCGGCGGCCCGGCGAGTTCAGTGTGTATTGTGCCTTACATTTTACTCATTTTCATAGACTTCAATAGAGCTGATGTTTGTAAAAAGTTAGTTTTATGGAAGTGAAGTATTGTGTCTTTTATGTCGCTTTAATTCGGTCTCACTCGTTAAGGTGCTCCCACGCCGGGAGCATTCGCTTGTAATGTAACGTTACAGAGTCGAGCATTACATCAGTGAGGGAGGAGAGCCGAGCATTACAATGCGCACCTTATAATGATACAAAACCAAGCATTACAATGCACACCTTGTAATGATACAGTGTGTTAAGTATATCTGATACAACTTGTAACATCGATCTGACATTATGGAATCAACTAGCTATGGAATGCTCAAAGTCGAATCTTTAAGGGGAGCTAGTTCAAGAAACGGACGATTTTCAATATTTAAACGTGACAGGAGACATAAAAATATATAGTAATTCAAATTCTGAAAAAAAAAAATACATATTGTGTAAGTTAAGGATCTAACACATTGGAATTCATATTCCATTACACAATATTATCATGAACTTCACTCGATAGAAAAAAATTCTACACAACAACAGAAACTCTGTTTTGTATTTTTTTTAACTTTCGCAAAAGATTTTTAATTTCGAAACTTTTAATTATATCCACCTTTTTCGTATCGAATCTGACCCCTTAGCCAACACGTTTTATTTATCGCTTCTTTATAGAATCGCAACATACACATCACAACATACACATTAAAATGTAATAGAATGACTTGATGTTGTGATCTGAATGAGTCGAATTCGACTCAATAAGACATACGACTGGCCATAGACAAACCACAAGTTGCAGTCGGGACCGGCTGCTCTAGAGCGATTGCGTTGAATTTTGCACCTACCACTCAAGAACTGCTCCGGTCCGTGTATTGCGTACATGAATTTAGTTTGAAAAATTGAAAACTGCAGATCGCCGTGCGGCGACCGCATTTTGCAATCGGTTTCAACTGCAAGATGCGATCCATCTATGGCCGGCCTAAGACATAAGTCAATTCTATACATATTGATCGGCAATTCTATTAAGAAGCGATAAAGAAAATGTGTTGGGTAGGGTCTCTGTATTCTTTCGCAAAAATACGTTCTCCTATATAGAGTTGAAATTGAGAAGTTACAAATTGGATAAGTTTTTTATTGCACGTGTTCTTTGATTTGAACGGAATTTTTCTATCGGATTTGTATCGGAACGTATACAAATTGTTTTACAGCTCGAAGTTCGCCCGTCGCCCGGAATCACTGAGGTGAGATTTAGGGATTTATTCGCATCCGCACCAGAATAGTTTTTTCAAATAGCAGACTTGTCACAAAAGAGTTACTTGTAGTTCAGACTTGTAATAGAACATAATAATATAAATTTTATGATAAATAATAACTAATGAATAGCATTTTTTTTCACGAAAACTAACACAATATACTGACTAGCATCTTGCAGCAACTACCAGCAAACATACTGACAACCGAGCAATACTCGTCACCCAAACACAACTGCAAACATTCGCACATTCATACTTACAGGATCTCCATAGATGAATGAATAAATGAATGAATATACTTTATTGTGCACACAGTAATTACAGTAACAACAAACATACGACAAAACACACAAAATGACGAGTACACAAAGGCGGTCTTATTATTATATAGCAATTTCTTCCAGACAACCTTTGGAAGGAAAGGAAACAAAAAGTTGCTGGAGAAAAGGTGTTGTCCTTAAAGTATAGTATCTAATTACAATTAAAAGTAAAGCTTAAGGACTTAACATTAATACTTTATATATTACATAATATATAAATACTATCCTATGAAATAAATACACACATAATACATATAATGCAATACTACATATAAAATACAATAAAATAAATATTTTATAACAATATATATTTATAGATGCTAAGGGGCCGTATTCACTTTGATTAGTAATACGTGCAAGTGATTAGTGCAGGTGATTAGTAATCAGGAATATACAATACAGGCCCATGGAGAGTTGCACATCCCCGCTCTTGTTATCTAAATTCTACAACATACTTAATGGCCAGTACAAAATAATGTAAACTACAATAGAGATATTGCCGAGGTGGAAGATTAGTAGATTTTTAACTCTTGACAAAAATTATGAGGGATGTTATAAGCTTTACGTGTCTCTCTGTCTGTGTGTGCCTGTTATTATTCTTTATAAAACTGGTAAGTATCACTTTTTGGATCCAGAAATCAAGGAAATTATATACGGTATGTAACATGAATTAGTGCTGGTAGAACTTTTTAAAATATTAGGCTGTAACAATACCGAGCCATCTGCTTATTGTACAAAGTTTGAGGTCGTTGAATCTACTCCTAATATTTCTCCACAGCTGTTACATTATTTGACGTATTTAATCATCAACATAAGAAATAATATAACAAAATATTTATAGTATAATTTGGACATTGTTTCTGTAACTTCATTTTTAAAGAAATTAGTTTATCGCGCAGAGACCATTCATTTTGCAATAAACTGTTTTCTTTGTCCTTTCTCGTGCCAAAGGTGTGAAAGGACAACAGACAGACAGATACGTTTCGGATTTACATTTTGTATCGTGTGGATGCTGTAATGTTCTAGATTATTTACTTATCTACCATAACTACACAGGCTCGGCAACACATGATACTGGCAGATCTCCGGCACACATCCGCTCTCGTCCGTGGCTCTCACTGTAGTGATGTGTGCCCCCCTCCACATACCATGAGCACGAGACCGTGTTATAACTTCAAATTCTTTAAATTCTTCAAATTCTTTATTTAACATACAATAATATACAATAGTATAAATGCAAGGTAGCGTACATCACGTCGTCTAATCCCATGCTAAGTAAAAACTTGTGTTATATATATATAAATATAAATATATTTATCATATAATAAAAATCTTAAATATATGTATAGTATAAAAGTATTAAATATATTTCCGTTGTCTGGTACCTGTAACACAAGTCCTTTAGGTACTTAGCATGGGGCCAGACTGACGTGGTGTGAAGCGTCCATAGATATTATTATTATTATTATTATTATTTATTATGGCTATCAGACAACGGATGCACGCATGATAACTATTATGATAGTTATACACTAAGCACATACACTACAGATGCTATACTTGAATCAGGTGTTTATTGTGCTACAAAAAAGTAATATAAAACAGACAGTCTACAAATATAATTATTTATAGCACTTTATGACATACATTTCGTAGCTCCGTAGCGCGTAGACGTCCGTAGACGCAGCGTAGGCAGCTACGAAATGTAACCAAATTATTTGTATTCGCAGTTTCATAGAGATTTTCTGCGACTCAATCAAAAGGATAAATTATAATTATTCCAGTTTGTTGGCAAAGTAGATTTTTACAAATATCAAAACGAATAAAAACAGCCAAGCGACTGTATAATTTCATCTGAACTCGCATCATTCAAATTTAGGAATTGTCTAACTTCGGTACAGTCGAGTCATTCAATTCCGAAACTTCGTACACTTGAGCTCAAATTTGCATTACAAACTTTTTGTCCTACACAATTACGGTGTGACTGACTCGTTTTGTTGGTGCTACTAAGCCTTTATTTTTCACTGGACCGTTTTGTTTATTTTACATTCTCACATTTTTGAAGCGAAGACTTCTTTAGAGACATTCTGCTCTTGTTAAGGTAAATATTATATTGTCATCTTACGACACGTCGCCTGTTCGAAAATTCATAAAACGAAGGAAATTATTTCCTCTTTTTATACCGCGCGGCCAAAATGTATGCTTGCGCGTGTTGCTTCGCTTTCACTTCTTTGTATAGTACAACGCTGCCGGAGTGCAACCCATTGTATTTCTGATTATTATATTTCTGTTATCTGGTACTTGAAACTTAAGTGTTTTAAAATCTCACCAGGGAATTAAATTGACGTGTTATAAAACACAATTATTTAAGTTTATGCTGTTCCGCTGCTGGGCAAAGGCGCCTTCCCCCAAGGTCTTCCACTCCTCTCAATCGAACGCAACTATAGGCTAGTGTAGCTTGATATATGAAAATAACATTAATTTTATATTCATATTATTATATTTCTCAATGACAATAATAACTAATCAGTACAGTATAATCTCATAATATGCAAAAGTGCGCCTAGTTACTGCACAGATTTTCATTTAGACGTAGACACAATCATAAACATAAAATGTTTCGGCAAACACAGATTTTCCCACTGAATTTAATCACGATAGGCCTTATTATTGTTTAATAAGGCTTTGGCTCGTTAAACCCGTGAATAATTCTGCTTTACCATTATTTTTATGTGCGCCGCGGCGTAAGGTCGTGAAACACCTTGGCTCGTAAACCGCGAGATTTGTAATGACAGCCCGTAAACCGCAATCCTTAAACGTCGGCCATATTTCAAATATTAAACAAACGTAAAAGCCGAATAGAATCACTGTTTTGAATTTTTATTTATGGTCTAAATAAGATACATAAAACTTGTATTCCAATCATATATTTCAAAGTCACGTTAAAATAAAACAAAATAACAGTTCACAAGTTTGTATGGTTTACTAACTTTTCCCCGCAACTTCACCTACAGAATCCCACCGGTTTAATGTATGTATGGTAGGACAAAGTAAGCCTGTTTGATTTTTAACCGACTTCCAAAAACGAGGAGGTTATACGTTCGTCTGTGGATATTTTTTTTTTTTTTTTTTTTATGTATGTTCAACAATTACTCCGCCGTTTATGAACCGATTTTCAAAATTTTTCTTTTGTTATATTAGGTTCCACTCCAATTTGGTCCCATTTTGTCAAAAGTGGTGATCTGATGATGGGATCCATGAGTAATCGAGGGAACTCCTCAAAATTCAAATGGAAACATATGTTTTTTTTGGTTTCATATGAAGTATTCCAGGCATATGTTACCAAAAAGTAAGATTTTGCGCCAGGATTTACCATGGTTCGAAGGTGGTGAACAGAACTCCTTACTCCTTATAGATACATGTTTGGGGGTTTCGGCGTTGTCTTAAGAACTGAAAGCATATACTACTATGCAAATTTAATTAATCATCATCATCATCACCACCATTCCACCATACATCCGTGAGTAATCGAGGGAACTGCTCCAAATTTATATGGAAACTTATAATGATTTCGATTTTATAAGAAGTATCCTAAGCATATGCTACCAAAAAGCAATGTTCAGAAAAGTGGTGACCTGATGATGGGATCCATGAGTAATCGAGGGAATTCCTCAAAATTCAAATGGAAACATATGTTTTTTTGGTTTCATATGAAGTATTTCAGGCATATGTTACCAAAAAGTAAGATTTTGCACCAGGATATACCATGGTTCGAAGGTGGTGAACATAACTCCTTACTCCTAATAGATACATGTTTGGGGGTTTCGACGTTGTCTTAAGAACTGAAAGCATATACTACTATGCAAATTAAATTTATCATCATCATCATCACCACCATTCCACCATACATCCGTGAGTAATCGAGGGAACTCCTCCAAATTTATATGGAAACATAATATAATGATTTCGATTTTATGAGAAGTATCCTAATTATGCCTGCTACCAAAAAGCAAGATTTTAAAATTAGTTATACCATGGTTCCGAAGGTGCTAAGAGAACTCCGGATTCCTTATATATACAAGTTTGGGAGTTTCGGAGTTGGTTTAAGAACTGAAAGCATATGCTACTATGCAAGTTACATTCATCATCATCATCACTACTACCAGTCACCACACCATGAGTTATCTAATTATAACCCTATTATTGTTACTTTTAATCGTCTTTAAGAACAAAGCCCGAATTTGTCGAACGATTTAAAAAATTATAATGTTATTTCAATGTAAATGACTCGACCTTGTTGTTTAGGTTACCGAGTTAGCAACTTGATCATAAGATCTATGAGGAAAGTTATTCTCAAAATTTATAAGGACGATTTTAGTTATATTTGAGCATCCATATAAATATTACAAATGCGAAAGTGTGTCTGTCTGTCTGTCTATCAGTCTGTCCGTTTGTTACCTCTTCACGCTCGAACAGCTGAACCGATTTTGCTGAAATTTGGCATGGAGATATTTTGAGTCCCTAGAAAGGACATAGGATAGGATATTTTTATCCCGGAAAAATTTGAAGTTTCCGCGCGATAAACGAATTTTGGCGCAACGAAGTTGCGGGCGTCATCTAGTAATGTTGAGTTGTTTTCATGAGTGTAATGATAGAAAGTCACTGAACAGAACTTTAGAGCCTTTAAAGACAGGCGTATAAACATTAATTTTATTATTGCTTGATTAACGCCAAGCATATACATTAGGTATACAGTGGTATACGCTTGGAGTTAAGTAAGCAATTCTTAAGTAGTGATATCAGACAATGAGTTCTCATAATATCATGAAAGTGTATCCTGGATCCAAAGTAACTAAGCATAACACAATATATTAGTCTGTGCAGAAAACCAGCTTATAAATCACTTAAAAGAGTGAAATTATTATTTTTAACAAAAAATTAAAACCGACTTCCAGGGTAAAAACAATAATAATTTATAATGAACAAAAAAGTGTTAAATAATTCTTATGCATAATTCTCCTAAACCTCAACTATTTCTGTACACAATCTACATTATTTTGAAGTCGGTACCAGTCTTAAATATTAAAAATATTTTGTCATACAACTCAGCATTCTTATAGCTGGTACCGTCTTCAAAATAATGTAGATTGTGTACAGAAATAGTTGAGGTTTAGGAGAATTATGCATAAGGCACTTTAAAGAGTAAGAATTATTTAACACTTTTTTGTTCATTATAAATTATTATTGTTTTTACCCTGGAAGTCGGTTTTAATTTTTTGTTAAAAATAATAATTACTTCTACAAGCATAATTAAAATTATATACGTCTGTGGCTCAATTGGTTGTGTGTGGCAGCTCAAGCCGGGGGTCGCGGGTTCGAATCCCGCCGACGGAACAAAAAGTTTTCAATGTTCCCGGGTCTGGATGTGTATTAAATATCTGTATGATATAATAAAAATCTTAAATATAATATATATGTATATTGTATTAGTGTAATAAAAGTATTCAATATATTTCCGTTGTCTGGTACCTGCACCACAAGTCCTTCAGGTACTTAGCACGGAGCCAGACTGACGTGGTAAGAGTCGTCCATAGATGAAAAAAAAATACGCATACGTGATAAAGAAAAGATAGGTATGCTTGTAGAAATGCAGTCAAACTATGCACATAATATGTATATTTTTGTGTCTGTAACTTATCTTCTAAGACTGATAAAATTTAACTAAATAATATTATATTTAAAAAAATCTCTGTATCGAGTGAGCAAGCCTAATGTATCGCTTTAAAGTGCAGTAATAAAATATTGCAGATTAAATTTACTTGTGTAAACTAATACCATTACAAGATATTTAAGCCTAAAATACTACAGCGACTTAACCAATAAACAAAAAGTGAAAAAAAGCTGTAAAAAGAGCTGGCAACTGTAATATTTTATGTCCGGTAGCGTAGATGTACAATCATAGATCCTCAGATTTAACTGCAAATCTAATTAATATTCATATAATCTAGATTGTTATATTTAACGCCTCCGTGGTCTAGTGGTACAGAGCGCGGCTCTTGACTCGGAGGTCGTGGGTTCGATTCCCACGTTGGAAACATGTTATTTCCAAGTTTGGTTAGGACAATGCAGGCTGATCACCTGATTGTCTGACAAGTAAGATGATCCATGCGTCGGATGGGCATGTAAAAAGTCGGTCCTGCGCCTGATCTCTCACCGGTCGTGTCGGTCTGCCGTCCCACTGGGTTATGAGAGTAAAGGAATAGAGAGTGCTCTTGTGTACTGCGCACACACTTGGGCACTATAAAAATACTCCTGCGTAGCTGGCCTGGTTTCAATGAAACCGGTCACCGTCACCGAAACCGGTGTGGGAGCTATTATTATTATAATCTAGATTTATATGTACCTATATCGAAAACGTAATGAAATAGAAACGTATTCATATTATAATGATTTTGCTTACCTACCTTACAAAGTAAACATAGAGTTATATAACATATATGAATAAGGATTTAATAACTTTTCTATTTAAAATAATAAGGGTGAATTGCACCAGAAGCGAAGTTAAGGTTAAGGTTATCGTCAAATATGGCGACTTTTCTACGGATTTGACAGTTCATTTCACATTTTGTTATGGTTAAAGTTAAAGTTATAGTTAAAGTAAGCCGGTGCAACCCACTCTTACGCCCGGTTTCTGAAAGGTCTATCAAATCAATGATCAACTAACACTGCTGTTAACTTAACATGGATGTCAAATCAATTTGAGTTTCTGAAATATTGATCAGCCAAAACTTAACTAATCTATGATCATTTTTAATTTGAACAGCGATTTGTTTATTTTCGTTCATTAGTTCATTATTATCTATCAAAAATGTCAATGAAATGTCAAAAGAAGGATTGCGGACTGTCATTGCTTTAAAAAATGTTCTGGGAATGTGAAATCTGATGCTTTCAAAAACATTGATCAAACGAAAATTAACTAATCTGTGATCATTTTGATTTGACATGCGATTTGTTTGTTTTCGTTCATTTGTCAGAAATTTGTGTTTCATTTTTCAGACGGTATCGATTCTTAAATTATTCTTCATTATAGAAATGATATTGACTATAATATACATTTTTTGCAAATAAAACAAGTAATGTAAATAAAACAGTTTCTTATGCACTATCAACATATTTATTACAAAGTTTTATTAAAACTTCATAATAAATATGTTAACAAACCTTATAGTAACGTAGATTCAAAAGGAAAATGTAGATTCAGGTAAAAATCAATTGAATTCATAAGTTAATTCGCCGACAACTACCGATTAGTTGACACAGCGTTTGACAAACCTTTAATCTATGATCACGGCTTGACAAGCGTTTCGGAAACCCAAAATGGCGGTAGTCTCGAGTAATATTTAACAGCTATGTCAACTGACACTCTGATCAAATTAACTAACTAATCATGCTTCTAGCAACCCAATTGGTACTTGACAAGAGATTTAACAGCCGATTAGTTAATTTTAGCGTTGATCAGCCTTTCAGAAACCGGGTGTTAGTGTTCAACGTTTTATTGTCAGTCAGGACTAAGGATGAAATGTTTAACTAAGAAAACAGCGTTTTAATTTTAAAGCTGTAATGTGTAGTTTTACAGACAAATAATTTACCTCATTTTAGATAAAGATTTACTTATATTTTGGATGGGCGACGGTAGTTGCTTTTTAATTTTTTCAGTTTGCTCGTTTGCCCCCTAATTTTTTTTATAGTTATCTCTGTGACGGACAAAGCCGCGTGCAACATCTAGCTCTCTACATCAACGTGAACCTTTTAAATCGTAAACACAGGCGTGCTTGCAGGAAAAACCAACTTGCGGTTAGCGTAAGTAATGAAGTTTTAAGATTTATGTTTTTACAAAGTGCCTCGTCGGATTTTCCAGAAACTCCACACCTTACATTGACTTTAAATTGCTGACGTAAGGACAGGCTATATTTATCCGTGAAATGACGTGTTTAACGTCAGTGCCCCGTACTTGAGAGATAGAAATCGTCACCAACGGTTAGCGACAAGAAATAGTGCAGGCGACATTGACAAGTTAAAGTAAGCCGAGTAGAACGAAAATTAATACCTACTATATATTGTTTCAACAGCCTCATCTTTACTTCTAAAATAACTTGGGTAATTTATCCATATCCGTTCCCAATAATTTTGAAGCTTCTGACGCGATTAATCTCCAAAATTATAAGTTATGGTGTATTTTACACGATTACCCGAAGTGTGGGACCAGTTTCATCTTGGAGTGGTTTTTCTTAGAATTATTATGATCGCATTAATATTTTAGAATATTGGATATTTGGTATTTCTTATAATGAGAATTCCGAGTATTCCATCATGAAATTGTTACGGATAATGATCTGCAGAATGTTAATACAATATTTTTGCTACGATCGGCGAGAGCATTCTTATAATGGAATACGACAAGCTCTTGTAATGGTTTTACCACCAATTATGTTTTGTTTAATGTATTATTAGGAAGTTATTGAAATATTTAAGCATAGAAGTAGTAAAATCAACTTCGGATATTAATTATTGTACGTTACAACGTTTAAAAATATTATTATGTTTGTCATTTTCAAATTTTTTTTAGGTAAATTTGTATTTAGCGAAGAGTCACACAGGTTTTTGTTTGATTTGCACTTAAATTTTGGAGATTAATTATAATATTATGTATTGCAAATATATTTGATTATTAAGAGCGTTTACACCTTTCACGCTCAATTTGGCTTAAAACTGTACTTTTCAAACTTGAAAAAATCATTAACCACTTATCTTTATAAAAATGTTGGTAACTTATTTTTATAGGAAATTTCACTGTCTATATAGTTATCAGAGAAAAAAATACGATTTATAGAGTATTTGTACATTAAATCTCGATACCATAACAGAGGTTTTCTTAAATTCCGTTATAGTATCAGTTTCGAAGCCTCAAATTTACGAAACCAGCGACAGATCTAATTAGAAAAAAATAATAACCTATTGACAAGATCCTTAAGCAAATAGTTATCAGAAAAAAATATTTCATTTAGGTATTTAACTATAAGTAATTTAAATTCAAAGAATGAGAAATATCAAGGATTTAAAACCTTATTTTTACCTATTTATCTTACTTATTTCAATATAATAATAGCTTCATATGATAGAAGAACACTTTAATTAAAAGTATACTTTTTAAATATCAACAAATACTTTGCTATTTTTTTTCTACAAATATTTTAAAACTTACTATAAATCGCTGCGCGCAAAGCAATTGAAATCAGACCGCCGCGAGGCTTGCTGGAGGGTGGACGTATCGCTCCCTGCTGCGCATGAACTCTGTTGACCTTTGTCGCGCATACTAGAGTAGTGAACATTTATAGCGTGATCGAAAAATCTTGATTGTTTGGTAAGTAAATATTTTATTTTGTTAGTAAGTAATATAATACATATTTTTATGTATGTATTTTTATGGCGGAAAATAATTTTACTACTAAAACACATTACATTACAGAATTAATGGGAAACAAAACGAATATATTTTTAAGTCAGAAAAGAAAGCGCAAAAATGTAGAAAATTTGGAAAGCTTGGAAAAGGCAAGAATGGCTAAAAGGTTGCTATTATCATCACTGTTATCCTTACTTCAACTTATTTTTTCATTTAATTACTTAGAAATAACGTGTTTTGTGTGCTTTCTATTTGTGTTTTTATTTCAGGCAATATAAAAATAAATCAACTGAAGAAACAACAACGGAAAAAGATGAATGTGAAAACCAACACGAAGAAAAGGTGCCTTGAATTGTATTTGAATAGCAGTATTTTTTTTTTGACCGACTTCCGACTTCCGAAATTAAGTACAGTAATTAATAGGTGCTAGTTTCATGCCTAAATTATATCTATCTGCAACTGACATTTATGTTATTTAATATTTAAAAAACTAAAAAGGGTGAAATTATTTTTTTTAACAAAAAATTTAAACCGATTTCCAAGGTAACAACAATAAGAATATTAGATGAATGTGAAAACCAACACTAAGAAAGGTACCTTGAATTGAACGTATTTTAAATTTTAATGGCAGTTTTTTCTTTGCTATGCCGTCATAAATCATAATAAAACATATCAAATAAATTCCCTTTTTTTTCAGAATTCTTTATTGGGATTATAGTGGAATGCCTAGAGCGTAAAAATCATGCAAACCTCCGATTTCCGTAATAGTGGATGAAAATTGAAAAGAAAAAAAGGAATATGTATAACATAAATAAAAAAGTTTACCTATTAAAAAGCTGTTGTGCTTTTGATTTTTAAAATAATTATTCTATACCATTTCAGTTACACTCATTTCTGCCTGCATTTCGTTCAGTTATGTTGCGAAATAATAAAATATATTATCATTTTTTTAGGGTTCCATAGCCAAAATGGCAAAACGGAACCATTATAGATTCGTCATGTGTCTGTCTGTCTGTCTGTCCGTCTGTCCGTCCGTATGTCACAGCCACTTTTCTCAGAAACTATTAGAGCTATACTATTGAAACTTGGTAAGTAGATGTAGTCTGTGAGCCGCATTAAGATTTTGATACAAAAATGGAAAAATTATTAAAAATTTTAGGGGTCCCCATAAGTACAACTGAAACAAAAAAAAAAAATTTTCATCTAACCTATGCGTGTGGGGTATCTATGGATAAGTCTCCAAAAATCATATTGAGGTTTCTCATATCATTTTTTTTCTAACCTGCATAGTTTGCGAGAGAGACTTCCAAATTGGTAAAATGTGTGTCCCCCCCCCCTCTAATTTCTAAAGTAGGGGCATGATAATTCTAAAAAAAATATATGATGTAGATTACTATAAAAACTACCAACGAAAATTGGTTTGAACGAGATCTAGCCAGTAGCTTTTGTTTATACGTCATAAATGGTAAACCTTAATCTAATAAAATTCATAAAATCGACTGAAATATAAAAATAAATCAAACACCTATTAATTTCATAAAAATAAACCTTATTGCTACTACGGAACCCTTCATGGGCGAGTCCAACTCGCACTTGGCCGCTTTTTACCTCTCTACCAATCAAGTCCTTTCATTTGATATCCATATTGAGGTAGTAATAAGAAATAATATGTGTAATCTGCAATTTTTCTTACAACTACCGGCCGGCTACGGCGGCGGCCATCTTGGATTTTCACGATGTGTTTATAACACTGATCTCTATTATACAAGTACGCTGGATAGCTGATACACACCTGCTTTTTGTGCCTATTTGAAGCGGAATCAGCGCCCTCATTATTCGGGTAGAGAACTAAATTTGACGTAACCACAACCAATAACAACAGTTGTCATCACTAGTATTAGTTCCAAGTACTCTCATTACTGCTATCAGCGCCAATATGGCGGCTTTCAAATGTCATTTTTACGTCAGATTTAGTTCTCTACCCGAATAATGGGGGCGCTGATTCAGCTTCAAATAGGCACAAGGAATAGCTGTCATTTCAAAGGATATCAGCTATCCAGCGTACTTGTATAGTAGAGATCAGTGGTTTATAAATTGTTGCGTGTTATTCTGATGTATTTAAAGCTATATTGTTGTAAAGTTCCATTAAAATCCATTCAGTGGTTTTTGCGTGAAAGAGTAACAAAATATGTCCATGCATACAAGCTTTTGCGTACATAATATTAATAGGGTTACACTTGAATAAATAATATAAATCCGATTTTTTTATTTTAATACAATGATAAACATTTGATAATAATTGTGTCTCACTATGACAATCACCTTATTGTACCTACATAAAATTACAACTTTGCCCAAAATTTCATATCACTCATTTTATGTTTTATAAAGTAACATAAAACATTCAACATAATGCATTAGTGGATTTAGGATTAATAGTAATAGTATGCTAAAATGTAGTGGTAAATCAATAATAATAAACCGACTCGCATCGACATTGCATCCGCATTCCGCACGGATCAAAATCTTTTGATTTGACTATAATGAACCAACTCACGCACACAGACGCACTTGCTTCTGTGTGAATAAAGTTGCATTGAATTACATGAAACTCGACATTATGCGTTCGACGTAAACGCTCTTAAACGTAAACACACTTTTAAATTAAGTCGGAAAATTATTGATGACTTTAACTTGAGATTGAATTTAGAAAATTATTAATTGGATTGAGAAACATAATAATTAATGATTTAAAATCTTGGTTGGTCTAAAATAATTTATCACTGTTATTGTAACATTGAAATAATACATATTAACCGTTTCTTACAAGTCGCCGCCTGATGAACTCGTGGTTTCAAAACTCATATTGCCGCACTCAGGGACGAATATTAATTACTTAACTGTAATTAAATAAATAATTTGACACGTAATATATAGGGATTCTGTCAAAATCTTCATTGAATTACATACAGCAGGGCTAAAATGGTCACATTTAGCAATTCCACTCAATCAATTCACGAAATGAATTGTCAAAACTGTCAAACTCACGAATGTCAAATTAGTACGAAAAAAAAGAATTCATATTATGATTCATAATATGATTTTCCAAAGCGACCATTTTAGCCCCGTAGTTCAGTTAATATACGTTTCTGAGTGCGGCAGTTCGTGAGAATTTTCCGTCACTTTCCTATCTCCCACCTGCCATCGCAGCAATGTATCTATAAAGTGCTTCAAGGCTTTTAATGAACGTGGACGGGGCGCTGCTGGTAAAGAAGATCTGTTAAAAATGACGTTTTTGTATGATAGAAGCGTTAGTTCCTTTTCTCGCCACATTTAAAGCCTTGTCGAGCTGTAGGGCCGATGTCATGTCAAGCAGCTGTCATACGTCACAAACTTAAAAGTTAAAACCCCTATTGATTTTGAAAACATTTCATAATGACTTGTGTTTAATTGCGGACGTCATAATTGCGCCTTAACTTTACCATATCTTTGTGGAATTCAAATTATGTTTAGGTTTACCCTTGTTTTAAATACACCTAAGATAATTTTGTAAATGAGGCTTTTTGGGTTGAGCAATAACCTGCAGGCGGCCGCCCTACATCACAGGGTTGTCGAAAAATTTTACTGCCACCCCTTTTATGGCCGGGGTAAAATAAGGGGGTAAGTAAGGACGATCAAAATATAACCGTTTCGAATGTCATAACTGATTTGGCGTTTTGCGTTTTTGATTAGCGTGTCAGCAAGTTTTGTGAATGCTAAATAAAATGTAATATAATATTATATAAGTGGGTTGCATCAACTTACTTTAACTATACTTAACTTTAACCATAATAACAAAAAGTCAAATGAACTGTCAAATCCCTAGTAAAAGTCCATTATGGACGCCATATTTGACGATAACCTTAACTTTAACTTTAACTACGCCTCTGGTGCAATTCACCCATGTAGCGGCTGTTTATTGTCTCTTCTGTGCTAATATTTTAAATGCAAATATATTATTGTGAATACAAATTTTTAACATAACTGAGCCAACTTTGATAAAATTTGATAAAAAGATATCCCGAAAAGGATGTTTTTTAACCAGGAAAAAATGTTAGGGTCCCGCGATAAACTAATCTCGTCGCAATTTAGTTGCGGATACAACTAGTATTTGCTGTAATTTTTTTTCTATCAGTCAAGAGCTATTCTCAAGAGTCGATAAATATTAACGTGTACCTAACCTAATCAAAACCTTAGTAACACCTATTCTGTTAAGGTGCTTAATGCGGGGTTTACACGGGTGACTATAGCCGCACGATTTACGCCGCACGGCGACAATCAACTGTCTAAATGTTAATACGCCGCATGCCGAATTGCCATTTAGACAGTCGATTTTCGCCGTGCGGCGTAAATCGTGCGGCTATAGTCACCCGTGTAAACCCCGCATAACTGTAACTAACACAACGAATGTTAATAGGCAATAGCATAACGGCTTGCAGAGTCTGCAACGAGAAGGACAAGACACCTTTGTCCTATTCACTTCGGTGGGAAAAAACACATAATAATATGGCTCTGTCCCATTATGGTCTCAGCTGTTTTTATCTCAAAACAGTATAGGGGTCAATTTTTTTAGCAGCCCTACTGACGAATGCGGTCAAACAATGGGTTGGTTTACAACGTAATAAAATGATACGCCACGCTTCGTGTAATCGCACAACTAGTTGGTGAAAATTTTATTTAACCCGCACGCCTGTGAGTTACGTTTGTTTTTCAATGACAATGTAACGCGAAATTAAAGTTTGCAGGGTTAAATTTTACTTTGTTTCGCGCGTAAGTGTAGAGTTATAAAATGTGAAATGTAGGGATTTGGTTTATGAAATAGGGGTAAATTAGTAGATGGTTGTTGTATGCATGATAAATCACATTCATAATAAAAAGACTTGTATCTCACAAGTCTTTTTATTTCACCGTATGCGATAAAGTATAATAATAACTTACAGAAGAATATAAGTTATAAACAAGCATTTTGCAGGTAAATGATAATGTAAGTACATAAATATAATGATTTGTGTTTATGCAATAAAGCAAATGACGCGTTTTCTAGACAGGGAATAAAAAATAATTATTTCACTTCATATATATATATATATTAATATTCATTGTTTAACATCTTAATAATAACTATTTACATTAATTCCACTCTTTTCACGATATATATATACACAGCCCATTAATCCTCGAACGGCCCAAGTGGGCCGCGATAACAATAGATAGACAATAGATTTCCAAGAACTCCACGATCGACGGAATAGCGTGCTGACAGACAAAGATGGCGTACGGAACTAAAAAATAATCGCCCAAGTGTGAGTCGGACTCGCGCACGAAGGGTTCCGTACCGTTATAGAGCAAAAATAGGCCAAAAATTGTGTTTTTTGCATGGGAGCCCCCTTAATTTTTTATTTTATTTAAATATTATTATTAATTATTAAAGTACAATTATATTGAAGGCCTTCGTGAAAGTTTCAAGTGCTTACCTCTTATCATTATTGATTGCGAGCAAAAAAGGCCAAAAAAATCACGTTTGTTGTTTGGGAGCCCCCCTTAAATATTAATTTTATTTTAGTATTTGTCGTTATAGCAGCACCGGAAATACACAATCAGTGAAAATTTCAGAGCTCTAGCTATAGCAGTTCTTGAGTTACAGTCTCAAGACATACAGACAGACAGACAGACAGACAGACAGACAGACAGACAGATGGACAGACGGACAGACGAACAGACGGACAGACATCGAAGTCTTAGTAATAGGGTCCCGTTTTTATCCTTTGGGTACGGAACCCTAAAAAGATACTTCGAGATTTCCAGATCGTACTAAAAAGACAGATGATTACGGTTCATCCAACTTACACCGATCATTAGTCGCCGCGACCCATTGCCTCAGAATCTGTGGAAATAGTTTCACTTCATTCATTACTCTACAAGATAAATACAAGGCATTATTTACGGAAACCCATTATCAGCATTTGAGGTGGATCTTCGACTATATCCGTCAGATGTAGTCGAGGATCTGACTATGTCTAGTCTGAGTCAAAGGACTAACTATAGAACAACGACAGAATTCTGGTTGTATCATTTTATCTAGATATTTTCTTGATAGTATGATCTGTATTTTGCTTAAACTTTATTAATACTCCATACCTTTATGAAAAACCAGTTAAGCGGTTTGGGCGTGAAGAGGTAGCAGACAGACACACTTTCACATTTATAATATTAGTATGGATTCCACAGAATTAAATCAAGATTTATTTCTGTGATGGATTCCCACGCCTTCTCTACCTCTTCTCCGTTACTGTCATTTTGTCTCCCTCTCTCTCCTTTGACGCGAAATCAAACGTCGCATCTAATGGAATCCCAAGAGTGATGTATCAATACAAAAGAGACGTAAAACGTGGATTTACGTCGTAAAGTTCGTCAACACGTAGCTACGGCGTTTATGACGGGGGCCAAATGCATTTTTCGTGTCTGAAAAAAGATCCCGCCCCGAAACTTTTGAGACGTACGAAAAGTGTTTTACAACGATTGCTATATTTTGTGGAGCTTTGTGATGCTAATGTTAAGGCTATAAGAAAATTTGTAGTCGATTTTTGTCTGATGATTAAATGAGCGAACTTGTCACCTGATAGCAAAAATTTTTCTTCACTCAGACCCTTCTTGGTCTAGTTATTTGATTGGCTCTCGACTCGGTCTGGGACACGCGAGCAACTAAATTTTTGGGTGATGCAGGCTGATCTTGTTGGAAAATAATGATGATCCGTGCATTGGATGAGCATGTAATAAGTTTGTCATGCCCTGAGGTCATGCCCCTGATCGCTCGCCAGCCGTGTCCGTCATCCTTTACTCATGTATTTAAAACATAATTGAACATACTTTTTTGTGACATACAATTCCTTTATGTGTTCTCACGAATATACCATATATTATAAAATGCGTTTTTAATTTACCACAATATAAACTATGTTTGTTTTTATTCCATAAATGTTTATCTACTGTTTCAAGTAGAACGCAGTATTGTTTCGTCCCCTTCCCTGCACAAGACGTATGAACAATGCGTACGTTGTGAACGCGGTTCCATTCTCACATCTATGCCGAATGTTCTCATTAAAACTTGCTATATCGCGTGTTAAACATAGCTAGCATAATTAAAACTTGACGATTATTTAGACTTAGTGGGCCCCTAGACGATCAATTTTATATCATATTGTGCAATATTATTGACCGTCGTTAAAACCGTGACTTGAAAATATTCAGGCAATGGCAAAGAAGAGAGGCATTATTCGTCCATGATTGCTCATAATCGACATCAGTTGAGTATTCTCTACAAACGCTTCGTAATGACGAGGCAATCGTACTTATGCATTGTGGTCCAACAAGGAAAGGATTCTAATTAGCGAGACAGAAAAAAAATACTCTCATAAAATAGTGGTACCTCATTTAGATTATACATATTTTAATAGAAAAAATATCATTTTTCTAGAAAACGTATATACTATTTTCTGAAGTCACCGCTTCAATTTAATTTTAAAAATACCCGATATAGTTTAAGCCCGTATTGTAGTCGGTAATGCTCTATTATACCATTATACACAGAACTGCTGGCACAAAGGATCTATTTAACTGGAATAGCTCAAAGAAATCCCGGCTTTATCTACACTGATAAACTCCTACGTAATTGGGATATATGTTAAGTCTTGGCAGCATACTATAAACTATCAAGTACGACTATATCATGTAGAATATAATGATCGAAATCCTCAAAGTTTTATATTATTACAAACATGCTTCGGCAGAAAAGCTTTTAAAAGGTACTCCTCATTAATTCGGTCTAAATTTAAATAAAATAAGTGGCTTCCCAAAAGCATTCTTACGTCCTTTTGGGAGTATTAAAGTATCATACTATCATACAAATTTCATCAAGATGTTTTCAGTGATTTAAACCTAAATAGGTTACAGATACTCAGACCGATAGACGTACACAATATAATATTCTCATTTATGATGTTAGTATAAATTAGATACTTTGATATTATGCCGTTTTTTAACAAAACACCCACAATATGGCATTTCCATAGCTATCTTTTGATCCCTACTCACATAAAAGCAAATCAACGCTAAACGAGTGACGTATCTCCAGTAATCGGCCTATACGTGTTATCGGCTTATTTTGCCCAATTCAGTACCCATATTCTGCTATGATCCGACATCTAAGGTATAACAAAGAAAGAAAATTACATCCTTAATTTCACAACTCTTGAAGAATTATATGCAACGCGCAATAAGGAACGAAGTTTCTTATCGCGCGTTGCAAAAGAGGGCTAAACAAAAAGTCGTAATGACACAAAAGTGTCTTGTGTCGCATCACATACGAAATTGGGACCGCGCCTGTAGTAAGTAAAGTAGGAGATAACTGGTTCGAACAAGCAACGAACGATGTTGCATTGAAGTAACAGAATTGGGGGTTACTGATATCGATTTATTTAGTTCCATTCTGGTGTAATTACAATCAACTTCGAGTGACAACTTCAGTGATAGGTACTTGTGTTTTCCGATTAGATATGATTGACTCTCCTTTGATACTTCTAATTCAAATGAGGTTCTCTATTGGCGGCCATTTTGGCCTTGTTTCATTGAGAAAGATAATATGTTGGTTTAATGCATTGTCTCTAAAGTTTTCGAAAAGAGTTTATTTATTAACATGACCTTAAAAAGTTAGTCAGCAACGCTCTCAAACAGAGGTCCTGTCGAAAACAATTCAAAACACACCCAGTTCCACAATAACTCCATTAAGTTAAAATTAAGCCATTATTTTTATTGCACGATATACGAGAAATTTGAATTTATTAGTGGTAGGTATTACATTATTAGGATGTCCATTAAGTTAAATACAAAAATTATTTAAAAATTAACGGCTACCACGATAAACCATAGGACAAAATAGCTATTAAAATCCGAATTTTACATTCTGTTATCACAGGTATGTTTAATGAGGAGCCATGTTGTTAGAAAAAAGGCTGTTGATTTTTTACAAGTTTTTTTTATAATTCGTCGGAATTTCATTCCAAGTAACAAAAGTGAGGGCTCGTGAGTCGTGACCCCATCATTCATTACAGTTGCTAGTAAAATATTTTGCTGTTTCACTTTTTTATCTTTGTGTTGGATGTCGTAAAGAATTTAACTTTTATTATTTACAAGGGATTTATTTAGGTTACCCATATAAGTTTTATGGCCCACACTCAGAGATATTTTAAGATTAATAATTAAATAATATTTAAATAAACAAATTTAATAATAATCAATTATTATATTTGTTTTAAAGATAGATTATTACTTTCAAATTTAACGTAGAAAGTCATTTAATATGGATTTTATTAAACTTTTGCCACAACTACCTGTAATTTATTTTGCCAACAAGCAAATCGTCAACTTTATAAAATAATATTTATCTGGACCACTGGCAATTTAGCTGTAAATCTACACTTTCATACTAATTTTATAAATATGAAATTGTGTCTATCTGTTACTTCTTCTCGCCCAAACACCAAACCTATTTTGCTGACGTTTGGTAAGGAGATACTTTGAGTCCCAGAAAAGGAATATCTAAGGATACTTTTTACCTCGAAAAAAAATTACGGTTTCAGCGCGATAAACGAATTTTTTAAACGAGGTCGCGGGCCTTATCTTGTAATAAATAAGTCTGAATAGTAAAAAATATGTTACACAAAAATATAACCACACAATTCACAAAGCCACGGGTAACAGCTTGATAAATAATTCAGTTTTTGAAAAATGGTGACATATTGAAAAAAATACACGCGAAAATAATATTTTTGTCGTATTTAAAAAAAATTGAGCTCTATTTTTAAACGAACGTCGAAAACTCGTATAAGTTTGAATGCGCAGTTAGCTTGCCACTTTAGTCTAAATAGGCTGGCATACAAATTTAAACCTATACGTTCGGTTTTAGTGTCCCACACAGAATGTTTTAAATTTGATCGTACATTCGTCAAAATGTAAATTACAAAATTGACTTAACTACGGGAAATAACACAATGAAAATGATTGCAAAAATGTATTCTTATAGTTTTCTTTTTTGAATATTTTTTTTATTATTAAATAAGGGGTCGAACGAGCAAACGGGTCACCTGATGGTAAGCAACTACCGTCGCCCATGGACACTTGCAACATCAGAAGAGCTGCAGGTGCGTTGCCGGCCTTTTAAGAGGGAATACGCTCTTTTCTTGAAGGTTTGCAGGTCGTATAGGTCCGGAAATACTGCTGGTGACAGTTCGTTCCAGAGTTATTAATTTTATCTTTTATCAAAATAAAAACAAAAATTATCGTTACAAAAGTAGATTTTTATACGTATATTATTATTATCTTTATCATGCGGTTCTAACTTTATTCAAAAGACCCATCAATATGAATTGAAATACTACCTATTACTATGACTGAAAGTCAGCGGGGCTAAAATGGTCACATTTTAAATTCCTCTAAAATCGATCGTCAAAACAGTTAAACTGACGAATGTCAAATTAGTACAAAACTACAAATTACTAGACATTAATGGCTTTGTCCACATTGTGCCTTTTTATGTTCGTCAAGGGCATGCGTTATAGCGCAGTCAACAGCGAACGTAAGGTATGCCCGTGACGCGCGTTAAAATCGTAGCGCTCGCTATGATTCTTTTCTTTCAACGCGGGTGGATTTTGACGCTTTCAGTTATTGAATATGCCAAACGAAAGTTGAATAAAAAGAAGATGACGAAAATTGAAGATGAAATTGCATAATGTGGACATATAGCTATTTGCAAGCAGAGTGACGTGAGAGTGACCATTTTCCCCGCGTTCCATTTGATGTTAAAAACGATCAAAACGCGCAAAATGTCTCCTATTTAGAGCGTTTTGATCGTTTTAACAGGTTTGTGATTAAAAAAAAGAATCATATTATGATTCATAATATTATTATTCTCCAAAGTGACCATTTAAACCCCGCTGACTGTCCAAAGCAATTATATAGTGATGGGCTGAATGTGGTTTGAACCGAATACGAAAATTCGGCCGAAGTTCGGCCGAACTTCGGTTCAATTTCGACGCGCTTTTTCGTGTTGTGACTTGTGACGCGCTTTTTCGTGTTGTGCGTTTTTTTGCACTTGCTGCAAATATTGCTAGATGTGCCCTGCCCGCACTCTGCGCTTCCCCGCGGGCCCTTAGCCTGCTAGTCATTTGTAAAGTAAAAATAAAGTCCAAATTTTTGTTTTTTGATTAAGTAAGAGAGATTTCTTAGACTTGTTGAGAAGGGCAGTAAAATTTAGTTTTTTGATTAAGTAATAAAGATTGCTAAGGCTTGGTTAGTAAGAAGAGCGGTTTAATTTTGTGTTTTGTTTGTTTAAAAGTAACCAAAAAGTTTTTGAGACTGGTCAATTTAAGTTTTTTGTTTATCACGTATGATTACTTTTTCTAATTCAAATAAGTAAATGACTATGAGTGAGCATAGTTCTTGTACCAGCCTTATTTTAGTTTACTGTTACTACAGATATGTTTTTTTTCATTAATTTCAATTATGATAGTGCGAGTTTATTTGTTCGGCATTTTAACCGAAATTCGGCCGAATGACGAAGTTCGGTTCAAGCTGCCGAAATTCGGTTAAACCGAATGTAAAACGAATTTCGGCCCACCCCTACAATTATATGAACTTTGTCAAATAGGAGAACTCTATACTCACTTCAGGAAAGCGCTATTACTTGACTTTGAACATGAAGTCTCACACTTGGCTAATTGCTTTAGATTACTTTGAATAGTATGCATTAACTACTATTAGTATACATTACTAATAGTAGGACAAAAACAGGTGCTTATAGAGAAATAACTTCATAGATAAAATATGTCAGACCTTCTTTATTTGGCCGGGCTATGTCGAGCTCAACGGACAGATCAACATTGACATAGCCCGACCATTTACGTAGGTCTACAATCTGCTTATGAATTAATTTATCTAATTTACTTGAAAATAATATGAAATAGGCTTACTGAGTGTAGTTTTTTTTAATCGACTTCTACTTGCCCTATGTATCTTTATCTTATGTATGTTGAGTCTAACCATATTAGAAAAAATTAGGCCTATTTAGAAACACCGGGCGAAAAGACATAACAGCAAATTTTTATTGCTTACCCACAACATAAATGATTAACAGCGAGCGAATGATAATAAATGCTCCTCAAAAAGCTTATCAAACGCCACGCTGATACTCATATTTATATCATACAAAACGCAACACGGAGCGAGATCCAACATCCTCACACACATATTTCAAAGCTGAAAAGCATTTTGAATACACAATGACTTCTTTCAAAAGCCTTCTGTGAAATGCACTATTTGTAAGTCGAAAACACTTAAACCGCTAAATCGTTTCAGCCGTTTTCATTACTTATACCGTTCGGTTTTCTATCTGCATTAGAGCCGGGCCGACTTAGCCAGTATTAGCGCGAGCCCGCTATCTTCACAGAACACTGGTGCATCCTAGATTGGGCGCAGCTCGATGAAACGTCAGTATGGTGAGCAGGGAGGAGAAATCTGTCGATAAATCCGAAACGTACGGAATATTTTATCGAGCGGGGTCAAGCGAGGTAAAGGTTTCTGAATGTTGTAGTGTATTTAGTATGGGATATGCTTTATTATTTCAAACGTTGTCAACACCACGTTCTTAGAAACTTCGATAGGTGCGTTCTAAAATAGTTGTTCGGTGTTAAGGGTATAAAAAAGATGATGTCATATTTTCAGACTTACTTGATAAGCGCAAAATTTTTTGTCACAATCTGTTCGACCGTTTTGGAAGAGTTTCATAACAACGTGACACAAATTTTTTAAATACATTTTGAGGATAATATTTCAAAATAAAGCCAAGTACCAAAATTTGTCATGTTTGTGTCCGCTATTAAACAAGATACTCAACGACATCAGATTGTTGAATAAACAATATTATTACTTTTTATTAAAATTACAATATTTTACTAGAATTTACATTGTTCAATATCGAATGAAAATGTTATGAAAGCTTTGAGCTAATAAGTTCTGAATTATACAAAGGAAAATATTGAAGTCTTTCTCATTTGTAGTTTACATAGTAATTGTATTTATGATATTGCTTACACATTTTTACATGGCTACCTGAATTTTGTTGATAATTTTCCGAGCAGAAAATGAATAAAAGTCAGGCCAAAATTGTTTTCCTTTTTATTTAAACATTTGTTTTGTTTTTCGTCTTTACTTATTTTGCTTTATTGTGGACATAATTTATGTTTTTTAAATAAACAATATAAAATAATAATGATAAATAAAACTGAAACTAATCATCAGACTTCTCCTTCGTGCGGCTCTTAAAACACATTTTGAAACATCGATGAATTCTGTTCGCCTACACTACTCACAACAGTAACTTTTAATTGAATAAAAGTTGTTACTTTTGGTTCGAATCCTTTTATCTTGAAAATTCTATGCAATTTTTCAATTTTGCACCATCGTTTGCCATTTATAATGAACTGAGACAAAAAATCTTATGGCCTACCTTCTACCGCATATTCTTCAATGTAAAAACACCTTACTTTTGGTACATTTTGTAGCAATTAATGGTAATGTAGGTTTACTTGTAATCATAATAATATAAAAATAATATTTTTACATTAATAAATTATTTATAAATAAATACAAAGAATATTCAAATGCAATAATAATACATGTACAAACCGGAAAATAACGGCTTCATCAATAGCAATCAATAGCAAGAGAATAATAATTATTCTCTTGCTACGGTCGTGTATCGCGCGTTTCCCGTAGTCCCACCTTCAGGAGCAGGAACACCGTTGGGGTTTTTAGTGGGTAGTCCCGGGTGCTTCTTCCGTCCGCCCCGGGGAGTCCCACATACCTCGGTGGTCCTCCACAGGCCCCGAGGATGCGTAAAAGCATTCCCCCAACGCAAAAAAAAAAGGTATTATTCTCTTGAAGTCGCGCGCAGATTTTTTGAATTGTGTATGTCCAAACATTCGGACACGGACCGTGGTATGAAAACAATAATATGTTCCCGGATTTCGTCCGCGATTGAGTAAATATTTTCACAATCAGAGAGTGTAACCACATAGAAGGATTTGTTTCACAAAAAAAGGTTGAAAATATCCGGCCAGTTTTTTTAAATTAGAATTAGGTCAGGTTATGTATCAACTCAAAGTTAGTCCTACACTTTTCTGTGTCCTTTATCAGGACTCAAAATATCTCCATGGCCAATTTCATACTGATCGAAAGAAAGAAACAGAAAGTTTTGGGCATTTGTTGTAAATTTATAACCTATGCAGTGACAGTAATCACATAAAGAATGATGAAACTTGCACTATTCCCTAAGTTGAACAATACCTAGTACAATAAAAAAAGAATCACTTAAATCGGACTTGTAGTTCCAGAGATATGAGTGCACAAACATAAAAACATACATACATACACTTTTGAAATTTGGCATATTTGTTCAGAAGCTGTTACAGATTAACATATGCAAAAACTGGGCAGTTCTGGAAATATTACATACATTTTTTGTGGACTAATTTGTCTGCGAAATATCTTATTTACGCGGACGAAGCTGCGCGGAACATATAGTAATATCATATTGCCCTATTAATTTTTACAATATCCTGCAATATTGCCACTTGGCACTTATATATAAATTATACACCCTTAGTAATTTTTCCATAGTACTATTTCCGTGCCAATATGAGTTATAAGACCCAAATAATATGGCCATTCTAGCCCTTTCTCTACGTAATGTGTACTTACGCATTCCCTTCCCAAAGGGAGGGAAAATTCCATATTATTTTATCGCTTATAACATGCTATAGTGACTTACTTAATGATCATGGGCCTGAGTCCGTAATGAAATGATTTTGGTAGGTACGTTTTAGCAGGTAACTCGCTATAATAAATTCATACAAATATATATTTTTATTGTACTTGAAAACTGGAAAACAATGCATTTTTGTATAGTTCATTCTGCCAAGCACAGAAAAACTGTTAAAAGACCGGCAATTCTTCTCATGTTGTGAGTGTCCATGGGAGACAGTAGTTTTTGTAGAGTTTGCACCCTAATTTTATAATATTAAAAAATACAGCCTTTCCGTGTTGGTTAATGATTGGATGAAACAATACAAGCGATGACGAACGCGGGAGACGTTTGTCTGTAATCGACCGTGGTTGATGACGATTTTGCATGCTATAGAACTATAGACAAATATGGCTAATGGCTATCCATAGTGGCTAAACGTAAAGAGAAGTTTTTAGCGAACTAGCTTTAAGTAGTTAAAGTCAAAATCGGAATAGTAACTATTTTATTTTTGCGTTGGTTTGCATTACTTTGTAATATTTCATTATTTTATATTAAATATCGCTAGAAAAACGGCAAACGAGGTCGGACAGGTGAGAGAACACATATTTCAGTCTAATAAAACAGGAAAAGCTACTTTGTTACCAAAATTGTTCCAAACTTCCATTAAACATAACAAATCAGCAATTATTTTTAGCTCAGATCGTTTATTTAGATAGCCGATTGTTTTGTTACATCAATTTATTAGTAGCAATCAGATAAAATGGGGAATGAACATAAATAATATGGCTTAAATGGATCCGGTTTGACTGAATCGAGGCTAAAAGGGGGTAATATATTGACTGTCTATCGTAAGGACAGGCTCGGTCTAGATACTAAAGTGACTTTTAAATCTGTGCCCTAATGGGGCCAAATGTGACTTGATGATTCAAGACCCGAGAATGCAGTACAATATTATTCGACAAATTATCAGAAATATTGGTATTAGTAACTGATCTTCCTTATTTATTTGACGATCTCGGTGGCTCTGTTGGTGAGCGGGTCGGAGTAGAATCACGCTGAGAAGGAAAAACTTTTGGTATATTTGGTATATTTTTGTTTATAATATAATAAAATATTTAAATAACATTTCCTTCGCCAGGTACTCGTAAATCGTAACACAAAGTTAACCTTACAAGTTTTATTTTCTTCTGATTAGTTTCGTTGCGGATCCCAAGTCAGCTTTAGCATGTCCTTCGGGCTCCCTGAGATCATATCAAAGGGTTTTTGTGGTTGGATACTGCTGTCGATCCTGACGACACAAGAGATACAGAGGTGGAAAATGGAAATGTGTAGTGTGCCAAAGCCTTAAAAAAATAACCTAACATGAGGCAATGCTGACGTGGTGTAAAGCTTCCGTAGATAAAATCCTTACTTTCGAAATGATTGCGGTAATACGTAATAGAGAATAAACATTTGAATATATGGTGAAGGAACTGGCTGGCTAAACTCAGTTCAGTAATACGATTCAAAAAAGCGACCCTCTTAGCCTAAGCTCCTGAAAGTTGTTTACGCAACTTTTGATTGCCTTCTTTATTTAGTTTGTTTACTTTTTTAGGCAAATGGAATTATAATGAAACTTTTTCTGTTAAAAATTCTAAGGTAAAGTGTCGTCGAGCTTATTTCGCCGTCGAGTTTAGTTCGTGAATTCTTTTTAAGTTGGTATTACTTTTTTAAAGGTTTGTGACACGCTAACACGTACAAACGTGTGTTAACAGCTTAATACCCGTTTTTATATTATTACAAAATAAAAAATTTTGTACTGTTTTTTATTAGCTTGTAATTTAATCGCGTAAATCGTAAATAACTATTTTTGGTTACAATTTAGGTACCTACCTTCTTTTTAAGAAGCACAACAATACTTAAATTCGATTGTATTTCTCATTCTAAAAGTACATTGAAAATGGATGCCCAGAATTGGATTAAGATATTTTGTTATTAACCTCAACCGTAAATGTACACGGATATACCGACGTACCACAGTGTTTTTACAACTTTTTTATGATGCGACCCCTCATATATAGTGTATATAATATTATGTTTATGAATATAGTATAATATTCTTAATTAGTTAAAATTATCCTAGTAAATATATCTATAAATTTAGGTGTATCTGTTTCTTTGCTGAATAAACCTACCTAATACTAAAATAGTAGATCCTCCAGGGTGTCGTGACCCACAGGTTGAAAAACACTGCTATAATATGATATCGTGTCATAACGTCCCCCTAATTCGTGCTACAGGCTATGCACAGGGCTGCCACCCGCCACGATTTCCTCGCACAAACTTCCTTATTAAAATTCAACCTAACTCGTAGAATTGACATCCCTGCCGCAATCTGGTAAAATGTACGATTCAATTTTGGGCTGATAGCTAATTTATTTCCCCTCGTAATGCCGCGGTAATAACGCCACCGTTAAATACATAAGGAGTGTTTTCTTGTACTAGGATTGACTCGCGACTTTGTCAAACTTTTACATAGAAGTATTTGTATTTGTATTGTATATAGGTTACAGTACAATTTAGATGATACTTGAAGTTAGTTATGATGTAAAGAACCGATGTAAAAAATTTGACACGAAATTCGATATTTTATATAATATATAGTTTTGTGCCTCGATACACCCATTCGACTTTAAATCGAATATGGAAATTATATTTTTTAATAATATTTATAAAGTTATCTAAGCTACAGTTTAACATAATAATTATGTCTTAAATGCAGATATTTGTATAATTTTCAGCTGTTATTTTATTCATTTGTTTAGTTATTTGTGTATCTACTATGAATGTTCATTATTTCCTATAATATAAATTTATTCTATGATTAAAACCATGTCTTCCACCCCTGCTATTCCCTTACAAAATATTAACCCCCGGCTAATAATAATTAGTCGAATATAAGGGAGAATATGAGTAAGTATACAAAATATATATTCAACACATAAATCACATAAACTGAGATAGGCTATAAATAAGATGAAATATTAAAACGAGTCGACTTGATGAATAATGTCTGTTTGGCGCGACTTGGGCTGACATCTCGAAATGCCTATTGAGTTCGTTCATTTGGACTTAGTCTTATGAATCAAGATCCTATTTAAAATATCCGTAACGATTTTTGTAACTTTAAAAAGTGCTTTTCTAACTTCCTCCGACCTAGATTTAGTTTTTTATATATAGTGTTTCTTTATTATTATTATTATTATTTTCCCCTTTGTTTTATATGTAACTAATTAGCTGTAATTATATTCTATTTGTAATAAAAAATAAAGAATTAATACTCCCCCCACTTTAAAAAGTGATTAAATTATTTTTAATATTAAACAGGTTAACCACATAATAACAATACGTGCCACTGTCAATTACCATCAAATATTCCATTAAATAAACCGGTAATCTCTGTTATTTCCCTTTAGATTATGCAAAGGAACATCAAGCAATGAGATAAAAACTTTTCTTGGTAACCGCAGAAATCCATTTCCAACTTAAACAGATATTACCCGCGTTTTTTGCTCATTGAATCCGTAAAAAGTTTCGTGTCATATTTTCCCCGAGATCATCGCCGTTTTTTAAGGCAAGTGTAATTATTAAAGCTATTAGGAGCGGAAATAATATAGTGTTATAAATGTAAAAGTGTGACTGTATTATGAAGGCATGCTATTTTCAATTTTAAATCATTGAAAGTATAACAATAATTTACATACGAGTAATTATACTTATAATCTTCTGAAAGGACAAGATAGTAATTATATAGAGAAAAATATTTTATAAATAAAAAAATACCCGCATTATCTACTCTATCATTATGATACCAGCTACCATGTTTCTAACTTTTGCCTAATAACTTACTTTTATTTTGAATGAAGACTTCCCATTTTAGAACTAAGACTAAATTTATAGCCACTACGTAGTATAAAACTTGTTTTTAAATACGTACAACAACAGCTTCTAATATTATGAACCGGCTAAATATAATATACATGTGGGTATCTTTATACTATTTCTGGAAACAATTCGACAGGGATTTTAAGACTTTCACTCGGATTGGCACTAAAGAAAATTTAGTCCGATCAGAGCAAACAAGTTTTACTATTACTACGTATTAAATGTTAGCTATGTCGAATAAAGCGAACTGAGGCTTCACTGTACAAACTTTGACATGCCGATCATTGGTAGTTTGACTTGTTTATTGGGAGCGATGAGTTTCGTGTGTGCATATTAACTGCACTGGTATGTCCGGAGTTTGGATAATCAAATTTTACGGTTCGTATAAACTTGCCTTACTTGAGAGAACCTAATGATTTCGCATGTGAAGATAGGTTGTTACGAACTAATATTATAAATGCGAAAGTATTTCTGCCGTTAATAATAATATTTATTTAACGTTTAAAGTATGTAATTCAGATGGGTAAAGATACATTTGGAGTCCTGGGAAAGGACACAATAGTTTTTGTCAAGAAAAAAGGGGTGCTCCCGCACAATGCATCTCTATAATCTTGACTTCTGATTTGTTTTGTTGATTCTGAGTTGCATTATTTCCAATATTAGGGGTACATACGCATTAGGTCGTAGAGCTTTTTCTAACAAAATACACTACGAATACATCAAAAAGTGCAGGTTGAGTAGCCGAGGGCCTCTGTTGGCTATATAGTAACTTTAGTTACGGACAAGTTTTAAAGGCAATTTCTATACTTTAGTGTTATGTCACAATAAAAGGGTTTAGCAGTCAGACTTCATATAAAACTTTATAGTTTTATATGACCGTTCGTTCTTTTCTTAGGCTTTTATTACTTTCCTTAATAAAAAATAACCAACGTTTACTGTCGAATAGTTAAGAGACTGTGTGGGTTGTAATATCAATAACTATTTATTAAAACACATAGCCGTTTTGATATCTGTAGTAATTTGAATTACAAATCTAACGATACAACTAAACTAAACTAGCTAACGCCCACGACTTGAGTTCAAGTCGTGGGCTGAGTTGAGGTAAAATTCATTTATCGTGCGCGAACCGTGCATCTTTTCGTGATAATGTATCTACTTACTACTCGTATGTCCTTTTTCAGAACTTCAATTATTTCTAAACTAAATTTCAACTAAAGCGTCTCCCAGACAGACGCGGGCAGCGGTGGCGGTGGCGGCAGCGGTCAGTTGTTTGTACTGCCACCGCCACCGCGTGTGTCTGTGTCGTTCCAGAACTCTCAAGTCATCCACCTGACCGCCACCGCCACCGCCACCGCAGGCCGCGTCTGTCTGGGAGACGCTTAAATGATAAATCGGTTCTGCGGATTGCGTGTGCTGAGGTAAAATACAATCAGACATACAAACTTTCGCATTAGTTTTATTAGTATGGATATGAATTGTATACAATACTAGCTATTAACGTGTTTGCTGGCTTGAAATAGTATACAACAAACTTTATCCCCCTATTAAATTTAACGGTGTTTTTTTTTCATTTTTTATTTGTCTATGAGACTCACAAATTACAAGGTTTATAATATACTAAAATTTTTTTATTCAATTTTGCAGATCCAGATGGAGTTAAGACTTTTATATACCATTAGTAATGATTATTATTTAATATTAAAACACTTAAGCATGAAATACACTTTCTGTTAAGGCCGTCACAGACTTAGCTATAATATATATTAATATATTTATAGCTAGGCATATTAATATATATTTTCTATACAATTTTCGCGTGACCACACACTCAGCTATAATATATATTTCTGGTCTCAGTACGTTTAGCACGGTATATTAATATATATTATAGCTAAGTCTGTGACGGCCTTTACGTAGGAGTAAGTGCGACCGCACACCTGAGACACGACTGTAGTTAGACAGACTATCGCATAGCAAAATGCACTAGATGCGCACATCTGAGACAAGACGTCTAATAGACAAAGTTGACAAATGCGAGTCGCGACAAGTCTGACCAACGACTGTCGGCTTCCCTTTGAAATGTATGCAAGCGCGCACATCTACGACAAAACTGTCTAACCACAATAGACATAACTACCAGTAGTTCAACTGCAAAGCAAAGAGACGGACGGGACAGGTTTCAATACATTATATCAAATTCGTCGGGTTTCACTAAGATTATGAATGGAATGTGCCTCGCGCTGGCTGACATAATTTATTTTTAAATACTTATAGATTTCAAAATTAGATTCTGACAATTTTAATCACATGTGTCAAAACATAAACAATAATACGACCAAAAAGAGGAACACGACCAGCGATCCAAGTACTATCTTTCCCGTCGAGTCTTTCCCGTTTATTTTTGAAGTTATTTTTATCCAAATGAGAACTTTCCTATCTATATCTATAAAATCTTTCAGAACTGCTCGCAATAGACGCAAAATATATTTTTCAGTAAGTATTACGTAATACAACATTTTTGTGCTTTCAAACTTAAAAAAAGATTTCACGTCACTGCTAGTCGTTCAGAAGCCGCGGTATAGCTTTGCGAAATTGAGTGTCTTGATACTTAAGTAATGTAAGGTTGCAACAATTTCAACAAATTATCAAAGGTAGAAGACACATTCATTCGAAAGTACTTGAAAAACTTTCGGGGATAAAGCCTTAGTTGATCAAACAATAAATAGATCTTTTCTTTTAACAATCTTTCACTGTTTAAGGGGTGTACCCAATATTTCCGTTGTCTGCGCCGTTTTGCACGCATTACTAGGATGCTTATCACAGCAGCTTCGGTGAACTCCATTCTGCTACTGAATGAATATACAATTGTATGCATTGCGTCATCGTAGTCAAGACAGTCTTGACTTAGGTGTGCGCCACATAATAGACACAACTGTCTTTAGACTGTAGTTAGACTGACTTGTCTATGTGAAACAAGATTGTCTAACTTCAGTCGTGTCTCAGATGTGCGCTCTCTCTCTCTGTTAATTCCGCGTCAATCATATCCAACGTCAACTTTATAAACTGTAGACAAAATGTCATAAATCTCCGAACTCAAATGACAGCCACAACATAATTAATAATATATAGTAGACCATCATCAGACGCACTGGGCGAATTATTAAATTTTTTGCTATGTAAAAAATTAGTTTATACAATATTCCTGATTGACAATCACTCGCACAGTACAATATACAATTGACCACAACATTAACAACATAATAATGTAAATAATAATTAATACTTATACTTACATCTTCATTCCAAACACGTACTAACAAAATGGTAATTACTAATTTTTGATTTAAGTAGCGACACAATGCAACATCACATTGCGCGTTAAAATTCTTATAGCTATTGCGGCGCTAATTGGTCCGTCACATCCAATTAATAGATAAAGTTTAAACCTTAAATCCACAACGAATCAAAGTGGAGGTGTACTAGGGTCGCTACAGCTCACAGCTGTATAAAGTGAGTTATTTGATTTCAAGAACTCGACTGAGTTACTGTACTGGAAGATATTAAATTTACACTGTGTGACAACTGACAGCCCTTTCGGAGTTAAAAGGAAATTATCCTCCCTAAAATAATCTTAAACAGAAGTTGAACGACAGACGAAAATTTATGTAATCAGTCTGATAGGGTAAAGGAACTTCAACGTTATTATGTTCTCAGTCTGGTTAAAGACTTGTTTACAATTTATAGTCTAAACAAGAAAATATTAGAACAATTATTGCTTATAACCCCTACTAATTAGAATAAGTGAAATGTTAATGCTAGTTGGTAAAGGCGTTGCTACTAATTAATACAATACAATTACTGCAATGTTTTCACGCCAGAAGCGATGCCAGCATAGACAGTAAACAAAAAGTTTGATTCGACATTTAAAAAACTTTTCTGTCAATATAATATTCTGATATGACTTGTGCAACATATCAGATTTTGGTCGGATTATTATTTCCTAGCTGTTGCCTGCGATTTCGACCGCGTGAGCATGGTAAATCACGTCCCAATTATTATTTTTCAAAAATATTCAATCATTTCAATGTACAGAATTGACTTTCCTACGATTTTATTTTATTATATTATATAAGTGCTTAATGCTTATAGCGCACTTTGCTCCGACTTTTGCGTTATATTACCAATTATGAAAGGTGAAAAATGAAGCCGAAGAAGAAGATGCTTCACCTTGCTGTGTTGTGCTTTGACACGAATGAGCCGGCTATCTCACGGCCTTCTAATTTTACATTAAACATCAATTTAATTTACCCTGATCTTTTATCCCCCAACATTTTTCCCTAATACAACCACAAAAATATTCAACCACAATTACAACGGTATTAATTGTGAGATAAATTATTCAATAATTCGATTTAGTCCACAAGCGATTCATTAAACGGGTACTCTGTTAATAAAATAGTATTTGTTCTATCACAATGGATATCATTAATAATTTTCACGCAAACATCATTAAAACATTGCTAGGAAAAGGGAATATTTTTTTCCCATCAAACGCATTTGATTAATAATCCTCGAGACAGCCGCCTTTTCTCACCATAAGTTGCGAATCATTCGTCTATCTTAACGTGGATATTTTTTTAGGATAATGATTTTTAGGGATATTTTTTTTTGTAAATTGCCTTTTTATATTGCTACGGAACTTTTGCTATTATTTTTGTTAAAAAAGTTATCACTTATAATATTAATGATAACTTCAGTTAACGACTTTTTATAAGTCTTATACGATAATTTTTTTTTTTATTAAAAAAGTTGGGTTACAAGGGTCTTTCCTAAGTCGAGAGAAAAGCCAAATTTATAAATTCGACTTTTTTAGAAATACAGAATAAAAAGTGGCACTTCGGGTGTGTCAACAGAAGTAAAAACGAAACATCAGAAGCAGACATAATATTGTTTGGCTAGAAAGAGAGGGGATATTACTTCCTCTCCCTCCTTTTTTGTAAAGTCAGTCAGTTATAAATGTCTATGTCATGTCAAACATCTAACGAGCAGATAATTTGACTTATAATCGCGAGCTTTTGTTTCGGTAAACAATGCAAAGTGATATAGAAGTTACATTACCATGACAAACGAGTGTGAGATGGGTGACGACTGACGAGTGTTATTTACATAATTCATGCCAATGTACGTGCGCCCTAATTGACAGTTATAGCGTCGCATTTCATTAGTTTCATGTCGATCCTCATATCATGTATTGAAGCCTTATTAGCTTGTGAAAGCTGAGCTCTTTGTGAGCAGTGTATAGGTTTCATTGGTCTAGCCGCTAGCGAGTTAGCGACCCATTTCGCCGCTACTTTTTAGTGGTATAGAGCGAAATTAAACTATAGCTTAAGACCTAGGTCATAAAGTGGAATTTTATTTGAATCTTGCTGCCAGGATTGGAAAGTCACGTTAAGGCAATTACATAAAAATGCATAATTTTCTTAATGTGTAGTTAGCTGTAGATGTTTAGGAACTTTCTATATAATTTTTTCCATAATAACATATTTTGTTCTCATTCGAATTCTTCAGTTCATTCTAATCTATACGTGGTCTGTGTTCATCAAAATAGATTAGGTATTTTTGGACCTTTTTCGAAGCATAAACGATGACTCTTGTCGTTTTGTGAGTGTCAATAAACAGAAGATAGTATCATCTGAGGAGCTCTTTGTTTGGACTCAAACAGTACGTTTTTAAGTCTCTATAATATTTTAAAAACTCGAAGATACTGTTGTCTATAGTTTTACTAAAGCAAAGGTTTTATTGCACTATTACGTTGCGATGCGTTATCGCAAACTTCCTAGCTCTCGTCTAACGGGGCTCCGGGAGAGGATGGGAACCTCCCCGGCTTAGCCAGTCCCAGCGCCGAGGGGAACGCTTCAGTTTGCCTAAGCGTTCCCTTACCTTGGTGGAAGTCCGGTCCCTTCGACGGTCTGAGGTAGACCGGCCAGTCGTGAAGGGAGTCCCGTGTTTGTTACATCCGGAATATCCCTCCTTTATACGGCTGAAGGCGAACCGCAGGTGGTTTTAGTGAGTAGGAGTCTCACATACCCCCGGGGTGCTGAGCACATACCCAACCCGGGGGACCCGTGATAGGTTTCCCCTGCGCATCAAAAAAAGGCGTTAATGCTCTGACTTACACAAGCAGACGACCTACACATTTTTTTTGGAACGATGACAGATGAAGTGTAGGGATGCTTGAAGCGTTGCACTGTTGCGCCTTGTGTTGTGTTGCCATGCGAAGTTGCAACGCAGATGTGGAATACATCACCGCAACGCAACGGGGCAGTGTGGCTTCGCTTTAAATGCACAATATAAGCTATTTCTAAGCCATTCCTCTTATAACCGGGGGCGCTGGCTGTCATGTTATGCAAATAGCGACACAAATAGATGCACTGTAATGTACTGCTTAGTTAACTGTGCTTGAATGTAGATCTATATTCTGTGACATGCTATATAGTATATAATATATCGTGCTATTATTATTATAGAATTGATCATGAAACTGTCGATAAGAACAAAATATTTTCCGCACTCTCGTGGCTCATATTCGTAACTATTTTAATCTCATGTCGTATCATGCTATCCAATCAAATGTGGCTTATAAACCGTTCACGTCGCTTCATTTAAAAGGCAAATACTTTTACATGTCGCGCGGTTGTTATTCAAACATAATCGTATTTCCTTTGCAGTGAAAATATATCTCGCCTCCATTGAAATACGCGGACGAGCGTGCTCAAATAAATATTTGGTAAATTTATGACCGCAGGCGCAAATATTATTTGCAGACCTAACTCTATTCTAGTCTTTATTGTTATTATGTTTTTGTGACAGTTGAAACTATTATGTGCAGTGTACAGTATGTTTTATTTCGATAGTGCAACGTTAGTACGGCAGTAAACTGGATTTTTGTTTGGTTTGGTGTTTCGAGTTAGATAGTGTTTCTGTGATTTCTATTAGAAAAATTGGTTCATAGGTAGATCATGGTATTATATTTATTCGAGTTGTGCACAGTGCTTGATTTGAAATTATTCTCATCAAGTAACATACCTTTTATAATCTATATGTTTGTATGACATTGAAGTTATAGAGATATAGAAAAATTAATTTATAAGCAGATCAATTATTTGGTTCGATGATGTCATATGAATGTTACTTGTGATATTCAGATGGATGTTGATACTATCCGACCCTACCACGAAAATCGGTTCGATTTTCGTGGTAGGGTCGGATCAAGAGATCTAAAACTCTTGGACTACGGAGGCGTTAGTGCCGTGTATTATAGACTAGCTGTAACTGTTATTATCGGTAAATCTAAACATTACTCCTAGTATTCATTTTCCATTTTATCGTACACGAGTATAAAATAAGAGCATAATAATATTATAAGGAATAAAAAGGTATGTTTTTTTTTTATTACAATAATTAGAGTCGTCTATGGGCTAGTCGCCCATATCCTTTATTTGTCTCATTGTCATAATATGGTCGCGTACCAAGATTACATTTTCTCTTAATCTACTGTAAGTCCATCACGCCTTGGACCTTTTAAAAATTATACATTATTATACTATTACTATTATTTATATTATTATGTATATTATTGTATATTATATTATGCTTAATACTATTATTATACATAATAAAGATAACTATCTAACTTAAAAAAGGTATGTTTATATTAGACTTATTGAAATATTACTCCTTCAGATGGCTGACCCTTTGAATCAATAATGGTTTCAATTTTGGTCATGTACATTTCATTCCAAGTAGAACACGTGAAAGAAATATATTACTTAATGTAGTTATGCTGTCGTTGTTTTTAGATACAAAATAATGCTGCCATAGTCTATGGTATCTGAGTCTGTCTATGATGTGGCGTTGACTAGGGTTACGAAACATCGTAGACATTCGCAACGACGCGACGTGTCATAGACGTGGCCTACGACGTGCCGTAGACGTGGGCTACGACGTGCCGTAGACGTGGGCTACGACGTGCCGTAGACGTGGGATATGACGTGCCGTATACGGGGGCTACAACCTGCCGTAGACGTGGGCTACGACGTGCCGTAGACGTGGGCTACGACGTACCGTAGACGTGGGATATGACGTGCCGTATACGGGGGCTACAACGTTCCGTAGACGTGGGCTACAACGTGCCGTAGACGTGGGCTATGACGTGCCGTAGACGGGGGCTACGACGTGCCGTAGACGTGGGTTACGACGTACCGTAGACAGGGCTACGACTTGCCGTAGACTTGGGCTACAACGTGCCGTAGACGTGGGCTACGACGTGCCGTAGACGTGGGCTACGAAGTGCCGTAGACGTTGTGGACTACATAATCTACACTACTATTATAAAGAGGAAAGATTTGATTTTTTGTTTGTTTGTTTGTTTGTTTGTTTGTTTGTTTGTTTGAGTCGAATAGGCTCCGAAACTACTGGACCGATTTGAAAAATTCTTTTGCTATTCTAATCTTACATTATTTCTGCTGAACATAGGCTACATTTTATTTTGGAAAAAAGTAGGGTTCCGTAAGATATTTGAGTTCTTCGGACGCAAGGTGTAAAAAATCAGCTAGAAAAGTTACTTATTTTGCGTACGCTGCCTAAACTATAAAAGATAGAACCATAAAATGTTCTAAGTAATTGTAGATCTTATAAATGTCTACAAAAAAGTCCGCGACACACTATACGTATCTATGTCGAGTGAGGCACAATAACCATTTATTTATTTAAAAATCCTGAATTTTTTTTGGACTACATTTAAACGGATGTATTTTACTCACGCTATTAATCCTTATCAAAATAAATTATTTTATCACTAAGTACAGTTTATGTAGATAATATTTGGTCTTTGAATGATTAAAATTGGACGTTTGGTTTTGAAGTTATGGCGAAATTAAAATATTACGATAGTGGGCGTCACGGAGGAAGACAATATTCTGTTGTAGAAATGAAAATTCTGTACATAAAAGATGTGAAATGACACCCGAAATTACACCTTTGTTACTACATCGCTATAGAAGCCAAAAATGTGGTTAGTTTTTTGTCTGTCTGTCTGTCTGTATGTTTGTTCCAGCATCACACGAAAACTACTGATCCGATTTGCATACGGTTTTCACAGATATATTATATATTTTGTCTTCTTCCAACTCAACATCTGGTGTATAAAAATCCTCCCCCTCCTCCCCTCTCAACCCTCTCTGGGGACCAAAGAGGGGTCAGATTTTGTATACAACTTTTTTCTTTAGTGGACTTACTTCATATTAGGTATTAACTGTGTTTTTCAACCTTAACATCTGGTGTATGACCTTCCCCCCCCCCCACACCCTTTTAGGGGACAAAAGAGGGGGTAAAACATGTATCAACTGATGATGTAGAAAATATACTTTAAATGGCAAAACAACGTTTGCCGGGACAGCTAGTAAATAATAATATTGTAATTTGAGTACAAAGCAAATTTAATGTGATTTTGACAATCATTATTTGAAAATAATTTAACGACTTTTGTATTCTTTCATAAAACTTCAAATATATCCAAACCATGTAACGTCGTTAACATGTAATGCACACCCTTACCATTTAGAACCTTTTAATATTGGCATTAAAATGTCATTTTGTTTTTATTAATCGCGACATCGTCGTATGAACGTCGAATAATAATAAACTAAAACGATTCCGGAGCTCATATAGGGACTCGTTGACTTTTATGTTAGTAAGCTCTAATGTAATTATGTGTGTAATAATCTTATATATTATTGACAATTCTTGTACATTTTTATGTAAAAATGTTAGATTTCTGTACTGTGTAAAATTGATATAATCTATCTATATAAATAAAAATGAATCCAAATATCCCTTGGTCATGACATCACGTGTAAGCGGCTGGACCGATTTTGCTTAAATTTGGTATTGAGATACTTTGAGTCCCGGAGAAGGACATAGGATACATTTTTATCCCGGAAAAATTTAAGGTTACTATACTTTTATGATTTGCGCGTAAACTATTCAATCAATTTTGACGAATTTTAGTATGGAGATACTTTGAGTGTCGGGAGAGGACAGAGGATACTTTTGGTCCCGGAAAATATACGGTTCTCACACATTAAATTTTTATGATTTTCGCCTAAGCTATTCAATCTATTTTGATGAAATTTGGTATGAAGATACTTTGAGTCTCGAGAAAGGACAAGGGATACTTTTTGTTCCGGAAAATGTAAGGTTCCCGCACAATAAGCTTAAATGATTTTCGCCTGAACTATGTAATCTATTTTGATGAAATTTGGCGTGGATATACAAATTTTAATCTATTATTTTCTTAGTTATACCAATTCAAATTAAATGATCATCGTTAAGACAGGACAACATCTGTCGGGTCAGTTAGTTATGACATATTTTTCTTCAGATTCCATAAGCTGTTGCGGGTATAAAGACTATATTATGTTTATGTCCATTCTTCAAAGTATTGCCATACCAAGTTATACAGCATGACTGGTGAGACAATACCGATATTTAAGGAGAGTATTTAGTACTCGATTCTCATTATAAATATGTAATAAAATTAGGTACTTAATTTTTGACCAAATTTCCCTTTAAACAAATGAATCACGGACACAGTAAATTACTATGCCCGCGCGGCGTCATGCGCCCCCCGCGCCGGCGCGCCACACCTCCCGCGCGCGGTGTCCATGCGTTGGGTAAATAATTATTTAACTTTAAGCTACATTTACTCAGTGATCAATTGATATTATTTTTTATATTATTTTTTTTTCAACTACTATAATAGCCAAATATCACGTCCTCGAGTATTGAACATGTCTCACCAGTCATGCTGTATAAAAGCTTGGTTCAGTGGCTTAAGCGTAAGGATTAATTCAGACCGCAACGCGACACGTAGATGAATTTATAAATTTGTACTGAATTGACAGATTTCAATTACGTGAGACGTCTTGCAAATCTGTCAAATCCATACAAAGGACATCAGGCATTCTGGTCTAAAATAAGTAATAGTTAAAAAAACTAAAAACACGCTTTTTACCCGACTGCCAGGAGGGTTATGTGTTTGGCGCGTATCTTGTATGTTTGTAATATTCTTTATTACCTCGTATCTTCAGAACCGCTAAGCGGATTTTCATATTTGAGGTATCGTTAGATTTGTCTTAATGGCCCAAGTGTTCTTAGATAGGTGACATGAAGAAAAAACCAAAATGGTGGACGTTTGACGCCATATTGTGAGGTAAAAAAAAATAAAAATTTACCAAGCATATCGAGTGGGGTATCAAAATAAAGGATTTTAAACACTGATTCGAAGTATGTATATAACTTGCAGTTTTATTATTAAATCGAACGATAAATCTACACTAATAGTGCAAAGAGGAAAGATTTGATTTTTTGTTTGTTTGGCTCGGAAACTACTGGACCGATTTGAAAAATTCTTTCACCATTGGAATTCTACATTATTTTTGCTGAACATAGGCTGAATTTTATTTTGGAGAAAAATAGGGTTCCGTAAAATATTTGGGTTCTTCGGACGCAAGGTGTAAAAAATCAACCAGAAAAGTTACTTATTTTACGTACGCTGCCTAAACTATAAAATATAGAACCATAATATGTTCTAAGTAATTATAGAACTTGTAAATATCTACAAAAAAGTCCGCGACACACTATACCTATCTATGTCGAGTGAGGCACAATAACCATTATTATCATAAATTTAGTGAAATGGAATAACAACTTTAGATTGATTTGAAAGGGATGAGTGATGACACTACGATGTTGCCACTTTTTAATTTCTTCACTTTTTTGACAGACTATACTTAGCTCAGGGTAGATACATGTACGCAATTATAAGGATTAAGCTGAGATTTGTCTTAAAAATTCAATTGATTGTATATTTGTTTTGTACCTATTGTGAATTCCAATTTTTTTTTACTTTTTTTGGCTAACTAACATGGCTTTATCCCGCAAGACTAAACGAGCTAAGGCTGCAAAAGAGAAGACAGAATCTCCTATTTCACGTAAAATACGCCTTGATAAAATGAAAGATAGAATGAAGTTAGCATAGGATCCAGATGCAACCACATGACATAAACTCATTTAAAGAATTAATCCGGTTACGTAATCTTTCTTAACTAAAAAGACATTAATAAAGTAAATTAATAAAAAAATCAAAAAACCCGACTGCAAAAATTTTTAACTAAAAAGACCGAAACAAGACCTAATTCTGCCGGAAGCTTCAAGCCATGTTTAAATTGATACGACCATTGCTTACGAGATTCATGTCAAGATGAATAGAAGGCTACATTGAAAGATATAGAAAAAAATGGACTACAAAATGCAGTCGGAGGCATGTCGCACCAATTTAAACCTTTTAATAAAATCATAAAATATGCCTCCGACTGCATTTTGTAGTCCATTTTTTTCTATATCTTTCAATGTAGCCTTCTATTCATCTTGACATGAATCTCGTAAGCAATGGTCGTATCAATTTAAACATGGCTTGAAGCTTCCGGCAGAATTAGGTCTTGTTTCGGTCTTTTTAGTTAAAAATTTTTGCAGTCGGGTTTTTTGATTTTTTTATTAATTTACTTTATTATATAAAGGGTTACAAACAAACATACAAACATACAAATTGAAAAATGGAATAATTATATCAAATTAGTGTATTGTCATCGGTCCTCAAAACCAAAAAGTTTGAACGAAATCTGGCCGTTTAAAGTGGGTCAAAATCGCGCCCAAAGAAGTCGGTTACAAACATGTTACAAACAAAATATATACAGGTGAATCTAATAAAAAGCGTGTAAAAAATGCGTGGCCAGAACTAAGAATATTTCCAACAGCTAGGCCATATTAAGGCCCACTTGCGCCAATCTGGGTTAAAGTTAACTCTGAGTTAAACATCATGTCATATCTGTCACTCACCAAGTCAGTGATAGAGATGACATTATGTTTAACTCAGAGTTAACTTTAACCCAGATTGGCGCAAGTGGGCCTAAGAAATTTAAAAAATATAATTATAGACTTAACCCTGTAACTGCATTTTCTGAGTAAATATTTAGTGAGGAAAAAAATATTAAAAGCATGACTTTTAAAGGGGGAAATTACCCTTTACCCCGTATTACCTCTTTCCTAGTACGATGCCATTTCCAGTACGACACCTTTCCCAGTAAGACCCTTTTAACTGTAATGCTTTTAATATTTTTTTCTTAAATAAATAAGCTAATAGCTTTTTTTTAGATCAACATTTTAGAAATGCATCTACGCGTCGCGTAGCGGTTTGAATTGACCCTTAAGAGGTTACAGACACATGACATTTAGATTTTAGACAGGCACACTTTCGAATTTACATTATTGGTAAATAAGATAGTAATCTGTCACAAGCAGGTCAAAAGTTCCAATCAAACTTACAATTAATCCGGATATTCTAAATAGTTATCACGCGCTTATCCTCGTGTTTGCTAATTGACTCGTGACCTTGAAGAAAACAATCTTGAATTGGCCGTCTATTTCAGGAATAGTGCGCCAAAATACTGGATAATTAAAAGATTTTTTATGATATTAAAGATAAATAATACAATGAGTGTCCTTGATAGTTAAAAATTTTAATTAATACCGCCGCTCCGGCTAGTTTATACGCATCGCCTGCCTGCATCGATGTCTTTTTTCGATAGCCATGTTAAATATTGCGTTAGAAAGTGGTTTCATTAGAAACAATTATAATATTATATTACTTGACTCTTGACTGTCGAATTAAACATTAAGAAATTTTATGAAAAAAATTGTCTTGACTATCCAACTTGAAGGCTCAAAAAATACATGAGTTGCGAAGCTGAAATTTTGAAATATGCTTCTTTTTACCGATAATATATCTATATTAAAATATTATAATCTTTGACCTTGAAAACATCCCTATCGTCCACATAACAACATTAATTTAGATGAAAACATGTTTTTACATTCTCAGAACCCAACAGTTGATTTGATAGAGTAGTTGAAAGCTATCACACTAAATTCTGAATCTCATTATATAATATATCGCACTCGGATTTGTGTTACAAGTACAAATCTGTATTCAGAATTTCCGAGAACATAAGCGCTGTGAATGAAAACTACAAAGATGTGGCCGCAGGTTATGAAGATCTGTCTAAATTGTTCTGGCAGAAGTCCAAAACTGTCTTTCACTTGCCAGGCTTCACGCCGTACTTGTAACACAATTCACAATATAAATAATATACGGAGTAGGTACTGTATATAATTTATATTGTACGGTATGTCTTACGTCTGGAGACTTGACTTTTGTTACATTTTATGAAACTGTTTTAGCCCGGCCGCACATTGTCCGGCTCGGCCATTCTGATCAGAAACAGTTGAACTCCGCCGGACCGCCACCCCGCACACTATCCGAAATATCCTTCCGGCGAGTTCGAGCTCATTCGGCTCAGTACGAAATGTAAGAAACAGCGCGGACGTTCAACTGTTTCTGATCAGAAATGTCGTACAATGTGCGGCCGGGCTTAGGGCAATGTTTTTATTATGTGTGTCATCGCTATTATGTTAGTTTTATCTTAAAAGTATTTTAATTTTTAATTTGTTTTAAAAAATAAGAGACTTTTTTTTTGTTACACATATTTTTATCATTATCATAATTATCACCATATTCACTTCATTTCATCTCGTCTAATTTTTGTCGCATACGCACGCTGTACTTCACCTGTCATTAGAATTCATTTTATCTGTAAACAAATTTTATGTATAAATTCAAATTGTAACAAATGCTTTTCTGTTGGTGAGTCCAATAAATAAATAAATAAATAAATAAATAAATAAATAAATCGCTCGCGCACGGATCTGGTCCGCATGAAAGTTGTCCTCGGCCGATCATTTCATTTAAGTTTTCCTACGAGCAACACGCCTGCACGGACCAGATCCGCGGGCAGGTGACAACTGAAAACACACACAGGAAAAGCACTTACAAGCTGCCTGGGCAAAAGGTGCTCGTTACATTATGCACATAAGAACCATTTCTCCGCTCTCGGGCGAGAGTCTCGTGCGAGAGCCCCTTGCCCGAGTGCGATCATGTACATTCTCGCTTAGTTCAATCGCAGTTATGAACTCAGAGAAGATGGACCATTATTTTTCTCTATGAGATAGATGAAAACACTAAGAAGTGTAGTAATGTAAGTAAAGACGAAATCAGTGAATTATAAAGGACAATACAAAATAATGATACCCATTATAATTTACATCCAAAAACGTCACTAGAGAATTAAACAAATGATGTGGCGTAATTAAGTTTCCTATTATTGTACTCCCCCGATAGATTTCTCATTAAAGTTTGTGTTAGGTTGATGTAATCGGCTTGCTCTTGGTAAATTGTTGCTGAATTATTGTGTTGATTAAAATCTTCAATCGTCACAATAGGCGAAATTAACATTAGGCATAATGTTAATAACAGCTATCTATCGATTAAAATATAAGTATAGGATAATGCCCTTTTTTGAGATTTCTCAACAGAAGTTTAGGTAAACCGATTCTGCTTCTGGATAGATATCCATAATATAATCGGAATCAAAAGTCAATCGACATCGCTATTGAAAATATAAACCAATAATATTATATTATAATATCATGGTCATAATCGCTTGTTAGTCTTAAAAATTTGACGCTTGGTTTTGATGGTAATTATAGCATTTATTTAGTCATAAAATAGTCTTACCCTCTTACCAATAAAAACTTCTTAAACATGTGTTCAACGCATAAACCTATAATGCATAGACCAACAAAGAGTGCGAGAGAGAAGAAAATCCTTTATGGAATTATAACAAGATGAAAAGAGAGAGGCAGTCTAATGTGAACTGTAACCACTTTTATATGACAGGTCGTCACAAGTCGACACGCGTTTTTGTGCCCTTTCGGTATTTGCAATTTATTGTTTAATCATTTGTTATTTTGAACAAATACTATTATAATATATAACAATGATAACTTGTTCTGTGAGTGATTGCAGTGTAAGTCATAGGAATAATACTGAAAAATATACATTTCACGGGTAATTAATCTTCATGTCCTAATTGCTACGATGTGTTTATTTTTGCTATATTCTGTCTTTAGTTCTGTATTTCAAATAAAATAATATCAATCCTCCCTTTTACTTTCATATTTTGCGTAACTAAAGATACTATTGTTCTTAAATTACACAATTTTTGATGAAAAATTTTTCATAAAATTTTTTACATATACGCTAGTGCTTGATTCAAATTTATCGATATACTTATCGGTATTTAACAATAACATAAAACCAATCTAAAAATGTAATGGGTGTGTAAGAGTATTATGATATGTATTTAATTTAAGAATAAATAATATACTATGTGTGTTGTTTACTTTCAACATTATATTTGCATTTCTATTAATGTAAGGGCTGATTTTTCAGATAGCTTTTACCTGAGTAATAAATAAGTAACTTTATAATGTGTATATTATTTACCCTTATAAGAACCTCATGTCATAACATATCCGACGATTGAAAAATCACCCCAAACGAAAATGTGTATCTATACTTTTCGATCGTCACCTTTTTTCTGCCAAATAAAATATAATATGATACCTAATTTGAAATACAAAATCTGCCAAAGTTGCATATTATTTATTAATTATTTCTCATAGAAACTCAGGTAAAATAACTCGAACGGACTATACTATCGATAGTAAAAGATACATCACTAGTACACGCACACATTGACAGATCGAAAATCGTCACGCATTTTCGGGTTGTCAGGTAGTCTATACGACAGTATATTATAAGTCTATGGTTCAACGTGTGAATAGTTATACAGGAGTTTTTAAGTTACACACACGTTACACAGAGTCTATACATGGTCTATACATAGAAATTTGTATGGAAATGACAGCATCGTTATACAGGCCTTATGTCAAAAAATGATTATTAGTAGAAAAAATCTTATGCACCCTCTATACACGCTGTGTAACTTTTTATTAGTAAGAGGGTTAATGTTTATGACTATGCTGTAAGTAGGTCACATCTATACATATAATAAAACTGTAGAAATGTGAATTCTGTACATTAAAGATATATTCAAAAAATAATAAGCGGGGGGTGTCACTAGATCGCTATAGAAGCCAAAAATGTGGTTAGTTTTTTGTCTGTCTGTCTGTCTGTCTGTATGTCTGTATGTTTGTTCCACTATCACACGAAAACTACTGATCCGATTTGAAAGCGGTTTTCGCAGATATATTTGTCTTCTTCCAACTTAACATCTGGTGTATAAAAAAATTTCCCCCCACCCCTCTAAGGGGACAGAAGAGGGGTCAGATTTTGTATCAATCTTTTTTCTTTAACACGAAAACTGCTGATCCGATTTGCATACGGTTTTCGCAGATATATTTGCCTTCTTCCAACTCAACATCTGGTGTATAAACTTTCCCCTCCACCCCTCTAAGGAGACCCAAAAGGGGGTGAGATTTTGTATCAAATTTTTTCTTTAATGGACTAACGTCTTATTATTAACTGTATTTTCCAACTTAACATCAGGTGTGCACAATCCCCCCTCCCCCCTCTTAGGGGACAAAAGGGGGGGGTAAGATTTTGTATCAATTACTGATGAAGTAGAAATACTTTAAATGGCAAAACAACGTTTGCCGGGTCAACTAGTAATATTATATAGATAAAGTTAAGAAACAAAATACCAAAATCAAATAAAAACAGCCATTTGTAAATTACAAGAAAACAACATTAATAAATATTTTTAAACATTACACGAGGGGAAGTTTTGTAAGTGTAAAAGTTATACAAACTTGTAAAACAGTATAAAACAGATAGATTGTAATTTGAGACACGTATTGCACTTGCAGCGAGTTCGTTAGCATTCGGGAATGAGTCGCGAACTTTCGCTAAGTTAATTATGTAGCTCGACAGAATTAGCGTAAACAGCTTTCGCCTTCGACAAGTCAACGAAAATTTTGGTACCGTTTTAAAATTCTGTTGCCACATAACATGCATTTTTAACCGACTTGAAAAAAAGGAGGTTATCAATTCGACGCGTAGGTATGTATATAATATTTCCAGAACTGCCCAATTTTCATAATTATAATTATGTTAGTCCATATTAGCGTCTGAACAAATGTGCCCAAAAGTGTATGTACATAAGTATATTTTTATGTTTTTGTTCGGATATTCTCTGGAAGTACCATTCCGATTTCAGTAATTCTTTTTTTGTTGTACTAGGTATATTCAACTTAGGGAATAATGAAAGTTTCATCAAAATCGGTTCAGTAGTTTTGGAGATAAGGAGTTTTAATTATTATCAATTACGTACAATTTTGAAGTCGGTTTTGTCTCTTTAAAATACAGTTTTCTAGCTATTGCCTGTAATTTTATTCTTAACACGACTTTTGTTTCCGTTATCGTAGGTAAAGTATGTAGGTAAATTAATTCTATGATTTCATGATAAATAATATCTAATGTGGACGCATCCGGGTGCTGAACAAATGCTCATAACTCAAAACACACTACTTGATAACAACCAAATTCTATAGCTTGTACAGTGTACACTGTAAATACAATCCTGATTCCTAGAGACAGATGGCGGACCTAAGTAATTTCGTTTATCACGCAAAAACTGTACCTATTACCGGCTTAATACTAGCATAATATGTAGAACTTGAAGTATCTTTCCCCAAAATTATGAAAATCAGTTGAGAGGTCAAGTGTAAAGAAATTAAAGACAGACACATTTTTCTATTCACAAAATCGTGTTCGATTCCTAGATACTATTCGCATGGCTAATGCCCATGATACCAGTTCGCAGTTTCGTAAATCTTAAAATTGTGAGCGGCCAATAATTCTTCGAAAACAAAGATAGTAGATTTGACTAAGCTCATTAAATAAAGATTTTAAAAAAAGATAGTAGTCCGGGTTCCGTAGAACAATTTTTTTAATAAGTAATTATTAATCTAATTTTTGTGAGTAAGTAGCTTCATTTTGATAAGACAAACAACAATTTTATTTGCGAAAAATCTAGAAAGTGGTAGCTAGCAGAGATATAAATCATTTATTACTTTGATTTGATGGTTCTAAAATATGGATTGTTCTATTTGTATAGAACTATTCTATTCTATTCTATTTATTATATATTCTAACTATATATTCTAACTATTCTATTTGTATATATATAATGTTACTCTTAAATTATGTAACTATTTACCTACCAATAAACAAAAAATCTGCTGGTTAAGATTCCGTTTAAGGGTTCCGTAGTCAACCAAGTTTAGCTGATTACAGAACCCTAAAACGGAACCCTAACAAGCTGATTTTACAGATAGTAATAAAAAAAATGTTCTACGGATCCCGGACTATAAAATTAATCGTGACATCTAAATAGGATGTTGAGGTAATGAAATTTGGGATTATGTCTGCAGTTGTTTATTAGCTGTTATCGTGAACTTACAGGCGTGACTTTAAATGCTGATAGCGTCTGATTTATTCCGCCAGTCGGCGCGAAACGCCCTGATCATGGTAGATATCATTTTATGGTAATTTTTGGCTGGTGGTTTCTTTGTACTTTGGCTTGAGTTAGATAAGCTCAACCTAATCACAATAAACATCCATTTTATGTTAGTTACATCTTTAAGCCTCTATTTCTCTTATATCTTTATTTTTATACGTACTTATATTTTTGTAAGCGCCTCCATGGTCCAGTGGTTTAAGTTTTCCAGTGGTGGTGGGGCCTGATCTCTCGCCAGTCGTGTCGGTCGTCTATTGCAATGGGTAATGAGAGTAAAAGGAATAGAGAGTGCTCTTGTGTACTGTGCACATACCTGGGCACTATAAAATTACTCCTGCGTACCTATTTTTTTTTGCGCCGAAAAAATGCTTTTAAGCATCTTGCGGGGGATGGGGATCCTATCCGCAAGTATATGAATCTCTGCTGTATCCGAAGATGGTAATAGACGCAGCCTCTACCCAATTAAAACTCGGCGGAAAAATATCCTTTGTGGTTTCCCGGGACTCCAAATATCTCCATACCCAGAAAAATCAGTGTGGCGGTTTGGGCGTGAACATGTAACAGACAGACAGTCACACAATATTAGCATGGAATATGGATAAACATACACTTTCCTAAACTGGTATCACATAATCTTCTAGCAGTTATAAAGGTATTCTTTGAAAAGTTTCGTTCAATATTAGTGATATCGAATTGTTGTTTCAACGGTTGTTATCGAACTAATACGATGAGACAATAAGGAAGCCACTTCAATGCTCTATACGGGCCATAGTTATCTCGTTCTTATAAGTTACTTTAGTTATTGCATTGTTATCAAATCACTCTAATAACCTTTTAAGCATTCGTGTATGTTTGTAAACTTCTTCACGGATAAATTACTAAAGTGATTTTGATAGCTATGTAGGTTGTTTTCGGTTATCACTTGTCACATAGGTCCCGCAAAGTTACAATATTCCGGATACGATATTTAAACACATAAAGAAAGCAGTGAAGGAAATACTTTGCATACATTAAAATGTATCCAAAGTACATAATATTTCTATCCCTCTCTTCACGAAAAATCTCGGGAAAATGTACGGTTTTCGTTTATTTATTACGTGTGGAGTTTCTAAAAACATCTAAATTCTAGTAGTATGTAGTTATAAAAATATTACATGACATGCGCATTGCGCAACTCCGTTGCCGTTGCACCAAATATTTTTTATCACGCGGCAATCGTACATTTTCCGGGATAAAAATATTATTCTATGTCCTTTCCCAGGACTTACAGTTTCTCCATACAAAATTTCAGCAAAACAAGGTTGGTTCAGCGGCTTAGGTGTAAAGAGGTAACAGACGGATAGACGGACACTCCTACATTTATCAGGGCGAGCGAAGCGAGTCTTAGTATATCCCACAACCTTTACATTTTGTGGTACACTTTACGAAAAAACTATCACACCTATTGATTTGTGCTTTAGCATAGTAATTTTTTTATTAATTGTAGATGACGTGCAGTTATCATCAGTCAGTCAAGGTGTGACGACGCGAGGCCTCACAAAGCTCGGCTTTGAGCTAGTAATATTGGTATGGATATACAAAATATCCGTTTTACACGGACATCTTTTTTTTTGCGTACGGATATGAACAAAAACTCAAAACCCATTCCGAATATATTTTACAAATTTGTGACTTAACCTAATAATCTCCAAACTGTATGTTAGTTTGTTGGCGATATAAATTACAATTACATAATATGGAACAAAATAACAACTCTAAACAAAATTATTTTAACAAAACACTGAAACTTACCTTACATAATACAAAATAATATATTTTTAATAAAATTAATAGTAATGTATGCTCATTGTACATGTACAATATAAATGTATGCTTTGAGACCAGGAGTCCCATGGCTGTTTATTACACTGTTAAGTGCTCCGCCTGACAGCCGTCTCCAGATATGTTCGTGGATTTCTTCCGCCCAAGAGATTCCATAGCGTTGTCATGTAACCGAGAGGAAAACAATTATGTGGATTTCCCGAGGATAATGGAGCTCGGAAAAGTTTAACGCGCAATTGATTTGTATTTTACATGGCAGGCTTCAAGTGATGTTTTTGTCTATACCTCAGAACAGGAAAATGTCTATACTGATATATTTATGCCGATAATAATATAAAGTTGTTAAGTATGTGAGTTTGTAAGGTTTTACGGAAGTAATATCTTATGTAAACAGCTGATATTGATTTTTTTACCGTTAAAATAATCGATTCACATGCAGATGGCAGATTTACGTTATTATAATATTTGACTAGAATCTTCAACTAGATCATTAAACTCTGTTGGGTAAAACCCGCAGAGCTATCACGTAAAAATAGCGATCAACAGTCGAGTAGCAATAAACGCGCCATCGATTGCTGAGTATAAAAAACAATGGTATCATGTATACCTAGCAATCGATTGCAATCTTATTGTTTTGGCTGTTACGTGATACGAAATTGCGATTTTTGAGCAATTATCGCACAATAATTGCTATCGCATTGCTCTCGCAAGATACGTGATACGGCTGCCGTTTATCGCACGGAAACCGTAAATTTTTCCGTGATGAAAAGTATCCTTTGTCCTTTTCCGGGACTCAAAGTAGTATATATAGTTTGTGGGTCTAACTGCCACTTAACTAACTAACATTGCCTCTTATATAGTGGAAAGTGAAGGTTAATCATTAAATGTCTCTGAGTACGGCGGTTAGATTACTATTTATGATTGCACCAGGAAAAACCGCAGGGAAAAGCTGGGCTAAAAATTAAAACAAAAACGGTAACTTTATTCACAACATAACTTTATAGTTTTGCAAAGTATTCTTCTTGCATTTGTTGAGAAAGAGGAATTTTCGTGCGGTTTCTTTGTCGAAAGGTTCGTGCCTTTTGTGATGCAAGCCCAGCCCGTGTAGAGTTGCATGAGCGATCTCTACCGACATGCTGCAGAGCGGAGTTATCAGAACATTCTAAAACCATAAAAATATATTAGGACGCTGTTAAACATTCGTTTACTAACCCACATAAAAATTACGTATTGAGTTAAGAATGCAGTTAATATGTTTTTAGATAATTTAGAACAAGACAGCATTCAAAATTTTACACAAGAAAGGACAATGGCGAACTCTCATACATGATTTTATTTGAGATAAAATGGAGGCGTCTATAAATAAAAAAATGCTTAAATGATTAGGAACTCATCCTACAACTAACTTCTAAAAATAAATATTCCCAAGAAGGCCTAGGTTATTAGATATTCGATCATAAAAATCATAAATATTTTAGGTTATGTTTCATTGGTAAGTAGGTATTACTTACTTATTATTATTGGTATTATTTTATTATTGTTTGTTTTGTATTAAAATATAATTGAAAATTCTCCGCGAGCTACATTCCCGTAGGACTGAGTAACAAAGTGTCAGAGATCAATAGAGAAATCGGAGTCCATATAACAAGTCAAATCACAGAATCAAAGTCCAAAAACATGCCGGGTCGAAATTAAAGGAAAAACAATAAAACACAATCGAACACGAAAGGCAACGCACGCGGCAGGAACACCATAGAATCCATAGATATTTTTTGACATTTGACACTTGGTATGACAATTAACATTTGTTTGACAACTAAGCAGTGTTGCTAGTTATTTTAGGAACTACCTCATCCATTCTTTTTTACCTAACTACTTTGAAAAAATAAACATCGATTTATTTATTAAAAGTGTTGAATTAACTAAAATAATTGTAGATCTATTCATAACTTAAACGGTAGGATGAAACATTATGTTATTTATGCCGTTCGCCGGCTGAACCGCCGCGCGGTGCGCGCCGCGCGCCGCTTTGGCAAAAAATATAAAATGGCAATATTAACGGTAGCTGAGCGGAAAATATGAAATTCGCTAGAAATTCGTATTAAGTCATAGACTTATACGATGTATTAAGTAGTCAATTGATTTACAAAAAATAATTGTTTTTTTTGGTGGCCTTTACTAAACCCTAGAATATATTGGTAAAATATAAAATAATAAAATATTTGTTTTTGTTCACATGGCATTTTTAGACGCTAAAAAAAATATCAAATAATATTTCGCCTTTGTCCTTTTGTGGGTTAGGACATTATTGATTAACAGCGACCATTATTTATTTTATAATACGTGTGGCACTCAGTGACTGCCGAGGTAAAGCTATTGCATATAATTTTTTATCAACTTATGTAATTATAGTGTAGCACATAAACACCGTGCCGGAAACACGATGCACGGCAACGACGCATCGACCGGCACAGCGAAGTAGGGTATGTAAGGTTTTTTCTTGATTCGGTCGCCACGCCCAAAGCCCGCGATAAAAGCTACGCAATAGCTTATTAATTATTAATATTTAAATATTAAGAAGTAAACGAGGTAATGATAATAAAGACTTATAAATTATTACTTCGTTAACGACAGTTTTTAAAACTCAATCATAATCGGTTCACCCGTTTGAAAGTAACGGATACACAGAGAGTTGCGTCAAACTGAAAAACACTTATCTTTTTTTTTATGGCTCTAGCAGATCAATTAGGCAGAAAAAGGTAGTGTAATACACGGTACATTTAGTGCAGAACCATGTCGCAGAATAAATGCAAAAAGGCTCATGAACTAAGCGAAATAGCGTTTTTAATCTCGTCACAGATGATTAATTTATCTTTACAGTATAAAAATATAAGTGTTGAATACAAAATCACTATGGGGTCTCAGCGTTTTTATATGACACAGAGCCTGATTTTTAAATAGTTTAGTTTTCATAGTAAAAGATGCTTATATTTTCGAGTATAATCTGCACTCTCGTACGGTGAAGGAAAAGATCGTGAGGAAACCTGCACATGGTTGGTCCCAGCTGTATCATTCCGCTGGATTAGGCCGACTATGTTGCGAGAATGCCGTATGTGCTTGGGCAACCATACGGACATTTAAATATCTTGTTCCAGGCACTACAGTATTTGAAAAGTGCTTACTTCGCAATAAAATTTTTTGAGAATAAAAAAAATACTACCTAGTACCTACTTACCCGTCTTCCAAGGGGCTTATAATATAATCGGTTACAGCAGTATTCTAGAACTTCCGAGTAGGTGTAGACTAAATAAGTGGCGTTATGTCTGTTCGCAAGTTCTACTGGGTTCCGTTCTTGGAATTTCAAACATGATTGTTGTTCTAATACGCTCAGACCTTTTTTGACTAGAGTTATCAGGCGTCTTTTGTCTATAAAAATTACGGATTACAATAATAATAATTATTATTGGATATTTTTTATTTTTATTTGTGATACTCTATTTATATGCGTCCTCTTGAACGCGCGGTTTTGTGGCATCACAAGCAATTATAATTAGACAGCGCGACCGCGCCGCTATTAAAATAAATTGTTGTGATATACTTTTGCGTGTGATCTCGGCATTTACGTAAATCAGATAAAAAATCATTCACTTCTCTATCAGTTTTATAAAGGTCATTTGCTTACGCACGAAGATAGCTATGACGTACGTCCTCCTATAAGGCGTTATTGTGGATAAAATATTGCATTCTTTTTTGCGCAGAAGAATGATATTTTATGCTTAATAACTAAAAATATACATAAAATACAACATCATAAACTTACTAAGTGAATATAGATTGAAGGTATAAGGTATTATTCCTTCACTCCACTCACAGGGCCACCGCGTGCCCGGTGGTAAGGACGCTGAAAAAACATCACGTGAAAAAATTGCTTTTAAAACACACAGACGTTTCTAGGCTGACTTTTTACTTTAATCTGATTATAATTTTCACACTATTATTATAAAGAACCAGGTAATAATATGAATACCATTTCTCCAACAGAACCGCGGACGAAGTCCATGAAGATCGCTCGCTGCATTGAGATGAATCATTACCGCAATAACAAGTACATACATATTCCATAACATACTCCAATATCACATAAAACTATTTTATACATGCTATAAAATATACGATATGACTTTGATAACGTACATTTGTGTGTGAGTGTGTGTGTGTGTTTTCACTTCTTTTTCGCTTACACGTGTATTAGAAGAAACACCGTATTGTAAAATGTTAGGTGTGAAAGAGGAGTTTTCTCTATCATATTATAGTCAAAAGTCATAGTATAGATTTGAATAAAAAAGTCATAGATACATGCTGCAAACATTTCATACAAATTTTGACATTTTATGTAAAGTTTTTGCCTGGATTCGGCGTTTGTACTCGTATTTGTGAGATTATCGAATTTTCTCAATTAGGTACATAATATTATTATGCATATTTCCTATCATTTTTAGGGTTCCGTAGTTTAATATAAGTTACTGATGTGTATAAAGTAATATCACATGCAAGATATTTTAGATTTTGGATTCGAAAGAGTTACAAAGAATACTTTACAACCACGGCACAAAATGCCTGACTCTCAACGAATATAATATCAAAAGGAAATCGAACAAGGGAATAAAAGTTTTCAGTACAGATATGCCGATCAAATGCATGTAACTTTTGTACTTATTACCATAGCATAATATGCAGCCGAAATATTTTTGATCAGCACAATATATCTACTAATACAGATATCGATCGAAACTCTTTTGATCGGTCTTTACATACAGACGTATAATGTAAATGACTGGCATTTAAGATGAAAATCATGGTCAAATTAATCGCCCACTCTATACTTAGTTAAGTATTTCATAATATTTGTTGCTATTTCAACATTTGAAGCGCTGTTACTTTTACTTTTACCTCCGTGGTCCAGTGGTCTAGAACTCTAGAGCGTCGACTTGGAGGTTGTGGGTTCGATTCCCGCGTTAGAAACATGTTATTTCCAAATTTGGTTAGGACAATGCAGGCTGATCACTTGATTGTCTGACAAGTAAGATGATCCATGCGTCGGATGGGCATGTAAAAAGTCGGTCCTGCGCCTGATCTCTCACCGGTCGTGTCGGTCGTCCGTCCCACTGAGTAATGAGAATAAAGGAATAGAGAGTACTCTTGTGTACTGCGGACACACCTGGGCACTATAAAATTACTCCTGCTACCTGGCCTTGTTTCAATGAAACCGGCCACTGTCACCGAAACCGGTGTGGGGAGTATTATATTATTAACTCTAAGTATTTTATTATAGGTGACCTAATGTTCTTATACAAACACAGGCTCTATGTTTAGTAACAACCTGTGTATTTTAATGTGGCCTATCCACGTTAACCCAAGATAGACGAATTCAAGCGATTCGCCTATGATTGGCCATACACGACTAGACGCGAATTTCAATGCTGTCACAGCATTGCAATCACGGTTATTTGTTATCCATCATAGCCAAGTATGAATCGAGGTCTTAACTCAAACATGGAAATGGAATCCACCGGCAAATTGTGAAGGAATTTAATAACATTTATCTGAAATAATCTAAATATCATACAAAGCATCAATCAGAGTACCGTAGCTTTCTACAAAGGCTTAGTAATTGGCCCAAAGAGTTTGCTGCTGGCTCTTTGACTACAAAGCGCTCGAATATCGAGGTGAAAATGTTTGTAGCGAATCACTAATTAGATTTTAATAAAAATCAAACTGCGAGCCGAGACTTACAAATGAGCAAAGAGCCTTGTGGTTGCATGTTGTTCAGAATTGTTATGGTATAGTATAAATATAATAATATTAATTGAAGTTTTCAGAACATGCGATATATTATTTTACGATATTTTCACACGCTGATTCCCGTTACAGACGTCAATGACAAAACTACACAGCTGTATATTATGGTATAAGGAAGGACAAAAGCTAAAGCAGAAAACGCGCGCGTCTGAACACGCCGTTACGGCATACGGTTATTGAACGTAACGAATACGTAGCTGTCAATTATTTCCGCTTACCCTGCAACAGTAAGGCCCACTTTTTTTTTTTTTTTTTTTTTTTTCCGGAGGGGGAAATGCATTACGCATACCACCCAGGCGCAGGGGGCGACCCGAGCGGTGATGTGGGACTCCCGTAGCTAATGAGACCACGGTATACCCACTAAAACCCCCCCCCATCTTCCGCCACGCCGCCTTTTGACGGGGCCACGGGAACGATACACACATCCGCGACCCCGCCAGCGGTCCGAAGACTCCACGATGGGCGCACAACACGTGCGCCCTCCTCCTCGGCCCCCACCAGGGCTGTAGCAGACGCCCCCCGAGTCTGCTACTTGGAGGCCATGTGGCAGATCAGATCTGTGGCTCTGCCACCGACCACACCTCGGCCGCAGAGGATAGGGCAAGCGGCGCACCGCAATACCTACTTGCCTCTTCCTCTGCGGCCCCACCTCGGTGCGCATCCGCAGCGGACTCCTCCAGTCCGCTGGGAGCGCCCTCCTCGGGCCAGGCGGCGATACCGGCCGGCCCTGGTTGCCTCTTCGCTTCACCGCGGTTGTCCAAGCCGCGGTTACTAGAGCCCCACCGCCACGACAAGGCGAGCAACCATCGGGGGGAAGGCCCACTTGCGCCAATCTGGGTTAAAGTTAACTCTGAGTTAAACATCATGTCATATCTGTCACTCACCAAATCAGTGATAGAGATGACATGATGTTTAACTCAGAGTTAACTTTAACCCAGATTGGCGCAAGTGGGCCTAAATAAACTTAAGCAAATTGATCCTCAGTCATTAGCCACGTGCACCGTGCCACAACTTTTCGAAACTCCCCCGAAATTCGATTAAAACCCTCCGAGGCTCTCAGCTAAGTTTCAGGAAGTATAATGCAGCTGACCTCAAGATGTACAGTCGTGAGCAGATCTTAAAACCACGTTTCGATTTTATCACTCAGAATATAAGGTCCAAAATCGCACAACCTGTCAGCAACTGTAACAACACTGATTCAATGAAATACTCTCCCAAGTTCGGTGAGACTAATGCCAGCCACACTTCGATAAAAGATTCTCAGAGTCGAACTGTATAGGAAATGTTAAGCCCAATTTTGAAGACACATTTTATAAATTTTTTCCTACAAAACTAATTAATTAAAAGATGGGAGGCCTTTTTGGAAGGAAAGAGGGGAGGCCTTTGCCCAGCAATGGGACACAAACGGCTATTAAAAATATATATATATATATAAAATATCGTTTCCCGAGTCTCAAGGGGCTTCAAACTTAAAATCAAAAATGTTCACCGGTTTAAGCGTAAAGAGATAGACAGACACACTGTCGCATTTATAATAATATTTGTGTGGATAAAGTGTCACGCACCTCCGATGATTCGTTAAAATAATAAAATATATGAATTCTGAAATATCACATATGTACCGAGCCCGCTGCATAGCTAACGATTAATCGTAACGATATGACGGTGTTAAAGCTAAACCGTGTTTTGCCCCAACGACGTCGAAAAACAGAGGAATATTATAAGTTTGACGTGTCTATCTGTCTGAATGTATGAGTCTTTCCGTGGCATCGTAGCATCCAAATGGGTGGACCTATTTGTTCTAGTTCCTTTGCTTGTAAACGTCTAATAATATTATGATCGAGAATGATTTTAGCCATAGTTTATCAAGTTTCAATTCATACCTCGATCGTGGGAAGAGCAGACACAATAGATTTTCAATTGTTATGCGGCAGTCGGGTGCTGCTTGGGGATTGATGAGTTAAATTAGTTATAGTTATTATAATTTTGTACTTATGTTTTTATATTTTACATGGTTTAACAGTAAGGTTTTCGAACTATGTTTTAAATGTAACGTCCCTTCGAAATCGGTTAAGCGTTACTATTTGACGTTGTAAGCTAAACTGTCATTTCAATCGTACAAAAACCGAACTTTATAATCGTAGCGATTGGTAAAAATCATTAAATCGTTACGATAAATCGTAAGGTGTAACTGCCGTAACAGAGTTCTTTTGAAACAATTTATACAATTACGCTGGCCGCTTGTGTATTTTATTCCACAATCATTTTCATTTTGTTACATTATAATAAATTCTGAATATAATCAGATTATAATATTATAGTTAAAATGAAATATTCGACTTTAATTGTTATAATTAAGCTTAATATTTTACTGCAGGTTTCATTGAACTATGCATAACCCTTGGTTGTTGCTTTTGTACTTTTGGCACGAACATAATATGACATAATAATGAAAATTTGCTTTACAGTTTACACCAATATTCTGTTTGCAAAACTTTGTGTCTTTTTGATAAGCTTCTTTTCTTTAACGGAAAAACTACAGAAAGGAATTTGATCGAATTTGGCGGTAGTAACTACGTAGTACGTGGTACGTATCTAAGGCTGGTATAAATAGTCAGTACTCAAGATGCATCTCGGTCTCAAGACGCTGTTTGGCTCTATAATTGGTCCTGAGTCCTGACAGTCAACCAATCACAGAGCCTGAACTGTGTATGATATTGAATGTACTGTCACTTCTTGGTGGAAACTCATGTTCAATTAAATAATTATACACTTTCCTTGCACTTATTCCACTTTATTTTAATAGATTTATTACAGAATTATAATATACACGACCGGTTTCGAAAAACCTGATGATGAATTTTTCGAAACCGGTCGTGTATGTTATAATTCTGTAATAAATCTATTAAAATAAAGTGGAATAAGTGCAAGGAAAGTGTATAATTATTTAATTGAATTGTGTCTTGAGACCGAGATGCATCTTGAGTACCGGCCTAAGCTCCGTGAGCCTATTTTGCCGAATTTAATGTTCTTGTCTATTTGTTAGTCCAGAGGGACTAACACAGACTGCTTTTTCTACACAGGTATTATATTTTCTATTATAATACCTAAATATTATGATGTGTAAAGAATAAAATTATTTATGATCGTTCAAGTTTTTTAAATATTTAAAATCGTTAATTGTCAAAATATTTGCACGCTCCGATGATAATAATTGATACGTACAATATTGTTTCGGTATTGTTTACTTTATTAGTATAATTTGAAAATGCTGTTTGGTTGCAGTAAAATAAACCGCAAAAATAACTGCGTCATCAGAATATTATCTATAGTCCAAACAACGAATCTAGGCACAGAACATAACATAAAATATCAAAATATCTTTAATATTTTGAGTAACACGTGCAATATTTTTGAACCAAAATCGTATTATTTTTTTAAAAGTTAATCTATGTAATTGCACTAAAATACCTTAGTAATACATGGTAATACTTGTTTAGACAAAAAATTACTGACATAATATTATCTAATATATAAAATTCTCGTGTTTGTGCGCGAACTCCTCCAAAATGGCTCAACCGATTTTAATTAAATTTTGTATAATATTATGTACATTCGTTGGGTCTTAGAATAGGTTTTTATCTCCTTCAACTAGCTAGCCCGGCAAAACATAAGTTTGCCGGGCTAGCTAGTTGATCTATAAAAAAACTGTAACTGTAATAATTGTAAATTTTTTTTTTTTTGATAAATAACGTCTTAGTATCTAAATTATAAATAAATAATTACTCAATCTTACCTCAAACAGACGACCACATTCTTAAAATTATTATAAATATTATCTATGTTACTTTTGTAGACGTCACTTGAAAATAATGAGAAGAGATTTTAGTCTTACAAGGGGCGCTTTCGACCGTGAAAATTTAGTTCAGTTAGGACAAGAGCCCTCCGTAGGACGCAAGTGGCTGTTACGAGAAAACACGACTTCATTATGTTTTAAACTCGGTCCATTATTTAATCTAGATTACGGTAATTAACCTAATTAGTGGCTGTTACTTTATTCATAAGAATATAAATTGAATAACAAGCCGTGATTATAAATAGTGTTAGGAATCAGAGTGCAAAATACAGAACCGGTCAAAATATACACTGGTCCCTGGATGTCGAGGACGTCGTGGACTATCGACGACTGTAGAGTACCGACGAATCTTCTTTTGACCTTTGAGACGCCGGAGTTCTGGCCGATGGATGTCTTTAACGGAGGTTCCGGGGGAGACTCCGGAACGAAGCGCGTCACGTAGCCGTCGACACGTAACAAAGTGTTGTTTTTAATAAGTATAGAATAATAATATTATGTATGTTAGTCTTATTATAATATTATTAATATTATTAGTCTGTAAGGTATTTGTATTATGGGTCTGGATGCCTGAAATAAATGGTAAAATAAATAAATAAAATACCTAGAAGTTACTTACAACATTTCATGAAGTACCTAGATAACTGCATATTTTCCGGCACCAAGCAGGCTGACAAATCAGAACTATAGCTAATGGACCTTACAGAGAGGGGTCAAGCGTTCAAGCGGTCAGTTTGGAGTTCTTTGTGTTGTATTACGTTACCGAGATAATATACTCACACGGGGAGCGTTCTGACCGCATCAGAATTGCTCCTGTGTGACGGACCGCTCGAACGTAGAATGCGAACGCAGAACGTTTGAACGCGTGACCGCTCTCTGTCTGATACGTCCCTAAGAACACTCAAGAATATAGATGATGCTTTCGAACAGAAAAAACACTAAATCTAATTCAGCCCCCCTTTTTAGATAATACGATGCCACAGACATACACACATAATGTAACGATAAAATACAATTTAAGCTTCTTTTGGTAACTGTAGAATGTATAAAACAAACAAGACTTTTTTACTTACTCAAATAATTGCGGGAATCTAGTTTAGTACGGTATTCGTAATTGCGCAAGCACTTGTAAACCAAGATTAACTTTCGGTTAGTCAAACTATCGACCAGTGTTGAACACTTGTTAAATAGTTGTACCACTCGAAAGTTATTTAACGTTCAAATAACCTGTTCAAACCAAAATACACGGCCTAAAGTGATTTTAGTCGGATCGAAAATAGACGGATTGTAGCAATTAAATCAAATTGTAACTTTTCACTGATTTTAAGGACGAGTTGCTTTAAAAATAATTACGTAAGTTTCAAGCTAAGAAACTAAAGTTAATTTACATAGCTCAGTTTTTAATTAAGAAACTTTTAAGATTTATTTTTAAGTTCATACGCTATACGGAGGCGTCAAGCATACCTTCTTAATATGATTGACTAGTTACCAACTAGTCTAGTAGCCACTTGCCCGCCTCCTTAGTCCAGTGGTTTAGAGTGTGACTCGCGTAGGTCGTGGGTTCGATTGCCACGTTGGAAACGTGTTATTTCCAACAAAGATAAAAAGTTTCCCACGTTTTCTATTGATTTTCGCTCCTATTGGTCACGGTGTGATATTCTTATGGCTAAGAACATCACGCCGTGACCACTATATTGTTCGAGGAAGGCTTATAAGTTATAATCTTAGTTTTCCTCGATAAATAAACTAAACCTAAACTAATCGGTTGTCTGGAAGAAACTGCTTAAAGCAGTAAGACCGCCTTTTTGCACAATTATGTTATTTTTTTTTCTGCTGTTGTTATTTCTTTTGTTTTTTTTCTCTTGTATGTCTTTTCTTTAACGTGTGCAAGTAAAGAATTTATTATTATTATTATTAAACCTAACAAAAATATTTTTTAATTCGAACCAGTATTTCCTGAGATAAGCGCACACACCTAACACACTCTTTAGCGTTGTAATATTAGTATAGATTAATTATTATAGTATTATGTACGCTCCATAATAATATGTAGATGAGATATACAAAATAGGTTATGTATTTTGGACCGCAATTAATCCTTGACAAAAGCTTAATTATGTGTCCAATATCTGGATTCCTCGTAACCGCAGAACGCAGCCGCACGCACACAACGTTCACTGTTATTTTGCATTTCTGCAATTTTGGCCCCTAAGTTATTCACAATAAGGTCCTGCTATAGTTAAGTTAGGATAACAGCTGATGCCGTGTACGACGCCTTTGTAATTGGCAGTTAATTAATTATTGACATGAAATGTTACATTGATTAGATTGATAAGAAAACTTGATTTAGAACCCAATTAAAGATAGTAGTATAAAAGTGCATAATATTTTGAAGTAGCGGGTGGGCCATATTTTCTATATTTTTTTATAACAAAAAAAAGTGATAATACTTAAGGGAGTGATATCGAGTTCGCTGTGAAAGTATTGATGCTGAAAGAGTAACTTTTATATTGGAAAATTCATTACACTCGGGCTAGTGCTCATACAAATCACAATCAACACAATTCACATGAACTCTTTATATGGGAGACATTCAAACCCTAAATTATTCTCACTTAGTTTTGTTACATCTTGATTATTTTAAAACATTTATCTTATAACTAGAAGTAAAATATTACGTAAAGAATATCTCTCGAAGATACACCTAGGGTACCAGTCGGAACTTGGGTATTTAAAGGCTTAAGCTAAGGCGCTTTTCCGACTGCGAAGGAAACTCAGGAAATGGAAGGTCGAATAAGCACCTATCTCTAGCGAATTATTTAGTGCAGATACTGAAATATAGTTCCAAGTTACTAACATATTCAATTACGAAATGTAGATTGTTGTCGCTTTTGGGTGTCAATTTCACTGACTTTAGCTGCTGGCCCCTTGACGATCAATTTTATTGCGCAATATCATGTATTGCGTAATATTATTGATCGTCTAGGGCTGATATTGATTATCACGCGCCTTAAATCTAATTGTCAAATAAACTGTACCATAAAATTTTAATTAAAATAATGAGGCATAGATATTTATACAAATTGTGAGATTTGGTAATAAAGTTTTGTGTCTCATTCGCTGTTTGGACTTTAGATGGACTGTGAACATTAAATTACTGACTTCTTCGTCTGTGTGTAAAGTAGAATTTTCAAAAAAAATATTATATAAACGGCTAGAATAGTCTTGCAATATTTTCTCAGACGATTCCATCTGAGAAAATATCGCAAGACTGCACTCTACTACTACAAAAAACATAGAGTTCCTCAGAGCTCGCAGGCATTGCTTATCTTTTAATATCGTATTTCAAAGTCTTTACAATAATTATAATGTAATACTGATTACACTTGCCTTAACCTCTTATAATTATTGTTGTTCGCGATATGTATGCTCATACAATGCACGATCATAATCTGTCTTTTGATAAAATATATGCTTTAAAAACATAATCCTGACTACACTTACCCCATTATTATACCGTTTAACCGTATGTATTTCACACCCATTACCATAAATTAAAACATCACCGGAACTATTGTTAGGCGTTAAATGAAATCAACGGTAATAATTTTGAACGCTTGGAGCGGTGCTTTTAAACAGCTGAAACACCACAATAAGAACATAAATTAATGTGCCGTTGGTGAACACGTAATGGACGTTAAGGTGGGTGCATATGAGACTCGTAAAATATACACGAATTTCTTTAGGAGAAAACTGTCCGTAACACTTGATTTATATGTGTCCGAACACACGGCTTGGCGGCTACACCGCGAGATCAAAAGCAAGCTATACTAACTAATACGTAAACTAGCCGTCCTGGCAAACGTTGTTTTGCCATTTAAAGTATTTCTACTTCATCAGTTCAATACAAAATCTTACCCCCTCTTTTGTCCCCTAAGAGGGGTGTGGGGAAATTTCTACACACCAAAGCCACCGGCTCGGCAGCATAACCCGCCGGGTTGCGGCCGGCGGCCTCATTTTGAAACAATTTTGACAAAACTTGTTTCAAAATGAGGCCGCCGGCCTTGCCCGGCGGGTTATGCCGCCGGGCCGGCGGCATTGGTGTGTAGACAGCATTAAAGTGAAGTAAAAAAGTTAAGTACTAATTAAAAGTCTCTGAATGCGGCCGTACGGCATACGTAAGATAGCTTAGAGCAATAATTCTCTAACGCTTCGATTATAACAGTTTCTCTTTAGTCCAATATCTTTGTCAATTTTATTATAATGCTTATTATTAATAATTATTATTTTCATATTAAATTACATAAAATTCGCTACAGTACATAATTTAAATATCAATCCACTTACAAACATATTATACACTTTCACGTGTATAATATAACTTATATAAGTTTTAAAAAAATTAAAAGACCGTGTGGCCGCAGCCTAGTATTAATGTGTAGTATATTTCAGGTGGAGTACGACAAACATTTGCATCTATCACAAACATGCGTGTTAGATTGATTGCAGTTTCAAATCGCGGCACTGCTGCAGCAAAAACTGGACCGCAATGCGCTTTTGTAATTGCATTACTGTCTACTCGATACTGTGGTTAGAGTTACCGTCGATACCTCTGTAGTTTTATTTAATAGCAGATCATACTTTATGCATAGACGCGCGGTAGCGTGTCAAGCGAAGCCCTTTTTACAGTAACATTGATAGCCTAAAAACTGATCATTAAAGCTTACGTAAAACTCCCGGGAGAGTTGATCCAATCACTGCAGCTTCAATAGGACCCCATTACAGCGGGCCCCAGTTCGGGGTCATCATACACCCCAGGGTGCTAAGTATTAATTCAATGTTTGAAGTGTTAGTATTCCTTTAATAAGCTGGGAATCGAAATTGCAGAAAAACTCAAAGAGTCTGCGATCGTGTCGGTCATATAACTCAAACTCAATTTTTTTTTATTTAGTTTTTTTTTTCAAATATTCTCTGAACGTCTATAATGCCTACCACATAAGAAGAGACGATCCTTACGGCCCTTACGCCGTAAAGAAAGTCCTCAATATACAAACGTGTACAAAGGACAAGGAGGTCTTCCCGCAACTTGGTGGGACAACAAGAGATGGACCAGGAAAGCCTGCGATCCCAGAAGAGCTGCCTTACTCCCGACAGAATCTCAACAGCTTTTGCTACTTCCGACATAATTTGCTATACTAACACAAAATCGCGTCGCGGCTCAATTTGGAACTAAACTAACAATCTTAAAGCCTTTTCCACCCCTGATAGCTATACTAGCGCTATCCTAGCGCACGATCGTGCTGCGGCTCAATTTGGAGCTAATCAGACTAGTAAATCAAAATCGTATCAGTTTTGGGGGTAAAACTGCAGGATATTCTGGCACAAAAATGTACGTCAAGAGAGCTCACCAAGATAAACCGAGACAGACCAGACAAAGAAGAAGAGGCTGGGAATCGAATAATACTGATTTTGGTAGCCGCTACATTGAAATTTGTACATGTGTTATTTTACTATGCGACAAGTGTGCGCAGTGCACAGTGTTCCTTAATTTTACTCTCGAGGTAGCGTTGCTCGTTCGCTTTCGAGTCAAGCCAGCTAACGGTGAGAGTATAATTAGTATAATTAAACAGGCCCTTAGGGCCTGTTTCACCATTTCCTGATAACTGCTGGGTAGTCTATCCACTAGTTAACTTGACGTAGATAAAGTATGGAGAATCTGTCAAATAAGTTTTGGATAGCCTTTTCGGCACTTTATCAAGAAGTAGTGAAACAAGCCTTTATTGTAATAATTTTACCATTTCCTGATAACTGCTGGGTAGTCTATCCACTAGTTAACTTGACAGATAAAGTATGGAGAATCTGTCAAATAAGTTGTGGATAGCTTATACGATACTTTATCAAGAAGTGGTGAAACAGGCCTGTATTGTAATAATTTCTATAAGTATAAATTATTTATGATTGATATGATCTGGCAGATATCTTGTAATAGCACAAAGGTATAGGTATTAGGTATTAATAAAATAAGGAAAAAAACATGTCAATAAGTATTTAGAAAAAAAATACGATCATAAATATTGAGGGGTTGTGCAAGTAGCTTCTATAGGTAAAATCTTTTCAATAAAACACCATTTTATTAGTATTTCAACGAAAAATTTAAATGAGTTCGTTCCAAATATTGAATTTATTGGGAAACGCATTTTTTGTTACAAGCAATTCTCCAGTTTAAAATAAATGTGCTTTTAGTACTTTGAAATAAAATAATCATTTCAGTTTTAGTATTGTATGAATTTTGATTGTAAGTTTTTTAAGCAAGTATTGAATACGGTTAACAATAAACCGTATGATACGATGAATCATATTTTAATAAGCTATTGCATAGCTTTTATCGCGGGCTTTGAGCACGATAGCCAAACTAAGAAATTCTCTAACAAAAAAACATTACACCCCCATCCCGACCGGCACAGCGGCGCGGTGTGGCAACGCCGGCGTTGCCGGTCGGTGCGGCGTTGCTAGACTTGACGTGCACGGTGTTTGTGTGCGTGCGACTAGACATATGCGAAATATAATTGCATAAGTTGATGAAAAATATCGTATGCAATAGCTTTACGGCGGCATACCCCAAGTGCGACACGTATTTTTTTTAATTTTTGGAACTTTAACTGAATATTAATATTACTATATATAAAAAACTCGGTTTTGAAGAAAAATAGCACAGAAGATAAAAGTTAGTCTTACTTCGCTATCCTAAAGAAAGTCCTCTTTAAATATTAGCGAAGGAAATACTCGAGAAATACGCTCCTAAGTTTTGCCTTTTGCTTAATTACCTGAAACAAACAGAAAAATGTCTCAAGTAGCATTCATTTGTACAATATTTTTTGGATTTTTCTTGTCACATTAATTCAATTCCGTACTGAAGATCGCATTTAATTTACATCATATTTTTATAATATGTACTAAAAATAATTGTAGTAGACTAGTGATAAAATGAGTTAATTATTTGTTTTAAGAGTATGACATCTTTATTTCTCCCCCAAGTACTTACATTGCACTCAAATGTAAGTAGGTAAGTGTGATCCTACCATGTTTCATAAGCTCAATAATGCTCAAATATCAGATAGCTCTTAAGCTATCTGAATTTTAAGGAAACACTCTCAACACTTTTTAAAATATTCAGCGTAAGGGATCTTAGTTAACGTTTTAACACAATACATCTTAGCTCTAAAACAAATAAGCTTATAATAATTTCTGTAAGGTTGCGTACAGACTAGCGTTCATAGTGTTGCAGCTATTCGTTATAAGTTAACCATTACAGATGGACACTCAATTCAATGGAATTTTGAATAATATCGGAAACTATAATATTTAGGTCAATACAAGTTGTACAATTGCCCACTATTTTGTCAAAATTCGTTTATCGTAATTTTATTTTTTGTAACGGTTTCGAATTACAAAAAATGCCCTTACCTGGGACCAAGTATATCTTATATATTTATCAAAATCAGTTTAGCGGTGAAGATATGACATTACATAGACACACTTTGTCATTTACGTTGGCACAGAGTGTGAATTGGCTGACAACATTGTGGAATGCAACGCAACCCAAGAGTCTAAAATAGAGATAGCACTTAAAAACTTTGCGAATCGCTACTCTGTTCTGAGCCTAAGTCGTCGCCTGCGACTTGTAGGATAATTAAGAGGTCAGCATACAATTTGTCTTGTGTATACGTTGAGTATACTGTACAACATAACGTTAGGTAAATTGTGCTTAATTTGCGTACGTTATTCTTGTTTTATTCTCATATTTAGAACAATGGCTAAGATTAATCCCTACGTTTCCAAACTATTGTTGCGAGTCTTTTAGGATTTATTAACGCTTAAAATTTCTAAAAACAAAAGGAGTTATTCATATTTAGCTACACCGTTGTAAAAATGCTTAAACATTTTCAATTGCGAGTTATTTGTTACAAAACCAAGATTGCAAAAATTGACAATTCTTTTGACTGTTACTCGATTGTTTGGTTCCAACGAAACCTCAGTATAAATATCTACCTTTCTTAAAATCTAAATGATATTTTAAAATATTTAAAATTAAAAGAGCAGATTTTTTTAATTTTAAATCTACAATTGATTAAACCTAAATATTCTTTCAAACAAACACATGTGTAACTACATTCCAAAAAGCAGCTCCACCCTATCATAATCATGAAATTTTCTCAAACATTTTACAAACAAGATAAAACTCTTTACTATGGCAATAACTTTGTTCCTAATTAGTCTGTTTTAAAACTCTTCAACTTTAGTGCAAGCGCTTAAGTAATACAACGATCATTAGAGCCAGAGTAATAAATACAAGCTTGCACGCGCTAACGTAAAATTAACCCCAAACTGTTTCAAAACTACCCCTTCTCGGGATGGATCAGGTGAAACTTCAAGCTTATTAGCATTTTGATATTTTAGATCGTTACATGAGATGGTGTTGGATGCAGGAGTATTGTATTTGCGTAACTTTCAGTTATGCTAATACAATACAGTATGTGAGAAGATACTAAGCGATGATAGAGATAAAAGTAAAGATCGCGAAAAGCTTACTGTCTTACAAAAGGAATAAATATAATAATAATAATATTATAATATCTATGGACGCTTAACACCACGTCAGTCTGGACTCTGGCCCCGTGCTAAGTACCTAAAGGACTTGTGTTACAGGTACCAGACAACGGAAATATAGTTAATACTTTTTATACTATTGTACATATTATCATATTTATGATTTTTATTTTAAGTATCATACACATATTTAAAACACATGCAGACACGGGAACATTGAAAACTTTTTGTTCCGTCGGCGGGATTCGAACCCGCGACCCCCGGCTTGAGCTGCCACACACTCAAATAATTGAGCCACAGAGGTCGTGAGAATATATTTATTTATTATTAATCAGACAGTATTCACGACACTGGCTAGGAACCTAGCCTGTTTGCTAGATTCCTATAAAAAAAATACTGTCTGTGCGATCAATCTTGACTTCATTAGGAGTGTATATTCTGCAAATGCGCCTCCGTGGTCCAGTGGTCTAGAACATCGCTCGACTTGACTCGGAGGTCGTGGGTTCGATTCCCGCGTTGGAAACATGTTATTTCCAAGTTTGGTTAGGACAATGGCGGCTGATCACCTGATTGTCTGATAGGAAGATGATCCATATGCGTCGGATGGGCATGTAAAAAGTCGGTCCTGCGCCTGATCTCTCGCCATTCGTGTCGGTCTTCCGTCCTACTGGGTTATGAGAGTAAAGGAATAGAAAGTGCTCTTGTGTACTGCGCACACACCTGGGCACTATAAAATTACTCCTGTGTAACAAGCCTGGTTTCAATGAAACCGGCCACCGTCACCGAAACCGGTGTGGGGAGTATTATTATTCTGCAAAATCTTGAAATGGTTTAAATTATATTCTCCCTGTATAGTACGATTTATTAAGTAAATTACGTTATGTGTGATTTCTACAGTTTTTTGATTTTGCGTTACATTTGTTTAATCCATACTAATATTATTATATGCGAAAGTGTGTCTGCGTGTTACCGATTATCCTAGGAAAGGACGTTCCCGCGCGATAACAAATTTTGGCGAAACAGAGATTAGCTTTTACTATTGCTAATATTGTCTGTAGTTAAAAATTTGACGTTATGAAATTAAAACCAAATATAAAAACTTGAGTCAAAAAAATCTGAGATACCGGGCAGTAATAATGTTGCACTCTAGTGTAACAATATTTCAGTGCACCGATATATCCTGCAAATGTTTGATATGGTGAAGTTTTAGTAGCGTTACCGCAAAGTTAGGGTAAATTATTCAAAGGTAACATTGTTTTAATGTATGGAACGTGGTCGCTCCGGCCGCTGGGAATACTGACTTGGACGTCAATGTAGCTTTAATTGGGTCTTATGCTTTATAGGGTCTGTCAGGGACGGATTTAGGTGTTGGGAAATGGGTAAATAGATTCACCTTTGGATAGCTGTTATGAAGAATAAGAACGTAGTCATGTATATAATATGGGATTAAAATATATTATTATCATTTCTTTTATCATTGGTCGATTTAGCTAAAAGTATTTTGTCTTTATAATTAGCCCATTACCCAAGCGGTAATGGGCTGTAGCGGTATTGTTATCGCGGTCGCATGCGACCGCGATAACAATAGAAGAACAAAAGATTTCCAAGAATTTTCGATCGAGGGTTTACAATATGATAGTCTCGTCTCTTTTAGATAGCCTCGAAACAATCTTAAATAATTAAACGTATTTAGGCGAACACCTTTTTGTGTGTGTGTGGATTTAATTTAAAATTTTCCAATGGCTAGTAATTTTAACAGATATTTATTGCAAAACTTTTTCTCTTCTACTTATCGAGACTAGCGTGGGCAACTTATAGAAGGTAGTTGCAGCATTCTTCACACTAGAGGCGAGTGGTGACTCTCCTAATCAGTTCCGGAATCTCGACTCTGCATTTGCACTACACATATTTTGCACAGAAAAATATTTTCGCATTCGAATTTTACCGCTGAAAAACTAACTATTTTCCACCGATTTATCGCAGTCGTAAATATACTTGTAAAACTGCAAATGAACTGCGAATTAAAATCGCATTAAATTAATAACCAGATTAAAGGCTTTCGGAGAAATCATTGCGTCCGTCGCCGTAATATTCCTGACGTATTGAACCGCTCGCCAAATTAAAATGTGAATCTGGGACGCTCTTACACCCCGTGTACACGAGTGTGGGCTTACGCGCGTTGGTTCGGCAATCGGCTCTCTTAAATAGTGTATGTTTAGATGACAAGCGCTGAAAACGCGTTTATAAGTACGAAATAAAATAAGTAAAATACGTTTATTTCAGGTAATAACCCATAGAAAAATTCTTAAACTAAAAGGAAATAATTAATTTAAATATTTGCCACCCTCTGGCGCACCAGATACATGCACGTGTGCACGGACCCAATGCTTCAGGAGCGGGCTGTCCAGCTTGTCACTGAGTGTTTCACTGAAATGAAGCCTACCAAGAGTCTACTACTAGTCTTATAACATCGTTTCTAGCGCAATAGCCACTATAAAAGTGAGAGAGATCGTCGAAAAATTACCCCAACCTATTCATTAAAAGGCAAGCCATTTCTTTCTTCATCGATTGCTACAAAATTGTAAGCCCCCTTTTTGCGATACAATTGCAGCACATTCGACACGCAATCACAGCATACTCTCGATGGAATCCGAATAGCTATAAATCCTAATAATACTAATAAATCCGCTACAAAACGGAGGTGTATTGGTATTAAAAAACGAAATGTACCTACGACAAAATCGCAGCGGCGTGAGCCCTCTCTCGTGTACAGGGCTTTATGTAAAGTGAAGAAGATAAATGAATGCCCGGGCGCATTGGCTTTACGTGTCGCGGATATAAATTCACCAGCTACAACCCGCTTCGATGAGATTTGTATTAATTAATAACCCCAATGTAACTTTAAATTGGATTTAAATAAATAAATTTCGACTCAAATAAATCTTAGAAAGACACTTAATTATAAAATTGGGTTAATCTAAGCTTACAAATAATGTTATTTAATATTCTTACGAAAGTTTAAAAAGTCCGTTTATGAGACTGTTTTTGTTACCTTTTACTGCAACTGCCTTGGATAAGGATAACTTTAAAACTATTCGAAAAACTAGAATCTTCAACCGCTCCAAAGAAGGTTAAAAAGTGAAAGAAATATTTTTCCATGAAGTCGAACAACAGTTTGAATATTTAATAATTCATCTCGGTAAAAAGTTGATCACGGTATTTTCAGTCTATAATTTTTTCGTTAAAATACCAAATATTTTATGAATGCAGTGCTTGAAAATTCCTCGGGGGATAAGAAACAAAAAGCTTTTGTTAATATTATATAAGAAAATCCTTGCAAAAAACACCGGCTCGTTAAATATTTAGCTGCAGTATCTTGTTTACCTCAATCCAGTCACGTTTTCCGAATGCCATTAAGGAGTTGTAAACTGAAGTGATTCAAATGCAACTGTGTATTATTGATGAAGTAATTTTATTAGCATTTTTAGTTTTAGATATTTTTAAGTTTTCATTTTATTCCAGTTCTTATTGCTATTTTTTCTCAAATTACTTTGCATTCTTATTTGTCTTTTATGCTGTACATTATATTTAACTAGCTGTTGCCCGCGACTTCGTCCGCGTTAGCATAGTAGATCACGTCCCAAGTATTATTTTTCAAAAATATTCAATGTACAGAATTGACTTTCCTACGATTTTATTATATGTATAGATAAATAATAATGAACATAAAAATAAATAGCAATGACTTACCCATCCGTTTCGGTGTTGGTGGTCGGTTTAACTTTAATGTAAACCAGGTGTCCTGGCAGACGCAGATTTTGAGTCAAGCTCTAAATCATCGGTGGCGATGGTATTATTTGTGGTGGTATAAACCTACTATTTTAATGATATTTTACGTATAGTTTATTAGTTTAGTTGACGACTTTGGCCAATGTTGATTGGCCAAAGTCGTGCTGGTCGTGTAATGGTTTAACATTAATAAAAATAACATTTTCTGGTTAATATTTAATGGATTGGATAAAAGAGAATCGAATGATATAGTTAATGCCCGATTCGATCATTTTAATGCTATATTATATTATAAAATTATAGAAATGGGCACAAGAGTATCCAAGCTTCTCCCATATTTACAGTAAAACAATATCTCGAATCTCGAAAGAACTCGAATAAAAATATTACAGTTAATAATATAGAGAATCAAATATACATTTCTCATGCTGTAGCCGTTTATCAAATGCATCTGTGCCGGGAAAAACTCCTGGCGACTTTATGATATTGCGATATCGCTACATGTGATCTGCCTTATGTTATTGAATCCCTATAAGGACTTGAAGTTGAATATAAGAGATATCGAATGTTTTGTATCGTATATTTTCTGTTTATTTTTATTTGTTTGAAATAATAATATGATATTTTGTTTTTTAGAATATGTTCATATTCTGATTTAAACACGTAGTAGGTATATGACCCGAGCATAATATGACAACCTATTAGTAAAACTACCTATATCTTGATTTTTTTGGAAAATTATATATTATTAAACTCGGTTAGCCGCATATAAATCCACCATAGGCTGCGTTTCCGCTAGAGATGTGTTGCGAGGAATGTGTTTTTAAGATCCAATAGAATCGCTGCGCTGAGCGAGGACACGTCAACGCGATTCTATTGGTTCTCAAAAACACATTTCTCGCAACACATCTCTGGTGGAAACGCAGCCTTACATTTCTATAGTATTTTTACGGTTTCGTCATTTTATTTTTTTTAAATGTGAGTGCGGGTAAAATTGATTTTGTAACTACATTTTTCTTAAAATTTTAAAGTTTAAAGAGTCTACATTCAATATGTCATGCAATTTATTTAGTGCAGCGTCTGTAGACACGATTACTCACTGCCACCAGTCCGGACCATTAGTGCAGCTGGAGACGTCCTAAGCCCTAACTTATGGACTCTATTGCTGCCTTTAAAAACGAGGCGCGAGCGTGACTGACTACATGGAACAAGTTAAATAATATTATTATTATACAACATTTATCATACTCTTGAGTCTTGACTTTATGCAGAGAGAAAAAAATTGATCATGCTTTAGTTTTACCGTTTTATAAAAATCGGGTTCGCAATTCCAATCAGTATTTTTTTTCTTTTATTTAGATTTCGGATCTCGCTCCGACCCACTTGAAAAACTCACCGATTTTAAATTCGATCTACAGACTTCTCGTTCAATATTTTTTCGCGAGCTGTGTACACAGGTAGTAAAATTACGTATCAAAATATCTTTCTCCTTTATTTGCCGTCAAATATTGAGCCAGCCAACAATTGAACTCAATAAAGCCCTCGACACACTTTTCAATAGCTTTCCTGGCGTAATATAAATAAAGTAATTATAAAGGTAAATCATTTCCAGGAAGATTGTATTCATTTCGAACGAGGTTTTTATAATTGATCAAGAATTCTCGCTCCATAATTTTCCGTGGTTTTGTGTTGAAAAATTTTAACTCTCAGAATCAAAGGATTGTTCGGAATTTCAAAGAAAAAGATCCTATATTCCAAAAGTATCCAATTATTTCTATGAGTACGTGAGATACTTAGCAACGGATTTAAAAATAAAACCTTCTAGACTAATGGAAGTGGATAAAAAGTCACAGTCATACCAGGGTCGAGGTCACAAAAAAAATCAAAATAAATCCGTATCCTTTTATAAAGTATTCAGAAGTGGCCTCGTGAAGAGAGCGACGTGTGGGGCTATTCCGAAGACTGACAACGAGTATATTATATTCTATTCCTATGCGCCTGTAAATAGAATCTAATAATTACTCCAAAACTAAATCCGTATCCATACTAATATTAGAAATTCGAAAATGTGTCTGTCTGTCTGTCTGTTACCTTTCATTCCCAAACTGCTGAAGCGATTTTGCTGAAAGGTATGGATTTCCGACCTTGAATCCCGGGAAAGGACAAAGGATACTTTTTATCCCGGAAAAATGTACAGTGTCCACGTGATTAATGATTTTTGGCACAATGGAGTTGTGCGTATCACCTAATAGTAAATAGCTATAAAACTAATGTTATGACTTGTAATAGTTCAAGGACTCAAAAAATTAATCATTTGGTTTTGCATATATTATACTGCGTGACTGGTGAGACATGTTCAATACTCGAGGACGTGATATTTGGCTATTATATTAGTTGAAAAAAAATAATATAAAAAAATAATATCGATTAATCACTGAGTAAACGTAGCTTAAAGTTAAATAATTATTTACCCAACGCATGGACACTGCGAGTGGGAGGGGTAGTTGTGTGGTGTTTCTTTGGTAGCGCACGCCTCTGCACCGGCCGCATAGTATGCCTACTTGTTTACCCGCGTAATTTACTTAGTATCCATGATTCATTTATTTTTGGGAAATTCGGAAAAAAATTAAGTACCTAATTTTATTACATAATCATAATTAGAATCGAGTACAGAGTACTCTCCTTAAGTATTGGTACTGTCTCACCAGTCATGTTGTATATCTGTTAGAATTCATAATATCAAAATAATAACAACTAGCGCCATCTATGTGATTGTATGTGTAAATGTCATGTTGTATTATCTATGATGATTGATGTCTCATGTCATTACTTCCTGTCAATAAAAATAGTTGTCAGTTGTGCAGAAACCAGAGAGAAACCACTACGCGTCACGCTTGTTTTATTAATATCACCCACATTCCTCTAAGTTCCTCTCAGTCTTTTCCAATATTGTTGTTTATGAATGTTAAATAACTTTACTTTGATGATCAAAGTATATGATATACTAACCTAATCAAAGTAACCTCGATATTTAACCGTAATATATTTTATTGGTAGCAACTAGCAGGTACCTTTTTCGTCTTGCCTTTAATTTTTCAAAGTGCCTTAATATTATTCATTGTTATTGTCAATCGGCATCGTCGGTACACGTAATAGCCCCTCATGAGTGACAGTTTGGTTTTAAATACGGCACTCTGAGCTGACCAATACGCTCACCTTTTCACGTCAATAATAAATACGTGTCCGGACACCACAAGGGTGATCGCTCCATTCGTGTGTAATTCGGGTTGAGGAGGGTCGATCGCGATTCCACTGACTGACTAATTTATGTCAAATTGGAATTTAAAATTTTGACACGCAAACGTAATGGATTATAGGGCTTAATTAAGGTTATCTAAATCTAGATATAAAGCGAAAAAAAAATTTCAAGCCTTTAATTTTGTAAATTGTTGGTCATTGTAATAATTTGAGAATTTTCTTAATTATACGGGTCTGTCTTTGCGTAAAAAAGTTAAGCGCGCAAAGTAATTAGTGCAAACTTTTGCTTTTAAATTAAAATGTGTGTTGTAATTGTTACAGGTAAGAAAAGCGTTGTCGAGAAACAATAGCAGCCTTTACTATGGTCACCTCCGTGATGTAAGCATGTCATTGCCAAGCCCATGCAATAGCATAGAACTTTAAAGAAAATTTGTATGTAACGGATTTAATTTATCTATTAAATCCGTTACATACAAAATTCTTTAAATTTCTTTAAAGTTCCATGCCAGGTCGCTCTTGTCACAAGTTGTACTTACACTCTCTAAAAGTCTAAACTTTCTACGAACTTAACCCTACGTAAAACAAATCAAGAGAAGTGCCAAAGTCGAAGTATACACGTTATTTACAATCCCTAATTGTGAGAGAGTAGAATAGGTAAATGGTATGGAGTCGAATCACGATTCTGGCAGATTTGTCCGTGTCTCGAATAATGTTGTTGATACAAAGCTCAGATTTTTCATCTTTATGTACGTGTTCCTTACGAAACCGTAGACTTAATTATTTCAGGTTATGAAAGGGCATAATAATATTACCTTCGACATAAAAAAGAAATTGTTTCTGGACATTACTGAGTAGCCATTTTAATGATTTCAGTTGTGAGAAAATTAATTACTAGTATAGACTATACAGTATACATAATATTATGTCATCTCTTATTTATAAAAATTGATCTTCAAATGTGTTAGTCGCGCTAAAACTCGAAAACGGTTAAGGTGACATGAAGTTCACTGAGACAGCTAGTCTATATCTATACATATAATAAAATCGTAGGAAAGTCAATTCTGTACATTCAATATTTTTGAAAAATAATACTTGGGACGTGATCTACTATACTAACGCGGACGAAGTCGCGGGCAACAACTAGTCTATTCACATATAATAAAATCGTAGGAAAGTCAATTCTGTACATTGAATATTTTTGAAAAATAATACTTGGGACGTGATCTACTATACTAACGCGGACGAAGTCGCGGGCAACAGCTAGTCTATTTACATATAATAAAATCGTAGGAAAGTCAATTCTGTACATTGAATATTTTTGAAAAATAATACTTGGGACGTGATCTACTATACTAACGCGGACGAAGTCGCGGGCAACAGCTAGTAATTAATATATAAAAATGAATTTCCAATTGTATTAGTAATGCTATACTTAACTGAAAAACGGCTGAACCGATTCTGCTAATTTTAGTCTTAAAATAATCCTTGAAGTCCACGGAAGGTTTTTAAGTGACACGAAGTTCACCGGGACAGCTAGTAATAAATATTCTTGCCCCGTGAATTGATTTTTTCATACCTTAGGTAAGCCGGTATGAAAAAGTAAATTACGGGTAATTTGGACAAACTCGTTATGTACGACTTATTTTACATAAGTCGTACATAACGAGTTTGTCTGTTTGTTTTGTGTACAATTGTTTTTGTGACCTTCAATTGAACATTTATTTATAGAATACTCGCGTTTCACTCCGCTAACATTTAATCGAAGTTCAATCTTATATCTGAACTTTTATATGGATTGAAATAATAAGAGTATTTGATGTCATAAAAACAATTTTATTTTCAACGTCGGGCGGTTGGCATTTATTTATAAAGTTAATAAGATTGTTTCTATTTTAGTATTGACTATAATAGTCAATACTAAAATAGAATTAAAAATGAATAAAATAGTAATTTAGACTTGGATTTGTCATTGAGCTTCTTGATCTACAAGTATTTCACAATTTCAAAGCCCAAAAACCCAGGTAAGAATTAATTTTAATTCATTTTAATGTGTTCTTCATACATTGCGGACAAAGAAATAAATCAATTTTATGATTTTGCATAAGAACTGCTTAGCTATTACTTAATCATATTATTTACAAAGATACTGTTGATGAATTCTTTTTAGATTGTGGCTCGATCTCCGCTTGATTAAAGCAATTGTTTAGGGTGGGTTGCACCAAAGGCGTAGTTAAAGTTAAAGTTAAGGTTATCGTCAAATATGGCGTCCTGGGGGGTTATTATGAGCTCTTATATCCAGCCAGTTTCCAGCCAGTTTACAAGCCGTGTCTATGCAATGGCCTGTAAATTGGCCTGTAAACTGGCTGGATATAAGAGCTCATAATAACCCCCCTGGACTTTTACTAGGGGTTTGATAGTTCAATGGGCCTTTTTAGGGTTCCGTAGCCAAAATGGCAAAAAAGGAACCCTTATAGATTCGTCATGTCTGTCTGTCTGTCTGTCCGTCCGTCCGTATGTCACAGCCACTTTTCTCCGAAACTATTAGACTATACTATTGAAACTTGGTAAGTAGATGTAATCTGTGAACCGCATTAAGATTTTGATGCAAAAATTAAAAAATATTAAAAATTTTAGGGGTCCCGTAGGTACAACTGAAACAAAAAATTTTTTTTTATCTAACCTATGCGTGTGGGGTATCTATGGATAAGTCTCCAAAAATCATATTGAGGTTTCTCATATCATTTTTTTCTAACCTGAATAGTTTGCGAGTGAGACTCTTCCAAAGTGGTAAAATGTGTGTCCCCCCCTCTAATTTCTAAAGTAGGGGCATGATAATTCTAAAAAAAATATATGATGTAGATTACTATAAAAACTACCAACAAAAATTGGTTTGAACGAGATCTAGCCAGTAGTTTTTTTATACGTCATAAATGGTAAACCTTAATCTAAATTTCATTAAATCGACTGAAATATAAAAATAAATAAAAAAACCTTTTAATTTCATAAAAATAAACCTTATTGCTGCTGCGGGACCCTTCATGGGCGAGTCCAACTCGCACTTGGCCGGTTTTTTATGGTTAAAGTTATACCTAGTTAAAGTAAGTTGGTGCAACCCACTCTTAAAATGTCAATTAAAAAAAACAATTAACCATTGATCAAAACGAAATCGTCAACAATACTTAACGTTCAATAGGTACAATTAATTTTCGATCGATTGATTCATAAAAAACGCTCCGATAAAGGGCATCGAAATTGACGTTAATTGCCTGTCAATATAAAATGGCGACAAAAATCAAAGAGAATTCTCATTTCCTTTTAAAACAAAGTGCGTTCCCTAATGAAGAGATTCTGAGAACCGGCTAACGATTAGAAAATTAATTTGTTTTATGATTATTATCACAATTCTATTATTCGGCATCCTTTTCCTTCCTTTCTACGCTTCTTTTCTTGTTTGTTTTGTTTCTAATAAGCGGTTATTGTATTTGGATAGAAAAATATATCAACCTTAATTTAGGTAAGTTTTTTTACTGAGCATCAACGGATTAAATTAAAAATATTTTTTTTTCAAGAATTCAGAGGCGCTACGTCGACGTTGCGTAGACATTGGATACGTATAAAATTTTCAATCCTTCAAAGTTTGCTTCGAATGCCTAACTCACGTGCGGCTGAAAATTTAAGAGAAATATTCGAGGCATAAGAATAGGGAACCCTGTTACCTAATTATAAAAAAGCCGTAACATTCGTATTATGTAATCGCCGAAAATTGCCTTCGAAACGTAATCATCCTAATGAACGGGAATCGGAGTGGGGTCGTATAGGCCATAAACAAAAAGCAATTTAATGCTGTGATTAATAAATTAACATTTAAATTGTTTTACTTGGGTATTAACATGACAAAGGCCGGTAGGCGCGGACAATGGGCAGGGTCTTGGAGTTCTCTTACATTTGAATGGCCTATTTGTATAATGCGACGGGCTTTAATACGATTAATGTTAAAGGACTCTTTTGACACTATAACGCTTGGAGGGTAAAGTTTAGAGTAAAGAACTCCAGGCAGAAAGAAGATTGGATTCATTGCATAGTTCAGCGCTCATGGCTTGATTACACCTACCGAGTAGACTGGCTGGACAATAAACTGGCCAAGCACTTAGTATGTTTATTATGTATGTGCTCGGCCGAGGACAATGTCTCGCCACACTACTCGGTAGGTGTAGGTAGGTGTGATCGGGCCCTGAGGTCGGTTACCAATGATATCCCGTGCGTCAAAAAACAACGACACTATCATGGCAGAAGCGCAAACGAATCAGCAGATACTTCCTCAGGATTTTCAAATTTGTAAACGAGCCACAGCAGAGTCATACCTTAGCCTAACTTTTAAGAAACGTAAAAAGGGGGATCATACTACCTTTCCTACGCTGCGCTGACAGTTTACCCTTCCTTTGGGATTTTCAAATTTGTAGGAAAAAAGATAAGAAGGCAGTAACACGGAACACCGGTACAGACTGTCAAGTCTATCAATTTAATGTGCTTCATTTTATTTTATGTAGTAAATATAAAGATCAGTTTTGAATGGGTATTTAAGTAATTTTGCCATAAAACCTTAAAAATATGTTGCTTCGCCTTGCAGTGTAATGTAAACTTATTGTTTTAACGCCAATAGACTATTATCGAACTCATAAAGGAAGACTGCATTATTGTGTAAAGAGAGTCTTATTACTTCGAACTACAGCATTTTAAGTTTAGATGGATGCACTTTGCCGGAGTACTGATTTAATAAAGTTTCCGAAGAGTTTACACAAAAAGGCTATACTGCGTGACTGGTGAGACATGTTCAATACTTGAGGACGTGATATTTGGCTATTATATTAGTTGGAAAAAAATAATATAAAAAAATAATATCAATTGATCACTGAGTAAATGTAGCTTAAAGTTAAATAATTATTTACCCAACGCATGGACACCGCGAGCGGGAGGGGTAGTTGTGTGGTGTTTCTTTGGTAGCGCACGCCTCTGCACCGGCCGCATAGTATGCCTACTTGCCTAGCCGCGTAACTTACTTAGTATCCATGATTCATTAATTTTTGGGAAATTAAAAAAAAAATTAAGAACCTAATTTTATTACATATTTATAATGAGAATCGAGTACTGAATACTCTCCTTAAATATCGGTATTGACTCACCAGTCATGCTGTATAATACTAAAATTAGTACCAGTTTTTGGGCGTTGTTTCACCTAGGTTCTTGTAAAAAGATGTAAAGTATCATTACTTCTTAATACTGGTTATGACATAGAAATGACATAAGGAGATTTAGCCTGGCTGCACATTATACGACAGTTCTGATCAGAAACAGTTGAACGTCCGCGCTATCTATTACATTTTGTACTGAGCCGAGTGAGCTAGAACTCGCCGGAAGGATATTTCGGATAATGTGCGGGTTGGCGGTCCGGTGAAATTCAACTGTTTCTGATCAGAATTCGGACAATGTGCGGCCAGGGTTAATCGAAACGATTATTATTTAATACACAGTAATTCAACGTTAACATTCATTGAAGACTTTTTAATTTTAAGCTAAAATAAACTTTTATTAATAGAAAGTTTTTCTTTTTAATATATAATATTGAATCAATGGGAGAATCTGAAGCTTTGAATTGAGATCGCAATTACTCCTAATACAACAATTGAACGCAAAAATTAATTATATTAATTATGAGCACGTGGATTAGTAATAATTACAATATGCAGGTATCTAAAATCATTACTAATATCTGCTTAGCACGTGTGATACAATTGATTTGTGTATAATTACTGCCATCTGGTTCAGCATTACTGGGAACCATAATAATCTAATGGCATCTTATTTAGGTTTCATATTATATTAGAATTTTTATGCCGTGTGAATAAACTCCTGCCACAATAACATCAGAAAGGTTATTTTGGCACTTTTTCAAACTCAAACTCAATTTTTTTTATTCAGAATAAATTTTTGCAAATGTTTTCTGAACGTCTACATGATGCCTACTAGCGGTTCGGGAACTAACCCGGCGAGAAGAACCGGCGTAAGAAACTCGCACGGGGCCCACTTTTTTACCAAAAAAAGTGAGGAAAAAATTTATCATTTTTTTACTTTTTTATTCAATAGTGTTTTTAACTTTGTTTATTCAGTAGTGTTCTTGATTGGTTAATACTATTTTGCCGATACCCAATCGAAAGTGTATACTGTATAGATAAATTTCTGACAATCCATACTCCCATATTCATATTATTAATTCGATAGTGTGTCTGTCTCTTTCTTCGTGAACGCCTCCATAGTCCAGTGGTATTACGCTAAGCTCGGCTCTTGACTCGGAGGTCGTGGGTTCGATTCCCACGTTGTGAATTCCGCGCTATTTCCAAGTTTGGTTAGGTCCTAACCTAGGTTAGGATAATGCAGGCTGATCAGCTAATTGTCTGACAAGTAAGATGATCCATGCGTCGGATGGACATGTAAAAAGTCAGTCCTGCGCCTGATCTCTTACGCCAGTCGTGTCGGTCGTCTGTCCCACTGGGTTATGAGAGTAAAGGAATAGAGAGATATCTTGTGTACTGCGCACACACTTGGGAACTATAAAATTACGCCCGGTTTCAATGAAACCGGCCACCGTCACCGAAACCGGTGTGGGAGTTATTATTATTATATTTCTTCAACTTCAAAAATGTACGGTTCCCGCGCGATAATCCTAATTTGGCGCAACGGAGTTGTAGGCGTAATCTGTATAGTAATTAATAATAACCCGTGCTCTTGAAATCAAAACACAAGTTTTACACGCTTAATACGACGTCACACTACATTGTTTTACTACTTCAAGTTTAGAATTCACGCTATACAAGATGTTAGTGTTTAAACACCATCCTTGAAACCATCAAATGACCCCGTCAAAATTAACAACTCTTTCTATGAGAACAATGCTGGGAACTCAAAAAATCCATCTTCATAACCATACAAACTGCCGATCCGGGCATTCGTATGGGTATGAAGACGGCATTTTTTTTGAGTTCTCAGCAATGATTGTTCTCATAGAAAAAGTTGTTAATTTTGACGGGGTTATTTGATGGTTTTAAGGATAACGGTGTTTACACTAACACACTGTATATGCGCCCAATTTTATGTTCAAATATACATAAATTTAATGTGTTCATTGTTCATCCATGAATTCGTTTTTCTGATTCAACAAAATAATAAATATATCCCCACGAAACCTTTCAAGTTCATAATATTATTTTAATACCTCTGATATTTTAAATAAATTTTATAACTCCCTAAAGCGCTTCTATTTAGTTTATCATACAACTTTATTTGCTTAAAACCCCCGAGTCCGCTTAATATGTTCATTTGTTTATTGTGGGTATATTTATTTAAGTCATTAAATGTATTCCAAACAATTCCTTATTAGATTGAATTGATGTGTTTCACAAAAAACTTTATCTTTAAAACCAGACAGTTCTATTTTTATAACGTATAACATAAATGACTCTTAATACTTTTATACTTTTTGTATGTCTCTTCTTCTTTCTGGTTTTGTATGTCTCTTGCATAAAATTCACTGTAAAAGTAGCAGCACTGAAAGAGTTTATCTTTATATCCATGTTCCTGTGAGAAATGTAGTAGCATCAGAAATTTTACAAGGTAAGAATTTGAAAAAATAAAAGTATACTTTTACAGCGCTGATACTTTCTCAACTCTATACTAAGCTTTATACATGAGACATAATATACAAACCTAAAGTATTATTACCTAGAACATGCTAATCATGTCATATTAGTCATTAGTAGCCACATTATGTTTTTTTATTTGCGAATACTCCAAGGCTTATAAAGAGTTAAAAATAATCGGCCAAGTGCGAGTCGGAATCGCGCACGAAGGGTTCCGTACCATTATAGAGCAAAATTAGGCCATAAATTGTGTTTTTTGTATGGGAGCCCCCCTTATTTTTTATTTTTATTTTAATATTATTATTAAACATTGAAGTACACATATAACTAAGGATTTTGTAAAATACAATTACCTTCCTGTTGCCATTTTTGATATAGAGCAAAAAAGGCCAAAAAATCACATTTGTTGTATGGGAGCCCCCCTTAAATATTCATTTTATTTTATTTTTAGTATTTGTTGTTATAGCGGCAACAGATATACATAATCTGTTAAAATATCAAATCTCTAGCTATTACCGTTCTTGAGTTACAGCCTGGAGAGTGGAGACAGCAAAAAAGGCCAAAAAAAATCACGTTTGTTGTATGGGAGCCCCCCTCAAATATTCATTTTATTTTATTTTTAGTATTTGTTGTTATAGCGGCAACAGATATACACAATCTGTAAAAATTACAACTCTCTAGCTATTACCGTTCTTGAGTTACAGCCTGGAGACAGACAGACAGACAGACGGACAGACGGACAGACGGACAGACGGACAGACAACGAAGTCTTAGTAATAGGGTCCCGTTTTTACCCTTTGGGTACGGAACCCTAAAAATATAAAAACGATTGAAGCCGTAGAAAAGTGCCATAAATTCCTTTGCCAAAAACTTATCTAGCTCGGAGGCGTTTCACCTAAGTGTTTAGTATTACGTAAGTGCTGTCTACTGAGTGGAATAAAGATAAAAACTAGCTCATAAAACTAGGGCACTGAGAAAATAAAACTTTAAGTGCCGTGTATAATAATTGAAGAAATAAAAACTTGAGATTCCTTTTGTATCAAACAGTAGGTATAAAAACTTATAATGTAATTGGAATTTTATTATCTTTAAGTTAATGTTTCTATATTATAATTTACAATAAAGAGCAGCGGTTTTCAAACTTTTTGGTGGTTGAACCCTTTTTATACTACATTTTTGACGGACCCCCAAAAATTTAATGTTTTGTCTCTGGATGTATTTTTTTCATGGTGGTATCTGATGAGTGATGACATTTCCATATTGTATTGCTCGCGGAGCCCCCAAAATGCTTTTATGAAGCTCCAGGGCTCCGTGGAGCACACTTTGAGAATGGCTGATATAGAGTTATACCTATAAGGGTTAGGCTTTGCCCTGAGTAGACTGACCAAACATAAAACTTTCAAAATTCTTGGTTACTGGTTTCCCTTGTATCAGATATAGTTTGTTCGTTATTTCGCATCACCCCTATATACTCATTTTCATAAAAACAGCCGTTGTCGAGTAATAAACTATAATATAATGAATATATATAGAATTGTCCCATTGTATTATATTTTAAAGACAGTAGTAGGTATTAAACTAGACGTTGCTTCGTTTTGTTGGAGTTTCTATCAACAACAATGACTATAGGATATTATATTATTATGTTTGTTCAGATACAGACATACGGGCGAAAATAAAATTTATTATATTTTGTTAATAATACAACAGCTGAGGACAGTATAAAACTAAGTCTATTCAAATAAAACAACATCATTATTAAACATTTTATTGTTATTCAGTAGATACATAATATTTACAATGATAATATTAATATACAGTCTACAGAGAACAGATTATTCGTATTATTAATTTATATGTACACAACATCCTAGAACTAAATAACGCTTACATTAAAGGAATAGCCAAAAATCAAATCAAGCATTGTAAAGATGTGTTCACACTAGTGGGATTTGTAGTAAATATACACAGTAATATTAATAATTTATTAATTTCTGAAATAAACACTATACATACGTCATAAATAAAATTTATAATATAAACGTTGTTATATTATTAACGCTGATGATAATAATAAACCGAAAACATTACTAATAGAATAATATAATTTTACTATAAATTTAGTTTTCACAACAATACATATTATGAGTGTGTTCTTCTAAAAGATAAAATGTGCAATCAAACTTTTATTACGATATATCTTTCACTGTATAAAGTTGCGCTAAAAATTTGATGTCTCGACATAAAATATTCTATCAAGCGCAAAAAACGGTATTGACTAAGTTGTCGGTGTACGTTGAAACAGCGAAAATGGAAGAATTCGACATAAAAGGATAAAGATTTTCAATATTTTTATAAATTATAGTCAGTTTTTTGATTAATAGCAGTAAAGTACTAGTTTGCTGCTGTCAATAGTGACCTTATTTTATTCATGCACGATAAAATTAATTGAAATATAATTTATTCAGACTAGCCAAAAGCCAAGCTTGGTGAGGGATCGTCACACCTAATAACAGACTGATGATAACACATCTACACAATATAAATAAAAATTACTATGTTAAAGCAGAAATCAATAAGCTGGATAGTTTTTCCGTAAAGTGTACCACAAAATGTACAGGTTTTGGGATATACTACGGCTCGCTTCACTCGCCCCGATTAAAATAAAAATACTGTCGTTTTGAAACTCTTACGTAAACACACCTTTATAATAACTGAGGATTATTTTGATACGGGTAAAGTTACATCGAAACTATTATGGCGAAAATACTCATAGATTAAAACTAACCCTAACTATGTTACTTTAACCAAACCTCTAATATTTACAATAAGTAACGTTTATACAAATTATTGATATGCTTGGTTAATACATTTTTTATTTTGTACATTATTCGATTTTTATAAGTATGTAAATAACTGCTTACTAAAAAAAAATGACGATTAGAGATAGATTGAAAAAAAGGCAATAAAATTTAGAAAATACTAAATAACATAAATAATACGATCTTTCACTATATCGAATTTATATAGATAATATTTTGATTAATGGCAAATAATTAAGTGTTTTTACATCTATTCGATTTTTGACTTTATAATACATACATATATACCAGGGATCTATTTTCAATTCCTTAAATTTTCTTTGACTTAAAGAGATACGGAATAAAATAACTATACGAAAGCTTTAAACTTCAATTTATGAAACAAAATAGTTCAGTCACTCTGAAAACATAATACTTTTATGTTGATTGGCAAATTAATATACTTTATGTTAGGCATCAAAAAGGATGGCCGATGCTCCGACCTATCCGATAGGTTCAAAAAGTTACAAAATTGGTCCAGTCAATTCAGAGGGGGCAACAAACACAGTGAAAAGAGAATCCATACTAATATTATAAATGCGAAAGTGTGTCTGTCTGTTTGTCCGTCTGTCTGTCAGTCTATCTGTTAGCTTTTCATGCCCAAACCGCTGAACCAATTTTGCTAAAATTTGGTATGCAGATACTGTGAGTCCCGAGAAAGGACATAGGATACTTTTGAACCCAGAAAAATGTACGGTTCCCTCGCGACGTCTAGTTTTATATATCAGATAGATCGAGCCAATGCTTTATTTTAATCTATTTCATGTTAAATTCGGTATTTACTGAAACAACAGTAAGTTAAATAGAGCTAATCCGAATTCGGAGTAAATTGCTAATAGTTAGGCCGCACGCACCAACGAGCGAACTATAATCCAATTGTTTAGTTCCAACGAAAATTGTTTAAACAAAACAATGATATAAATACAATTACACAAAATACTTAAGGCTTATAAACTTTGAAGTTCTATGATGCCTTCTGAATTAGGCATTATAACGGTTGATGCCCGGTGGCTGAGATTTTCAGACAGATTAATCTGTTCAATTACGTTATTGATTAGATATTTTGTTGTTGTTAGCCAATCAAAAACGGCTATCTTGATAGGATTCTATCGAAAACTCTAAAATCGGGCATTAGTTGGTTGGCTACCAATTTCTTTAAGACCTTACGTTCTTGGTCGACTCTAGAACACAAGAAATAAAATATACTTTTCCACAAAACCTGAACAGGAAAATTACGTTTCGTGGAAAATCGACCCTAAGGGTAAAGTCAAACGAGCGTAATTTGTGAGTTGTTAGTCGCAGAGTTTCGGCTGGCAGAAATTCTGCTGCATTCAGTTTCATGCAAAGGTCCTGTTTGATTCACACAAGCGTAATTCTGCGACTCAGGACTCACAAAATTACGCTCGTTTGGCTTCATCCTAAGACTTAAGTACTAAAATATAATTATTATGAAAAGAATCAAAGTCAGTGTGTTTTTTCGTAGCAGTCGCGTAGCCGCGTAGAGCGTGCTACGCAAAGCGTAGCAGTAAAATAATTTTTGTCAGTAGAGTGAACGAATATTATTGATTAGTTAAAATATTCTTTAATGGCTCGATATATTTTATAATATAAATAAAATAAAATAAAACTTTATCCTAAAAATTAACAATTTACTTACATACTTATTGCTGGCAGCAGTTTCTTTCAGGCAACCAAAATTATATATTATAATGGAATGGCAAACATTGTTGAATTGTTTATTTGAGCTAATATAAGTTTCTGCGCTTAGGTCTTCTAAATATAAACATTGTTAGACTACCATAAATTATAGAAAAGTTTATGAAGGAAAAGCAAAGTTTTATTTTTGGCTTCTTGAGTGACTGAATTAAGAAAATATTAATACTTATAAACCAATTTATCTTGATTTCTAATATAAATAACTTACTACTAAAGCGATTCATCACAAAATCATAATAATCTATAATCTAAAATTAAATTGACAGTCAATTCTGAACCTTGAGCTTATCATCTTGCGGTGTATTTTACATTGGTTTCGTATGTGGCATAACTAAAGTTGAGTATGATCTGTGATGCGAGAGAGAGCAGTGTTAGAGTGAGAAGGGAGATAGAGATGGTAGTCGCAGAGGACTCCGCGGTTGGCAGCCAGTTGTTGTCCAACACTGATTGCTCTATGACGTTCTGCATTGTATCTGTAAACAAAATATTAGGTTTAGTTCGCATGACGCGACACAACGATGCTTGGAGTCGTTTTGTTACCTGTAGAGTTAAGGGTTGATTCAGACCGCAACGCGACGCGTAGATACATTTCGAAATTTATATGGATTTGACAGATTCAAAAGACGTCTCACGCAATTGAAATCTGTCAAATCCATACAAATTTAGAAATGCATCTACGCCGTACGCATCGCGTTGCGGTCTGAATTGACCCTAAAGCGGCGAAGTAAGAGCGGCGCGTTCCAATGTATAGATTTATAATATGGAACTGGCCTAAAAGACAGCGGCGCGGTGAGCGGCGCCCGGTGTACTAGACGGCTTCCCGCGCCGCCGCCACCGCTCCCGCCCCGCAGCCCGGTGATTTTGAGACTGAAGCTTTAAGCTTTAAGCACAGCACACATAATTATTAACAACTCGGAAAGGGATCGGCACCGTATCGCCTCGTGCCGTTCAATATTATTTGTATTAAACTCCCTACGCACGCTAAGCGGAACCGTAACGTAATCTCCTCGCCTCGGAACAGGCTCCGAACAGGGATGCGACACGTGGTCAACTAGCAGTCAACCCGCTTACGACTCGTCGTCCACCCGCTTACGGCTCGTCGTCCCCGTGCTTACGTCTCTCCGTTCAAGCTTACGTTTCTTCGTCCACCCTTGCCCCTTTCCCCTACCCCGAGCCGTAAGCGAGGCGTCGCCAAGCCGTAGCCGAGTTGACGTGCAGGCGCTACTGATGCGCTTTGGTTACGTGCATACGTTAGGTTGACGCCGTGACGACGAGGCGAAAGATGATACGGTGACGATCCCTTTCCGAGTTGATATGTGTGCTGTGACATGTGTGTGTTTCAGTTTCAGATAGTAGCACGACGAGGAAAACTGGATTTTATTTACTACAAATTACAAAACAAGATACACGTTGAATTGACCGATGCTGTCCATGGTGTTGAGCAGCTTGTTACCATTTTGACTGAATGGCTAATTTAAAAATGGATCGCATTGCCTCGTCACGTTGCATTCTTAACTGACTCTTAAATAGCACGGGGCAATATTTGTCCTATTATAATTTTGAATATATTAAAAAAATGCAAATAAAAATTAATATGAGGAGTGAAAAAATGGTACTTACCATACTTACCATACGTGGTAACATCTGGAGTGTAAAACTTCTGCTCAGCTGGCTGCAGAGCGACCACGTAATCTAAAAACAAAAGAAAATATCACTATTGCTAGTTCAAACTGTTTAAGCTGCTGAGTTAAATTAGTAACTGGTTCTATTTAATAGGTAAAGCGAACGAAGTAAGATGAAACAAAGCACGATGCGACGTTGCAAAATCGCGATATCAAAATATCGAGCGGCATCACGCTATTAATTTTTATGAATAAAGTCACGCCTTGTTATATTATTGTTTCGGTGTACCCTGACCCTTTTAAACACAAAACATATTCTTAAGCTATTGCATAGCTTATAATATTGTGGCGACCTAACTCCGACCGGAACAGGTGCGGCGTTGCTAGACTTCCGCACGGTGTTTGTGAGCGTGCGTCTAGACGTATAATATAATAATAATAATAATAATATCTATGGACGCTTCACACCACGTCAGTCTGGCCCCATGCTAAGTATCTGAAGGACTTGTGTTACGGGTACCAGACAACGGAAATATATTTAATACTTTTATACTATACATATATTTAAGATTTTTATTATATGATAAATATATTTAATACACACATCCATGACCCAGGAACTTTGAAAACTTTTTGTTCCGTCGGCGGGATTCGAACCCGCGACCTCCGGCTTAAGCTACCAACGTGCTATCCACTGAGCCACAGAGGTCGTCATCGTATTTTTTTTTTTTTTTTTTTATTAAATAAGGGGGCAAACGAGCAAACGGGTCACCTGATGGTAAGCAACTACCGTCGCCCATGGACACTCGCAACATCCGAAGAGCTGCAGGTGCGTTGCCGGCCTTTTAAGAGGGAATACGCTCTTTTCTTGAAGGTTTGCAGGTCATATAGGTCCGGAAATACTGCTGGTGACAGTTCGTTCCAGAGTTTTACAGTGCGCGGCAGAAAGTTACGCGAAAATCGCACTGTGGAAGACTGCCACTCATCAAGATGATGAGGATGGTATGTTTTTCGCGTGGGACGATGGCGAAAAGTTGCAGGTGGTATGATTCCGAACAATTCCTCAGAGCACTCCCCGTAATACAACCGATAGAGGATGCAGAGTGAAGCTACATCTCGGCGTAATTTCAAGGGGTCCAAGCTGTTCGAAACACTATGGCAGTCAACAATTCGAGCGGCCCTTCGTTGGATACGATCCAGAGGGAGCAGTTGGTATTTTGGCGCCCCTGCCCAGAGATGAGAACAATATTCCATGTGAGGCCGAACTTGCGCCTTGTAGAGTTGTAGGCGTTGGTCCGGACTGAAGTACTGTCTCGCTCTGTTAAGAACACCAAGCTTCTTCGAGGCTAACTTGGCCTTACCCTCTAGATGATATCTGAACTGGACTTCGCTCGATATGTTGACGCCAAGTATCTCAATGCTAGGGGAGATGGTTAAACATGTGCCCTCGAAACGAGGATATATGACCATATGCGAATTATAATCGCATAAGTTGATAAAAATGCTGCGCAATAGCTTTACCGCGGCAGTCACCGAGTGCAACACGTTTTTTTTACCTGTATGTAATAATAATTATTAATATCAATGACGTTGTTTAGCGAAGTTAATTAAAATGCAAAATTGCAAGAATTTAATTGGAAAGAGATTTTCGTATCGAACGCGCCGCGCCGCTTCGGTCGTTATTTTGTAACAGAAGTTGTTATATTATGCGATAAAATTTTCAAAGACACGTTAAAATAATTGTTTTGAAGGAAAGCAATGAAATGATTATCATATTATTATTTTTGAATAATTGTAGGTATGTGTAGGAATGAAGGAAAGAATCTTCCGATAAATTAAACGGTGGTATGCCCTGTTATATTGATTCTATGAATCTTATACTACATAATGAATGAATTTATGGACTTGCTTGCATCCATTGTTAAAATACCAAACCTCTGCTTAACAAAATATACAAGATGATCTCGTTAAGGCCTGTATTCACTTTTAGTGCTAGTGCAGGTGATTAATGCAGGTGATTAGTAATAAGGAGAAAGCAAGTGTGGACAGCGACTGATTAGTGCAAGTTCTTTATTTTCTCCTAATCACTAATCACCTGCACCTACCACTTGCACTCGCACTAATCAAAGTTAATACAGGCCCTAAGTTAGACTTATACTCACGTGGCAACGTTGTCAGTTCTGTGGTTGTCGTCGCAGGAGTGGTTGTCGTCGTGGTCGTCGTTGTTGTTGTTGTTGTTGTCGTTGTCGTTGTTGTGGTTGTTGTTATTTTTATTTCTAGACAAAAGTTTTAAATTAAATAGGGTTGAGACTAAGAAAAATTCTATTTAGATGTAATGTTATCTATGCGGAGACATAAAATTACAATCTTGACCAAAAGTGTAATTGTTTAATAATATAATATAAATAAAATTATAATATAATAATATAATAGTTTGTCATCACTTTGATCCTTGAAAGCTAGCCATGATTGTGTAGTTGTCTAATGAGACGGTATTCATAATCGACCAATCCATGGTCTTATACAACATGACTGGTGAGACATTACCGATACTTATGGAGAGTATTCTGTACTCGATTCTCATTATAATTATGTAATAAAATTAGGTTCTTAAATTTTTCCAATTTCCCAAAAATAAATTAATCATGGATACTAAGTAAATTACGCGGCTAGGCATACTATGTAGTAAGTAGGCATACTATGCGGCCGGTGCAGAGGCGTGCGCTACCAAAGAAACACCACACAACTACCCCTCCCGCTCGCGGTGTCCATGCGTTGGGTAAATAATTATTTAACTTTAAGCTACATTTACTCAGTGATCAATTGATATTATTTTTTTATATTATTTTTTTCCAACTAATATAAAAGCCAAATATCACGTTCTCGAGTATTGAACATGTCTCACCAGTCACTTAGTATATCCATAGGGGTGGGTGGTATTACTTAATATGTTATTTGTTATGTTATGGCCGTTATTCATGTAATTCAACCAATCGACATCGATCGACAAATGACGCCTCCGTGGTCCAGTGGTCTAGAGCGTCGCTCTTGACTCGGAGGTCGTGGGTTCGATTCCCGCGTTGGAAACATGTTGTTTCCAAGTTTGGTTAGGACAATGCAGGCTGATCACCTGATTGTCTGACAAGTAAGATGATCCATGCGTCGGATGGGCATATAAAAAATCGGTCCTGCGCCTGATCTCTGGCCAGTCGTGTCGGTCTGCCGTCCCACTGGGTTTTATCTATTAGAACAGCGCTATTTCCATTTCAGGGATTAAAAACCTCAGCAGCAGGGCTAAAATGGTAATATTTTGCAATTCCTCCAGAATATGAATTGTCAAAACTGTCAAACTACTAGTACAAATTGTGCAAATTACTAGACATATTATGAGTTATTTTTAAAGAACCAAGGTAAAAAACGAATCATAATAATTATGATTTATTTTTTATAAATCACTGTTTGCAATTCATATGCACAATAATTTGCGCAATTAGTACTAATTTGACATTTGTCAGTTTGACAGTTTTGACAATTCATTTTCTGGAGGAATTGCAAAATATTACCATTTTAGCCCCGCTGTTGGTCCCAATACAAGTTAAAGCTACTATTTCACCCGCTAGCTTGAGCACAAATTGAAAATAAATTAATTGAATACGATTTAAATGAAGAGACATAAAACCTAGGTGAGTTCTAGTAGTGAACTAAATTGAATGTTATTACAAAATGAATTATGCGTAAGCCTTTTGTTTCCCAACCAAAATAACGATTTGCAACTCTTAAGTAGTCGTAAACAAAGAAACCTTTTGGTATAGAAGTTTGTAGCTGTTTATGAAATGGAAAACTTAATCTTCGTAAATTGTTCATTCGAATAATTGCGAGTTAGAAATAGGTTAAAAGTAAATTCAAAAAGTTAGAATTAGAGCTTCCCTTTGTTCTAGCGCTCTACTTACATTTACGTTACCTACAGTTTATACTAAATAATATAACTTTTTAATTACTTATGTAATTATAACCAACCATATTTTTGGCCATGATTACAAAGTGTTGTTGATATGACTTTCATCTAGTTAGTCTTTTGGTTTAAATGATCGGAAGTGTTCCTAGCTAAAATCCATCACTTTGAAAAATTGGTCCTTTTAAAAAAAAAGACTCGAAAAAGAAGTTTTGTAAGAGTGCCAGGTTAAAATTCAAGAAAAATAAATAAAAAGAAAACACGCATACGTTAAGTATTCATTTGATTTTAAAATAAGAACGTCTGGAGCCAGTCTAATACCCTATCTTTATCTATACTTCGCAGAATGACAAGGACAGCAACATAAGTTTTAACTTACCATATAACCTAATGATTCCTTCAGTTTTCCCCATAGTATTAGTAGATACGCAGGTATAGGCGCCTGTGTCTTCAGTCTCAAAGTCTGTTATAGAAAGTATCGTCTTCACTTGATAGGTCGACATTCTGACTTCGCTGATTTCATGTTTGCCCCTGAAAAATAAAACAAGTTTAGTTGATTTTGTCTTACCATAATAGTACAAATATTAAGATACAACTTAGTAAGTAGGATTAAGTGATTTTGTACCTCATCGTAATAGTACTTCATAATATTTAGGTTCAATTTTATAATATTATGTGACTATTGACAGCCATTTTGTGCGCGCAAAAACATCAGTTTTCATTGTGGTGAAAAGCTTTATAAACTAAAATTATTATTTAAATCTTTTGTGTGATTATATTATTTTTGCAAAAAAAATATCTAAATCGGTTTTATTAGGGGCCCATTAAATAAAAAGAAACAGACCAACTTATGCGTAGTTACTATTGATAAACTATTAGTAAGTCATACAATATATTTAAGATTAATCAATAATTAATCAACTTGAGAATCCAATATCGGTATTTCGTATTCCACTTAGCGGGCCCTCAATATAATTGACAGGTCTCATTTCGACGGTGATATGATTTTATTGATTTTTCGCATATGGGGTCCAAATTGACAATGTAAACACAGATCGAGAGGGGTTAAACCCCTTATTTGAAATCTTTAATATGAATCTTTAAGGTGCCCATCGCAGAAGGATAAGATGTGTGTGCAACTATGACTATATGTTTTAAAGATAAAAATTATTGTGTTTTGCATCTTTACATTTTTCTTATTAGGTTCTCCTAGTTTTGGAGTCCGAAATTACTATTCCTACTCATTTTAAGAAGTGATCCATCATAAGATCGTTGTCGCTTATCTGGATATGGCTTAATCACGTTAGGTGTAGTCGCCATGATTGCAAAGCTGTTTATAGTTTGCATCGACCTCGATAATGCTGTGATTGTCCATGTTCGTCACGTCCACGTTCGTCCATGTTCGTCACGAATGTGACGAACATACGAGTACATTATATACATGTTCGTGATAACCCGTATTGGTTAATCGTGATTAGCGGGCCAATAAAGAGAGGCCCAAAATCTTCATGAAAAATTGACAACCGCATTTTCAACTTGTTTGCGATAGAAATAATTTGTCATCTCCCTCGACTTTAAACTCCTAATACGAATCGGTCAAGCCCTGTTCTTATTGCATAGCTGACCTACATACCTCAAATATACTCATATCTGCATACCAGGTCGGTCAGCTTATGGGCCGATTCACACCGGAATGGCAGCGAAGTGGCGAGCATTTTCAGTGTCATATCTAATCAAACTATCCTTATTATTGTATTACAATTGTTCGTCTTATCAAAATGTAGATACTCACAAAAAATTAGCTTGTTAGTAATCACAAAAAAATTTGTTCTAGGGCTCCCTGACCATAAGGATTTTGTGAAAAATTCAATAACAGCTACCATTATTGATTAAGAGCAAAAAAGGCCAAAAAATCACGTTTGTTGTATGGAAAATAAAACAAACGTGATTATTACCCCCCTTAAATACTAATTTTATTTTGTTTTTAGTATTTGTATAGCGGCAACAGATACTTATACACAATCCATGAAAATTTCAACTCTCTAGCTATTACCGTTCTTGAGTTACAGACTACAGTCTGGAGACATACAGACGGACAGACAGACAAACAACGAAGTCTTAGCAATAGGGTCCCGTTTTTACCCTTTGGGTACGGAACCCTAACAATGGTATTATGTATAGCAATCGATTACAATCGTATTATTTTGTCTGATGCGTGATACGAAATTGCGATTTTGGAGCAATTATCGCGCAATAATTGCTATCGCATTGCTCTCGCAAGATACGTGATACGGCTGCCGCATTTATAATATTAGTATAGATATATAGGACAGAAGCCAGCAGGCTTCAACTATTCCACCGCGCTATGCTAATACGAGTTGGCACAAAATACAGTATCACACATGTTAATCACGGGAATCGATATGTAAATAGGGACGGGCGATACATCGACATTGTAACACGGCCAATTTCGATAAATAAATTCCACCACAGAATAAATTATTAAATCAATATGTCGTGCACATCGTTTCAGATAGTTTTAGTACGATTTAAATAAGGAAAGATAGTAATAAATATGCATTTTTATGCACTTATTCCACTTTATTTTGTTACAATCTTAATGTTTTATACGACCGGTTTCGATAAAATCATCCTCAGTTGATGTCATCATATAAAAGGATATAGATAATAGTCTTAATTGCCTCACATGATATGATGCAGAGACATATTTTGATGATGATAAAACTTTAATGAAGAGTTTGACGGCTACTGTATGGGGCTTATTATCAAAATCTTCATTTAATTACAGCAAAGTAAATTGTCGTCTCTGAGGCTGTTAGCGAGGTCTACTAAGCGTTTTAATTATTTGAAAACAGATAATATTATACCAATTGCCATTTGATTATCCAATCACATTTTAACAGCCCATTTTACGACCCCTCTCAAATAATAATAAAATACATAATATTTTTATCTTTACAGTAGACTACTCCAGACTTTCGCTCACTCACATTACCAAGGTTTCAGATAACTAGAAGTAGCAAAATTATGCACATGTTACACACATGTAAAACTTGTCTATGTAATGGGGGACGCCCTGGTATGTTAAATATTTCATTAAATAATCGTGGATATGGTACTAAACCTTACATAAAGAATGCGTCCCACCCTGCATCAAAATTCATTTATCGAGTAATTACATGTTTCCGGGATAAACAGTATCCTATGTCCTTACCCGGGACTCAAATCCATGCCGGTTTCAATCGGTTCAGCGGTTTGGGCGTGTAGAGGTAATAGACAGACAGACATAATTTCGCATTTATAAAATTAGTATGGATACGTTATGGTCTACTGCATGTATTTATATCGCGGTTTCAACGTTGTTTCAGAAATGCACTAACGAATTTTAAAACAAACCTAAATCAAGATAGTCTATATTGGCAAATCCAATCTAACAATGTGTAAATATTGCAGACAACAGTTTATGACGTGAAGCCGCAGATTGAAAAATATCGATATCGATGGGAAAGTCGATGAAAAGTCGATGAAAATATTGATAGACGATACTCGATGTAGATATCGCTTTCGGCTTTACCAACTTTGAAATAGAATTCCTGAATATTATGCTGAAGTCCTTGGAATAATATTTTAGTAAATCTGTTTTTGGATTCGAAGGAAAGTAACCTTATAATATGAGCGCCTAGTTTCTTTTTACCACTTTATGCTTAAATTATACAATAAATTTTAATTAAATTTACTATGAAAATACTTTATGCTCTGCGATAAATGAAATAAAATAGTTTTCGACCTCAAATAATGGTTTTTACACACAGAAAAACAGACAAAAATTCTGAGAACTGCCAGTATTCTTTAAAAAAATATCCAATGTACAGTGTTGATTTTCGTACGATTTTAATATTATGTATACAGGGTGTAACAAAACTAAGTGATGATACTTAGGGTGCGTATCTGTTCCTTATAGAGAGTTCACTGTGAAAGTAGCAGCACTGAAAGATCACAATTTTTTTGTGATTTATATGGGCAAGTGCCCCAGTGCAGCGTTATAAATTTTCTCATACAAAAAAGCTATTTCAGCGCTGCACTTTTACAGTGAACTCTATACACAGGACTCATACACACCCTAAAGTATTATCACTTGGTTTTGTTACACCCTGTATATGTATACTTTGTATAGATAATCTTACCCGGACAATATCATCTTCTCGCCGCTCTTCAGCCAGTAGTTGACGGCGAGCGGGTAAGCCTCCACGAGACACTCGAGCCGCGTCGCGGCGCCCGTCGGCACTCCCATTACCTTCGTCGATATCACAATAGACGGACCGACTGAAAAATAACAAGACTATAGAATTGAGTAAATAAGGATTAAGGACTTCTGGGAATCTTGATTCTTGGTTCTATGATGAGTTTGTGCTATTGAATTGCAGGAATAAGGATTGGGAATCTTGATATTTGATGCATTTTGTTGTGTCTGTGGGTGCAATTACTTTTGAAAAAACTGAGGCTTGTTTGTAGTTCAGACTTCAGAGCCTCTAGCCAAAACATTTGCCTTACCACTTTTTTAAAGAATCGCCGATAAAAATGTGTGGAATTGACATGGCCGCGTGAGTTGAACGTCGACTTCATATTTATCGAACGCTCTGTTGAGACGACGTGACGAGGCGACGTGAGGCATCATGCAATGCTTTCTCAAATTATTTATTTAAAACTGAATATGAATTAATACAGAAGAAGAACATTGAAGTGAGAAATGGTACATCGTGTTATTGGGCTGCTTGTTCAAAATTTGAATGGCTTATTAAAAACTAGATGACGCGTTTTTATCGCGCAGGAACCGTAAATTTTTCCGTGAAAGTACCCTATATATTTTGCTCAAAATGTAATACGTTTATGTATCTCCGCACCCAATTTCAACAAAATCACTTCAGTGATTTGGGCGTGAAGAGGTTTTTTTTATTTCGCATTTATAGAATCAGTATGGAATTATGGATGCATCGCATCACCGCGTCACAATTCAATATTTACTGACCCCTTGTAGTCCAGTAGTGTTTAGTACAGTATTATTATGTCACAAGATACAGTTCATCCATCAAAATGTCCCTTGCCTGGTCAGTCACGTGTAATCTAGACCTTAGGTGTCGTCAAACAGTAAATCTATATTTATAAGCAAGCATGAATAGTAACTTGCAATTTCAATTTGTAGCAAAGAAACTTGGAAGGCACTAAACAAAGTACGGAGTCAAAAGTGTTAAAGATTTTCTTTATTTAAGATTTTCTTTAGAAAAAGACGATTATAATCGTCTTTTTCTAAAGAAAATCTTTAACACTAATAACCAAATCCCAAAAATTAAAAGTATTAAGATATATTCTTTACATTAACGTAAAGTAAAGGTTAAGTAAACTTAAAATCTTTTATCTAGATTTCTAGTACATCAACATTTTATTTCCCGTATGCATAATTCGCAAGAAGTAGTTTCTGTCCATACATTGTTTACTGATATGAGCGTTCCAATATTAGATTCGTAGCGCAGCGAAATTTTCTTTGTAAACTGTAAACTTCGATGCGGAATGCGCTACGGAATAAACTTTGTGTACTTTTTGTGCGACACAATCGGGAAACTTAGGTATTGCCAACGCTGTGTAAGCGTATTTTATCCAAAAATTCCTAGAAATATTTTGAAGGAATAGATATTTATTTTGCTAATTTTTTTTTTTTTTTATTAAATAAGGGGGCAAAATTCTTATTAGATTTTGCAAAATGATTCTGCATAATGTTTAAAATTATCTAAGCTGGGTTTTTAAACTTATTATCTGATAGTGTTAGGAAAATAAACTGTAAATACACCTAATCTTAAGTCGAATTAAATATTAAAAAAAAAAGATAATTTGAGTCCCACAACAGGACATAGGATAATTTTTACTCCGAAAAAATGTACGGTTCCCGCACGATAAACGACAGCGCAACGGAGTCGCGGGCGTCATCTAGTCTTTAATTCAACAAAGACTTAAAAATAAAGCTAGGCTAACTCTAATTAATTTATCAATAGGCCTATCCGAGTGAATCGTCTTTATGATCACTTAATTGTTACTAATGAACGAATGATTGAAACTGATCGATTAGCCAGGCGACTGGACACGACTGCTCGACCATGTCGCTCAAAGGCGCATATTCTGCTAATCCTGGAGACGTCTCCATCACAAACGGACCGAGAAATTTATTGTTATGGACATCATTTTAATTGGCGGTTTTATTTTCGCGCGTAGGAAGCGTGGGAGGCTTGCGAATTTTCCTATTTCATACTAAATCTACTACACGTAGGTATTTAAGTATTTATTTTAGGATTTATTTTAGTTTTTTGCACTGCTTGGTGCTCGGCCGGTTTTACAGTACGCTTGTCTTGATACTGCTTTTTGTTTTGTCTTTGCTAATATTATAATTTATAGCTGCTTAGTGCTTGGTTTAAATCCTATTACTTTACACTTGTTCCCTCTTATCTGACAAAAGGCTAAATATCCTAAAGGCCCCTATACGAAGAGGCCAACCGCTGTGGTCGGACTGATTGAAAATCGACTTGACCGGACTCATCCCATGTACTGTGTGAATAAAACATGCACGGAACGACTCAGGCAGACCTGAAATCAGTACGATTTGTTCGGCTTCTCCGGCTTAGGGCCTTGCGCCGTTAATCCGTCGTAAAATATTGTTATCTCGCTCCTTCTTTAAACATAACATGAAAGAGAATTATTGTCAATACTTACAATTAACACTTAGCATGATCCGCTTGCTCACTGAAGGTGGGACGTCGTTGGACGCGATGCACAGGTACGCGCCCATCTGACGCCGACTTACCCTCGTGAGGTTCAGAGAGGGACCCGTGGTTATGTCCACTGCAACAAATTAAATAGTGGTTAGACTTAACCACAAATAAAAAATATATTAAAAAAACACGTTTTTTAAATTTCATTAAATTCTTGCATTCATTGGCTCCTTATACATACGCATAGTTTCGAATTAATAAGACTACGGAGATATAGGTAAAAATCGCGCTCAAAGATTCCTTTAACTACATACTGCCCAAGCTTATTAAATACCTCGATCGTGGAAAAATCAGAAACAATAATATTACTTATCTATTGTTATCTAGAATATTATGTAAAATATTCTAGATCTTCTTTATCATATAACAAACATTGGGATATTATGAGCATCTGATATTCTTTTAGGAAAGTTAAAATGAAAAAGATGATTAATTTGTTTTATTGTTTTCATGCTTTAATATAACATGTTCACGTTTAATAAAACTGTTTTAGGTTATAACTATAAAATGTCTTGTGACCTGGGGTTATACAACAAAATTAATATCGTATCAAAAATTTTTAAAGATCGTATCGATTCTCAGTCGTGTCGGTAGTAAAGGACTGATTACATTAGGATTACCATAACTAAATTAATATTCCGATATCATATGTAAATGTTAACATAGGGATATATAATTGTGTTATATCCCGGCTGTATTGAGTGAGCATGTTAATATCTGTGGGAAAGGACGCACTCACGCGAGAAACTTGGGATTTGCATCGACCTAGGTCTCAGACTTGACAAAGGTGTCCTATCTACTGAATATGTGGCATGCGCATGCCGGCTAAATCATTAGGTATGCAAAAGTTGTGGTGCTCTGAATTGATGTGTAAACGAAGACAAAATTGGCATCAGTTGATCTTAATTACTAATTACTAGAAATCGCCCAATGGTCGAAATTCAACCTTAGTTTCAACGACATTAGGACTACTACTTATATTTTGTTCAAAATATTGACTTTATCATATTTTTTTTCAACTCTTGTCTCTGGGACTCCGCTGATCTCAGACTGGCCGTGTAAGCATTGTCTAATAGCATCTAAAATTCAATAAAAAAACTATAATCCATTTTCAATTGGTCAACTTGTTGTCAACAGACTTCAACCATAAATAAAAGAGTATAATTATTATTGGTATGTATAGGCTTGTCACTTAAAAATCTGTCATCTTTCCTAGTGTGTGTGTTGTAGTGTGTGTAATGTTTTATTTGTTAAAAAAAATATGATAAAAGCATAATTTCAAAATAATATCAGCTCGATGCACTCCTTCACCATATTATAAACTATAACTGTGCAAAATTTATACGTTTCCCCATTTTTCATCAAAAGGGATACAAAGTTTTTCGCTATAGATACTATTTAGAGATAAAAAAATTACGGCCGTGTGAAGTTTTAACTCATAATAATATAATAATTGAGAGCACAATATTTGCGCATAACAATTTATATATGTACATTGTAGATTCAAGATAATGAAAGTTTCATAATATTATGAACCTACCAAACATACTTGTTAGAACCCAAGCCACATATTTACCTATTAAGATACAACGATATTAATTAATAATTTCAGTTATACCGGATTAAACAAACAAGTTGTAATTACGGAAGTGTAGAGCCTTACGAATTTCCGACCTTCGACAGTTATAATTTATTATGCTTCAACGTTATAACTTCAGTTATTGGAATTAATTTAAAACTTGTAAAACGTTGTTGAACGAGGTTAAACTGCAAGTAGCCACTACCAGTTTTATTTCAAAGCTGTTGTTCGTTAGCTTAACCGGCAATTATTATCTGCATCAGAGTTTTCATATCGCAGTTCTTAGAAGGTAACTTTAATATTGTTAATGTAGTATGTTTCAGTACAAGGGTGGATTAAATCTACCTTTCTAAGTTTTTTACGTAAAAACTACTGATCAGAATTTGATCAAAATACTTATGATGTTAGCTTAGCCCTTGGATTCATACACTAAATAATTTTTACACAATTTTCTTTGGTGTTAAAATAAATGTTGCCAAAAATAACAATCCTAAATCGCAATATCAAAGTTTTCTAAATTCGCAATCAAATCACTCTTCCGATATTTTCTAGGTTTGTAGACTATATTCGTATACCTCAGCTGACATCTAAGACTAATGTTTCAGCCTGACCGAACTTCCTACAGCTTGAAGTCTCCCTTTGGGTCTAGATCCACGATTTCTTGAGTTAGGTCGGGCAGATTTCGTAGACATTATTCGTGAATTTAGTTTGAGTAGGTATTTTAATAACTTCCGCTGGTGGTCGGTTTTCATTGAAACCACTGCCAGGTTTACTGGCCTGGTTACGCATGAATAATTTTATTTTATAAACACACAAGAGCGAAATTGCAATTTTTTCGTTTACTCCCATAACCCAGTGGGACGACCGACACCACTGGCGAGAGATCAGTTGCAGGATCGATATTTATATGCCCAATCCCAATGTCCATGCTACACATGGATTATCTTACTTGTCAGACAATCAGATGATCAGCATTGTCCTAACCAAACTTTGAAATAACTCGGGGATCGAACCCACGACCTCCGAGTCAAGAGCTACGCTTTAAGCCACTGGTTTAAGCTACTACGCGCGTCGTATTGCGTATCGATTGCAGTACATCTTAGAATTGACCCAAATTCTGTGCGGGATTCCAATGCCAATATAACATTCTTATCGTAGGCTTCAGCACGTTTAGGCCAGCTTCGATCGTCGGAGAGAGGAAATGAGGTACGGTTATCTCTCGGCCTAATGTTTGGAGTTCGAGTACATTTTGAGCTTTTGCAATGGTTGCGTATATCCAAATTACGCTATTCGATTGATCATTTGAAAGCTATCTATGGTTACCCCATAAGAGTAGATAGCTCTATCAAAAGTTTGATTTTTTATTGAATCGCTTCCAAATCTACCAAGGTAATATATTATATTTATAAAAGGCACAGTCACATAGAATACACCGCACAGATTTTACAGTGGGAGAGCCATGCTTCGGCACAAATGGGCCGGCTCGACCGGAGAAATACCATGGGCTCACAGAAAACCGGCGTGAAACAGCGCCTGCGCTGTGTTTCGCCGAGTGAGTGAGTTTACCGAAGGCCCAATCTCCTACTCTTCTCCCTTCCCTACCCTCCCTTATTTCCTTTCCTACCCTCTCCTACCCTATTCCTCTATTCCCCCGTAAAAGGCCGGCAACGCACCTGCAGCTCATCTGATGCTGCGAGTGTCCATGGGCGACGGAAGTTGCTTTCCATCAGGTGACCCGTTTGCTCGTTTGCCCCCTTTTTCATAAAATAAAACAGAAACAGCGTTTTACTGCGACGAAATGATATTTTAAATAAGTTACGACCTCAATGTGAACTGACCCTTAGTGCGATTCAATCAACCAAAATTAACTTATTTCTTGCTCAGCCGTCATTGCCTATTATTACCCTTAATAACTTAAAAGGTAAAATAAAACATAAAAACTCCGCTTTACGGTTTAATTTTTATTTTACGTTAATTGTTAATTAGTGAGAAAGGGTTGGGATCAATTTAGCTAAGTATTAATGGTAATTTAAGTAACATTAAACAATTTGCCACATTAAAATGTACAGGGAATTCAAGAAAGATTGTCTTAAAAGTAATCCATCAGATTATTGGCTTCGTGAGTGGGCTCTACTGTCTTTGAAAAGAGAAAACTATATGAAAAATATGTCAATTCCTATAAAAGAATATTTCTGAATCAACTACAAACTACATTTTTTTCCTATAAGAGTTATTTTTTTCAATAACATTGAATGAATCTTTGTGTTACATAATAATATTATTGGGTTAAATGTCACATGATTACTATACTATAGATTAAAAATGTATAATTCCTATGTTGTACAAGACGATGACCCAGCCAGGATGACTACATTATAAAAATCGGCCAAGTGCGAGTTGGACTCGCTCACGAAGGGTTCCGTACCATTATGAAGCAAGATGGGCAAAAATTGTGTTTTTTGTATGAGAGCCCCCCTTAAATATTTATTTTGTTTTTAATATTTGTTGTTATAGCGGCAATAGAAAAAATTTAAACTCTCTAGCTATTATCGTTCCTGAGTTACAAGCCTGGAGACAGACGGACAGACATCGAAGTCTTAGTAATAGGGTCCCGTTTTTACCCTTTGGGTACGGAACCCTAAAAATTGTCGGTAAGTTTCTAGACAAAATTCTCTTTATTAAAATGACATACTTTCGCAATGTGTAATTCCTTTCCATTAATTGCTTAGTTCAAAACATCCTTAAAATCAATTCCCTATGCTAATAATAATACTCCCCACACCGGTTTCGGTGACGGTGGCCGATTTTATAGTGTTCAAGTGTGTGCGCAGTACACAAGAGCACTCTCTATTCCTTTACTCTCATAACCCAGTGGGACGGAAGACCGACACGACTGGCGAGAGATCAGGCGCAGGACCGATTTTTACATGCCCATCCGACGCATGGATCTTCTTACTTGTCAATCAGGTGATCAGCCTGCATTGTCCTAACCAAACTTGGAAATAACATGTTTCCAACGCGGGAAACGAACCCACGATCTCCGAGTCAAGAGCGACGCTCTAGACCACTGGACCATGGAGGCGTTGCTGTGCTAACGTTGCTTCAGCTAAGGTATAATTAATTATACGTTCTTTCTACACCGATTAAGTGGAGTAGCGAAAAACTGATACAAGTTGGATTTTAAATTCGATTGAGAAGTAAGCATCTCTAATGAATGGGTTCTTTTTGCTTCCATTTCGTATTGAATTCTCTCGGATAAAAAATATTCCTTCACCGCCCCAGCGAGCGACCCATTTTCAAATTATTGGACTTATATAATTTGATGCACCTTAAATACAGTTTAGTTGGAATTTCATTTGATTTTTTCACGCCCATAATACTACGCCATTTCATGTATTGTTAAATTTTTAACGGTCGAACTCAGAGACATTTCATACATTAAATGAGGAGTTCGGTATAATAATTATTATACTCTACAGGGTGTAACAAAAATAAGTGGTAATACTTTAGGGCGTGTACGTGTTCCTTGTAGAGAGTTCACTGTGAAAGTGCAGCGCTGAAAGACCAAATTTTTTTTCACTTTTGTATGGGGAAACTCGTGACGCTTGGGTCCTTGGCCATTAAAGGCATTTAAGTGCGGCCGCAAGAATTATTGCAACCCAACAAATGTTTGTTTGTTGTAGAAATCTAAATGTAGGGCCTGTTTCACCACTTCCTGATAAGTGCCGGATAGGCTATCCACCACTTAACTTGACAGATAAAGTATGGAGAATCTGTCAAAAAAGTTGTGGATCCTATCCGGCACTTTATCAGGAAGTGGTGAACCAGGGCCTTAAACATACAGCTGCTGTAATGTAAGCGACATTACACTTTACAAAATACGACTATATTTTTTTTACAATACTTTCAAGACGAGGAAATATTTTAAAATGTACATAATGGTATGTTCATTCTTTGATTGATAAAATCATATTATTATTAGGTATAGTTCTTAATTTTAGGTCTGTTCTAGGCTAATTTCAGGAGTATGTCAATTGTCAACGTACAAAGCATTTCCTCACCTGTACCTACTAACTTCAGTCTACACATTAGGACACAGATAAGTTAGGTACACAATATACAAATGTAAACGGTAGCGCAACTCGGCCCTGTCCCTAAAATTAGATGCACGCACATAATATAAGTTTGACGCTATGCATTGTTCATAGATGTTAGTGCTGAGTGCAAGTTATTTTAAATTTTATCGTAAAAACGTTAATTAGACTTTAAATGCCATCGAAACAGCGCTTTTTGTAACAAATAGATAAATTATTATTAAAAATTTTAAGTCACGATTTGACAGTGAGAAGTGACATAAATAATATAAAATAATATAAATATAAAATAAAAACCAGGTAACTTGACTTCCAAAAAAATATTTTCCTCCGGCAGCAAGTGACAGAATGACAAAGGAATTATGCCATTTTTTGCCTTTTTAAGTATTTCTGTTCTCCTGTCGCTACAGCCTCAAATCACAATATTTGCGTGTATGCGCGCTCGGTTCGGTTGGTTAGTATAAAGGTGGTCTACTGTATAGTATTATGGAGTACCGAGTACCGTCCAATACTATTATCTCGGATTAGTCGCCTTTGTTGCCTAATTACTGTCTGATTAAAGGCTTAGAACTCTTTGAAGACTCCAGACTCAGAGAGAATGGGAATAATTACATCCCTAGTAGTGTAATATTCTACCTTAACTATTGCTTTCACTAAAATTATAAAGGGATTTTTTTCTGGATTGAATACATTGAAACTGAAAGAGGAGAGAGATGAAAGTCTGAATCAAGATTTTACTTCACTATAGTTTAACTGGAGTTTTAGCGCGGCTCCGCCCATTTAATTAAGGAATTCTGTAGGAACCGTACATTTTCATGCAAAAATTAGCCTTGGTCTACAGCTCTGTGCTTATGCCAAATTACATAAAAATCAGTGAATTAGTTCGTAAAATTAGCGCGTTTAAACACAAAACCTAATCATTAGCTCTTTAACGTTAGATAGTATAGTATAGATTTTTACACCAAAAAGGCAAAAACAGAAACTTCAACGTTATATTGAATCCATTTATATCGGATGGATCGGCCATTTTATATAGGCGTCCCGGAAAAATAAATTAAATAAGCCTGTATACGTGCAAGTATTTTTATTGTTGGCAATAAAAGAAAGATTTTAGAAGCGAAAATAAATCAGGCCGTCTATAAATCTCCGACCACTCTCATACCTAACGGTGCCACTTAAGTTTTTCTAAGGGCTTCTTAATTTCAGTAATTATCGCTAAGGACACGCAATGCTCTTTTACTCCCTTGTTCGCTGTAATAGGGCCTCTTTATGACTTTATTACGATTTTATTATGACCTTGTATTACGGGACGCCATTTTATTTTTAAGTGTAAGAGCCAGTCCACACGGCGCGTTGCGTTGCGTCGTCGAAACGCAAATATTATTTCTGACGCATAGCCGGCCACACAGGCGAATTAATTTTAATATTATTTATAATAAATTAATTACGAAGCAGTATAAGAAGATACACCAAGGACTAGAGAAATGATGAAAAACAAGACGTATTTGTAAAATCTATTGCTGTCATCCTATCCTCAAGCCTCCGCAGAGCGTAATAGACAACTACAGCTTGAATTGAAAATTCTGAACAGAAAATCAACGATTCGTTGTCCCCTGATTTCTTCTCCAAAATTTAACCGATTTAAGTAATTTTTTAATTAAAAATTAAAACAAGGCTTGAGCTGTATTCCTATGTTTTTTTTTCTATAATCTAGCCAAATTTGTTTTCTGGGTGTTTGAACACAGCGGAAAATCTGGCCATTTTATTGGGTTTTTGAACGCTCATATCTTTTTTAATAAATAAATTATAAAAAGAAAGAAAACATAGGGACATGCTAATGGTAGCCATAGATATTCAGGAAAAAAATATAACTCTACCGGCATTATCCAGGGAGGAAACAGGGGACAGTGTTTGTATGGAAAAACGGCCCTAGTGGTTCTTTTTAACGTCAACACGCCCGCTTCGTCTCGGAGGCTGCTGTCCGTCATATGTATTGTGTGCGTTGCGACGACGCAGCTCGCCGTGTGGACTAGCTCTAACGGTGTAAAGGAAGTCTGTAGTCGCCAATTACAATGACGCAATTATGATGCTTCAATGAACAGTTTTTACTGTTATTAGTTTAATAAAGATTGCTGAAACATTAGTTGGACTTGGAGGTTTTACTAAGGTCGCCTATGATTATACTTAGATTGCAATAGGAGCTTTATGTTTCTCAGACTGATTGTGTATAATATATAATAATAATAATAATATTATGTTACATTAATTTAATCTTTGTATTTAGCTGCACGAAAGCATTTTGAATTATGAATTAATAATTACATAGTTTCATATATTATTGGCTAGTGAAATGCTTATCATTATAGGGTCAGTTTAGCAAGCATCTCGTTTCATCTCTATAATTATTATTGGTGAGTTGGTGACGCATAAAAGCAACACAAAATTAAAACGTCAAAGAATCATCAGCATCTTTCAATTTTATTTCGCTAAATATAATCGCGTTGCATCTAATTTATTTTAAATGTTTCTTTGTGGTTTCCTCTTAAAAATATATAATATTCATTAGTAATAAGCGTATAACATAAGTTATTAACCAACAAACGTACAAATAATCAAATATATTATGGGACCGAGGCAGACATTTCATTCACTATATTGGACGTTATTTTGTTCTTTGATGTTTGATTTAGTAGGGTCGGCGTATCTTATATTTATTTGAGTAGCTAGTATTGCATTTTTTTATGAATCATAATATTTTCAGAATTATTAATAAGTAGATTAGTTATGAATGTGATTGACATTTTTGAAACGTAACAGAAACGCATAGTAGAATAGTTTCTTACTTGAGTAAAACTAAATCTTTTATCTAAATCAAAAATATCATAATCTTATTTTTTTATTCAATGTATTCTGTACTAGTTGACCCGGCAAACGTTGTTTTGCCATTTAAAGTATTTCTACTTCATCAGTTGATACAAAATCTTACCCCCTCTTTTGCCCTCTAAGAGGGGTGGGAGGAAAAATTGTATACACCTGATGTTAAGTTGGAAAATACAGTTAATAATATGAAGTCCAATAAAGAAAAAAAAATATACAAAATCTGACCCCCTTTTTGTCCCTTAGAGGGGGGGGGGAGTTTATAGACCAGATGTTGAGTTGGAAGAAGACAAATATATCGGCGAAAACCGTATGCAAATCGGATCAGTAGTTTTCGTGTTAAAGAAAAAAGTTTGATACAAAATCTGACCCCTCTTTTGTCCCCTTAGAGGGGTGGGGGGAAAATTTTTTATACACCAGATGTTAAGTTAGAAGAAGACAAATATATCTGCGAAAACCGCTTTCAAATCGGATCAGTAGTTTTCGTGTGATAGTGGAACAAACATACAGACAGACAGACAAAAAACTAACCACACTTTTGGCTTCTATAGCGATCTAGTGACACCCCCCGCTTATTATTTTTTGAATATCTTTAATGTACAGAATTCACATTTCTACAGTTTTATTATACTGCGTGACTGGTGAGACATGTTCAATACTTGAGGACGTGACATTTGGCTATTATATTAGTTGGAAAAAAATAGTATAAAAAAATAATATCAATTGATCACTGAGTTAATGTAGCTTAAAGTTAAATAATTATTTACCCAATGCATGGACACCGCGAGCGGGAGGGGTAGTTGTGTGGTGTTTCTTTGGTAGCGCACGCCTCTGCACCGGCCGCATAGTATGCCTATTTGCCTAGCCGCGTAATTTACTTAGTATCCATGATTCATTTATTTTTGGAAAATTCGGAAAAAAATTAAGAACCTAATTTTATTACATAATTATAATGAGAATCGAGTACAGAGTACTCTCCATAAATATCGGTATTGTCTCACCAGTCATGTTGTAATATATGTATAGATTAAACAAAGTAAAATTTAATATTTAAATTAATGTAAAAGTCATAGAATTATAACCTTTAGAAGAGGCATTCCACACAATCGTCAGCGCTAAAATGTGTCACCCTCGAAATGAGTGAGCTCACTCATCTGAGAGCAGTGTGCCTTAGGACGCGGTGACAGTCGCACATTTGCTACAATTTGCATGCTACAATTTTGATGGCGTATGCCTTATCCAAATATTAACATCGTTGGTAAAAGTGTAAAAAAGAACTTTTACGAACAAAAATTAAATATTCAAAAACAAAATTGAAAGCCGTACTTTTGTAGTAAATGTTTTAGTGAAATTCACTTTCGATAGCCAAATCCGAAGGGATCAGCCAAGTAGTACATTAATGGGAAGCAGAATTTGCTTAACGTATTTTGGAAAACGTATTTTGATGGTTTTACATATAATAAGGAAAATAGGTTTCCCACCTTGCGGTCGAAAATTGCGTGTACATATTTGTTACACCTGAAATACTGTTAATAAAATGGCATTTTTGGAGTGGTATCACTGTTTATTTTAAATAATTTTAAATAATTTTCGCATGACTGAAAACTTGAATTTTTTTAAAGATTTTTTAAGATTTGTTATTATATTTTGAATGAACATATTAATTAGCTTGTATTGGCAGAAACAGACCATCTTGTAAAACGTAACTTTATGTCGTCTAAGCATGTTTCTTCTCGGTCACTCATCAAATCTGATCAAAAATGCATCGTAAAGCGCAATACACACTGAGCCCGCCGGGCCGCCGACATATTATGTCGGCATTCGGCAACTTTTTGTCAGTGGTCTAGTTGGCGGCTTCACATAATACAAGTCGGAAAATTTTGTCGGCGGCATGTCGGCGGCTTGAGATGAGAAATTTATTTGGCAGTCAGTGATTGGTCAGTGATTGCCGCGTGTCTATAAATTTGTGTCGCCGGGCACCTGACCGCAGGCGTACCCAAGCCGCCAACATGTCGGCGGGTAGCACAATCGGGTGCATGTTGCCGACATCATTCCTTTCATACATGTCGCTGGGCTTTGTCGGCGGCCCGGCGGGCTCAGTGTGTATTACGCTTAAAACCTCACTGTAACGTGAACTGATCCTTAGAAACCTTCAAGAAGAGAGCGTTTTCCGCTCTTTTAATGTTGCGCGTATCCATGGGCACGGTAGTTTCTTTCCATCAGGTGACCCGTTTTGCTCGTTTGCCCCCTTATCCACACTAATATTATAAATGCGAAAGTGTGTCTGTCTGTCTGTCACCTCTTCACGTCCAAACCACTGAACCGATATACTTTGGACATCTGGAGATACTTTGAGTCCCGGGAAAGGACATATTAGGATACTTTTTATCCCGGAAAAATGTACGGTTCCCGCTCGATAAACTAATTTACGCGCAACGAAGTTGCGGGCATCTGAGTCATCTAGTACTTAGTAGTTTAAAAAAAAGATTATCTAGCTTGCCTTTATGTAGTTCCCCCACTTCATTCCTCAGCTGTATGTTGGTACCGTCCTCCCTCCTCCACAGTATCCTGGGGTGTGGCCTGCCGTCGGCCTTGCAGGAGATAGTGACGTCACTCCCCTCTTTGGCCGTCAAATCCCCACTGGTGCCTTCGTCCACGATGTTTGGAGGAACTGTTGACAAGATATAGTATTATTGACTTGGTTGTAGACAATTAAAGACACGAGTGGAAGAAGTCAGTAACTAACGCTTTAGAACATAACATCTCATTTTTTCCCTTACAATTTGAACAATCTTTGTAACTTACGTATTTCTTCATCTAGCTAATATACCATGGGATCCACATTTTTTATTTCAAATCATTTTTCCGGTCCTAAAGCCTTGATTTATGCAATAAACGGCAGTTTTCAAATTGTTAGTTATGTGGTTCTTCCACTCATGTATTTAATCTATTCATAGTATGTAATGCGAAATCTAAATATATAAAACTCAAAGGTGACTGACTGACATGGTGATCTATCAACGCACAGCCCAAACCACTGGACGGATCGGGCTGAAATTTGGCATGCAGGTAGATGTTATGACGTAGGCATCCGCTACTAAGAAAGGATTTTGATAAATTCCCACCCCAAGGGGTTCAAATAGGGGATGAAAGTTTGTATAAAATAATACTTCTTAACGCGAGCGAAGCCGCGGGCAAAAGCTCGTACTGATATATTTTTGTTGAACTGCTGATAAAATTTGATATGGTCGAGATACAATTAGAGGTCGAGATTAAATTCTCGTATCACAGTGCTTGTGTGCGAACTCCTTCGAAACGGTTCAACCTATTTTAATGTGTACCATGTAGATTCATTAGGCCTGAGAATAGGTTTTTATCTACTTTTAATATTGATACTAGAAATAATTTATAACGCGCCGGCGACGCATAGTGTCCATTAATTGTGGTGTTTTTAGGAAAACTTTCGGAAGCTATTTCTCATCATTTTAGTACTGAGTGATTGATTGAAGGATCAACATATCGAAATTTGGCCGGAAGGTTAATTACACCCTGTTTAAGCTATTTTGGATGTTTTGATGAGCACATTCGTTTATGATTTTCCCTGGTCGACATCGATTGTGAAGACAGCAGTAGCAGCAGAATCATTGGTGGCAATCATGTTATCCATCGTGGTCCAACGTGAGGAGAGTTGAAATAAAATAACAGTGGTTCAGAAACATTCAAAACTTTTTTCGAAGCTATCTATCATACACACAAAAAACTCTTATCGCTGCTGAAATATGACAGAAAAACATCCTGTTCAAATAAAAGCAAAATTTAAATATTGTCCGTCGTTGAATTAAATTTTCCCGAAAATAGTATTACAAAGATTATAATCTCTTGATTTATGTGAAAATTCTGCCATTTTACCAGGAACGCGGACAAAAAGTAAATTATTCCAGGAAAAATACTTTGAGTGGGAAAAAGATTGTATTCGCTTTGTGGCCGAAATACGGTTATAAAACATCATATATTCATGTTACAATGTATTTTACCGCAAGAAATAAAATATGTAAGTACGTCTTGCATGAAATTATATCGAATACAGGTATATGATTATATTTCTCTATGATCAAATAACTCGTTGACGCCCGTAACACCGTTGCGCCAAAATTCGTTTATCGCGCTGGAACCGTACAATTTTCCGGGAAGAAAAGTATCCTATGTCCTTTCCTAGGACTGAAAGTATCTCCATACCAAATTTCTGCAAACTCGGTTCCTCCTCAAAATTCCTCCCAAAAATTCCGCTTCCTCCTCCTCTTCCTCATAATCACTTCCTCAACAACCCTAATACATACATACATACATACACTTTTGAAATTTGGCACATTTGTTCAGACGCTGATTTAAAGACTAACTTATAATACAAAAACTGAGCAGTTCTGGAAGTATAACATAAATACTCGTCGAATTTTATTGAAGTCGGTTAAAAATAACATAAACAAAGGCATAAAGCCAAAAGCTTCCTTATTCATTAAATCCATCAAAAGAAATTCAAAATTCAATTTGCTGATATAAAAGTAGTAAAATTTCCGATCCTGTCAGCCCAATCGAGGGATTTGTCTGTTCCATTGCATTCTCAATCAAATCAATTACTTTATTTGCCTCAGAGCAAAAATGTGAAGTCGGAGAGTGAGAGAAATATTTGATTATGAAACTAGTTTATCGCAACTAGGCGCTGAGATTTATTGGAATACTATAAATGACGCCGAGTTGTCATGTTACCTTCATGCCCGAACCGCTGAACCGAGTTTGCTGAAATTTGGTATGGAGATACTTCGACTCCCGGGAAAGGACTATGTCCTTTACTTATATATTACTTCTTGTTCCAGAAAAATGAATGGTTCCCGCGCGATAATCTAATTTTGGCGCAACGGAGTTGCGGGCTAAATCTAAAGCTTGACCGCTGTAAAGTCGACCCTCGTAGCATACTCGTACATGTAGTTATGCTACGAGGGTCGACTTTACAGCGGTCAAGCTATAGTAGTAAATAAACCTGCTAAATCATTAGGGCTTACTACACTATAAGTAAATATTATTCAAACGATAATTTGCAACGATACACGCAATCGATTTTGTACACTTCTTATCAAATAACCACAATAAAACATTCCATGTAAAACAAGCTCTAAAGGTACTCCCTCACCGGGAGCATTCGCTTGTAATGTAACGTTACAGAGTCGAGCATTACATCAGTGAAGGAGGAGAACCGAGCAATACAATGCGCATCTTGTAATGATACAATGTGTAATATCTTGATACAACTTGTAACATCAATGCTACGTGACAGTGAAGTCATCTTGCTCAAAGACTTCTATTTAAACAAATAGAAGTCTTTGATCTTGCTATGTAATGCTCAAAGTTGAATGTGTAAAGTTACATTACACGTGAATGCTCATCGGTGTTGTAATGTAATGCTCAAAGTAGAATCTAAAAATGATACATTACACGTGAATGCTCGCGGTGAGGGAGCACCATTAGGGGGAGAAAATACTTCAAGTATTTCAAGTAAATTTTCTTCAAACTAAATTTTCTGTAACTTTTTCCAACTGTACTTTGTGGCATAAAAGGCATTTTAATTCTAAGTATCGGTTTCCCCTTCAACCGCTGGCGAACCACGGCATATCCATTAGTTCTAGAACAAAAAAGCGACTACAGAACCAATCGCTTTGCTCGGTGTAACTACTTTATCGAATGCACTTTCCCTTTGAGAAAAATGTACCAACTAGAAATGTTTCTACTTATTAAATTATGTTAAATATTGTTAAACTCAGAACTTGACTTATGGAGTAAAGTAAAATAAAAAGATCTCTTGAAGTTTTTGTTAGATGCAGTTTAAAGTCGCAGGCGTTTTATGTTTACAATGTCCTTAGACCGTACAATATTAAAATATATATTGATAAAGTTACCACATAGAGTATGCATTGCCGTTCGTTTTGTCGTTATAAAAATAACTATGGAAAACAGATATAAGAAATTGTGCTAGTGATTTTCTACAAATTTTTTTTAAGTATCCCAGACGAAAACAACGTGTGTGCTTGTCCATGTCCTCGCAGTTTTCAAAGTCGGTTGGACTGATTATGATCTATTTTTGGTGCTAATACGATCGAGGGTATTCTTTGCCCTGATTTATTGAAATTCGGTGGTTAATTCCTTAATTTACTTATTATGGTCGAATTAAGCCATAATTATAATAATCATAATCATAATCTTTATTTGCAATAATATGGTGTGTATATTATGATGTTACAATAATAATATGTTAAAAGTGTCTCACATATTATTGTCGTTTTAATCGACGTGCAAATATAGCCAACCGAGAAACTCATGATAAAAACCTACCGATGATACTGGGATAACTTTTGACGATAGAATTTTGTTACTATCGGTATTTTTATTGCTTTATACCGTTAATTTAACTATCACTGAATCCACCACTAAACTAAGTTTGAGTCCGGTTTAAATACTGCGGCAGCTGTAAATAATTCAGCCAGTCAATCTGCAGTTAAAACCCAATCAATACTCCATCAATATCCACTGAAAATTTTATTAGCTCACATATTTGACGAGTCGCGATTCACTCTTTACATTGAGTGAGTACACATTGATTCGAGTTAATACATAATTAATGGTGAATTTAATTGATTTCAATTGTAATTGAAATAAACCTTGGTGTTAGCGATGGTTAGAGATTTCACTTGTAAATAAATTAATAATTGTAAGATACAAAGAAATTAATTTATCATAAAAAATACTCTGTCATTTCCTGATTCTCAAAGTACACAAAAATTAATCTAAGTTTCTTTATCAAACGGACTGACAGACTGACACAATTATTCAGCGTTTATAATATTATGAGCATGGCTAATGGGATATGTGTATTTTGAAACATGACTGACTGCAACCATGCTCACATTAGAACCATAAATTATTTAAAAAAAAACTAAATTCGGTCTTCTGACGCACGAGCGGTAATTCTACTGTACCTACACTTAACCTTTTTTTTTATTTGCAGGGGAAACCTCTTTGACGACCTCTGTGGCTCAGTTGGTAGGCTGTTGGTAGCTCAAGCCTGGGGTCGCGGGTTCAAATCCCGCCGACGACGGAATAAAAAGTTTTCAAAAGTTCCTGGATCATGGATGTTTATTAAATATGTGTATCATAATATAATAAAAATGTTAAATATGTTATGTATAGTATAAAAGTATTAAATATATTTCCGTTGTCTGGTACCCGTAACACAAGTCTTGCAGGTACTTAGCACGGAGCCATACTGCAGACGAGGTGTAAAGCGTCCATAGATATTATTATTATTATGGTCTCTTAAATTTTCTTTTCTCCCTTGCGGGGTGAACTAAAGTTGCGGGCTTGTGGCCAAGCAACTTATTATTATTATTATTATTATTATTAAAAAACCCTTTATGGGTGCCCCGGGTTGGGGATGTGCCTCAGTTAAGCTGAAGCACCCGAGGGGTATATGGGACTCCCGACGAGAGGCGTCGAGGTTACCCACTTAAACCACCTGCGGTTTGCCTTCAGCCGTATACGGAGGGATATCCTGGACCTGTCAAACACAGGACTCCCTCCACGACCGAGTGGTCTACCTCATAAGGGACCGGACTTCCACCAAAGTTAGGGAACGCTTCGGCACCTACACTTAACCTGTTCCAGTCTACATCAGGTACCAACATGCAATATTACAATACTAGCATCAATACAAGTACGCAATCGTGTACAAAAGTCTCCGGAGATGGCTTAACACCGCCAACATCGGCGATATTACACGCTCGAATTATCGCACACCCCCGAGACGTGGCCTAACTGCTTCATGTGATTTGTTTTTAAGGGTAGGCGCACACGAGCAACTTATATCTCTGCGATTTTATTTACTTAATTTGAAATTGCGCAACGGCCAAGACCAACATGTTAAGTAAGAAGAGCAATAATATAAAATAAGAGTGAGTCACTGACACAGTGAGTACAAAATATATTAATTCTCATTTAGAGTTAAAAACGATGAGCAACTATGGAGTTTGAGTCTCAGTTACTTTAGGAGCTATCAAGTGCTGGAGGTCTACCTAAATTTCATTTATAATAATTTATAAAGCTCAATATTTTAATATCATTTGTTTTTTCGGGCTAACTCTAGACACCTCTCGTCTACCACTGCCAGACAAGTGAACAACAAAGACAACTTTAGGGTTGTCTGACTAATTTCATAGTGACAAAGTTAATGCGTATTTTACATGTACGTTAATTATTTTGTTTATCGAACATCTAAGTAACAAATGACACCATATAAAACGGCGATGGTTCAATCATAATTTAATCAACGTTCTTTTATAGCGATCTTTTGAAAATAAAAAAATCGCAGAGACAATTTAATGTCAGCTGTGGGCGCCTAGCCTATAATAAAGTGTGTGTTCAAGGTGTTAATTGCTGTTACGCCCAATATAATGTCATTAGTTCATTAATCTTAACCAACGGTAATACTTGATTAAATTAATTTGTTTAAAAAACATAATGAATCTTTAAAATTAGTTAAAAGTATCAACGATTGAAAAAACCTTGATAGGTTTTAAACATTTTTTTATCTTAAGTTATGTATTATGAACAATTACGATTATATTATAATTATTGATGTAACAACTGAAAAAAGAACATTCGAGTATCGAACTTTCGATTTTCAACTCTTCTTTGTTGTTCCAAAGTTCTAATTTCAATGCTCTGTATTTATCTCCAAAGTCTGGACCAACCCATTGTGTAAATATAAGGTAATATTGACTAGCCTGTGTGTTTGGAGTATGTACACCGGATTACAAAACCGCAGACTGAAATGTCACGTGTGGTCACCAGGAAGGGAATACATACTATCTTAGCACCTACTGCAGTACCAAGCCAGTATCGAATTGAACCGAATTACCTTATAATTATTATCCTGCGGGGCTAAAATGGTCACATGTAGCAATTCCTCTCAATCAATTCAGCAAATGAATTGTAAAAACTGTCAAACTGACAAATGTCAAATCAGTGCAAAAATACAGAAATAAATTGCAAGCAGAGTTGCATTTTGCGATTTGAAAAAATGAATCATATTATGATTCATATTATCATGATTCTACAAAGCGACCATTTTAGCCCCGCAGAAATGTAGAGTAAGCTTCATCTCATTTTTGTATTTATAGATTTTCGTACTTTCAAAATCGGCAGCTTTAATGAATAATTCAATTTTAAATACTATAATTAGTTTTACAAAATAAACCTATCATTCACAAGTTCAGTAGGCATGAAGAAGATGGTGTCCCTCAGTGTTATTTGTAATTATCTTAAAACATGATATTACTCATTACATTTTATACTGCAGTATATTAAATATAATAAAAAATATTTCATTTTTTTATTTTGTTCCACTTTTAATAAATTAAGAACCAAGTCTTTTAACTCGAATCAACCTATTTTGGCTGCCCCTTATGATTGCAGTTCAAGCTACAAGACAACCAGCCCCCTCTAGACAAGTGGCAAAACGCTAACGCTAACTCTAACGTTACAATATGTATGCGATTTGACATAAGTCATCGCTTCGCTAGCGAATACTAATGTCAAATCCCATACATTTTGTAACGTTAGCGTTAGCGTTTTGCCACTTGTCTATAGGCACTGATCAGAATAAAACAGTAGAAAATACAAAGTTATGTATTACTTTAGTTCTCACTATTTAGATTGCAGTATTATACAGTTTAGGAAACATTGACTCAGAACATGAAGTTTCAATTTTATTCGTACACTGCGCACAAGTCGACATGTCAGTGTGTTCGACTATTTACCATTAGAATAGAATGCATTTGTAAGGCGAGTCGTGACGAGGGAGCACAACTAGGAAAGTACGCGTGAGGAAACTGTGATGCACTCAGTGTTCACTTGTACCATTGTTTCAAAGCAATGTAATAATAATGAAGTGTCAATTTTACTGACGCTAAATCTTAACTTAAATTATATCGTGCTGCCGTGCCCGATAAAGTTAATGTTGCTGCCTTTTAAAGTAATTCATGCTCCCTTTTAAAGTGAATGTTTATCATACTGCCTTATGAAGTTAATCGTGCTGATGATCGTGCTGCCGGATAAAGTAAATCGTGCTGACTGACTTGAAAGTTAAAAGTGCTGCCTATCAAAGTGAGTAGGGCTGCCTAATAAAGTAAATCCTAAATGTATTATATGTTTAATTGTATACTTATTCTTGACTAGTTGACCCGGCAAACGTTGTTTTGCCATTTAAAGTATTTCTACTTCATCAGTTGATACAAAACCTTACCCCCTCTTTTGTCCCCTAAGAGGGGTTAGGGGGGGGGGAATTTTATCAACAGATGTTAAGTTGGAAAACACAGTTAATAATATGAAGTAAGTCCAAGAAAAAGTTTGATACAAAATCTGACCCCCTCTTTGGTCCCCTTAGAGGGGTGGGAGGGGGGATTTTTATACACCAGATGTTGAGTTAGAAGAAGACAAATATATCTGCGAAAATCGTCTGCAAATCGGAAAAGTAGTTTTCGTGTTATATACAAAAGTTTGATACAAATTCTGACACCTCTTTTGTCCCCTTAGAGGGGTGGGGGGAAATTTTTTTATACACCAGATGTTAAGTTGGAAGAAGACAAATTTATTTATTTATTTATTTTCAGGCACATCAACAATATAAACACATACATTTTAATCAACATTAAATAAATAAGAGCTAGTGTTTACATCAATTATAGATATGCACAACATTTTAGATAAATTAATTAAACAATCAAAATTAAGTTAATAACAAATAATTTTGGAAAGTACATAGAATTAAAAAAAAAAAAAAATTAAAAAGGACATGCAATTATTTTAAAAGTAATCTTATTATAATAAATTCATCAGGAAAATGTAAAAATGATTATAAATTTTAAGTAATGAAATAAAATTGTTAAAAAAAAGTAAAATAGATATATTGAAATTGAATAAATTACCAATAACAATAATAAAATAAGGATCATACCAAAAATAAAATAAAAGTCAAAAATATATTCATTAAAATTGTAAAATAGATTGAAATTAATGTCAAACTTATCATAAAACGAATTGCATTGATTAAAATTTATTATCATTGTTTACATTTTTTGTCTACATTTTTGTCAATAGTTTTTTCTTAAACGACGAGCGTTGGTCATAAAAAATATCTAACTCTAAAAGCTTATGCCAATCATTGTAAGTTTGAGGCAGTCTTACTAATGGGCTGTTTTTGCCTAGGTTAGTTTTATACCTTGGAATATGGAACACACCAGTAGGATTACGACGGGATGATAGTTTGGGAACTGTGAAAGTTATTCATTCGAGAAATTCTTGGCATGGCGTTAGGCCTTTAATCACATCTTGAAGAAAAACTAAATCCATCATACGTCGGCGTTGTGCGAGAGTATTCATATTGAATGCAGTCAGCCTGTCATCATATGAGCATCTTTTGTTAATGTTCGGAGTCACATATGCCAGGTGTCTGGTGAACGAGCGTTGTAGAGACTCGATGCGTTGCGAATGAACATTGTACAAGGGGTTCCATATTATGCTTCCGAATTCAAGGATACTACGTACAAAATTCTTAAACAACACAATTTTAGTCTGAGGGTTTTTGAATTCTTTTGAACTGCGCTTAACAAATCCAAGAGTTTTAGCAGCTTTGTTAACAATGTAGTCAAAATGAGGAATAAAACTCAGTTTGGTGTCAAGCAATATGCCCAAGTCCCTTACAGTTGGAGAAAAAGCGATATCAATCCCATTTATGTTGTAGCGTGTAGGAACAACCTTTCTCTTTTTACTAAACACGATGTGCTGGTATTTAGAGGCATTCAATTTCATACGATTATTGCGGCACCATAGGTAGATGCGGTCTAAATCAGACTGCAATAATCGAGAATCGGAAGCACTATTTATCTGTAAAGATATTTTCATATCGTCAGCAAACAACGAGCTATGACAATGATGGATATAGTGAACAATGTCATTTATGAACAGAAGAAACAAAATTGGACCCAAGTGAGAACCTTGCGGTACACCTGACGACGCCAAATATTTTACTGATTCATGCCCACTGACCACTACAGATTGTTCTCTATGGTATAGGTACGATTTGAACCACCTGAGCATGCTACCGTCCACACCATATTGGTCTTTTAATTTAATCAGAATACTGTGGTCGACAAGGTCAAATGCACTTGCGAAGTCAGTGTAGACCGCGTCCACCTGCTTACCATTATCTACATCTTCGAATACAGGAGTTAAGAATGTAAGTAGGTTTGTAATTACTGATTTTTTACTTTGAAAACCATGTTGTTGACTACAAATAAGTGTTTTAGTATGTTCAACTAAAATTGGACATACAATTGACTCAAATACCTTAGCAAAGGTGGAAAGGATAGATATGGGACGATAGTTCTTCACATTACTGTTATCACCTTTTTTAAACACGGGTACAATACGAGCTCTTTTCCACTGAGTTGGAAAAGTGCCAGATTTTATTGATTTATTCAATATTATTTTTAAGGGGTATGCTAAAGCTTGTGCACAATTTCTTATAAATATGGGGGGAATATTGTCCGGGCCGGAACCTTTTTGTGGATTCAGTTTCTTTAATTTGTTAAGTACGGCAGATTTAGTAACATGTATGTCATTTAATATACTAGTGTATTGTTGGGAAATAGTTGAGGGTGTATGTTGAGTTAGCGTTTCGGAATCGCTCATTGATTTCCCATAGATTGAGCTAAAATGGGACGCGTATAAATTAGCAATGTTGACACCACCAGACACCTTATCATTATCATCAATCATAACGGAAGGAATGTTATTCGAAGAGGATTTTTTTTGTTTAATGTAACTCCAAAAAACTCGTGGATTATGCTTGATGCTATTCTCAACGGTTTTAATATAATTTTTATGACAGACTTTAACGAGCTTTTTACATCGACTTCTTAGTAATTCATATTCATATCTGTCACGACAAATATATCTGCGAAAACCGCATTCAAATCGGATCAGTAGTTTTCGTGTGATGCTGGAACAAACATACATACAGACAGACAGACAGACAGACAGACAAAAAACTAACCACAGTTTTGGCTTCTATAGCGATGTAGTAACACCAGGGGGTGTTACTACATTATTTTTTGAATATCTTTAATGTACAGAATTCACATTTCTACAGTTTTATTATATGTATAGATTTAGGCAAAATACAAATACTTTATTCAAACAGTTTATTCCGCGATAAAGATCAGCATAAACCTAATCTGTATTAAGAAATCCACAAACAAAAAACACCACTTTGCTCCGTCATCAGATAGGGGAACCCCCGTCACTTGAAACGAGTGCTACAATCGAGTGACAGATTCAACCGACTGATACACACCGATTGAAAACTGTAAAACGTATTTCCGTATTAAAATAGAAATTGAATTTTTTCCAATTAAAAAATAAGTGGTTTCGTTTAAAAATATGTAACTTTTTTATTTTAATATTAGAACGTTTTGTTGGATATTTTTATTCAGTTTCACATAATATGTTATGGTAACGACACTGTCGTATTTTCATAAAAACTAGAGATTCGCCCAGTGGTCGAAATTCGACCGAAAATGAAAATTATTATAATATTATAAGTTTCAAATTTCAACGCTTTTCTATTGATATTGCAAAATTTCAATCACCTACGGTTCCACATTTTTCATCAAAACGATTCAAACGGTTTTCGCGGCGGTTTTTCGCTCGCGTTTTAATAATAATAATATATAGATATATTATATTACCTACGTCCTACACGTTTACTATTTATAACGTGCTGACTTTGTCTTAAACATGGCAAAGACAAATGGACAGACGATGACGGCCTTATTGGTTCTTGCAGCGTACCTAATAATAATAATAATAATAAATGCAATGTTGAGAAAGTAAATGCAAAATGTTTGCTGTAAAAATATCTTCCTTTGGGTAATTAGATTATGGTAACGTTTTAAATTATTTGTTTATTTAGTAAAGTAAAAAATCATAATATAATATCTAACAAAATAATGCGCTATGTTTGAAAACTCTCACGGGACACTTAAAGTTATCGTGATAAAATTAATTATTTGTGAACCTTTCGAAAACAATTCTACATTACAAAATATTTTAACCTGTAACTTGTTTAGCTTCATTCATTAACTTGTTATATTAATATCCCACGGCCTCACTTTGGCCTCAGTAAACAACCCGGGAGCCAAATTCTTACTTTAATTAGGAGTTCATTTTGCGAATGTTCAAAGAATTTTATGATAATTTTAATCATTATCCTCTAATTAGTCTGTTGAATTCTGACAAGAAACAGAAAGCGAAATATAAAAAAATAAAGTAAAAATAAAACCGATGTTCGTAATTGAAAGGTCGATTCTTTGGCAAAATCTTCGGAAAGGGCTGAACAGATTCTATAAAATTTTGTATGCTTATCTGGTAAGTCTGAGGACTCTATGCATCTCTAGTAATTCTTAAATAATTAAATCTCTAGTAATAAATTTGTTTCGAAAATATTTCACTTCTCTCAATCCCTGTACGGCTACCTTGCTTTTATACCATTGTGTATTATTGTATGGTTAATAAAGAATTTAAAGAATTTGAATTTGAAACACTTATATAAGGAAATATGCAAAATATTATGATTTTGCAAAGTTTTCCAACATTCAACTGTCAAGTTGCAAGCGTTGATATTCGAATTTCGAAACAGTTTACCAAAGAAGTGCTTCATTTTGGCAAGTAGAAGGTTATGTTTGTTTATTCCGCTCTGCCGTCCGTTCTCAAAGTTTGTCAAAGCTTTGATGGGAATTGCAGCCAAGAATCGCTTGTGGTAGAAAAACCCTCTAAATTTTGTTTTCATCATCAAAATTACTTAGGATCCAACTATGAAAAAATACCTAACTAGATGACGCCCGCAACTCCGTTGCACCAAAATTCGTATATCGCACAGAAATCGTACATTTTCCGGGATAAAAAGTATCCTATATACTTTCCCGGGACACAAGGTATCGCCATACCAAATTTCAGCAAAATCGATTGAGCAGAGCAGGCGTAAAGAGGTAACAGACAGATAGACGGACTGCAGACAGATACACTTTTGCATTTATAATATTAGTATAGTATGGGTGTTACCCGTATTATCTAAAATCTATTGACAACTAGCGGGTCCGACGGACATTGTTTCGACAGATCTAGTTTATTATACGGCGGTAAAGTATTCTTGAAGGTTCCACATGATCAATTAATATTCAAAGTAATTTGATTTATTTTTAATTCATAAGAACCGTCCTCCGACATTAACAAACACAACAAAATTATTAATTAACGAAATTTGTTCAGCTTTTTTGCTTAGCGACATGTTGAGGTGTTCATTTTTATATTGAAGACAATTTTTACAAAAATCGGATTAGGAATTCTCGAACTCACCGGAAGGATATTTCGGATAATGTGCGGGGTGGCGATCCGGCGGAATTCAAATGTTTCTGATCAGAATTCGGACAATGTGTGGCCGGGCTAAAACTAAGAACTACTTATATCATACCTACATCAGTCTATCCAACGCTACAGCCTATCCGACTGGGTTGGAAGCCACTAGGTTGGGCCTGTTTCGGCACTTCCTGATAAGCGCCTGATAGGCTCTACCTACCACTTGTACCACTTAACTTGACAGATAGAGTATGGAGAATCTGTCAAATAAGTTGTGGATAGCCTATCCGACACTTTATCAGCAAGTGGTGAAAAAGGCCCTAAATATTTTTGGCGATAACATCACAAACCGAAACAAGACGCCATATTAAAAATTCCGCTCTAAAATTAATAAATTCTAAATTCTCTAAAGTTAGTAAATTATTCAAATATTTTTATATATGTATAAATCTAGTTGAGGGAAACAAAAGGGTCGGGTTAATCGCGGGTTGATCAAAGGCGGATTATTATCATTATCTTGGTAGTAATAAATAATATTGCGCTGTCATAATAGGGTTAAGATTTCGGATTTAAACAATATCGTTGTAATAATATATTATTATTTACAGTTCAGCTCGCTTAGCACGGCCTTTAAGATTTGTTTCCAGTCTTCAAACACACTCACTCAATATCAGTTTACGCGTGAAGATAATATTATTCTACGAACTTACGAATTTGTAATATTAGCATGATTAGCAAGATATATATTAATGAAAATAACTAAAATAAAATATTAATAAAGTTTGGTATAAAAAATACATTGAAGCACAAAAAAAATATTAAATATGATCGCTAAATATACCATTCTGACCATAAACCTATGTATATTATAAGTCTATGATTCTGACGCTATAAATGAATAACAATATATTTTAAACATCTATCAAAACGTCAAATAAAATAACGTTGAAATCTACGAATTATAAAAACTATTGAAACAAAACAAATGATATAATCAAAAGTAAAAACTCAAATGCCATTTAAGTTGGCGGATGCATGAAACTTTCGAACATTTTCATATTTTTTTCCATTCTCCGCGCTGTCTTTATTGTTTCGTTTGCGATAAAAGACACCTGCTTCATGCTTGAAGAGATCAGAAGTTAAACTGAATAGGACATTTGCCAATTCGTGCCGGGGCACGTAGACACTAAGTTTCACCTCTCATATGCGGACGGGACGTGTTTATAAGAATATTTTATGACATCTCAATATTAATATTTTGAGAGCATTTCTCCGATTCCTTGATACGCAGGAGTGGCGTATTATTTTATAATGTAAGTAAAACTTCTTCTGTAGATTTACTTATGTTTCTATTACTATTTGACTTAACCGGTAAGGTTGTAAATGCAACTTACAAAAAAATTTGTTAAATAGGTACCTACTAAGAAGGTCTTTGCTACAACTATAATTGTGCTAATAATCAAACTATATTAAGTATAAAGGTGTTACATGCACCTCGTCTACAAAGAATAATACTTGTTATTTCTTACATTTTTATAAATATGATGTTTCACGTAATTTCAAGAAGAAATTCATGAAAAAGAGCCTCGAATTGCATCAAAATCGCTTTAGCAGTTTAAGCGTGATAAGATTACAGACAAAATTATAATTTGAACATTAAGGTATCGATTTTATGACGCCCCAATAGTTACATTTTCAAAAGTATTTCTCTGATTACTCGATACGCCGATTTTGCGGAAGTAAAGATACGTCTCAGTAGTTGCGTAATATTTTTGTGTCTAGACATCTTAATGTTATGAAGAATGTAATTTCAAACTTTCGTATACTATGTTTCCCTATACTTGTTTTTGCTAAGTTATCGTTTGACTTTCTTGGGTAAGAAAGTAAGAAGCAAAAAAATACGGGAAAGTGATATTTCGTGCACGCCTGTAGTGAAGCACAAAAAAAATTTTGGCAGCCTGCATAATGTATGTAGGTTATTTGTTCCTGTTTTTATTGCTATTTAATTATCGAATAAAAATTTTATTCAACTTGTAATTAAATATTATTATGTCGCAAGTAAGATTAAATGTTGTACTATTTGGATTAGATAAAAGTAAAAATAACTATATAATCAACAAAAATAGTAGTACCACGAGATGTAAGAAAGTCGAATCGAAAATAGGTAAGTAAAGAAAAGTCGTTTCTTTGATAACAAATTCATGAATTATTTCGAAACTGGTAATGTATTTTGTTATAATTTATAATAACTTCTGAATATAGTGGAAAAAGTGCACGAAAAGTTATGTTTTATTAGTGTTTAAAATGAATTTCCACCTAGACCTGACAGTACAATCAATTCATAGATTACAAGATACTTATATCAAGGTTGCCTAATGAGGGTGTTTGAAATTCTATTTGCCGCTCTGTAGCCTTAAGGTCTATCGTGTCAAACTGATGTCATATGTCACGACTCACGACATAGCTGTCATGTGTCACGATAATATGCCTATTTGACACGATAGACCCGGCTATATAACGGCACCTGGTGGCAAATATAATTTTAAACACCATTATTGTAAGGGTAATGCCACTTACCTAGCACATCCACACAGCCGATCTGCTTCTTCATAGTGCTGGTGTTAATCTGGCACATGTAGCAGCCCCGGTCCTCCACCTTCAGCGGCCGGATGTGGAGCTGCCAGGAGCCGGGAGAGTCGTTGGTGACGGCATACCGCGAGCTGTGTGTGACCAGCCTCGTGTGGAGGGTTAAGATGGTCTGGTCGTCCGCTCTGATCCACGCCACCTGGGGGATTAAGTCTTGTTAACGAACATCCATACTGATATGATAAATGCTAAAGTGTACTAATATTTAGGCCGGCAACGCACCTGCTCTTCTAATGTTGAGAGTGTCTATGGGCGACGGCAGTTGCTTTCCATCAGGTGACCAAACGGGTCATTTGCCCCCTTATTTTATAAAAAAAAATTGTATGTCTGTCTGTAACGGCTTCACGCCCAAACCACTGAAAAGTTTTTGCTGAAATTTGGTATAGGGATACTTTAAGTCCCGGGAAAGGACATAGGATACTTTAGATCCCGCTATCATCTAGTATTATGTATTTTAAAGTAGAGGCTTTTCACGCACATATAATTTGTATGTACCGTAAATATATTCATTTTCATTTAGTAAAAACGGTTCCTTCAATATTACAAACATACACTCCAATTTTATTTATATTATATGTATACTTAGATGTAGAATCTAGGACCTGGATCACTTAGTCAAAATGCATTCACTAGTTTCGATAGTAAGTAAGATTACAGAATATGTTGTGTTTTTATAAAAAAAAATGACAAGAGCGTACGATATAGCATAAGGGCTGTAGGATATTTTAATTAAAATATCGGGTGCTACATAATTATTATTATATTGTAATCAAAATGTATTTTAATACAATATACGACTGGTTACATGGTGTATTAAAGGTTGTTAATTTATCAAAAGAGCCATTTTAGTAATCTTGTAAATCTTATAAAATAATAATAAGGATGTTGTGTCCAAAAATATTCGATTTTTATATATTTCATAAAATATAATAACAATTCAAAATCAAAATAACGAAGCACTTAATATAAAAGTCTCTTTTTACTAAAAATTACATTTGGTTGCAGGCTTGATGAATTACAGTATTCTCGTCAAAACAATACGATACTGTTGTTCAAAAATACTTCATGAAAATTTACACAAGATCATATTATCACTTATTTATTATATAATAACTTAAAGAGCCTACATATATTTTGTTAAAAAATAAATACGATACTGAGTATAAACTCCAACAATTTTGTTAAATCGTTCATCGGAAGTTTCATTGTACGAATCAACCGCAGAAATCAACATCCTGATTCACAGCAGTTACCGGCAAAGCGCATTTATACCGACCCAATCAATGCTGTGGTATGAACTAAAATGGGACGATTTTATACCAAAACGAAACCCATTATTGTCAGGTTAAATGACTGCCAGTTATGTTTTTCACGTTCAATGCATAATTCGTAGCATTTTTCGTAGCAACTCTACGGTTCATACAAACGCTCTACGGTTTTTGGAACGAAGTTCCTTATCGCATATTGCACCTTGCGGGGCCTAGACGGATAAAGTTGTAACGACATTTTTTTAGTACCTGCATAGTACTACATAGAGGGCGTTGATAGTTAAGTTTTTTTTTATATTGAATCTTAAATACTGTTAGATAAGTAATACACGGCCAGTCATCATTTGACTTGATTAATCTGAGACTGTCGCAGGAATTATGTCTAAAAAATAATAAAAGTTTTTGTAGTTGCTCTACGGTTTTCAAAACCGCTCTACGGTTTTTGTAAGGCGTGGTTTGGTGGCTACACCGCAAGATTACAAGCAAATGTATGTAAATGACGGCGCGAACACGCCGCTATTTAAACATTATTTAAATAAATCTTTACATAATATAATTGCTTGTGATTTCGCGGTGTAGTGAAGAAACCACGCGTTCGCACCGCCGCGCCGCATATTATTATTATGAATTCATCCGTTTTCGTAGCCGATCTACGCTTTTCGTAGGCGCTCTACGGTATTCGTAACCGCTTTACGATTTTCGTATCGCTCTACAATTTTCATATTTTCGTAGCATTCAACAAAATATATTCCATTCAATCCCTTCTGTTTTTGTTATTTTGGGCAGCTTTCTTCGTAAACATAATTTTCTGAATAAACCATAGGTATAATATTATCTCGACTATCGAAAATTATCTATTAAAATAATTAACGTTGTAAGAGAAAATATCTAAAAGATTTCACTATCGAAACTCCATTAAAGGACTAAATAAAACAACCTGAAAAGATCATAATAATATCACTCTCACAAGAGACGCCGGACATGGCTTCCTCATTTTATAAAAGACTGTAACGTAATTTAAAATTGCATTTATAAAACGGTATAGCTCATAATATAATAGTCCATTTTAATATTCAACGCTTAAACTATGTCAAGACCGTTGACAGCACACTAGTAGAAAATTGCAAGAGCAAGGAGCTTTGTAAAATAAAACTCAAATGAAGTGCACTGATCCGCGTCGTTCCCTGAATATTATCTACGTTAAATAATGAGGAGTTTTATTCCCAGGGGAGTGATGGACCGTCTCCCCGGTGACGGTGGTTCCTGAATATGTTCTGAATAGAAATAGGGTAGAGATTATGTTTTTGTATGGATTTTTGGATGCGGGCAGTCCGAAAAGGTATTATATTATAATGTAATATGACGACCTCTGTGGCTCAATTGGTTGAGTGTGTGGCACCTCAAGCCGGGGGTCGCGGGTTCGAATCCCGCCGACGTAACAAAAAGTTTTCAATGTCCCTGGGTCTGGATATGTATTAAATATGTATATGATATAATAAAAATCTTAAATATAATATGAGATATGTTATTGTATAGTATAAGAGTATTAAATATATTTCCGTTGTCTGGTACCTGTAACACAAGTCCTTCAGGTACTTAGCACGGGGCCAGACTGACGTGGTGTGAAGCGTCCATAGATATTATATTACAATATAGATCCATCAAAATAACTAAGGGTCTAACAAAACAATGTGCTACTACTTTAGGGTATATTGTGTGCCTCCCTTAAAATATAGAGTTCACTGTGAAAGTAGCGTTGAAAGAGTTACTTTGGACTTTTATGGTTTTATGACAAAATATTATGCCCCAATTCTCTCCACGTATCTACGGTCTATCATTTAATTGCTAGAGTTGGTTATTAGTCTTTCTAAATTATATTACGTTACACGGTAAAAATAAAACTTTGGTAGTGGCTTTGGACGATGATAGTAAAAATATTAAAATATTCATAATATTATGTTACTGGGGTAGGATAAGAGAGAATATTTTCTCAAGAAAAACGTCTTGACTCTACATAAAATACCTAAATTTAGCCGTACTTGTAAAAAGGTTGAAGATACGTTATTTCCGCTTCGCAAAGTTTTCGAAATACCTATATTATGGGAGTTTGTTTAGACGTGTTAACTTCGTAAGCATAAGTTTCTGAGGTAAGGGTCTTCTCAAAGGGCCCGGTCCCCGATGATTCGCCACCCTAATAGGTTCAAGTTTATTGTATATTTTGTTTGAATAGGGCCATCGCCTTGAGGCTGACGATATCCTTATATCAACAGAACTTGAGTTCTTCGAGAAAAAATAATGTTTAACTTACAGAAACGGTTTATCTGAGAACTTCAAGTGGGCTTATGTTCTTCATTTTTGTGATGCAAGAAGCACAGGATATAAAAGATCATCCTGTCGTTTATAACATTAGTAACTGATGTTATAAACGGCAGGTTGCTCGCGACTCCATTTGTACAGAACTCGTTTATATTTTGCGGTAACGAAAACAATCCTTCGAGGAATTTTCTTCCTTTTACGGTATGTGACGTACATTAAACGGTTTTGTTTTATGCGGAAAAATATAACAAACAGGTCTGTAATATTATACGGTTGAAAGTGTTTCTGAGACCAATAGACGAGCGTTGTTTCGTTTAATGGTAAATTATTCAATGCAATGAATTTATTGAACTAAAATAAAAAAAACTAGGCCTTTACATCCGCTGTGGATGATTTATACAGTATGTTCAGAGCGAAGTAACCACTCCTCAAATACTGTAGTGCCTGGGACAAGATTTTTAAATGTCCGTATGGTTGCCCAAGCACATACGGCATTCTCGCAACATAGTCGGCCTAGTACAGAGGAAAGAACTAGTCAATACGTCTGGGACCAACCATGTGCGGGTTTCCTCACGATGTTTTCCTTCACCGTATAAGCAACCGTATTATGTACTTGAGATCAGAAAATGTTTCATTGGTACACGCCTCCACCCGGGATCGAACCTGCACCCTCTACGAGTGCTAACCAAAGGTGGCCATTAGGCCACGGACGCTCTTGAACTAAAATACAAACATAGAAAATTAGGCAAGCATGATTTTGCTATTGTCGGTATGAAACAAAATAAAAGCGAGCAACGCTACAGGCAAAAACTTGTAGCCCATAACAAAAGAGAAAATGTTCAATTCTTTATGAAAATGAACAGCTTGTAGCATTTTCGTGTTTCAGTCAGATTTTTAATCCCCAATTTTGTTCTTTATATTTTCATCGGATCGAGCCGGCATAGATTCTCTCATTTTATCGTTAAAAGGATGTATATTTTATTTAATGAATTCTAAAACCTCTGTATTACTAAATTTATTATTAACCATGCTGCGAAAAAAGTATTACGAGAAAACATCGATGTCGGGGGTATCGAAATATTTAATATTATATTTTCCACTGGCGCGGGCGCTGAAATACACTGATAATGCAGACTTATTTTTAAACAGTGCTTGGAGCAAAAATAGTGCTTGTATTAAAATATTTACTAAGTTTAGACAACAGACTTTCGTGTTATTGAATTAATTTGATTGACATTATTTTATGAAACTAAGTTATGAAATTCGAAAAGCGAATAGTTATTCTGGGTTAAATTAAGGATGTTTACAACAACAGCGGCATTAATACGTTTTTCACATAATTATTAAGGATTATATATTTTATTATTGGGACCATGTTCGAGTACTTATTAAGACGTAGTGTACGAAAAAATGACGCAGAATATCCGTAAATAAAAAAAGTTTCTGCATTGATTGTCTTAAAAGTAAGACAAGTCTTAAAAGTAGGAACTTTTTTTTATTTACTGCTGAAATTTTTTTGAAAATGCTAAGCAAAGTCATACAATTTTCATTGCCCTAGATTCTGACAATACCTAAAAAATAGTCCAATGTGAAAATTTTCCTACTATAGTATAATATTTCGATGCTTAAAATATATAGCAGACATAAGTAAGCGCGACGAAATGCGAAGTTTGCCGCCTGATCGGTCACGGGCTCGCAACGGCCGACGCTCGGAATAAATTATTCGACTTCGAACACCCGATAAATTGCCGACTAGCGACCTGTCTTGCCGATCAATTGAAAAACGAATTCTAAATTTAAATACGCTGACTTGACTACTTTTAACAATCTTGGAATATTTAAGCTACTTTTGAGTTTGTTACTGTTTACTAACTGTTGTCCGTAACTTCCTTTTCAATTCATTGATTACGACGTGGTAATAAATGTACTTTCCTAAGACTTAAATTATTTTTACACGAAATTCCTAGCAGTTTAGCTTATAGGTGATAACAGACAGAACGCACTTTTGCATTGAACCATATTATTAGAACGGATTTTCTTGTCAAATGATGTGTTAAAATTTCTAATGCATCCATAAAATTTCAATTGGCATTAGAATTTATTACGCTAACAGCCATGCCACACGACGCGGTGCGGTGCCGCACCGGAGGCCATCTCGCCGGGCTACCGGCCACACGGTGAGTGCGGCGGCAACGTTTTGCGGTTCCGCAACACGTTGACCCTCTCCAGCTGGCAGTGTGTAATAGTAATTTAGCATATTCTATGCTAAATTTGACAACTGAGCGGTGCCGCTCCGGCGTCGCAATACACACACCCCTCCCCGCCTCGTCTCGCTTCCGGTGCGCGTGCGGTGCAGCGCTGGAGCGCACCGGACGGCGCCGTGTGCCATACCATTAATTTTTATTATGTAGGTAACCAGAGCGGCACCGGTCAGGCACCGCACCACCGCCGCACCGCATCGTGTGGCATGGTACTTAATAAAAGTGATAACTGATAACGCATCATCTCCACCCTAAGCGATGATAATGATGATTCATTAATAGACTATCAATAGTGTGACGATTTGCATCAATTCAATATACCAGCGATGGGCGGCTCTCATCTATCACTAATCATGGATTTAACGAGGGTCCGCTCAGCGCTCAATCAGCGATGATCCATTGCTGTTTATCACTCGGTATGATTTAATCGTGCCTATCCGTAACTGTCAGTGGATAAGCGTTACAAAACGGTTCGCAATAGTCACTAATCCATTTAATTTTTGTATGTAGCCGATTTGTAACTAGAATTGTGACCTCTAGTAGCGGCAAGATATTAAATTAATGTTATTAATTTAATCTTAACGAGTTGTTCACGTTATTAATAAGTCGTAGCATTACAAGGTAATAACTACAAGGATCTTTGGCAAGTCGGATGTTATTATCTTGGGGCGTGAATGTGCAGCAGCTATCCTAGAAATTTCTGCTTAAGATTTCTTATTGGTTACATTCGAAATAGTAATTGTATACAGCAGTGAATATTACAGCTATCCCTCAAATGACAACCTTAAAACGTGGCAGAGTTAGTTCTGACCTTCTACTAAAGGTCTATAATAAATCATATTATTAACCTACTTTATTATAATATTTTAATCTAGGTAATTTTATTTGATATTTTAAGGTTCCAATATTAGAATAACGACATTAAATTTAAATTATGGTCATTACTATATAAATTACGACTTATGTTTATATTTAAAACCCATAATTATTATGTAGTTTTAGCAAAACAAATTTTAGTTTCAATGAACTAGTTTAAATCTTTTATTTTTCTAGGGCATTTATACAACCATCTTCACACCAAAGGGGAATGCCCATTTCAGGCCCACAGTGGACTAATGTGAAGTATTGTACAGTAGCGTACGTACAGTTTCCTGTAACAAAATGCACAGTTTCTCGGGATCCTATTTTACGTTGAGTCGCTAGCAGCATCTGGCTGGCTAATATTTATTTCTTAAATAAAACTATGTAATAATTAAATCCCTAGGAGAAAAAAAGTGACTTGTTCTTTTAGTAAAGACAAACACTTCTCAAGTTAGAGACAAGTCTTCTGTTGTACAAGTAGGTGCTACTTTTCGCCTTTTGAAAGTTTTAAGTATTTTACTGGATTTGTCAAGACAATACTAGCAAGAACCTCAGCATTTTACCGCGATTTAAAATGAGCTACACCTTTCTACGTCTATAATAATTAATTCTATTAAAATAGTTCAGACTTTATTCTTAGCAAATAAAGAAACAAATATTTCTTAGGTATGTATATTTTGGTACCTACAATGTGGGGTGTGTAATATTATCTTTACGTTATTGTTTTCTCTCATATATTATTTAACTTTCATATGAAGATAATATTATGATTGTCATTAGCAATTTAAATGCACAAATGGCAGTTAAATATTTTTAGTGCTCATTTTAACGCTCTTTTGTTTTATATTAGTTAAAGTTCTTTTTATTAAAAATTCAATCTGGATTTGTGCAGCCTGATTAGTATGCGTTTCCCACCCACTACAGATATTTGTAACACCAGAGATATACGATTTTCTGTGACGCCATGATTTTAATCCAGTCGAGCCGACACATTCGTGTCGTGTCAAAGTTTTCTACATTTTCCTCACAATACTGAATACACCAATAACACTTTTACACGTGAAACAAAAATGGTTTTTGTTAAATTGCTTCACCGAAAAACAATATGCGCTGTGGTTTTCAGCGTATATTTTAGCCTAAACCAGTGTTTTTCAACCTTTTTTGTGATGCGACCACCCTGGTATGGAAGAAAAATTCGCAACCCCTTTTGCTTTCTATATTTTTAATATGTATGTAATTATGTAGGAAATAAAAATATTATGTATCTTATAAAAATATACTTTTGTTAAAACTTTTTCTACCTAATAGTACAGGTTCCCTAGAACATTTTTTCGACTTAATTACTATTAAGCTAATTTTGGTCAGTATCTTCATTTTCATAAGACGAACAACAATTTTATCTGCGAAAATTCTCGAAAGTGGCAGCTATCAATATAAAATCAACAAGTCCTCGTTGATTTTAGGTACTTATATTGATTTTTTGTAAGCAGATTTTTTGTATATGTATTAATAGGTTAATAGTTATATAATTATTTAACAGTAACATTGTCCTACAAATAGAGTAATCCATATTTTTTATTTTAGGACTATAAAATCGAAATATTTAATCCTTTCTATCTCTGTTAGTTACCACTTTCGAGAATTTTTCGCAGAGGAAATAATTATTGTTGTTCGTCTTGATATCAAAATGAAGCTACTCACGAAAAATTTGCTTGATAGTAATCAAGTCAAATAATGTTTTAGGGAACCTGTACTATTATTTATATTAATCTTCAATTTTTTTTTATTGAAATAAATTTCTCAACCACTGGCAACCCCCCTACAGTAGCTTCGCGACCCTCAAGAGAGTCACAACACAAAGGTTGAAAAACACTGACCTAAACCCATTTCAAGCACTGGAGCTTATAGCAAATGTTTTTGTTGAATAAATTGCTACATACAAACTACATACAACAACATACAACTTTATACCAACTCGTACAAACGGCATTATAACGGGAGCAAAAAGTTTTAATTGTGTACTAAGCTGAATGTCTGTAGCATTGAGAATTTAATATTAATTTATTTTTTCTTGTTAAATAATAATTATTTAACTTAATGACAAGTGCTTTACGTTCTTGACTCGGAGTTCGTGCATTCGCATTGGACAAAAACTTGTTTTAAGATTGTTTGTTTTATGCATCGGATGGACAATAATATTATGTAAAAATCGGCCAATAGCTTGTCAGACTCGCGCACTAAGGGTTCCGTAGTCCGTACCGTTATAGAGTGAAAGTAGAGAAAAATTGTGTTTTTTGTATGGGACTTCATATTATTTATTTTAATTCTATTATTAAACTAGTTGACCCGGCAAACGTTGTTTTGCCATTTAAAGTATTTCTACTTCATCAGTTGATACAAAATCTTACCCCCTCTTTTGTCCCCTAAGAGGAATGGGGGGAATAATTGTGTACACCTGATGTTAAGTTGGAAAATACAGTTAATAACATGAATTAAGTCCATTAAAGAAAAAAATTGCTACAAAATCTGACCCCCTTTTTGGTCCCCTTAGAGGGGTGGGGGTAAACGTTTATACACCAGATGTTGAGTTGGAAGAAGACAAATATATCTGCGAAAACCGTATGCAAATCGGATTAGTAGTTTTCGTGTTAAAGAAAAAAGTTTGATACAATATCTGACCCCTCTTTTGTCCCCTTAGAGGGGTGGGGGAATTTTTTTTATACACCAGACGTTAAGTTGGAAGAAGACAAAGATATCTGCGAAAACCGCATTCAAATCGGATCAGTAGTTTTAGTAGTACAGTAGTAGTGTGATAGTGGACAGACAAAAAACTAACCACATTTTTGGCTTCTATAGCGATCTAGTGACACCCCCGCTTATTATTTTTTTAATATCTTTAATGTACAGAATTCACATTTCTACAGTTTTATTATATGTATAGATATTAAAATACACGCATAATTGAGGATTTTGTGACAATTTCAAGTGCCTACATGTTGCCATTATGGATTACGAGCCAAAAATAAAAAAAACACTTTGTCGTGTGGAAGCCCCCAAAATAATTTATTTTATTTTGTTTTTAGTATTTATTGTTATAGCGGTACCATATAAATACACAATTTGTGAAAATTTCAGAAGTCTCGCTCTAGCGATTCTTGAGATACCTACAGCCTGACAGAGACAGACAGACGGACAGATAGTCACGGACATATATCAAAGTCTCAGTAATTGGATCCCATTTTTACCCTTTGGGTACGGAACCCTAAAATTCCGATCTCACTCCGGTCCTGTCTGTTAATTCAATCCCACTGTATTATGATGTGCCCTAATCCATTGTGCTTTGAAACTATAATAATAATCGGCCAAGTGCGAGTCGTACTTGCGCACGAAGGGTTCCGTACCACAATAGAGTAAAAGTTTTTTGTATGGGATTCTTACTTCTTCTGAATATTTAAATAAAATAATTAAGGGGGGCCCCTTAATTATTTTATTTATTTAAACTTTATTATAAATTGTTAAAGTGCAAATAAAATTGAGTATTTCTTAAGTATTTCACGTGCCTTTTGCTATATCGAGAAAAAAAATAGCAAAAAAAATCAAGTTTATTGTATGGGCGCCCCCCCTCAAATATTAACTTTATTTTGTTTTTAGTATTTGTTGTTATAGCGGCAACAGATATACACAATCTGTGAAAATTTCAAAAGTCTAGCTATAGCGGTGCTTGAGTTAAAGCCTGAAGGCATACAGACAGACAGACAGACGGACAGACGGACAGACATCGAAGTCTTAGTAATAGGCTCTTGTTTTTACCCTTTCGCGTACCCAAAAACCCTAAAAAAGACTTCTGTCTTGGTTTTAATGAAATCAGCCGCGGACACAGAAATCAGTGTAGAATCCATTTTGTAACTGAATTATTCAGCAAAAGCAGCAGAATAGTATAATTAAAATCGATCTAGAAAATATGTCAAAATATTAGACAGTGTATAAACGAAACCTATACGGCATTCAAAGAGCCTATCTCTCTTTTTCAACATCGAAAATTTTCCTCCAAAATTTAATGCATTTTTGATGGTTTGTAAATATTATGGAGCGACGGATAATAATTAAGGCTAATGCTCTTCAAAGAGGTTTTTATCTTTTATAAGCGAGTTAAGTCTCAAAGAGCAACAAAAAATATTACAGCCGAGCTAATTTCGAGGAATAAAAGAAGTGAAATTGTGCTTTTTCGTCTCGCGGAAGTTACCAACTATCCCTATAAACTTGGCTTTATATCTTTTTATTTTATGTTTCTGTACTGCCCGAGTTTTTTTATTGTTTTTTCAACTGACTTTTGCGTTAGTACTCAAAGAGAGCGTATAGGTTGTGAGTGCAATAGAGTTGCCTCTCAGACTAGATATTATAATGGTCTTATTTAGGGAAATATTCTTGGTAATACAAATACTTGAATAAATAATTATTTTTTTTGCATTTTTGCTATCGGTATAATTGCTTAGATTTAAGTTTTCAGTAATACTCATTGTAAGAAGTTTTTGTTAGAAATGTAAGAAGTCTTTGAAGTTTGAGTATCGTTTTGAAACAATTACAGTAGCAAGCAAAAAACAAGATGAAAACCGCCAAAACTTGTGCGCTGTTAACCCTAGTTCCCCATCAATATATCAGTCGCATTTGATCATTCATTATTTTGTATGTCCCCGATAAATGATAATATTTTATCAGTCGCCGACAAAATATAGTTTTTGTATACAGGTATAAGAAACGTATGAAAGGAGAAATAAAATTCCTTTACAGGGACCATACATCATACGTCTTGATCCTCAAAGTTGTTTACTCAGACTGGATATAAACATAATATATTTGAGATATGAATTATTTATACGAACAGTCTAGAAACACATATACATATGAAATAATATCTTTTAGATGTTATTAATCGTCTATAAAGTGAGAGATTCGCAACGTGTTTTGTTTTTCAGTCTCCCTTTGTTTATTGTTATTTGTGTCACTTCGCTTCCCGCTACGATTAACACGTACAAAATAAATAATAAATAATTATTATATTATTTAGTAGGAAGTTTTCACCGTTTATTTCTTTTTCTATTTATATCTTATTCACGCATACAATCCATCCTAATTCTATAAATGCGAAATGTGTCTGTCTGTCCGTTACCTATTCACGCCCCAACCGAAGAATTGATTTTGCTGTAATTAAGTATGGAGATCCTTTAAACCCCTGAAAGGATGTATAAGATACTTTTATTTCGGAAAATTTGATGTAGTAGTAACTTTGACTATAGTTAATTATGAAATATAATAAAATTATATAACACTTACTAACATAACACTAACGAGTAACTACACCTTAAGCTGATTAAATAGTAAATACAGTATTCTTTTGAGATCTTCAATCGGTAAAATATTCGATATAGCTATATTACCTCGGTTTGCCCGATTTGCGCCTTGAAACTGTTATGTTATAATAGAGAAAGTTAGTTGAAGCAAGCAAGTCATTGGTATGCCCAGGGGGGCTATTACGACCTCTTATATCCAGCCAGTTTCCAGCCAGTTTACAGGCCGTGTCTATGCAACGGCCTGTAAACTGGCCTGTAAACTGGCTGGATATAAGAGCTCGTAATAGCCCCCCTGGACCATATTGTCACACATGATAAATCACAGACTTGTCATATGACATAAAAGCTATTAAACTCTTTAAGAGCAACACTACTTTGCGGTCGTTTCGATCCATCGCGAATAAACTTGTTTCGTAGTTAGCAAAAATAACTGATTTTTATTACAGTTTCTGTCATAAAAATTAGTTTTTTTTAGATGGATCGATTGATCGCGAATTGAGTGACTAACAATTAAGAAGACGACACCAAGAGAACTACTTTATTGCTGATTCATTAAAGCAATAAAAAAACAGATAAATAATGTGACGCGAAATATAATACCAAATGAACTGTGAGCATCGAAAACATGTTGTATGATAGGTAATTAGTTTCTATAATCGTACCAAATGAACTGTGTTGCATCTCATTTCGTTTTATGTGTGACCTGACCTTTAGAATTTAAAGCCGAAATAGAAGCAGCCTATTTAAGTCGGACGGTATAAAATATTTCCGTAAACTCAAGCATTGGTGGATCATTAATTTTGTTTTCCAGCTCCGGTGCCTCATTGCGGATGTTTTTGTATATAAATGTCCCTCGCTATTTACTGCTGATGTAATAGTGGAAATTAGAAAGAATAACATCGGAAATTATGCCGTTTATTACGTCTTGTTACTCGTTATCTATGATAATAGTAATCACCCAAAACATAATAATAATATGGTCAGGTTAGGTTAGTTATTAGTTTGTTACTTATTGGCTTTGTCCACATTGTGCCTTTTTCTATTCGTCAAGGGCATGCCTTATAGCGCTGTCAACAGCGAACGTGAGGCATGCCCATAACGCGCGTTTAAATCTTCTTTCAACGCGGGTGGATTTTGGCATGCTACACCTTCGCTGTTGACTGCGCTATAACGCATGACCTTGTTGAACAAAAAAAAAAGACACAATGTGGACAAAGCTATTAGTTATTACTTATTACACACAGAAATGTTTACTATGAATTGAATTATTTGTCTTTAGGTATGACTAAAATAATTCTTGTACCTACCACTATTTTCGGCTCAGTACAGTGTTAATCTTACTAACATACGCATTTTACGCCTTTGAGAATAGCTAATCTACGGGAAGAAAAATGTTGTAGGTCAGCTAGATCACATTTCTGAATAGTGACATTGAACTTGGATCTTCAATGCATCATCAGCAGAATATGGCAGGCCTACGTAATTTGGTTGGGTGATATGAAAGCCGGCCATCATGGTAACATAGAACACCGATAATTTTGAATTGAAATAACCCGACTAAATTACATAGGTTCGTCATACGCTTATAAAGCAGTCTCTCTGATGGTACAACCATTGAAACTACAGTCTAAGTTTGCTTGACTGAGTTCGGTCTTTCGGTCGGAATCATCATTCGGGCCTAAAACAAGAACAAAAATAACAAGTTATTAGTGAAACTTCTTGCTAATGAAATTCTCAAAGTTATACCAGATTTTCATTTGCAAATTAAGCCCCTAGAAACTATTCGGTTACTCAAACTTAAATTAACATAAACCCCAGAAATAATTATTCATAATGAAACTTTGTTACGTATCTAATAAGTATTATATTTTTATGTGTTCTTTGACCAGTTCTATGTATATTAGACGATAGACAAAATCGGCTTTGGTAATTGACTGATTTCTACCGAAGAGCCTAAACTGCTCACGATTTATAAAAATGTAAAGTCGATTGTTTCAATATAATAATTGTTACATAGCAAAATCTCAGTGTCACTTTAAAAGTTATTTCACATCCACGTATCATATTTTATTCCGAGTGATAGGTCCTTCTTATATCCCTGTATACGCATAAACATTAGCATGGGTCCCTCGAGTTTTTTTTTATTAAATAAGGGGGCAAACGAGCAAACGGGTCACCTGATGGTAAGCAACTACCGTCGCCCATGAACGCAACATCAGAAGAGCTGCAGGTGCGTTGCCGGCCTTTTAAGAGGGAATACGCTCTTTTCTTGAAGGTTTGCAGGTCGTATAGGTCCGGAAATACTGCTGGTGATAGTTCGTTCCAGAGTTTTACAGTGCGTGGCAGAAAGTTACGCGAAAAACGCACTGTGGAAGACGAGAACGAGAAGAGAAGTACAAGTATTTTTAGTACTCTTAAATAATTAACAAATACAAAACTTTGTGATTGTATTGACATTTTATGCCGTTTCAATAATTTATATTGATGAAAATGAATTGAAACGGCATATAAACGGCTAATGTAATAGAACTGTGAACATCCATTACCTATCCTGTTTGAAACCTCTGGGCGTACAATAAAAGGGCGGGTGACGTAACCCTCAAGCTTCGGTCACTTTTATGGGGTAATAAATACCAAGTAAAAAACAAAGGTGGATTCGTCACGAATTCACTCACAGGTTAGATGTTTTATTTCCTAGGCTTAATGTACGGTAAGTTAAGTAATTTTACATTGCAAAGTAATAAAATTAAAAGAGTATTAAGTCTGAGTATAAAAATAAATTTAATACCCAAGATTTCCAAAATATTTAAAACAAAAAATCTTAAAAGCCTGACCTTTAATTTATTTCAATAGATCACATCATACAGAACTGTATCTTGATTCTATAATTTTAATGATCTAACTAGTAATTGTCTACTAAAACTAGTTTCTAATAGAATTGGGGTACCATGCTAGCATAATTTTAAATGTGATGTAGTGTAATGCTTAAACAAATCACAAATTCTATTGTTGAAATTATCGGGCATCGAAAACATGTTGTATGGTAGGTAATGACTACAATCATAGTATAATTTTATGTGCATCACATTTTACGGACGTGATCATTACATTATCATTCGTCAGTAGCATACTAACACCGTTAAATTTAACAGCGTGTATATGGCGCTTTGCATACGACGGGGCGGGGCGGACCGGTCAGCCGCGGACATGCCGCGTTTTCAGTGCGCGCCGGGCACCTGGAACGCGGTCTTTTTGCCCACCGTGCCCGCCGCGTTGGTCATAAAGGATTCCCTTTGTGCTATCGTTCGCGGCGAAAGTCTGTAAAGCGCCTATAACAACATCATCATCAAAGAACTTTTCGTAGTTAATAAAAAATGTGTCATTTTTTATACAGTAAGCTTACTGTTGTCTGCAAAATTCCTTTGCGCAGTAATTTATCGTGGGTGCTTGTGACTAAAACTATAATAATAATATATTACCACACATATTATGTCCTTTCGCAGGACCTGAATAATTTCTACACCCGTTTAAATGAGAACAGATGTACTTTTTTATGAAATAAGGGGGCAAACGAGCAAACGGGTCACCTGATGGAAAGCAACTTCCGTCGCCCATGGACACTCGCAGCATCAGAAGAGCTGCAGGTGCGTTGCCAGCCTTTTAACAGGGAATAGGGTAATAGGAGAGAGTAGGGAAGGGAGTAGGGGAGGGTAAGCAAGGAAACAGGGGAGGGTACGAGTAGGAAAGGGAAAAGGGTAGGGGATTGGGCCTCCGGTAAACTCACTCACTCGGCGAAACACAGCGCAAGCGCTGTTTCACCCCGGTTTTCTGTAAGCCCGTGGTATTTCTCCAGTCGAGTCAGCGCATTCGTGCCGAAGCATGGTTCTCCCACGTCAGATATAACCTCAAAGTTTACAGCAGTCCTGGAATTATAAATAGGCGGTATAGGCCGCGGCCTAGGGGCGGCAGGCGGCAGCGTCCTAAGGCGGCGTCAGGCGCGGTGGAAATAAAGTAACCTATACTTATAAGGCTTATGGGTATACTTATAGTCTGAAATACTTCCAATATAAGCATAATAATTATAATAGAGTATAATATCTTTTTACACTGCAGTGTAATAAAGCTTGGCCTTTTTGCCGGTTTTTCCATACAAAATGAACCTCAAGGAGAATTATGCAGATTGGATGAAGGTATAAGGGATTAGGGAACCGTCTGTCAACTCTGATTATTGCGGCCCTCCAACGCTAAGCCAGTTCGCAGTCATTATAATAATGGAGCAAAGGACCCGAGTCGACGCTGGCCCGTCAATGTATTATGAGGTTACCTTATTATCGCATTAAATTTGAATAAAGAATCTGCTGATCTTATGAGATTATGGCTTAGACGAAAAACGCTTGTGGCTGGAGATTTGTTTTAAAATAAGGATTATTAAAAACTAGTTGACCCGGCAAACGTTGTTTTGCCATTTAAAGTATTTCTACTTCATCAGTTGATACAAAATCTTACCCCCTTTTTGGTCCCCTTAGAGGGGTGGGGTTTATTGGAGTTTATACACCAGATGTTGAGTTGGAAAAAGACAAATATATCTGCGAAAACCGTATGCAAATCGGATCAGTAGTTTTCGTGTTAAAGAAAAAAGTTTGATACAAAATCTGACCCCTCTTTTGTCCCCTTAGAGGGGTGGGTGGATTTTTTTTTATACACCGGATGTTAAGTTGGAAGAAGACAAATATATCTGCGAAAATCGCTTTCAAATCAGATCAGTAGTTTTCGTGTGATAGTGGAATAAACATACAGACGTACAGACAGACAGACAAAAAACTAACCACATTGGCTTCTATAACAATCTAGTGACACCCCCTGCTTATTATTTTTTGAATATCCTTAATGTACAGAATTCACATTTCTACAGTTTTATTATATGTATGTAAAGAAATATTATATACTCTATTAGCTGTACAATTGACAATATATAAAATCCCCCACACCAATTTCGGTGACGGTGGCCAGTTTCATTGAAACCACGCAATCAGTGATCAGCCTGCATTATCCTAACTAAACTTGAAAATAACAAATAGCGTTGGAAACGCGGGAATCGAACCCACGACCTCCGGAGCCAAGAGTCACGCTCTAAACCACTGGATCACGGGCGCGTTATGTCTCTACCTGATAGTAATGTAATTCTACACAATAATATAACAAGTCCGAGTTGCTTCGATTAGGCTGCTTTTCCACCAGAAATGTGTTTTTGAGAACCAATAGAATTAGAATCGCTTCATTGACGTGAACTTGCCGTGACCTCGCTCAGCGCAGTGATTCTATTGGAAGGTGGAAACGCAGCCTTACCGAGGGGTATATGCAAGAGCACAGGCCCACAATTTGTAAAGATCTCTTTGATATTTTATATCAAATAAACATTTTAGTTTAATTAAAATAGCAGTCAACGATGAACGAAACTTTTTAACGAAATTAAGATTAACGAAAAAAATTTATAAGGAGATTTGACAAAATAAAACTTGATGGTTGATGATGGATGGAAAATGATTTTGGTCAAGGGTAAAAATATACGGCATCCAAATAACAGCTAAATTAAATTAAACCCGTTCTAACTGGGCGAAAATTAATGTTTTAGAAGTTCAGAAACTTTATATTTTATTAATTGGTAATCTCTTCGTTGAGTGAAAAATAATTATTTAATTTCGTTTTATCGTTTGATATAATTTGTAAAAGTTTAGTAAAAAATATTACAGAAATAAAAAATGTAAAAATACAGGATGAATTTTTAAAAAAGGGAAGCCAAAATTGAAACTCTCTCTCTCTCTCTCTCTCTCTCTCTCAGGAAATAAAACAAAATGTTGCGATTACATAAAACTTATTATTAGATCTTTGAGTGAAGTTCTTGAATCTAAATCATCAAAATCAATAGAATATACTAAAGTGTACTATCAAAAATGTAGAGGTTTTGACATAACGCTTCGCAAGCGCCATGACACCTTAACAATGCGTGTCAAATCACATACAATTTTGACATCCAACTTCGCTATCAGAACTAGAGAATACAATAATAATATGACTATATATTCTGTTTTTTAAAACATATAACTACTTAGTCAATATTATTTTTATTTTTGATAGTGCTGTAAATATTAACAAAGTCTGTTAGTAAAAAACTGCTAATAACAATGTTTATATATCTTAACGGTTAGTAAATATTGTTGCCATAAATAAAATAACCACGAGTGCTGGAAAAAACCCAGCATCAATCATAACCTAACAAAGGGGAGGAAAATACGGCACTGTATTGTTAGGGACTTATGGTACTTCTATTTACCTATTTCTGATCAAGTTCGGTAAATTACGTTATATAATGATATTCAATATTTTTTTGTTTTGTTTACTTTGCTTCTGCAACCCTACAACAACAACTAAACAATACGAGATGACGCACGCAACTTCATTGCGCTAAAAATTCGTTAGACGTGCAGATACATTTTTCCGGGATACAAAGTATTTTATAATATTATCCTTTTCCGGAACTCAAAGTATATCTATACCAAATTCCAACAAAATCGGCTCAGCGGTTCAGGAGTTAAGAGACAGACACACTTTCACGTTTATACAGGTTGTAGATAACAAATCTAAGTGATACTACTTTAGGGTGTGTATGTGTTACTTGTAGAGAATTCACTGTGAAAGTAACAGTGCTGAAAGACTCTTTTTTTTCACTTTTGTATGGGGAAACTCGTGATGCTGGGGAGTTTGCCCATACAAAAGTGAAAAAAATGGTCTATTAGCGCTGCTACTTTCACAGTAAAACAAGGAACACATTCACACCCTAATGGTGGGATGGGGTCACTTAGTTTTGTGACACCATGTATATTAGTATGGAAGTATGGATGTTGCAGAAATGTTGCTATAATAATTCTATTATTGCCATCAGATTCTGGTAGACCTATAGGTCTACCAGAATCTGATGGCAATTTTTGACAGCAGATTTTCTAAAAATATCCTTGATGGAAGACCTTGGGGAAGGCCTTTGCCCAGCAGTAGGATAGTATAGGCTCATAAAAAAATATGTTTTGTAGACTACCTAGAATCACTGAATATATATCACGCAACCTACGCTTTCCAATAACGATCAACAAATATCCAGACAGCGTTTAATTTCTAGGAAAATATAAAATTGCAAAATAATATTAGGTCTGATAAATATAACGATCTCGGCATGGACGTATAAAAAAGGTGAACGGAGTCCCACCATACACAAAACTGTACCCTTCAGAGTCGGCCAGCTGACTGTATGTACACGATCCGCACGCACACATTCTTACGCTAGTCCATACCATTTGACAGGCGTAAGAATGTGTGCGTAGCCGACTCCGAAGACACAGTTCTGTGTATAATAAGACTCCGTCCGCCTTTTTTTCTACGTTCATGGATCTCGGCTAGCTAATTTAAATATATTAAAGGTACGGTAACCAAACAAAGTGATAATCTTTTCGGGCATGTATGTCTCCCCTATATACAGGGTGTAACAAAACTAAGTAACTATGTGTCCCTTATATAGAGTTCACCGTGAGAGTAGCAGCGCCGGAAGAGTATTTTTGTGTGATTTGTATGGGCAAGCGCCCTAGCGTCATTAACTTGCCTAAACAGAAGTTATATTATATTTACCTTATAATCTCCTATGTCTGACACCGAGCAGGTCAGCACCGCCTCTCGGCCAAGCGCGACCGTGACGTTCTCGATGGGGCCCACAAAAGTGGGCTCCCCGTCCCGCATTGAGGCCGTAGGTCCGACCCTGACCAGCGACGTCGTGGTGTACCGCATGCTGCTCTTTACCACTGAAAAACCACAATAAACAGTAAGTTAAAGTCAAACTTAAGTAATTAAGTCAAAGTCATTGGCCTACGTTCAGCAGTGGAGGGCAATAGGCTGATAATGATGATGATAGAGGTAGATATGACATAATTATTTTGATAGAGAAGACCACTGGCGCAAGTTCTTAAGTTAACCCTAGGATAAACCAGTTCTAATATTGTTAAATACAAGGAAATAAATATTATATTATTGTAAAATTAAGGATAACTTTATTGCAGATCTATTCAAGTGTGCCGTGAAGTCTCGTATGTATAAATATATCAACTATCAACATATTTATAGTATACCCGAAATCGCAAAAAATAACAACCAACTAATACGTATATTCTTTCACTCGTTTCACCTCGACTATAAATTCAAGTGGTTATTGGATCAAGGATACGGTGTTTATGCAAAATTTATAAAGAATATTCGCCATAACCACGTTGTTTATATTATATCCCTGAATCACGGCGCACAAAATTTTAGGACCGCACATAAAGCTATTCAAAATGGAGGACTTTTATCTTCCCCAGTCTAAATCCTGGATGTCATAACCTATTTAATGTGGGGGAAAGAATCGTCAATCGTCCTGATAAATTGTTGACCCTTTTTATCGGGAAATTTCTGGAAGCCGTGAGATTGTCGGCTTGATGTCGGCTTCTAATCTCACCTCGGAACGTTTTTCAAGGTTTTACGACACCATTACGGTTTGGCGATGGCTCCAATCGAAGAAAACATAGGAGGAACATATTTTTATACAGACAGTACAGCTACTTTTTACACAGAGTAAATATACACTCAAGGAGGTTTCTCTCTAATGCCTAAGCTACAAAGTGCAATTTATAGCATTGACTACAAAGATACATTTTAGATCTCATATTATGTTGGCTTTGTATGCCAACAACGTTCAGTATGCAAGTTTTAAATGCTTGTAGCAGTGAAATGAATTTGGCTGTAAAGTTTTGATCTATTATGTGAATGCACAAGCGATTAAACCTAAATTGTAAATCACATTACATACACATCATATTTAACTATTCCTAATCATACATCTACAATTTGCTCCAGCGCAGCTTTTGCGCGATTTTAAAGTGAATCTTTTTTTTTGCGGTGTTGTAAATTATTTTTGGGATGGGTATTCGATGTTAGTTGTTACACTCTCGTCACAAGTAGTCATAGGACACGCTCTAAACCACTGGACAACGCCTCCGTGGTCCAGTGGTTTAGAGCGTGGCTCTTGACTCGTATTCCCACGTTGGAAACATGTTACTTCCAAGTTTGGTTAGGACAATGCAGGCTGATCACATGGGCATGTAAAAAGTCGGTACTGCGCCTGATCTCTCGCCAGTCAAAGTCGTATCGGTCTTCCGTCCCACTGGGTTATGAGAGTAAAGGAATTTCGCTTCTGCCGGCCCACCCAGAATGCAATGTATGTGTGTTTTAAGTTACCAATACACACATAAGGATGAGTAAACAGACGTCAATATCGGTTATGTGTTTAGTGATATTGTACGTAAAACGTCTGGCCCCGTGCCAATACGGCCACTGCCAAACAAGTGTATATCGTAATAATTACTGCTCGTATCACACTCGTTAAATTAAACTTTATTCGGCTCAATAAAATTAAAATTACCGTTACATATGCGATTGACAGTATAGATTAATATTCGTGAGTTAGTGCTGCTGCTTGTGTTTAGGCTGCGTTAAGAGGATCGACCAAGGACGAGATAAATTGAAAATAGGTATTTGAAAATGTATTGCTGTCTCACCAATCTCAAGTCTCCCACCGCAGAGCGCGATAGAAAACACGACAAAAGTTCTAAGAATCAACTTCTCTGATAGCTAGTACAATCATGAATACAGAAAATATTTCGATTACGAAATCAATATATTTAGTCTCCATCGGTTCGAACTTCGAACTATTATAAATCATTTTCAATAAATGAGGGGGAGCGTCTAAATTTATCTTATGGAATATTGTGAGAGACATCGCGAAATATCTGTTTCAGGGTGGAACCATCATCAGAATACTTTTAACACTTTTATTCAATAAACCCCCCTTCCCCTTTCCCTCTCCCTCTTTTTTGGTAATGAACGTAGATTAATCATAACGGAGAATACTTTTTGAGTGTCACTGAAATAAACTTAATCAATTTTAACAGGTTTCTCTATTTTTAGGGGTGGGGTTGGAGGAAAATTTACGTATCATTCCTTCTCTTTGGGTTATAATATAAAGGCAAGAGGTAACAATAATTAACTTTACCATACGTTGGTGGTTAGCACAGAATGAATTAATGTATCACACAGTAAACAAATTGTGGTCAAACATTCTTGCGAATATTAATAATATTGTGTATGTCTTTCCGTATAATATTTTCAAACTAGTGAAGTTTGAGAGAATTTTTTGGTACAGATTTTAGGCCCTGAAAAAAAATACCAAAACATACCAAAAAAATCCTAAGAAGGTCGTAGATAGTTTTAGTCACTGAAAAAAAAACGCAATTGAAAATCAGCGTTGCAGATCCGTTCGCAACATTGCTGAATGGGAACCAATTTGTTATTACTTAGGATAGCACTAGTAACTGTTAAGAATTATTTGTGTAAGATGTTTTACCAAACAAATTTATTTTTCTTTCTTTCTTCTTTCTTTCAAAAATATAGTTGCCGCACCATAAAAATATGCGTCGCAACGAAGTTGCTTACATCTAGCATCCTATAAATAGGGTGTTATGAAACTAGAATGACTTCGAGTTTATTTATATCACAGGTGAACTCAGCTCATGAACTCGTTTTATATAATTATGGCCTTAGACATCCATTAGACGGTAGGTTTTGCTGTCAGTTTTACCACAGTCATGACTGTGACTTATGGGTAACCTACCGTGTAAGAGCGTGACTGACGGTTGCATGAAGCTGATTGACGAAAATCTGTATACATTCGTCAGTCCATCAGTCACTATCAGTCAAACATAATTCATGATTGACGGAATTGACTGACGCTTGCATGAGCGTATGATCGATGCCTTACTAATGGACATGCTAATATTATAAAAATATAAAATGACGACCGCAACTCCTTTGCGCCAAAATTCGTTTATCGCGCGGAAATCATAATTTTTTTCGGGGTAAAAAGTATCCTGTGTCCATCAAATCAAAATATCCGTTTAGCGGTTTGGGCGTGAAGACTTAAAAGACAGACCGACACGCTTTCGCATTTGCAGATGAAAACAGTTCTTGCAGAGAATTAATGTTTGTAACATAAAATTTAGGTGAAGAAACCGATTCTTGGACTTCAAATATCGGTTTGAGAATCGTGTTTTTTTTATCAAAAAAAAATATTATTCGATATTCATAGAGCTTGAGGAGGCCAAAACCATATGAAAGTTTTCTTGAGAATATGCGACATATGCGAGTAACGTTTAAGTACCTATAACCTGGTTTTATCTCGCAAAAACTAACTTTTCATTTTTCATTCTGAAATTGCAATCATACTTTAAACTCTATTAAATGATAAGAAACGTGTCCATTATCTAGGCCAACGTTTCTATTCGAATTTCTGCAGCTCAGTACAGCACAATTAGGCATTTAGGCATTTTTAAAATTCCGATTGACGTCCGATTCCGATAGCAGACTAAAGAACAAACATTCGAAAGACGAGCATTGCTCGTCGTTTGGGAACGCGATATGGCACGCGAAGTACATACACATGCGGTATCTATCTTTACATCTGTGGTATTGAGTTAAGAATGCAGTTATGTCCTTTAGGCGGACTTACGTAGTCCTGGGTTAAAGTTAACTCTGAGTTAAACATCATGTCATCTGTATCACTCACTTAACTTCAACTCAGATCTGCGCAAGTGGGCCTTAGATCATTAACAAGATTGCGTTATAATTCAGCAAAAAAAATGTGGTTTAGTACACAAATGCTTAACAGCGACCATAATAGTCGTTTAATTTGTTACACAGTACATCCACACAATAATACCTAAGTGATATTTACGTGTCCCTTTCGGGCGCACGTTCGCTGAAAGCCCGTGATAGATAGCCCCCGCACCAAGAATAATGACGTGTTTAACTTAGTATATTATTTACTACGCATTACTTTGTTCATTTGTTCGTGTAATATATGTGAGAACATGAACAACAGATGGATTTATTAGAGGCGTTTTGGGCCTTATTTTGGTAGTGATTAGTCTTCTAGAAGGACAGGCATCAGAAGAAGCGCCATATTGTAAAGAGTTATTTGAAGTTTTATATGCAGACCCTTCGAAGCCTGTGAATGTAACATTTCGAAAAGTACCCGCAGAATCGAAAACGTAACAGCAGACATTTAGGCTCGATTTGGAAGCGAGTATGATTCAAGTTCCTCTTACATTATTCTCTGTTATTATAATAAACGCAATATATTTTATAAAACATAGATATCTACCTAGCTGAAATCAACCTCTTACATGGTAAATATTCCTAATACAAAGTTTACCTATATTAGCTCGCAGGGCTACAATATTCTTACCCTAATCCCCTGTGTATTATTTTAATATTTTATTCATCGAGGGTGAAATTCTTGTCTAAGCATGCCAAGCAAATTTTTGTACTCGGTAAATATTCCATATCTTATATGCCTTTCGTGATACAAAAGTGGTAAAAAACTGCTCTCGGAAGTTTGAGTATACAAAAAGCGGCCAAGTGCGAGTTGGACTCGCCCATAAAGTGTTAATAAAATTAATTGTGAAGAATAAGTTTTATTTTTATGAAATTAAAAGGTTTTTGATTTATTTTTATATTTCAGTCGATTTAATGAAATTTAGATTAAGGTTTACCATTTATGACGTATAAAAAAAACTACTGGCTAGATCTCGTTCAAACCAATTTTCGTTGGTAGTTTTTATAGTAATCTACATCATATATTTTTTTTAGAATTATCATGCCCCCCTACTTTAGAAATTTGAGGCAGGGGACACACATTTACCAATTTGGAAGAGTCTCTCTCGCAAACTATTCAGGTTAGAAAAAAATGATATGAGAAACCTCAATATGATTTTTGGAGACTTATCCATAGATACCCCACACGCATAGGTTAGTTAAAAAAATTTTTTTTTGTTTCAGTTGCACCTATGGGGACCCCTAAAATTTTTAATAATTTTTCCATTTTTGCATCAAAATCTTAATGCAGTTCACAGACTACATCTACATACCAAGTTTCAATAGTATAACTCTAATAGTTTCGGAGAAAAGTGGCTGTGACATACGGACAGAGAGACAGACAGACAGACAGACAGACAGACAGACATGACGAATCTATAAGGGTTCCGTTTTTTGCCATTTTGGCTACGGAACCCTAAAAAATTCGAACCCGCAACTTTTGACCGATGACTTAAGTTGGAAATGCGATGTTTTAGATTTATTCTCTATGTTTATGTATAAACATATGTCTTCTGCATTATTTCTGTTATTTTTTTTCAGGAAGAAAAAGCGTTAAAGCTAGGTCTTAAAACTAAGAAACGCACAAGTGAAACTCACTCGAGTTATTGAAAAGGAACTGAAAGCATACAATTGAAATTGCGGACAAAAATATAAGGCTTTTAGAAGACGTTTGTCACAAGCATATCGCAAACAAGCGTAGGCATTGTATCAGTAAGCGCTGTAAGCATCATACAGTATAAGCACCATGTAACAGTAGTGTAACTCAGCTGTGTCAGCGAAATCGAAAATTACGCGCGTCCGTGCCCTCAACTTCTAATATTATAAATCCCAAAGTGTGCCTGTTTTTGTGTTTGTCTGTCAATCTACATTATGTCTGTTACCTTACGTCTACCACTTCACGCTTACACAGTACAGCTGATTTTGATGAGTGGGTATATGAAAAAGGACACACTAGTTTGTAATTCTGAAAAATTTCAGGTTCCCGATAAATGAATTTTAGATAGAAAAAGTGATTAAAGAAGTTTTATATGAATAACTAGATGATGTCCGTAACTCTCTTGGGCCAAAATTCGTGTATCGCACGAAAACCGTGAATTGCTGGAATAAAAATTATCATGTGTCTTTTACCGAGGCTTAAAGTATTCCCATACGAAATTTCAACAAAATCTGTTCAGCAATAAAAAATAATCTTTGCGCCCAAACGGACCGGCAGACAAAAAGGCAAACAGACACACTTTCCCATTTATAATAATATTAGTATGGATGGATATGGTATAACATTTTTTGTAAAACATCGTTTGCAGGATCGGTTAGTACTGTATTAATTTATACTGTGGCGTAAGATAGCGGGGTCCGGACGTAGGGTCACTAAAGCGGGCTGTTAGCCGGAATGGACTGTTGTTAGTTCGCGACAATGAGAGCGATATATCAGCCTGCGGGAGACCTAGGGCTGCCACTGTTGAATATTTTAATTGTTTCTATTTGTGTGTTGTGTGTGTGTGTCTATGTTAGTTTGTAGAGTCATGCACTTACAGATTTATACTGATATTTGTCAATTTTTGATTAAAGATTTGAGAAAAACTTTATGTTCATAAACTTCAGTTTCTATCAAAATATTCATATAATTGGAGTAGATGATCATTAAATATCTCCTAATGCGAAGACATATTATATTAATACGTAATTATGAGTAATATTTAAAATATAATATTATAAGTCTCTCTCTCTGTCTCTACTGATAGAATTTTATGTGTTTTTATTGATGAGTTTCTCATATTTATTATACCTCCTAAATTAAATAATAGAGCAATATTTAAATCTTATGTAATAGCAAGGATCCTAAGTTCAACGATCCTAATTTAGAACATAATATATTTACAATCAAGTAATATTAGTTAAATACTAATTTAAATTGTCAATTAGGCCTAAACATATCAATATTTAAACTAAATAACCGTATTAATTAATATGTTGTAGAGTGTTTTTGGCAATTAATCCGCTTAATTAAGTGACAAATTGTGTCACGGCGTGACACCGAGGGTCCCGCTGTCGTAACTAAGTGACACAAGGAGTTGTGTCATAATAACATTATCAAACAACTCAACTGACAGTAATAATAACTACTTTGTTTTACCATTTTACCCTCAAACAATTTAACGTAGCGTCGCAGTTAAAGAAGCTTAACCTAATAATATTATATTTTTAAATTACCTAATTTGCTGGGAGTATGAAAAATTATATTTTTTCCTTTATAAACATATAAAAAGTTCTTACAGAATTAGTAAAGACCAAATACAAGTAGGTAGTTAATAAAAGATGTAATATAAGTTATATCATTTTTTTCTTAAAAATATTTTTAATAATACGTTTTCTAAAGTAATAAAACCTAACCTGACAAGTGACTACAAAAGAAATATATAAGTTAAATCGTAAATATTGTGTCAACCCTGTGCACCTAAATAACACATTAGAACTTATTGCTTGGCAAAAATTTTAACAATGCTACCAGGAAAATAATGCTTACGCATTATTTTATGGCCATTTTAATAATATCTCACCATCTGTATAATATAACATAGAACGTAACGACGTAGCAAAACGTAATATTTTGAAGGTGTAATTTATTCCAAACTTTTTCTTCAATAATAATCTGTTGTCATATTATTCGTATCATAAGTGCAGTGCGACTGCAAGTATTCTTCGAGTTTTGTCTAATTTTATACAATATGTAATTATATTGAAAGCAATAATAGGTATACAAATAAGACTAAAAGAGCTAAGAGCTCTACAACTAATAATTCTACAAGTTAAAAATATATAAATAATTTGTTATTTAACATTGAAACCATATTACATTAACTGTACATTAAAAACGTCGGAAAATAATTTCAAGATGCTCTACTTAATATGCCGTCATACTATATTACAGCGCTGCAAGCATCTTTCGTATAGAGACGTCCCATAAAAGCCGGAAATTATGGCCACTATAGCGCTCCTGCGACAAACGAATTAATGTTGTAGGACAGTGGCGACCTTAGAGGATGGCGAACAGGGCAAACGCCCGGGGCCCCGCTCTTGCAGGAGCCTCGCGTCAAGCAAAAGGTCATTAAGTAGCATAAAGTAGTATTTTCTCCCTGAGATCATATCAAAGGGTTTTCGTGGTTGGATACCGCTGTCGATCCTGGCGACACAGGAGATACAGTGGTGTGAATGTGTGGTGGGCCAAAGCTCGTTTAGAGAGTAGCATTTTATTTGAATTTTTGGCGGTGAGTTCCCGGTGTTGGCGGCGGTGGATAGACGGTCAAAGGGCCTCGTAAAGACCTGCTGACCGGGGCGTTGTAAAAACCTGCTGCCCGGGGTCTCCCAATGGGTAAAGCCGCTACTGTGCACGATAATGGCGTCATCAACATAATAGTAACGGGGTTCGATGAAATATCATCAGCGTATCTTTTATGTCTTTTATGCGTTGTTTCGCTCGATTGTCCGCGATATACCGATTGTTTGTCGACGCCAGATGGCTGAATTTCATTTTCGTACTTAAAAGCTTAAATTCTGTATTCTGTGAGTTGTTATTGCTCTTCATAAGTTGGTTATCTGGTCACTTAATAAACCAAACATCACCAAGGTTTGGTTTAAGTACTAAAATTTATCAATCAAATGCTAACTATATTAGAAAATATTAATATTTATAATTTTTTTTAATTTGATAGTTTTGACTGCAAAAGTTGACATGGCACTTGTGATCCATTATGATAAAATTCAAAGATTTTTGATAATTTATCTCCGCTGTCGAAACAAATTAAAAATGCAATTTTACTGTGTAGTGTGTGAAATGTGTGAAAGTATACCTAAAAAAATTGTTCAAGGGTAGTAAGTTTATAATATTTTGACGTTAGGGTAATTCTTTTCATTTTTCAATTTTCGTATATTAATTAAATGTAATAATATTACATTATTGTTTACATTATTTTTATTTTAAACAATAAAACTAATTAAAATATTATTTTAATTGTTGTTGCAAATTGTACTAAATATTAATTTGTAGTATTACAATTTATCAAAACAAAAAACTATAATAATAAAAACCAAAATAAAAATCTGTAAGAAAAAAATCCATGATTCTAATAACACTTATGGTAACCCTACAATTATCAACCAATCGCTGCTACTATATCCACTTTCGGCAAAACATGGCCGAGATTACCAAAACGTCAGTCATTCTTACGAGATCCCAACCACTTCGTTACTGTATCGTTTCCTTCTTTCGGCTACAATATACGAATAATATGGTCTTCCATAATAAACATTAAGGAAATAAAGGAAAACAAATATAACCAAGTATTTAATTATTGATAAACAACATCAAATACATTTACTATTCCTATAAAATTGGAAATTCATCCAGAACTTGAACAAATTACCATCACAAGCTTTTTCAAACACAATAGTTTGTTTGTGGCAAAATCTGTTCAGTAGTTTTTGCGTGAATAATTAAAAATTTTAATACACAATAAACACACACTTTTGATATTATAATAATAACTGTGATGTGATATTAATATTATTATATTAGGTATTACCATCCTTTTGAAAGCTTATGCAAAACTACTAATAGGAGCTTGGAAATTGCATATTAAAATATTGTTACGACGTGTTATTATGACAAAGCACAAACGGCCAACAATGGCAGGCCCGAGGCCAGGGTAATGACATAATCAAATTGTCTATCGCGCATCTGCGTTGCCAGGGGGAGACACAATACGCACGGATACCCCTGATAATAGGTCCGATACAGGGAGGTGATTTATTACACGGTAAATGGATTGCTTGTACTAGATAGTGAGGTGCCTCCCTGTTGTTTCATGCAACCCCGTGCGAGAGTGGTTCTTAGAGCCACGTTGCGCCGTGGCGTTGCGATGTGTGGCATACAGTTACGATGCGACGTAACGGAGTGCAATCGCGTGCGAGAATAGTTCTTAGAGCGAAGCCACATTGCGCTGCAGCGTTGTAATATGGCATACAATTTTACCGCTACCACGTAACCTACGAATAGTAAATACTATAGCAGAGTAACTGAGTGAATTCCGATACAGAAAGATAATTTATTACACGGTAAATGGATTGCTTGTACTAGATAGTGAAATGCCTCCCTGTTGTTTCATGCAACCCCGTGCGAGAGTGGTTCTTAGAGCCACATTGCGCCGTGGCATTGCAATGTGTGGCATACAGTTACCAGAGTGGACAGAACAGTTACGATGCGACGTAACGAATCGAGAGTAGTTCTTAAAGCCACGTTGCACCGTTTATTCCTAGCATAATCGGAGTTCAGACGCCAATTTTTAGTAACGAGACATGATTAACATTAGTATATTATGACGTTGAAAAGTCTATGACAAGATGCGCTGCAACTGACTTCCTAGTAGACAGCTTTGTCCACACTGTGTCTTTGAAGATGAAATTGCATAATGTGGACATAGCTTATGTGGCATACGACGATGTTTCACATACAGTTATGCATAAATGTGGCGCACAAAATCCTTGCATTTAAAATATAATATGCTTAACACAAAGCGCATAGCTTTAATGAAAAGCACAATGCAGAAAAAAGAAAATATTAAATAGGGTACTTTTTAAATAAAGATCAAGAAAATATTATGTGTAGTCAAGAGAGTATGTTAAGAAACACTTTATAGGCAAGTTAAGATCTCGTTGTTCGTAGGTACTGCTTATTAGTTATTAAACAAAAAACACATAATATCTTTTAATAAGGAATCTAAGGAAATCTTTAAAACTACGATGAAATTCAAAGTATAGTAAATCTCTGCAAACATTTTAGTTATAAAACTTGGCCACTAAATTATATTTTAAATATTCCAGAATATCGCCGTCTAGTCGCCACTTTACTAGCTTTACGAGACTTGAACGAAAATGTACGGAAAGATTTAAAGAAATCGCATCTGCGCTCGACTGTCCTCATAAATCGTTTACTTCGCTCCTGGCCACCTGACTTAATCCTCACTTTACATCGTTGCATAATATCTTTGACTTCGCCTCAAAGTCGTGTTAAGATTTTTGTACTTAGAATCGTTTAAATACTCTTGACTAAGCACGAAAATCTTACCGGAAAAAATAACTTCAACGTCGGGCTTAGCATTCCTTTGAACGGATCCAATGTAAAATTCAGTGTAATCCTCTTTATTTGAAATATTAAAAACATTATTAGATCTGATGATAATACTTAATATTCGTCTCAGGATAAGAAGGATTAAACAAAAAATATGGAATACTAATCTGTGTTCGCGACTCCGTTGCGCAAAAATTCGTTTAACGCGCTGGAACCGTAATTTTTTTTCGGGATGAAAAGTACCCTAGGCCCTTTCCCGGGACTTAAAGTATTTCCATACCAAATTTCAGCAAAATTGGTATAGAGGTTTTGGCGTGAAGAGCTAACAGACAAACATACTTTCGCACTTACAATAGTATGGGTGTTAATACAATTTTAAAATAACAAGAACATGATATCGTAACTAAAATATCATACAATGTGTCTCCCTATTATATGCAAGCTCACTGCAGTCTTTTAATTTTAAAACATTTTCTTACGTTTCTAGAAAAGTATTTCTTTTCTTTTCCCTTTCGCATTTGTCTTAAAATAATGCTTCCTTAGAAATGTGGCTAGAATCGGGAGGTTGCATGTTTTCGTCTCCTTATATTACAGAAAGTAAGATTCTTTCCCGTTCTCTTTATTAAATTGTTAGAGTATTTGAAACTACTTTATGCAGGTAATTTATATTATATTCAGGGAACAGTTTTTTTTTTCTTGTAACATTTTTGAAACTATAATATTATGTGGTATACAATATGATATTATAATATAGTGTAAAGTGTAAGCTATTATACTATTTAAAACCTCAATTTTTTATATTTTGCAACTCCGCTAAAGATTGTCGGCGTGACCTTTTAAACAAAGTATAGGTACCTATATTGATCTTGAAAAAAAGTATGTTTTGAACATGATACCGTGTGAGTTATGACAAATGTTCGGAAATCTGATACACAAGACCTTTTACATCGACAGTCACATTAGTGATTAGAAGATATTTTTTGTTAATCACATTAGTGATTGACAAAAAATAACGAAAAAAGGCTGACAAGGGTTAAATGGGCATTATTATAATATTAATTCTCGTACTCGATTTAAAGTTCTTAATAGTTAATATAATATTTTGATCTAAAGGAGCATCTAGCAAGTTGAAAATTGTTCTTATTGCATGAACGTAAAGTAAATGATAGTAGTGAAGTAATAAGTATCGTAAATATAAAAAATTTGATGAGTAAATTTGAATTTAGGATTCTCACTTATGTTTTTATAATTTAGTTTTCAAAACCAAAACTAAAATATACCGAAAGTAAGTAACAATACATTTTAAACAATCTAATGAGTAAGTCACTAAAAGTTAATGAATAAAAAGAATAATGAATTACACAACTAATTAGCAAACACATAGATCCGACTTTCAGCTTCGTTATTACTTCCCGAAGTTTGTTCGAAGTTTGAAAAATCTGGGAGTCGCTAACGACACGGGGGTGAATAAGAAATAAATCCGGAAAAAACGTAAACTTCAAACCTTTCCAGGAATAGTCATTTATAATTTAGGGAGGGGGAGACCCTTTAAAAGCAATTTCGCACAACTTATTCTTTGGGGAGATGAAGGGTTTTGATAAAAAAGTGAGCGCCAGCAAGAATAGCAACAATGGGGCGTTGATACAATGACAAACAATCAGACGTGTCAACGCAGACATTGATTTATGGGGGACGATGATTACTTTTTTATAAACAAGCTTAACCCACGTGACACGTAACCCTTTCCCTTCGTCACGATGAGCTGTCACTTTGAGGACACCTGTGACAACTGTTTCTATGTTTATAATAATATTACCATCATTTTCGTGTTCATTATCATCGTCATCATCATTATTAATTATTATATTGTTGTCATATTAATTATTATATTGTCATTGTAAATTATTTATGTACTTTCAGTCGATGCTGATTGTTATCAATATAATAAATGATCAAACGAACTTACCAAGTGAAGTTCGATCATTATTATATGAGTCGCTTCATTCAAAGATATATTAATTAACCAAGTAGTCCTTTGTCTATCTGCTAGGCAATCGCGTTTTTTAAAGACGTATGTAGGTAGTTGAAAAAATATCTTCCCGCATCGGTTACTCGCTCCTAGACGCGCCTCATTATGTTTAGAGAGAGGTAATGCAAAAAATCTTTCTTTCTTTCTTTGGGTACTGCAGCAAACATAGTTTCGTGCAGACTGGGTGGGAGGGAGATTATATCTTTGAATGAAGCGACTCATATAATAATGATCGAACTTCACTTGGTAAGTTCGTTTGATCATTTATTATATTTCTTCGCTTCATTCTTCGATATATTAATTAACCAAGTAGATTTTCAGAGTAACGAAAGAAAGATTTTTTTACAAAATACTTAGAATTTATATATAAGTACTTATATTATACATTATGAATAGTAATCATTGTAATCGAGAAAAAAATTAACATTATGCCCATAAATAATAATAATAGTCGAAACAAAACTTAAGAGACCCCTATGGTTTTGTGATTCGAATGATAACGTACTGGGATCATGATGATTAAGATTATATAACTGATTCAGCGAAACTTTGTTCGTCGATAAAATTATGGCTTAGGAAAATAGCGAAAGTATTGGAGTCACTAGTCCTGCCTGTCGACTGTCGTCTTACTAATAGGTCCAGTATCAATCCCCGTGTCGGCGCTCGACGTGTCGACGCCGCGCCGCTCTCGCACAGCACCTGCTTTATCCAGCGGCTATTACCGAATGGGAGGTGGCTGCATAGATAATACAGATATATATACTGAGAGGTGGCTGTTCTGTGCAGAGCGTTAAACCCGTACTGTAGCATTATTATATTTAATATAATCTTGAATCACCATCGCAAGGCGTAATAACTTAAATATTATAACTTCTTCTTCTCTTTTTTTTTTTTTTTTTTATAAAAAAGTTACATAATTTAAGAACATCCGATCACGCCCAGGAGTTTGTCTTTGTAATATAAATTTCGATACCGCTATAATTTAAAAGTTAAAACCGTATTTTTTATTTTGCCGAGTTTTATTAGGCAAAAAAGTTTTAAGTCAATGATCAGTATTCAGTAGGTACAGAGTGCAAGAAAAAGCAAATAATTAATAAGTGGATCCTGGGTACTACACTAGGTATGGGCTCGGAATTAGAATGTTTACCGGAAAGCTTCTTTCAAAAGACACTTTACACATTCATCTAAGCCAATGTCACCATCCAATAATGTCAACATTGTTCATAAACAATGACAGTGCACAGTGACATGGCTGTAGAAGATATCGTTTTACAGCCTTTGTCAAATTTTCTGGCAAGGTTCTGATGAAGCAGACGAAAATCTCTGTAATAAGTCTATTAACTAATGAGATTGAAGTATTTACCTAAAGTCTAAGTCGAAGTAGAGCATTTTAGAATAAATTTTAAGGCGTCTACTGTTATAACTCATAACTGTGTCCGGCCCTGTGGTCGTCGACTCGTCGATAGTGTAATTATTGCATATTACAAATTACAATTATAATTACAATTACAATATGATTGAAATTCGAGAATATTGTGTTCTCGGTCCAGCAGGATAAATATTTATACACTTTATTATTCAAGATTAAGTGTCATTCTGTTATCGTATTTATCATTGCATTTATTTAGCATTAAAAATTTTAATCGTTGAAAACCAGTTGCATTCCGCGACGGGGGTCAGAAATCAGGTGTCAGAATACCTATCAGTTGAGGTAGCTCACGAATAGTACACTGATTTAACTGTTCTATATTATTTCGTTTTTAATAGGCTTATATTATTATTACATAATATATCTAATATGTAGGTACATAAAATTCTCGTATCACGGTGTGCGTAGTTGAACTCCTCTGAAACGGCTCAACCGATTTTTGTGGATCTTAGCGAGCATATCGGCTAGGGTTGAGAATGGGACAACATCTAATTTTTATATTGATGAGTGTAATTTTGAATAAATAATAGTAAAATGTTACAACTCGAGACTGACGGCGACCATTGTTTGTACGATGGGATAGCAATCATAGACGTTGTCATGGTGACATACTTACTAATTCACTTCAATAAAATAATATGGGCAAAATACTTTATATGGCAAAACAACATTTGCCGAGACATCTAGTTATGTTATAATAATAATATGTACCTATTATAATTTATAAGCGTTAAGACTTAAATATTATTTTACATATTTGTTGTGGATTTAATACACCCATGGCACCATTAACAATAAAACTTAAACAAAAAAGGGGCGCCTGAGGCTGCGCCTAGAACACTGGTATTGCGAAAGCGTGGTAAGGCTAGTAGTGATAAAGCCTACTACGCCTGATTTGGTTTCCTTCTTTATATTTTTTGTGAGAATAAATGTAAGCGCATCTGATAGTCTGTACGTCAAGACTTGAGGCTTTAAAATCTTTCAATCGAATAGTGAGTTAATAGGAACCAACAAGTAGCTGGCTTTTAAATCTATTTTTGATAGATATCCACTTTTGGATATTGCCTTGAAAGCCGTACGGTAATTTTCCAAATTAACATGTAAAATAGTTTAGAAATAAACTTACGAAGTAGTTTCAAATTGAAAATAATTTTTTAAAAACTTGTATTTAAAATATAATACAATATTTAATAGTTTGAAGAAAGGAAAATCTTTGAAATAAGGTAATCTTCGGTGGAGTTACACGAAGATATAGTTTTAAATTCTAATAATAATTTATTGATGTCATGATGACTGTATAATACATTAAGCCAGTGGCCCCCAACCTGTTGTTGTTTTTGGAACGAAGTTCCCTATTTATTTATTTTTTAAGCGGGCCACAACTTGTTTTGGTCTTGGTGTCGTGGGCCGCAACAAACATTTTTAGGTTTAAAAATAACGTTCAAAATCGATTTACTAGTGAACAAAAATAATTTACGAGTTACGACTTTCACGATGACTGCTGGTGGGCGTGAATTTCAAAATGCTTTAACATCACGTGGACCACAAATAAAGTTCCTGTGGGCCGCATGCGGCTCGCGGGCCGCAGGTTGGGGATAATAATTATAATAGTAACATCTATAAAATATGTATAAAAATAACTGTTAGCACTACGGCTGCGGTGTTGAGCATTTATTCGCCTCAACGTTCTTCGAACTCGAAGGGGGTTGATTGTAGCGTTACAATACTAGTGGCGCCAGCCGACAGTTACCACAGTCCACATCTCCCCCCCCCCTCCTTGACGGGTAACGGGAAGGGTTTGTCAGAGCCCGAAAAGTACCCGATTGATGATGGAATGTACTAATTTGTCTCTGAGAACAAATACTGGAATTATCCTGCGAAACCATAATAATCTCGGTCTGATATAACAAGGCTTATAATCTTGTCTTGTCTGATAGTATATTATCTGATAAGTCTGATAATAATTAATATCGAGATAAGTTAGATACTGGCGATAACTGATAGGTCTTATAATTTCGAGACTTTGTCAGGTGAAATCTATAATGATAATAATCGATCGAAATAGAATCGAGCTGCAACACTTATTAGCAGGAATGTTTTATAAGCAATAGCTTATCTTAATCGTCTTTGTGATCCTTTAAAATCATAATCTGGCGAACCCAACAAGGGTTCACCTAACGTCAGTAGAAGCTCTGGGTCTATCCGGATCTGGTCCGGTGCCGGTGGGTCAGAATCGACCGTTGGCACCTGGTTTAGGAGTGGGAAAACTTCTGGTTTATTCGTAACCTGATCGACCCGTATATCGGTCACTTCTAGTTATATTTCCCCGATAGTCTGGTCTTAGTGACCTAAAAAAAATTATTGGGGTAGTTATATTGTTCGTTATAATCGACTTATTTGTCACATAAATTAATATTATGTTACAAAAAATATTGAGGGTAGTAACTATCACGTTACGAAGATATTAAGTAAGTTTCGTTATACACTCGCGGTGTATCCCGAATCCCAACATTGGTGCAAAATTTATTTAATAATAATAGTTACATACCGTCAGACATAATAAATTATAATCGTAGTTCTATATTTAGAACAAAAGGTGTGCGGGACGCGCATTGGTTGTTAACTGATAAGACTCGCAGTCGATGTAGTTATTAGCTCGTATAAAACGGTAAAGATAATATTATAATAATTATGTAGTTCTATTTATAGAACAAAGAGCGCGGGGAACGCGCGGTAGTTGCTCATTTTTATTTTTAAACATTGTCGGAGACTCCCAGTTAATCCATACTTTATGTTGATTTAAAGAATAACAATATAGTATTTTAAATTTAACTAGTAATTAACTCGCAGTTAATCCTTTCAAACCAGCCAACATATATTATAGTTCTATTTTTAGATATAACATCGTCAGAGACTCGCAGTCAATTCCGATGCATAAGAATTGCGTTTAGAGACTCGCAGTCAATCCACACATTATGGCGGTTTATAAAATAACTCGCAGTTGATTCAGACAAACCGGCCAATATATAGTTATTTTTATAGAAAAGCTGAAAAAAACATCGTCAGAGACTCGCAGTCAATTCCGATGCATATAAATTGTGTTTAGAGACTCGCAGTCAATCCACACATTATGGCAGTTTATAAAATAACCTAATATAATTAAGTACTTGCGTCTTGCAGTAATTAACTTGCAGTTATTTCCCCCAATCGGACAAACGCATAGTTCTATTTATAGAATAGGTAAAACATCGTCAGAGACTCGCAGTCAATTCCGATGCATATAGATATAGATTGTGTAAAAGGACTCGCGGTCCAAACACACTGTACTTATTGACTCACAGTCGCAGTACATGCCGGTTAATTAAATAATTGCAGTAATCACCTGCAGATGTTTCCCCCAATCCGGCAAACATATAGTTCTATAATAATTATTATATTTATAGAACAGATGAAGCATACATAATATTATAGATTGTGCATAAAGACTCTCAGTCCAAACACATTGTACGTTTATTGATTCGCGGTCGCAGTACATGCCGGTTAGTATTGAATATAATTGGCTCGTCTTGGCCTCGGTAGTGCCTGCCGTTTATTTAAGTATTTAATAGTACTTACATGTATTTTCTTGTTACACGATAAAATAACACTGATTTTAATTACTTACAACACTGACTCAATCATCTTAATAAAATAACCAATTTTCGTCTGAGCGCTGCGCTTTGGCATGGTTACTTAGTATACGTGCACGCGTTGCCTCGCGTTAACAAAGAATGAGGCGCGTCTAGGAGCGAGTAACCGATGCGGGAAGATATTTTTTCAACTACCTACATACGTCTTTAAAAAACGCGATTGCCTAGCAGATAGACAAAGGACTACTTGGTTAATTAATATATCGAAGAATGAAGCGAAGAAATATAATTTGTATTATAAACAAAAAAGTTGACTAACCATCGTTCAGAAGACATAAGATTAAAATTTCTTTTTATACTTTAGATCTTAACTGCTATAGTTTCATTGGATTGGCGAAATGTGGAAAAAGTTATCTTTTATAACCGAAAATAAAGATTTTATAAGAAAAATGAACACGACGTAACAATGTTAATATTAGATACTCAAAGTTCAAATACTAATATGTATCGCTGCACAAAAAAAATGGCGCGCGTTTTCCATCTCCGATATCAAAGGGGAACGAGAGTAGGGACGCAAAATGTGCAAACAATTAGTATGAGGTTTTTGTGCTCATAGGGCACCCACAATGGCACTTTACGGTGACGACAGTTCGCTCCCATTTTAAAAATGCACCGGCCTATTATGCGCCGCACTCTACATCTGCTACATTCGCACCGTGTCAATTTTAGTTACCAAACAACGTTTTTCGATTGCGTTCGGTTCGTAATGTTTGCCACAAACGTCCGATATCAGGATAGATAACAATGGACTCGGTTGGGACGTCAAAGACATTTTTTTACGCAAATTGTTGTTCCAGTGTTCGTCATGCGGAAGTATGTCTGAAATCTGAATATTTATCCGACTGTCTGTAACCTCGTCAGGCTAAAACAGCTGAACTAGTTTTCATGAAATTCAGTGTGTAAATATTTTAAGTTTGGCAGAACATATTTATTGCAGAAAAAATTTAGTTTCCGCCTTTTAAACTTATTTCAGTACAACGAAGTTACACATTTTATAGATTGGAAACATTTTTAAGGATTTTAAAATCGTGTAAAAACAAACCATCATCTTTATCATAGAGTAATAAATAGTATTAAGCTTGAAATACTTTGGGATCCTGGCCCAGTGGCAATTTAGAATACTTTTCCCTCTACTTATTGTTTAATATTGTTCGAAATAATGTTTGAAAATAATATTTTTCAATCGGATTAATGTTCAGATCAAACAATAGAGTTTCGGGGAAAACACAACGGGTTTTTCTAATTGGATTATACGAAGTACTTACTTAAGAGTTTCTCTTCAAACTTTTTTGTTGTAATTGACTAAGATTTTATCAAGGCTATTAAAATTTATTATAGTATTAGGCATTAGCATACATTTCATCAGCTGATAGGTTATACAGCATGACTGGTGAGACAATACCGATACTTATAGAGAGTACTCTGTACTCGATTCTCATTATAATTATGTAATAAAATTAGGGTCTTAATTTATTTCCGAATTTCCCAAAAATAAATGAATCATGGATACTAGGTAAATTACGCGGCTAGGCAAATAAGCATACTATGCGGCCGGTGCAGAGGCGTGCGCTACCAAAGAAACACCACACAACTACCCCTCCCGCTCGCGGTGTCCATGCGTTGGGTAAATAATTATTTAACTTTAAGCTACATTTACTCAGTGATCAATTGATATTATTTTTTTATATTATTTTTTTCCAACTAATATAATAGCCAAATATCACCTCCTCGAGTATTGAACATGTCTCACCAGTCACGCAGTATAATTATAGTTATTACACTGTTTTCGCGCTAGAGGCAGCACCATCATAGGCAGTAAACAAAAAGTTTTGTTACACGTTTGACAACGTTTCTGACAATATTCTGATATGACGGGTGCAGACTGCAGCATGTCAGATTTTGGACAGTTTATTAGGGTTCCGTACCCAAAGGGTAAAAACGGGACCCTATTACTAAGACTTCGTTGTCTGTCCGTCTGTCCATCTGTATGTCACCAGGCTGTAACTCAAGAACGGTAATAAAATAAATAAAATAAAATAAAATAAAATAAAATCATTTATTTCGGGCTTCTAAGACCCATAACATTACATTAATAGCCAGAGAGTTGAAATTTTCACAGATTCTGTATATCAGTTACCGCTATAACAACAAATACTAAAAACAAAATGAAATTAATATTTAAGGGGGGTTCCCATACAACAAGCGTGATTTTTTCGGCCTTTTTTGCTCTATATCAATAATAGCAACAGGTAGGTACTTTAATTTTTCACACAATCCTTAGATTTATGTTTAATTTAATATTTAATAATATTGATATAAAATAAAAAATTAAGAGGGGCTCCCATACAAAAAACACAAATTTTGCCCTAATTTTTCTCTATAATGGTACGGAACCCTTTATGCGCGAGTCCGACTCGCACTTGGCTGATTATTTATAACTGTAGACATCAGTAGCTCCCTCTGCTCCGACCTCTGCGTAATATTTTTATTTTATAAAATAAACAAGCATAGTAAATTTTAACAAATATCAGAACTACCTAAATTATATATTATATTTTTAGCAAAAGCACTTGCTTGTTTTATGTTTATGTTCATTAAAAAATGCAGAACATTATTTTCTAAAATTATTTCTGATACATCGAACCCTAAAATACGTATAAAGTGAATATCTATCTAGGGAAAATCTAAGTAACTAGATATTATTATGTAAGAAACTCCTCAACTCTTACAATAACGTTAAAATGTAGCGATATTAATAAAAATGTTGAGAGACGAGTATTCTAGTTAACTTTTTTCTGTCTCAATAAGAACCTGTAACTTATTCAACAAAAATACGTAACGTCTTGTTACGAATTCAACTTTTATTTTTCATTTAAACATAAGCGCTAGGAGGATGCTACGTATTGGATCTCATGCATTTAAATTTAGAATTAGTGAAAAGCTTGGCCTGGCCGCAACCGACTTTTCTAAGGTGAGGGGACCTCTTTTAAATTCTCCTTAATACCTCTTCCATTGAAAACATGATTGATTAAATAGCCTTCGTTAGGCCATCTGCATCAATTCTGTCGAAAAAAATACTTTAAAGATGATTGGATTTTAATCCCTTTAAAAGGGTACAGGTGATTATTTTTTAAATATAGCTGGATTAGACGTTAATTATTTTCAATTCTGAAATTCCATTTAAAAACAAAATTGAAGTTTCCTGAAATTTTCCATGCGAAAAAGTTGTTTTTCTAAGGCTTTTGAACATACCTACTCGCCCTAGTGCCCAGAAATAATTTCATAATTGAAGACATGAGTGGAAGAACACGATAACTAACATTTTGTAATATACGGACAATTTTGTCTCTTATAATTTTAACAATCTTAGAAAATCTACTTCATCACCTGGCTAATATATCTGGCTACACATAAAATGCAATTTTTTTTTATTTCAAATGATTTTTTCACCCTTAAAGCCTCGATTTATGCAAATAAATGACAATTTTTTGGGTTCCGTAGCCAAAATGGCAAAAAAGGAACCCTTATAGATTCGTCATGTCTGTCTGTCTGTCTGTCTGTCTGTCTGTCTGTCCGTCCGTCCGTATGTCACAGCCACTTTTCTCCGAAACTATTAGAGCTATACTATTGAAACTTGGTAAGTAGATGTAGTCTGTGAACCGCATTAAGATTTTGATGCAAAAATGGAAAAATTTTTAAAAATTTTAGGGGTCCCCATAGGTACAACTGAAACAAAAAAAAATTTTAATCTAACCTATGCGTGTGGGGTATTTATGGATAAGTCTTCAAAAATCATATTGAGGTTTCTCATATCATTTTTTCCTAACCTGAATAGTTTGCGAGAGAGACTCTTTCAAAGTGGTAAAATGTGTGTCCCCCCCCTCTAATTTCTAAAGTAGGGGCATGATAATTCTAAGAAAAATGTATGATGTAGATTACTATAAAAACTACCAACCAAAATTGGTTTGAACAGTAGTTTTTTTATACGTCATAAAAATGGTAAACCTTAATCAAAATTTCATTAAATCGACTGAAATATAAAAATAAATCAAAAACCTTTTAATTTCATAAAAATAAAACTTATTCTTCACAATTAATTTTATTAACACTTCATGCCAACTCGCACTTGGCCGCTTTTTTTTGTTACTTATATTGTGTTCTTCCACTAACGTCTTCCGTTTTATTTGAAAAAAATACTTTTCTGGACCTTTTGGTATTAAAGGATTCTGTAGACCTTCAGAAAGGTCTGTGTATTAAAGGATTTATATATTTTAATAATATTATGAGTATTATTTTACAATTTTCTAAAAAGGAAATATTATATTAATTCCAAAAAACACAAAATGGCACTACACAAAAAATATTTGTTTGCATAAAAAACAACCACTTATATTAGTGTGGCAGTGATACAAAGACTTAACTTTGATATTGAGTCATCGAAAGCATCGATTTAAAACAGTTTTAAACCCTTCATATTTCAAGTAGGCTCAAAGCATGCACTTTACACCGTTCGAAACTTTGCAATTTTAAAGCCAAGTAAAGAATTTTTTGTTCAGATTAATCCTTGGCAATTTCGAAGCGTGATTTTTTAAATGTAATGTAGAGATTTTATTTTCTTTCAAAATTTTTCTCGCTTGAAATCTTAAAGGATACAAAAGCCACCTGTAATCCCAGCGAAGAGGGAAGTTCAAAATATTAATTCCGAACGCGAAAAGTAATCCATAATAGGAGTCCCCGAATTCATTGTGATTCCAATTTTTTATCGGCTGACAAGGGTCGCCAATAGCAATCAGCATATCTTACCTTAGCCGTGACACATAAATAATCTACCCCCAAGACAAGCCGCCATTTTGTCGTCGAAAAAATGTAACGCGGAATGGCGCTCCGAGGTTCGTTATGTTTTGTGGGTCTCGGGGGAACACCTCATAGGATGCTACTAAGCATGAATGTTTTAGCGACTGTACTGATTTGTTAGTACTAAACGTTTTGTTCTGGTTGAATTTGTTTCTTGGTTTGTAAGTATTGTGCGATAGGAATTAAATATAGAGAGTAAAACGTGGGAGAAGATTTGAAAAGTCAAAAGTTTTTGTATTCTTACCTTAAGATTTACTGTTTTTTTTTTGTTAAATATCATGTTAAAAGTAACAACGATTACATGGCATAAAAATGTAGAGAGAAAAATAAAAGGATAACAGCTGAATGTTGATATTACTTCGATAAACTCACAAAAATATTTCAGTGAAATAAACACAAGGGATGTGAAATATAACGAGTGTAAGAACGAACGTAATATTTACTTAACATATATTTTAAAAAGCAAAATGACGTATTTCAACGAATGCAAAAAGTATATTTCAGATTGTATGAAAATTTTAAAATTATAGAAGAACCGTGAGGTTTATTACATTCATTTTTCAGAATTTTTGCGTTGCATTGTTTAAAAAAGAAACTTTAATTTATATGATTTGACCTATTGCTATACCATCACACAATTCACTTAGCATAATATTTTCTATCAAATTCAAAAGAGGATCATGAGAATCATGACGCAGGTATTCTTATGTTTCTTTAATAAAAAAAAATAGTTACAATAAGTTCTTACCTTTTGTGCTCTCCACAGCATAATCCATCCGCCAGAGTAGAAAAGATACGTACACAGTTAGAAGCATTTTGTTTTTATAGGGGAAACACTTATGGTAACACAACATAACTACCGATTTTGGCACTAATGCCCTTCGCAAATGAGTTTCGTAACATTAGAGCGATTTACATAAAAAAAACTTGATGTTTCATCAGTTTCATCCAGTTTCGTAGTATGTTTCAATTTAACTAATTTATATCAAGAATTTTATGCTTATGAATCATTTTAAGTTAAATTAATCATTTTAGTTTATATATTTTTTAATTAAATTAAAATTTTCACTCCCCGACTCGGCACAACCTGAAACAAAATATATATTTTTAATTAGGGGAAACTGCATGGGATTTTAAGGGCGGCAAACGAGTGTGCGCATGACTGCAGGCTTTAATTAATTTTGTACTTGCTACCTTGAAATATGCAAAATTTAACAATCAAGTCGTGATGAAAAAAATTCTACACAGCATTTTCTAGAATTTAGTGTTCTTCTTGTGCTCAAAGAAAAATAGCCTTATTATCATTTCCCGGTGTCTTATGTGACACGTCCTCCTCCTCCGCTGACTCCTTCGCTCCCTTTAGGAACAAAGATGCAAGAAACATAATATGATATTATTATAATAAATGCTTTTTCTTCCGATAAAAAAGCAATCGTTTTGTTTTTTTTTTTTTTGAAGTACTTCTTGCACAATTTGGTCGAGTGATGCTCAAACACTGCCAACACATCATTATCTTGATATAGCCTGAAAAAATAACGTAGGTGCAAAGAACGACTATTTTGAAATGAAATCCTTGTTAGAACTCATTAAAAATCTATAGATCGATATCACGTAGCAGTTTACTCACTTTACCCAAAGTGTTTAAACTGCACAAATAGTTTCAGTTTAACGTAAACACCGAATGGAATTTCAATTTTCAGGCCATTCAGAGGCATAAACTTGTGAGGGCTTATGAGCTCGCTCTGTATCCATAGAATTAGGTCTGGACTAAACTATTTGCTATTATTAGTAGTCGTAGTCTAAAGCTGTAAATAATAATTGTTATTTTATAACCTTACTAGAAAACCAAAATGGTAGCGATTTTTCAAATTTATTATAGGTTTTAAACTTATCACTTTCGTAAGACTGATATTTTGAGCCTTCTTTTGGGGTTAATTTGTGACGATTTGGGCTAAACATACCATAATTTTCACAATCATATGTATTTATCAAAATTTTCCTGCATCAGAATTTAGATCCTCCTACAATATTCCAAGTTACTTTTGTAAGTATGTATATAAAAATTATATTTCTTGTAATTATTTGTTACATAATTAAAAAAAAATATATTAAAGACAGCTTCGCAATCATGGTTATATTATCCATCAAGGCCAAACGTGCCTTTACAAAATATCCATCAAACATAATATCACAGTGATCCTGAATAAACATTACAACTAATTTGGAACTATAACCATACTTCAACTGCGACACGGGTTGATCGCTTTATACTCGTATAAACAAGAACGAATTGCTTAAAATAAATACCCATTTATGATACTGTGTACATGACCACTGACAATTTCGCAGCCATGTTTACTGTGAGCGTTCCGAAATTTAACCCACTAAACTGGCCAGGGCTAATGAAGTATTAAATCCTACATCTAATTTTACAGGCGTGCCACTAGTGAGAGAAATATGATATCCCAATTCCCAACGATGACAATAACATAATCAATGCACTGGTAATTATATATTTCAAAATGAATGGCGTCGATTCTAGACGCTACATCATTAGCGCTGCCCATTATACTGGCTTACATTTAGGAACTTTCCCACTTAACTGTGAAATCATTTTAGAGCAGTTGATTTTGTGTTGGTCAAACCACATTATATCGGTTGCAAGTAATTGGGCCAATGTATTTTTGTAAACAAATTGTTATTGATAATCGGATTTTATCACAAAATATTGGAATTTTTTATCACAAACGAAAGATTCCAAGAACCAACTTTCAATTTGTAGCCAACAAAATATTACAACTCAATTTGGTACTGTTTAAAAGAGTATAAACATGAGATTGCGGAATGCCTCGAATAAAAGGGTTAAGGCTGTAAGGAGTTGTTGATACCACGAAACACTTATATAAGGCTGGGACTACACAAGCCGGAATTCCAAAATTGTGGGATACTTTCCCACTAAGGCCAACTTACACCAGTCTGGGTTAAAGTTAACCTTGGGGCTTATTACGAAATTTCAGATATTTTTCATATTTCTGAAAAAAGCATAGTAATCTCACACTGACCTATCTTTATATTTTATTTAATTATTTCGGACATACGATGCCCATATTAACTCCCATTTTTGCAAGGGGTCTAAGAATTTTACTTGTGAAACTAAAATAAGAGCACAAAAACAAACATTCAAATATCGAACTGTTTTTAATATTGAAATTTGAGTCAAAATTCGATTTGGGAAAGACTGAGTGTAATATTATTGTTTTCCCACAACTTCGGAATTCTGGCGCGTGTAGTTCAAGCCTTATACTGATATGCGGAGACAATGTTTTGATATTATGAAATGTAGACAATAAGATTATTGTATTCTCTATCTACGAGTACATCAGCTTTCAATTTCACGAATTTATCAGAGTAATACAGTGTCATTGTATAAAATAGGAGTTTTTCGTTGTTTTTCAACAAATTGTACACCTAAAATCTAAACGAAAATTCCTAATAGGATTCAGGCTATGATTCAGGACATGACGTGTTGATGTTTTAAAACGTAGTGATTATATTCTCTTTGTTTCAAACGATTGTTCTGAGGAGTTTAACTAAAAGTTATAAACAAAAGTTTTCATGTGTTTTTGTTATTTCTTCACATCAAAACTGAAAGGGTTGACATATTATATATATTTTTTGTACCTGTAACTAATTTTTAAGGTTAATAGCAGAGTAAACAGAACTAACGAGTAGGCCGACTCAGAGATCTCGATATTATGTTTGACGTAGTTCATACGCGCGTCGTACCAATGCGTTATTAAGCATTGTGAAACATTGTTCAGAATCAGAATCAGAATCGTTTATTTCAGGAAATTGGTTATAAGGTGTTATAATTTATAGTCATGTATCACAATTTCAGCTTTTGGGGCGTAGAAATAGTAAAATTTAAATTAAGATTGTCATTAATCAGGCATTTTAACCAAATACTTATGCAAAAAAAAATATACATTAGAATAATTAATTAAGTATTGACACTCACGCCGGACTCGCGTATATATTCGCCCATTAAATGAGTAAAATAACGAAGGAGTACCTCGACTTCAAACAAATTTTGTTTGAAGTCGAGGTACTCCTTGGTTCTGTCTACTCTGTTAATAGGCTGAGACTTTTCAGGAACAGCTGATTTTTTAAATTAAGTTGTAAAGTTGCTTATTCCTAGCAGTCTATTCATTTAGCAAAGTCTCGAAACGTAATAATCATGTACCCTATAATGCTTAGGAATATTGTGGTAATCGAGATCTCTGCCATCAGACGATTCGCTTGCATTCTTATCTTTTCAATTTAACGCAAGCCATGTGAACCAGCTAGTAAACCGTTGTACGTTCGCAGGTCTTATTTACTAGCTTAATCTAGATCACAGATTCCCAACCTGTATGGTACCCGAGATAGTTAGACGTCAAGGATCGGATGTAAGTATTGTTGTCAGTTAATAAAAGTTGTAAAAAATAAATATTTTAGCATGCGTACCTATTGGTAATTTTTACTATTGAGCATGGACCAATCATCTATTGAGTAATCTTTTACCTCCTTGCTAATAAAAAAATATTCACAGCAGATAACTATACAATCTGCTTTTTTTGTCTGGAATAAATTAATAGAGGCCGAACATTGTTTTATAGGCGCCATTAAAGTTAGTCTTTTTCAATGTTTTACTGTTATTTAACCTACTCACTATAAAAAAGACGTGTTTTCTTCGTCAGGGACAAAATGTTGAGGTTAAAACTTACTTTACCGAGCAAATTTATTCAATCATTGCATCGACTAGCTGGTACGTAGCATGCAAGTATTAAAATAAGATTTTTTATTTATTTTGCATTGAAATGCGTAATAATCTATGAGGGAAGAGGGGGGTGCAAAGGGCCGCAATGAAATATAGGTTGGGAAACCCTGATCTACAACGTAAAGCGTATCTTACCTTGCTGTAATCTATGGCTCCTTTGTGTTCGGGAAAGTACAAATGTTTCTTCTAGATATTTATGCTATCTACTAAAAGTTGAGGCAGTATTTTTTGGTATTTTAATACTGAAGTACTCTGTACAATTGCATACCGCCGGGTTTAGTATAAAATTTAGTATAACATTATTTTTCTCCATCAAATAACTCTTTTTAATTTTAGCACTTTCACATAAAATCATTATTTACGAAAAAGTTAAATTGACAACGTTTATATTTCTTCGTCTCAGTAACTTTTATCGACGCTTGTTAGAAACAAGTACAACTTAACAGTTAAAAGAAAATAATTGTCATGAAAGTAGAAATTACGATAACAGTAAAGTTTTTATACGGCGTATTTCGGCGCGCCTTGCGCTTGCTATAAAACTTGGAAATAATTGTCTACACCGCGCATTGAATCGTCAACACCGACCATTAAGTCTGTTCCTCCCTTAATGATCTTATATAATTGCTTTTTAAAATAACGTATTGTTTACTAGGAGAGCCCCTAGCCGTTTTCTTTATCGCTTCTTTATAACTCCGATCAAAATGTATGGAATTGACATTACACTAGTCAACCATCAACTTCATAATATCGAACGCTTATGTCTTTAGATACTCTATTGTATCTACAAAGAAGCGATAAAGAAACTTTCTTGGCTAAAGGCTCTCGCTTCTAATAGAGATAAAAAGAGATACCTGAGTAACTTGCTACTGGCTTTTAAAAAATCTACGTTTTATAAGTTATAGAAATTTCAAAACTCAGGTAAGTACATACTTTAAGTGCTCACGCACACAATAATATGTGTATGAAACTAAGCTACTTTTATCGTATTAACTCATCTGAATTGGTTTAAATTGTTTCTATTTTCGTCATCCGCTTTTATAAAATATGATCTCACATCGGTCATAGATAAAATAGATTTCTTTATCGTGACTTCAAAGAATAAATAATCCGTTGTTTATTAAAAAAAAATATCTCAAATTAGGATGATTAATAATATTATGTAATTGTTGTTACCAAGATTCAACTTTTGTGTTATAACGCCCATAGAATTAGTAGATTCAATGCGTCTTTTCATTCAACAATGCATCGATTCATTAAATAATACATCAATCGTCGCTGCAATCATATTTATTATTATCTAGTCCCAAACAAAAATAAAGGGCGATTCCCAGGGGAGCTATTCCCGTCGCACGTTCTCAGAAAGGTAATTAACTCTTTATGTTCGAGACATCTGTTTACATTGGCTACGAGTTATTTCACCCGAACCGTTGACGAATTTATCTTAAATGAATGAACAGACGGAATCCAATGTTCGTATAATACCTACTTAATGAAATGAATAGAGTATAATATTGATAAGTCATCAATAAAATAATTTATTTAGATGTTAGACAGTAGAATAAAGTTCAACGAAAAATGGCAAGTTTTGTTAATAAAAGTATGTGCTTCGTCAATTTTACATATTATACTTAAATTTATCTTAAGTACCCCTGATTCTGCTATTGTAATCTAACAGTATAATTATACAGCTTCGAAGATGGAACGAGTGCAGAGAAAATAAAAAAAATAGAAAAAATTCTAACATTTGATTTCATATTTAAAAAAACGGCCAAGTGCGAGTCACGAAGGGTTCCGTACCGTCATGGAGCAAAAAATTGTGTTTTTGTATGGCCCCCCTTAATTATTTATTTTATTTTAATTTTATTATTAAGTTTGTTGTAAGGAAGTCCCCCTTAAATATTAATATTATTTTGTTGTTTTTAGTATTTCTTGTTATAGCGGCAACAGATATACACAATTTGTGAAAATTTCTCAAGTCTATCTATAGCGGTTCTTGAGATAGATTCAGCCTGGCGACAGACAGACACACAGACAATGAAGTCTTAGTAATACGGTCCCGTTTTTACCCTTTTGGTACGGAACCCTAAAAAAAGATAAGATTACTTTTTAAAAAGACCTAAAAACTTTAAAAAGTCCGACTCAAATGTAAAATCTCATTTATTAGCAAATTAAAAGTGATAACGTACAATTCACACGTAAATAAACGTAAACGAAATTGTATACGGTCTGCAGACGGTTGTACGTTTTCAAAAGACTAAGCGGGCTTTGAAGTTACGGTAAGCTGCAGCTTAAAATAGCGCCCAAGAATATAATTAAATGGAAGCAATATAATATTAATGGGTAAATGAATTGAATTTAAAATGTCATTTTGACATTAGCACTTGGTGTTTTGTTTAGTTTAAATTAAATTATTATTTTATTTGAATTCCTTCATAATTATACGTGGGAGAGCCATGCTTCGACACGAATGGGCCGGCTCTGCCGGAGAAATACCACGTTCTCACAGAAAACCGGCGTGAAACAGTGCTTGCGCTGTGTTTCGCCGAGTGAGTGAGTTTACCGGAGGCCCGATTCCCCACCCTAATTCCTTTCCTACCCTCCCCTAATCCTTCCCTTCCCATCCCTACCCTCCCCTATTACCCTATTCTCTCTTAAAGGGCCGGCAACGCACCTGCAGCTCTTCTGATGCTGCGAGTGTCCATGGGCGACGGAAGTTGCTTTCCATCAGGTGACCCGTTTGCTCGTTTGCCCCCTTATTTCATAAAAAAATTATAATAATTATTGATATCCCTGATAAATTACAAAACAAGTCATTTTCTGAATGCTCCAACCGGAGAATTAGCAGGTCGGATGTCTGTCAGTTAATGTCATTAAAATAAGATTCATATTTAGCGCGCCTTGTACAGTGGCGGTTACGACGCTCGCCGCGTTCTTGATATGGCGAAAATGTATGAAAAAATTTGAGAAATTTTCTTATTTTTCTTATAACTGGAAAAGTTGTTTATTTTTATATAAAATTTTTAACGGACTTTATAGAGGACTAAATAAGCAACAATTTTTTTGAATATTTATTTTCCTCAGTTCAGTATTATTAGATATTAAGGTACCTAATCAGACCATTTTTCATATTTTGCGATTATTGTGATGTACTATTACGTATTTTATGTGAAAATTTTGTATGCGGCTATAGAATTTTTATGGTACAGTCGTGGAGATGAATATATTATCTTTCATTTGAAACCAAAATATCCTCGCAGTTTGACTCCTAATTCTTTAATAGGGTACCGGAAAATCACTGATATTTGTAATAGCGTCCTTAAAAGTTAATTTAAATAACTTAGCTTATGCTTTGAATAACATTTGGCATATTACATGCTTCATACTACCTTTAGATGACGCCCGCAACTCCGTTGCGCCAAAATTCGTTTATCGCGTGGGAACCGTACATTTTTTATAATAAAAAGTACCTATTAGCTATGTCCTTTCCCGGGACTCAAAGTATCTTCATGCATTAGCAAAAATCGATTCAGCGGTTCCGGTATTTAAATATATTGTAACAAACAGACAGACACACTTTTGCATTTAAAATACTATGGGCCTGTTTCACCACTTCCTGATAAAGTGCCTGATAGGCTATTCACAACTTTTTTGACAGATTCTCCATACTCGATCTGTCAATTTAATTAGTGGATAGCCTTTTCGGCAATTATCAGGAAGTGGTGAAAGGCCCTTATTAGTAAGATTTTAATAACGTAATGATATCGCAAACATTCTACACAAATAGTAAGCGATTGCAATCGAAAATTCTCGACCTAAAAACGTTGTCCAAATTGCATAAAACAGTACAAAACTACAACCATCCAAAATCACTTTGGCTCTAATTTACTGGGCTGTCACGTCAATGAGAAATGTAGGTTCACTTCGTAACAATTTACTGGCGAAACAAAAACGTAACGAACGCAGTAAGCCCCGAGACCTAACATATTTCACCGACCGCACTCAATTCGTTTTCTTGTCTTATCTACGCTGAGAGTCGACTGGAAAAGGGTACTTTTAGAGTTCTGTACCTGATTTTTTAAGAGAACGAGCCATACTAGTATTATACTCGTAAATGCGATATTTCTGTCTGTTTGTCTGTTACCTTTTTACGCCCAAAACGCTGAACCGATTTTGCAGAGTTTTTGGTACGGAGACACTTTGGGTCCCGCAGGCTTAGCTTATCAATAGTAGAAATGGGAAGAAGATCGACATACTGACAGATTTTATCGATAAAATGGCGGATTTACATTGTCTAATTGTCACTTTGTCTATGGTTCCGTAGAAAGAAACCGTTTTTATGGTGACCATGCTTCGCCTGTTGGGCAAAGGACTTAGGTTACTATTTATCCCGAAAAATGTAAGGTTTCCGCGCGATAAAAGAACTTCTGCGCAAAGGCGTTGCGGGCGTCGTATTCTAGTTTTACTATATTTCATTTAGGGCCTGTTTCACCTTTTCCTGATAAGTGCCAGATAGGCTATCCACCACTTAACATGACAGATAGAGTATATCAAACTCAACTCAGTTCTGTCAAATAAGTTGTGGATAGCCTATTCGGCACTTTATCAGGAAGTGGTGAAACAGGCCCTTAGGGTCAATTTATACTAGCAGAGTCAAAGCGCATCGAAGCGAATTACCAAAACTGAACATAACAAATTCAACCTTAACTTCAAAGCGTTAACGCACACATCACTATACTACCCTTACATGTATCCAACGGGTTATCTCTTAGGTACCTTGGGTTACCAATCTCTAGAGGTCCGACGAGGTGTAGACCTTAAACTATTTGAAGCACCGTTCTAGCCGTCGGCCAAAATTATTCGCGCTGCCGACATGTCGGACTGTCGCAAGAGCTGAGTCCCCGCTGTACCGAGCCCTAAATTTGCTCAACGCCCTTCTGTCGGCCAATCCTGAGTGTGATGTGTTTGCTGATAAGTGAATGGATGTGAAGAGAGTATGTATAAAATTTTGTGAAAATAAGTATGAAAGGGTCTCATCTAGTATTATTTAATTTGTGTAATTTTTTAACTGTTTTTGTACTTTTTATAATGACAATGTTACCATTAATTATTTTAAGTTAAGATAGTTGTAGTTAATTATTGTAATTGGGGGAACTCGTTTTAATTAACTTTAAATAAATAAATAAATAAATCACTTCTGAGAAGTTAAAAAGGCGCGCGCATTCGCGCACATTCGCGCTAATGCACCCGACCGACGCTGATTGGTCTCGCAGAAGTAATGTGTGTTATTCTCTGGAGTTAAGGTTGAATTTTCTTTGTTCAGTTTTTGGTAATTCACTTCGATGCGCTTCGACTCTGCGCTAGTATAAATTGACCCTTACTCAGTTTAACTCAACAGCCGCGACTGATGTAGCAATGTAAAGTAACATCAAAAGAAAGACCAAATAGAATCATCTGTCCATTCCCTGTATCACTACAAAGACCCGTCTCAGATTTCAACGTCACTGAGCAGTCAGTAGTTTTCGTCTCGAGAGACGTTCAAGTAATAAGATACTTTCTATTTGTGGGCGCAGGAGTTACCTGTCTTCGGCTATTCGCTTGTTACAAGTGTCGGCGTTTGTTTAAGGCTTCGGTCTCGAAATCAGCGGGCAGCGGGGCTTGAGCGGCGGCGGCGCGTTATAATATTGTATAGATTTAAATGGACAGGCATCGAAAACCACGGTGCTCTTCGTACTAGATGGCTTATCCATATAAATCTATACATTGGAACGCGCCGCTCCTGCCCCGCTGCCCGCTGATACGAGACTGAAGCCTAATAATTCCCCTATAAGGGTGCGTTTCCACTGACGCGAAGCGGGGCGGAGAGGAGCTTAGCGGTGCCTGAATTGACCAATCGTGCTATTCCAGCGGAATAGAAGCAAAACGGAGCGGAGATTTCGAGCATGGTGATTGGTCAATTCGGCACCGCTAAGCTCCTCTCCGCCCCACTCCGCGTCAATGGAAACGCACCCTTACACTCGTCTCGTCTACAACGAAGGTGCTGAAAACTGGTGTTGCCAGTCCGAAACTCGTAGCTTTCCGATCCATGACATAAAATGTTACCTATTATTATTCCTACAAGTTCCTTTTAATGCAGATTTCAAAACAATGCTTTCAGAGAGATTTGATATGAAAGAAAACGTTATTTGCATCAATTGTATTAAAATGATATTATTTAATAGCCCTAGCAACGCCACAATGCACCTCCTTACATCAATAACATAAGATACTACAATATATTTTGTAACGTCTTATCCACAGCTCATGATTATTAGAAAGTTTTAAATTGAATTCATAATAAATTTTTTTCAAGGATGCTTTGAATTCCAGGAAAGACAATAAATCCTGCAAAACCAATAGCCTTCAGTCCGTCCGTAATCAGTCAAACAACGCTAACGTTTTCTCCTATTACCATTAATTTTTTTACGGTAATCTAGCATTGTCAAAACAATACGGCGGGTTTTTGGAAGAAATTAAATACTTGATTATACTTGTTATACTTTTCACATCGTTAAAATCATATAATTAGCGGATTTCACGAAAGTGAACAAATTTAAACAAGATGAGAGATGTTTTTTTGAATTAATTGTTATCGGAACCTTGCTGAAGTGGGGCTGAAGAACATTATTACAGAAATGAGGATACGAGATGCTTAATTATTAAATTATTATTTTGTAACGAATCCCGTGTCTGATTGAGGGCATGGTGACAGTGATAATTTATTGGCTGAGCTTAACATGTCCATGTTCATAACATTGTTATCTACGGAACCCTAAAACGGAACCCTCACCAGCTGATTTTTTGTATATTGATAGGTTAATATTTATATAATTTAACAGTAACATTGTCCTACAAAATATAGAACAATCGAAAGAGAATTGTTGTTCGTCTTATCAAAATGAAGCTACTCACGAAAATTAGCTAGATAGTAATTATAATCAAATGAAAAATTAATGTTGTAGAGAACCACTATTAGCAATTATTGTAAGTATTAGGAGCGCAAAATTAAGACCCTACAATAATATACAAGAACGAAATAAAAGATCACATGACTTACCTACTTTAATATTTATAATGCAGTTCAATATTTTACGAATAATTTTTAAAGTACACTCTTAAGGGGCCGGGGTACCCTCGAAATTCTCATACATACTTAATACCAAAATCATTTTCTCATACGAAAATATTTAACATTTTTGAGTTATTTTTCAGCTTAAAATAGTAATTACCTAGGTTCCTACACAAAATTTTTCTAAAAAATTTTTAAACTAAAAAATATTTTTAGAGTTAAATATTTTTTTGTAAACATACATTAAAACACTAAAAAATAGAGAAACACAAAAAATATATAAATAAATAGTAAATTTACTACAAAATATTTAAACTAAAAAATATTTTGTAGTATTTAAATATTATGTAGTAAATTTACTATTTATTGATATATTTTTTGTGTTTTACTCTATTTTTTAGTGTTTTAATATTTAGTAGTAATAAAAAAATAAAAAATATTTTACAAAAAAAAAATTTTAGTTTAAATATTTTTTACAAAAATTTTGTGCAGGAATCTACTATTTGAAGCTGAAAAATAACTCAAAAATGTTAAATATTTTCGTATGAGAAAATGATTTTGGTATTATGTATGTATGAGAATTTTGAGGGTACCCCGGCTTAAGTTTGGACAGCAAAAAATATAAAATATTTCACATTATATTAATTATACACATTTTCACCTCTCAGATGTACGGAAAAGCCCACTTAGCGGCACATTCATCAATATGTAACAAACCTTTTAGTACAATACATTCCACTATCCCCGCATAATAAATTTTACCAATGTTCTTCCGTATCTATTTTTCGCGTCATTAGACTAACGCAACATCAAAGAAGAATGGTTTATGTTCCAGTTTTTGTGGTGATTTAGGCATATCAAACGAATCTGTCGCTTAGAATTTCTTTTCGAATTTCGAAAATCTTTTAAAATTGTAATTCGATAGATCAAAGTTTTTTTTTAATCCGTAGAATTATAGATGCTCAGAATTCAGAGATTGGACATTATCTAATATTGATGGTTATATTTTTGGAAACATTACAATATAAGTTCTTATCTTCGACCGATTCTTCTATAACAGTAAAGGACAAAGTGTTACAAATTGTGTTATTAATTATTTTGTATCAATCATTTATTTATTTTAATATTATGAACAATAAATCAATAATTATGTATATATTACCACGAAGGTAAGAGGAAGCCTATGTTCACCAGTGGACTGCGATAGTCTGATGATGATGGCATCTACAAGAGTATTTTGTGGGAATATGAGTGAGTAATCTTTAACTGTCTTCTAAATACGCACCTAAAAAACCTTCGATAGAGCGATGCAGAACTGTGGCGCCATTTATACCGAAACACTTGCAAAGAAGTTGAAATCGCCAACAACAGCAATCGCTAACACGTAATATTCCCATCACCTTGCACACGATCAATCAAAGACTTCAATAGACCTCGCCTTGCCGTTGTCCCATTGTTGGGCAAATATGAAAAAGCCGGGCTCCCGTTATGAATATGTTTTCAAGTTTTGTATGGCTTTTCAAAATGGATACTTTTAGAGGATCTACGGTTGAACATAATATTTCAGTGACGTATAATAGAAAGATAGATACACTATACATATTATAACAGTTGTTTATAAGTACAAGTTAAATTACATGTAAATGATTATTGTAAAATCTGATATTAAGAGGGTGACTAAAGCAAAAAATCAAACATCGTTCTTCTCTCTTCACACTCACCCCCGTCTTTCATAATATACCAGGTGAAAAAGGACGACGCGGAATCTTCGCCAAGTTAGTTTTTTCTAACTCGATAAATATACAACATTTTAAAAAGCGATTTAAAAAAGTCATATCCAACGTTGCTATTCCAAACTATCTTATTGAATAATATTAAATGATTTAATACACAGAAGTACAAAACACCAATTAGCGTAAGTCCGGCTATATAATTATTACTAGTTTTATTACCTAAAAGAAATATCCTTCGTCCAAAAACACATAAATGTTTTTTCGAATATAAAATTAAACGTAACGACATTTTTAAGACTATATCTCTCGGAGTTTATGTGTGAAGTTGGCTTAATAGCATATAAAGCTCGTGCATTACGCTAGGGAATTGCATTAGAGCACTAAGCTCCGTCTAGAGTGCCTAAAGTCCTAATTAACGTAGAAATTTCATCGACGCACGTTAAAAATGCACTAAACTTACCACCAACGTTTGCTCAAACAGGTGGATGGAAAACTGCGCTATAATTACTTTTTTGATCGTTTAATTTTTAAAAAAAGCGGCCAAGTGCGAGTTGGACTCGCCCATGGAGGGTTCCGCAGCAGCAATAAGGTTAATTTTTATGAAATTATATTATTTTTGATTTATTTATATATTTCAGTCGATTTAATGAAATTTAGATTAAGGTTTACTATTTATGACGTATAAAAAAAACTACTGGCTAGATCTCGTTCAAACCAATTTTCGTTGGTAGTTTTTATAGTAATATACATCATATATTTTTTTTAGAATTATCATGCCTCTGCTTTAGAAATTAGAGGGGGGGGACACACATTTTTCCACTTTGGAAGAGTCTCTCTCGCAAACTATTCAGGTTAGAAAAAAATGATATGAGAAACCTCAATATAATTTTTGGAGACCTATCCATAGATACCACACACGCATAGGTTAGATGAAAAAATTTTTTTTTTGTTTCATTAAGGTTTACTATTTATGACGTATAAAAAAAAACTACTGGCTAGATCTCGTTTAAACCAATTTTCGTTGGTAGTTTTTATAGTAATATACATCATATATTTTTTTTTGAATTATCATGCCTCTACTTTAGAAATTAGAGGGGGGGGGACACACATTTTTCCACTTTGGAAGAGTCTCTCTCGCAAACTATTCAGGTTAGAAAAAAATGATATGAGAAACCTCAATATGATTTTTGGAGACCTATCCATAGATACCACACACGCATAGGTTAGATGAAAAAAATTTTTTTTTGTTTCAGTTGTACCTATGGGGACCCCTAAAATTTTTAATATTTTTTCCATTTTTGCATCAAAATCTTAATGCGGTTCACAGACTACATCTACTTACCAAGTTGCAATAGTATAGCTCTAATAGTTTCGGAGAAAAGTGGCTGTGACATACGGACGGACGGACAGACAGACAGACAGACAGACAGACAGACAGACAGACAGACATGACGAATCTATAAGGGTTCCTTTTTTGCCATTTTGGCTACGAAACCCTAAAAAGGAATAAGAAGCAGAGTTACCAACATTTAAAATTATTTAGAAAGCGCTAAAGATATTGATGAAGAAATATTGTTTTTTTTAATGTTGTAACTACACAGTTTACACATCAGAACACATTCTATGTCCAACTTTTATGTAGCCTAACATGACCTTTACAGTAAAAACAAAATTAAGTGATAATAATTTAGGATTTGTATGAGCCCCTTGCATAGAGTTCACTGTAAAAGTAGCAGCGCTAAAGAGTAACTTTTGCGTGGGAAAATTCATGACGTTTGGGTGCTTGTACCCATACAAAATACCCTGTTACTTTCGCAGTGAACTATATTTTACAAGGTGCAACAAAACTTAGTGATAATACTTTAGAGTATGTATGTGCCCCTTGTATAATATTTACTGTGAAAGTGGCAGTGCTGAAAGAGCATTTTTTGTCACTTTTGCATGGGAAACTCGTGACGCTGCGGCGCTTGCCTATACAAATCACAAAAAAATGATCTTTCAACGCCGCTACTTTCACAGTGAACTCTCTACAAGGAACACATACACACCCTAAAGTATAATCACTTAGTTTTGTCACATTCTGTATCCCAATTATATATAAATACTATTATTTAGTAAGGTTATATTATAACAAAATGAATCTACACGACCCCATTAAGGACCCACTATCCAAGTTTATTATATTATCTTAATTATCCACATAGAAATAAATCTGAAGATAATTCGCACCCTGCAAGTCAAGATCTTTTGGGTTCCATTATCTGCAAAACCGTGCAAGACCCATTACTATCAGATCGTACGACGTCATTTAGTTAATGGTCTCTAAGAGGTTAATTGTATAGTTAGATACAACCTTTTGTATAATAATATATTTATTCTTATATATTTTTAGCGATAACATGGTAATCTCTATCAAATTTTCTCGTTAGAAAAAAAATCACAAAGACGCACAAATTTTTCATTTCTTTTCAAAACGGTGCATTCATCTGAGCTAAATACGATATATTATAATGTAATATAAATTATAATATACCCAAGGGACTGTACTAGTGGATTATTAAAATGTTTATAAAAATGTTTACATATTTATAGAATTATGAAGAAAAAACTAATGGAGCTGATAGTCGTTCTTTTTTACCTGGTATATGAAAGACGGGCGCAAGTGTGAATAGAGAAGAACGATGTTTTATTTTTTTGCCTCGCCCTCTTGAAATAATAAAAATATAAAACATTTAAGTGCCTGTTCCACCACTTCCTGATAAGTGGGTGGGGATAGTAGCCTATCCTCATTCCTCACCCACTTATCAGGAAGACCACTTAACTTGACAAGACGTATGGAAAATCTATCAAATAAGTTGTGGATAGCCTATCCGGCAATTTATCAGGAAGTGGTGAAACAGGCCTTAAATGGCATTAAAACAAAACAAAGAACATTTCCTACTCGAGTTTATCAATAAATTCCTAATAAATTCAAATAAAAGTAAATTTGTTTATTTTATAAATAGTTTAGTCTTGTATTTTTATAGTAAACCTTTTGGAAAGTAAATTTCAAATTATTCTAATTGAACATTTCTGAGTAATATCGTAATCAGGACGAATTTGATACGCTTGCTTAATTGCTGTAAGGGATATTTGGGATATTTGACCGATACTAATGATTTTCAATTAAGTTAGCGCTATATTATTCAATTTTAAACTTGTAAATACTTTATGTAAATAAACAAAGATCATTTGAAATAAACAATAAAAATATAAAATATAAAACATAATTTTAAATTTGGTAGTTATGACGTAAAACTCGGAAAGGGCTGAACCGATTTGGCTGATTTAAGTCTTGAAATATTCATGGAAGTCCAGGGAAAGTTTATATTAGAAGGGAAGTGATACGAAGTTCACCGGATCACGTATCAGCGGTTTAAGTATCAAAATATATTAGGTAACATAAAGACTTTTACATTTATAATATTTTATTTTCAAATTCTCTCTCTTCAAAAACTTATCTTCCATTTCTTCACACAATTGGAATATTATAAGAATGATGATGCAGGTATAATAACTCGTACAGCGCTTACAAACAAACTGAACATCCATCTTGTATACAAAATACTGACGTTATATTTTTAGGGTTCCGTAGCCAAAATGACAAAAAAGGAACCCTTATAGATTCGTCATGTCTGTCTGTCTGTCTGTCTGTCTGTCTGTCTGTCTGTCCGTCCGTCCGTATGTCACAGCCACTTTTCTCCGAAACTATTAGAGCTATACTATTGAAACTTGGTAAGCACATGTAGTCTGTAAACCGCATTAAGATTTTGATGCAAAAATGGTAAAAATAATAGAAATTTTAGGGGTCCCCATAGGTACAACTGAAACAAAAAAATTTTTTTTTCATCTAACCTATGCGTGTGGGGTATCTATGGATAGGTCTCCAAAAATCATATTGAGGTTTCTCATATCATTTTTTTCTAACCTGAATAGTTTGCGAGAGAGACTCTTCCAAAGTGGAAAAATGTGTGTCCCCCCCTCTAATTTCTAAAGTAGAGGCATGATAATTCTAAAAAAAATATATGATGTAGATTACTATAAAAACTACCAACGAAAATTGGTTTGAACGAGATCTAGCCAGTAGTTTTTTTTATACGTCATAAATAGTAAAGTACAACTGAAACAAAAAATTTTTTTTTTCATCTAACCTATGCGTGTGGGGTATCTATGGATAAGTCTCCAAAAATCATATTGAAGTTTCTCATATCATTTTTTTCTAACCTGAATAGTTTGCGAGAGAGACTCTTCCAAAGTGGAAAAATGTGTGTCCCCCCCCCTCTAATTTCTAAAGTAGAGGCATGATAATTCTAAAAAAAATATATGATGTAGATTACTATAAAAACTACCAACGAAAATTGGTTTGAACGAGATCTAGCCAGTAGTTTTTTTTATACGTCATAAATAGTAAACCATAATCTAAATTTCATTAAATCGACTGAAATATAAAAATAAATCAAAAATATTTTAATTTCATAAAAATAAACCTTATTGCTGCTGCGGAACCCTCCATGGGCGAGTCCAACTCGCACTTGGCCGCTTTTATTTTAATTTGAAACAGCAATGGAGCGAAATAAACGGACACTGAAATCGCAATTTCCTGCGTCTAGATGCCCGTTGTCAGATCTAATCATATTACTTTATTTCCTCCGCGCCTGATAAAAATTATATCACTAGAACAGATGGCGCTTCCGTATGAAAATTCCATTTAAATATTTACATCAGGATAATGTAAATAGGAAATGGGAATTTAGAATTAAATAATATAACGTTTTACTGAGTTCACCGGCTGTGTTGATAGAGATCTAGTGATTTAATTTTTTTGGGTACCTATTATCTATGTAAATAAAAATGATTTTAAATTTTGTTAGTCTCGCTAAAACTCAAGATCGGCTGAACCAATTTGCCAAATTTTGGTCTTGAAACTTTTGTAGAAGTCTAAGAAAGGTTTATATAACGTAAAAATATTTAAGACTTAGGTAATACAAAGTTCACAGGTCATCTAGTTCAAAATAATTTTTACAGTCTGTCAAGAAAGTGTAGACACTGAACAAAATTTTCTAAACGGCATCCGGTTCAAATGGCGCTTTTTCGCATTCAGTTGGGTTGTGTTAAATTCAGAGGTGATCAACAAATCGAGGTTCATGGAATCACAAATACGTCTTATACAACAGTAGACGAAATACTATTATGGTCTAATAATAGCTTGTATTCCGTATTATGATCTAATCTTCGACAGTCAAACATTAACATTTTACTTATTATACAAAACTATCTTTGACGAAAGTAATGACAAAAATGTATACTTTTGACATAAAGTTCTATGACTATTGACTTGTTGGTATTTTGACTAGTCGTGAGGCTATTCATTGAAACAATCAAGAAGTTGGTACCATAAAAATCTTTCAGTTTCCACCATTCATCTACAAAATTAAACGGATGATCCGTTTAATTTTAATGCGGAAACTTTTTGCATCGTCAGCGTTAATTTTCCGTCGATTCTCTTGAAGTTCGCGGGCACTCTGTTCGAATTTCAAATCAGTTTCACGACCAAGCTTGGCAGAGTAGGTACATGACCATCCTCCCCCCAATGTAGGTAATACTTACAGATGTTATAAATGAGAAAGTGTGTCTGTTATCTTTTCACGCCTAAGCCGTTGGGCCCGGGAATTAATATAGGATAGTTTTTACTGCGGCAAAATGTACTTACGATTTTTACGGTATTAGCACAGAATATAATTATATTAGTTTAGTATTAGTGAATATCTGAGCAACGGTGCAATGCGCCCCTAGAATCTTGTAAACCAATTTCAATCTACGACTGTCCCTAAGCAACACTATAATAGTTCCATAATTTCTAAGGCCCTAACAAGATAAGATTGATAAAGGTCTCATACTTGTTAATAACAATAATTTACCGGAGTATGTGGCCGCTATTTAACCCTTGTCAGAAGTTTTTCAATTAGACGAGGCACATATCTATAACTTGAAGTTCTCAAGTTTCATTTATCTTGGCTTCAGCTGATTTAGTGAGGTGGTGAACTTCATAATAAGCACGTAACACGTTTATGTTGTGTATCAAAATATATTGTCGGGTATATCTTGCAAAATTTCAGTATTAATTAAGTTGTAATTTCAAATATATTTTTCTATTTATTTAAATCATTTAAACATGAAAATGTTTCAATCAATTTTATTAAAATATTTACCCATCTTCATGATCTATCCTATGTCTGCACCAAATTTAAAAATTTTGCCATGGATTTGGAGCTTGTACAATAGCAAAGCAAAGGAAACAATGCAGAATATTATCCTAATATATCCTAGGAACGAAGAGTGCATAGCTATAGAATTAGAAAATTTAAACAAGGGGGAAGTTTTCTTTATTTTTGTAACAGAATTCAAGCAGTTCGTTCAATATTAATATCCAAAGTAAATCAAATCATGAATGCCGAAATTAAGCAGAGTAAAATAATTATTTATAACCATACCGCATTAAATAGAAGACTACAATTAAATTGAAATTGGAATAAATCTCGCAAATTTCATAAATCACAACTTGATAATATGAAACCTAATCTACGTACAATACAACTCAAATAGAACCTTCACGTCAGAGAAGAAGCAATTTCTCAAAATTTACTAAGATTACAATCACAAAACAACTCCCCAGGGACTTCCAAACTTTGAAGTGAACGTTTTCGAGAACTACAAACTAAATAAACATTTCGTCCCCACGAAAAGGATAAATCAAAGGGTCAGAGTGGTACTAAAATTACATTAAAGTTTTAAGTATTAGGGACACGACTTTTGTACTAATTAATGTATCTTATAAAATCGTTGTAAATACGTCTTTTCATTAAATAAGAGGGCAAACGAGCAAACGGGTCACCTGATGGAAAGCAATTCTACCGTCGCCCATGGACACTCGCGACACCAGTAGAGCTGAGGTGCGTTGCCGGCCTTTCAAGAGGAAATACGCTCTTTTCTTGAAGGTTTGCAGGTCGTATAGGTCCGGAAATACTGCTGGTGACAATTCGTTCCAGAGTTGTACAGTGCACGGCAGAAAGTTACGCGAAAAACGCACTGTGGAAGAAAGCCACTCATCAAGGTGATGAGGATGGTATATTTTTCGCGTAGGACGATGGCGAAAAGTTGCAGGTGGTATGATTCCGAACAATTCTTCAGAGCACTCCCCGTGATAGAACCGATAGTGGATGCAGAGTGAAGCTACATCTCGGCGTAATTCCAAGGGTTCAAGCTGTTTAGTCACATAAATTAATATGCGTCATTAGATCGTTATCATTGTTATCATCGTTATGATCGTTAACATTAGATCCCGTCGTGAGTGCGTCTAAAAGTGTATTTAAATATAAAGGATGTCACAAAACAAAGTGTAATACTTAGGGGTATGCATGTATTATTTTAACGAACAAAATTATACAAAGCACAAGAGCACCTGCGGTTGCAATTTCAAACTTATCACACCTATAATAAGGTTAAAATGTGCACCGAGCTTCATCGAATTCCCTCAAATTCGAGGAAAACCGAATGGTTCTTAAGAAGCTCCAATAATAATGGTACGAAGCACTTGTATTTTGTAATCTTGCGACCCCTTTGATATTGAAGATTTCTGTATCGAGTTGTATCGAGTTTGTGGTTCGAGCTTTGAAGAAATTTCCAAAGTTACGATCTGTAACGCTACAAATGATAGATGGACCGATTTGATTTGCAAATTGGTACATTCCTCGCTTAATATAGCTAAAATGAAGTTGGGCTTAGATCCATACTAATAATAAATATAAAAGTGAAAGTGTGTCTGTCTGTTACCTCTTAGCGCCCGAACTGCTGATCTTATTTTGCCGGGTATGAAGATACTTTGAGTCCCGGGAAATACCTTTAAGGGGGCGACTAACCCAAAATTTTCGATTTTATAATTCATTTTTATATTTGAAAATAAGCCCCGAATGGTTTCATTTTCTAAAATTATATACTATATTATATTTCCAAGAATCTGATCTGAGAAAAATCACGATAATATCTTAAAATTTTCTAGATAAAAAATCACAAAGATGCCTCTAATTTTCACAAATTTTTCATTTATTGCCATAACCGTGCATTAAACTAAGTTAATATTTTAACACAATATTGTATAAAATTCTATCATTGAGAAACGGACTTAGCGGATTTTTAAAATATTGTATATTTATCGAGTAATTGAGAAAAAACTAATTAGTTGGTGATGAATCCGCGTCGTCCTTTTTCACCTGGCATACGAAAGACGTTCGTGAGTGTGAAGAGTGAAGGACGTAGTTTGATTTTTTGGGTTAGTCGCTCTCTTAACCCCATAAAAATGTATGGTTCTCGCACAATAAACGAATTTTGTCGCAACGGAGTTAGTCTTCTAGTAAAAGTTTATAAATTCTATTTTTGTGCTCTCGGCCAAGCTTTTTGTATAAATATACATATCGAACAGAAAAATATATAGTCGAATATAGAACCTCCTCCTTTTTTGAATGAGGTTTATTAAAATTCATGAAGTCCGATTTTAACAAATGCGGTAAAATGTAAAAGGTTATCATTGCTGCATTTTTTTTTTGGAATTTTGGAGCAACGGAGTTGCGGGCGTCATCTGTAGTATTTTAATAATTTATTAAATACGAGCTTTTGCCCGCGGCTTCGCTCGCGTTAAGAAGTATTATTATATAAGTACAAACTTTCATCCCCTATTAATTGAACCCCTTGGGGTGATAATTTTTCAAAATCCTTTCTTAGTGGATGCCTACGTCATAACATCTACCTACATGCCAAATTTCAGCCCGATCCGTCCAGTGGTTTGAGCTGTGCGTTGATAGATCATCATATCAGTCAGTCACCTTTGAGTTTTATTTATATAGATTTTATTATAAACTTTATGACTAGGTTAAAATGAAAATATCAAAATATTATTGAAAGTATTTGATCAAGTTACAAAATTACATAGTAAGTGTTCAAAATTTACGAGCGCCACGTGAGGCTACATTCTATCACGGACCTCCTTAAATATTTCCAATAAACTTTTAACACTTCGAATCAATTTGTGATCGAAATTTTCATTCATACTTTACGTCGAGCGCAGGATTAATTTTATAATTTATTACCGGCAAGTAAATTATTCGTTCAGTGAATTTTTGCCCTACTTTTGAAAAAAAAACCTGGAAAAATCCACCCAAACTCTTTAGTATGGAAACTTGCCTGGAGCACTCGCAATTCTCTTAATTTCGCCACTTACAATGCTTAATTAATTCTACCGAATATAAATTGAAAAAGGAAATAATTAATTGAAAAGAATAATTAATTTTCAACGTTATATCTTACCGTTTACTGAATAAAAGGTTTTAAAAATGTTTTTCTTTATAAATTGTAACACAGGTTTTTTAACCGACTTAAAAAAGGAGGTTATTTGATACCCACAAACTATTTGAGAGCTTAATTATCTTAGGAATAAATAGTTTAACAAGGATTTTTTTGCAGTTTCTAGAATCAAGTTATTTTCAATAATATTATATTCATTGCCAAAAGGCAATGCAATGAAAAACGTAGTAAAGACTATAACGGACGTGAAAACGTAAATTTTGTGAAGATAAAAATTGGCCGATTAAAGATAACAATAATAAACAAATTTTATAAATACTAAAATTATAAATACGGAAGTGTGTCTGTCCGTCTGTCTGTCTGTCTCTCTGTAACCCCACGCCCAAACCGCTGAACTGATTTTATGTAATGTGTGAAAATGTACGGTTCCCGCGCGATATACGATTATTGCTATAATTTCATCAAAATCGTCTAAAAGCTTTAGAGACTCTTGTCTTAAGCATTTTGAAGTGTGCCTTTTTAAGAAAAAACTAATAAACCTACAAAGCAATGATAACCCTAACTGAACCCATTTCTAACACACCAATAACAGTGGTTTACCGTTTAACTTACAATAAAACCTTATAAAGAACATTTTTAAATCGTCCAACTCGGCAGTAAGTACTCAGTAAATTCTCAGTCTGGATAAGGCTAAGCTGTATCCGCAAGTCTCCTAGGAGCTGGCTTTAAGTATTACATTTTGTTGATAATAAGATTCGTCATCAGCAATGCTGCAATCGTTTGTTCTTTTCTATTTGTATTGCGTATGATGAAAAATACCTTTAGTATTTTTGTCTCTTACGCTTGGGCAAAAGTAAAATAAAATTTTGCCCAAGTGTAAGAAAAAAAATAGATCTGGGAACAACACCTATGTTCTGTTTTTATTATTATTAGTAGAAGTTGCGAGCCACTTCATTGCGCTGAAAGTCTATAGCGCGGTACTACTAATAATATATATTATTATAAATATTCTGTGGTAGCACGGGAATTATATTTTTTTTTCGAGAACAGAGATGTCTCACTCGCATGTCCTTCCACGGGACTTTAAGGATCTTCGTGCCAAATTTAATTAAAATCAGTTTATCAATTTAAGCGTGAAGATGTAGCAGACATACACATGATCATTTTACTTATTTCAGATGTCAAAAAAAAATTGAAACGCTACAGCACGAAACGCTGTATATTAGACAAACGTTTTATAGAAACTTATTTTTATAGAGTGGTCTCAGTTCTACTGTTGAAGCAAAATAGTCCACGGATAGTCTAATAAAACTGTCGCTTTAGGCTCAAATAGCCTTTTGAAACCCATCATGGGTCCCCCGGGTTGGGTATGTGCCCAGCACCCCGGGGGTATGTGAGACTCCTACTCACTAAAACCACCTGCGGTTCGCCTTCAGCCGTATAAAAGAGGGAAATCCCGGATCTAGCAAACACGGGACTCCCTCCACGACTGGCCGGTCTACCTCAAAAGGGACCGGACTTCCACCAAGGTAAGGGAACGCTTAGGCAAACTGAAGCGTTCCCCTCGGCGCCGGGACTGGCTAGCCGGGGAGGTTCCCATCCTCTCCCGGAGCCCCGTTAGACGAGAGTTAGGAGGTTCGCATAGCGTCGCCTCCGCACTCCCGTCCTACGCCGGCGGAGCGGCAGAGAGGTGGGATCGTCCTCTCTGTCCCGCTCCGCGGCCTCTTTCTGCGACATAACAATTTCGCAGAAAGAGACCGCCGCCTAGGCTCAAATAGCCTGCCTTTGCCTTAACTAACCCCGCAATGAGAACTAATTTACCTGGCGCAATTCCGATTCGTGCCACCAAAATCGGTTATGACGAATTGTTTGTCGAAAACACAAATGAAGCCCCTCAATCGTATAATTAGGACTGAATCGATTCCGACTGCCTATTATGTCAGTTTGTATGAAATTACCTTAATAATGTTACACACAATATCGCTCACGAACTAATATTGAATATTATTTCAGACAACTCGATAGAAAGTTTACACCACAATACCTATTAGACGTCGATAGTTTAAAATATCATAAATAGCAAAAAAAATATGCCTACATGAATCTCTCTAGCACTACCAATAAGTGGTTGGATAATGAAATGAAGAGGAGCTTCTTTACTTATGTTAAAGTTAGGTTAACGGTTAAAGGACATAAATCCATACTAATATTATTATAAATGCGAAAGTGTCTGTCTATCAGCTGTCGGTCCGTCTGTCTGTTACCTCTTAACGCCCAAACCGCTGAACCTATTTTTGCTGAAAGGTACTTCGTACTTTGAGTCCCGGAGAAGGACACAACTTTTTATCCCGGTTTATGATTCCCGCGGGACGAACGAATTTTAGCGCAACAGAGTAACGGGCGTCATCTAGTATTATATTAATCGACACTAATATGAAATATCTAAGCTGTAGGCCTACCACGAAATGGTTTTGAGACTCAAACATTCGGACGAGAATGCCGCGTCTTGCTCTAACAATGTCATTTCACGTTTATTAGAGTAGGATGCGGCATTCTTGTTCGATTGTTTGAGTCTCAAAATGGTTTCGTGGTACAAGCCCTGTTTTTTGTAAAATTATGACAAGACGACTACAACGACAAAAGAAACCCCTGACGCACTTAAAATTTTTCAGATCATACGTAGCCTATTATAAGCCTATTATAAGGTCAATTATCTATGGTAGGGCAAATTCTCTACACAAAAATACACGCTTGTGAAAATTATGTAAAGTAAGTTAAAAAAAATCACTTTTCTGTCGTCGTATCAAAACGGCCAAGCCGCGTTAGACTTTTTTTAATTTTTTTATTAGGTTCACAAAACAAGGTACAATTCACAACACATGTAGCTATAAATAATTTTTCAATTTCAGATTGCAACGTGACAAAACTATGCGAAACATTTTTAAAATGTGAATTTACTACTTTACAAGATACATTTAGAATTGAAGGACTGGCCAGACCTGTTGGGAAATTCTAATCTTCTTTGACCGATATGAAAATGATGCATTCTCATATTAGAATAATTGGCATCGGAAATTTCAATGTATGTGGCGATGCTAAATTGTAGAGTTTAGTTGTAGAGCCTACTATAAGGTCAATGATTTCATTAATTATGGTGCATCCTAGGAGTAGAATGGCTGGTCACAAGGCTACTTCTACATATTTTAATTCTAATTTCTGATTTAAAATTATGTAACTAAATATCTTTTCTTTCATTGTATTGGATTAAGGTTTTTGATCATTGTAATTTTCATATTTTAAAAGACTAATTCTTCCCACTTTTTTGGTAAAAAGTGGGCCCGTGCGAGTTTCCTACGCCGGTTCTTCTCGCCGGGCGCGGGATGTAGACATTCTGTAAAGTTTTGATTAAAAATTTACTTAGAAATAAAATTATTTTTTTATTATTATTTAAAAAAGGCTGGATTTATCAGGAACGTAGAAAAAAGGCGGACGGAGTCTTATTATACACAGAACTGTGTCCTCAGAGTCGGCCAGGCTGACTGCATGTACACGGTCCGCACGCACACATTCTTACGCTAGTCCATACCATTTGACAGGCGTAAGAATGTGTGCGTGGCCGACTCTGAGGACACAGTTCTGTGTATAATAAGACTCCGTCCGCCTTTTTTCAACGTTCATGGGATTAATGTCCGGCCAAACGCGCGGTATGGCGGTTTCACCGCGAGATTACAAGCAAATGTATGTAAATGACAGCGCGACTGCGCCGCTATTTAAATAAATCGTAATATTATACAAGGTGTAACAAAACTAAGTGATAATGCTTTTGTGTGTGTATGTTTCTTATATAGCACAAACCTTTTTACATTAAAATATCAGCGAAAACAAATTTAGGCCAATTTTCTCCGATTACAAGGATGTGCAGGTCTTATAACAGTTTGTCAAATACTAGAGATGTTTGTATCTTCTCCAATAAATTGAGTAAGTTTAAAGAAATAATTGTTGGTTTGTTGCCATAGGATGTTAATGATATTTTAACTTCTTTAAGCTATAATATACAAATTTTGTTTTATTTTTGTGTTACTTAACAATTCTCTGTTCGGTTCGATTACATATATTTATTGTTTTTTTTTTGTTGCCACTTTAGATACATCATACTTTATAGTTCTTAAGATAATGTGTGTAAGATTTGTGCATGTAGAACTACACCTGTAATTTAGAATACATTAATCTTTTTTCTACAACTGTATGCTTTCTATATTTAGATCTTTTCTAATGTATTTCCTTGTTGGTGTGTCAAATAAATAAATAAATATATAGAATTCACTGTAAAAGTAGCAGCACTGAAAGAGGAAATTTTCTGTGATTTGTATGGGCAAGCACCCGAGCGTCACAAGTTTCCCCATACAAAAGTGAAAAAAACTTTTGGTTTTTCAGCGCTGCTACTTTTACAGTGAACTCTATATAGGAGACCCATACACACCCTAAAGTATTGTCACTTAGTTTTGTTACACCCTGTATAGATTTTCACATAATCTCGCGGTATAACCGACAATCCGCGCGTGCGGGCGTTAGGGCGTATCCAGCCTTTTTTTTCATGGAGAAATGCTTTACGCATCCCCGGCGGATTGGGGACACCGGCCGGGGTATGTGGGTCTCTCCGAGGAACTACCTACTAAGCCCCATGGTGCTCCACTCCCCACTAGGCAAAGTTACGGGCACGGTCAACCCACCGCAACAGGGCGTATCCAGCCTAAATAAATATTATTATTACTTGGGCTGGATACGCCCTAGGTAACTATTCGTGACCAATTTTAAAACATAATTTCCCAATTTAAAATCTATTGGTGGATTTTTCATGCAATATGCGTCCGACACGTTTTAGTGCAGCGAGTAAATATTTTACGCCCTGTAAACTCATAATATATTTTATAGTGAACGTTTTCTTGTGAAAACTAATAAAGTTTAACGTTATGAGCTAAGCTTTTGATGAGCTTGTCTTTTTTGTCCGATAATAGTTTCGAGCTTTTAAGTGCTATGGTCCATTTGCGAATCGAGTCACAAAACTTTATAATATAATATTTACGAAGATATTATGTCAAAACTGTCTTTTGGTTTGGTTCATTGCTAAAAAAGACGATGGGTTGCACTCCAGGATTGCCGGCAAAAGTGAAATTCTGAACTTATGAAGTTATGTAACATAAGTAATATTATTATACTCTTCATTTTTAGAGACTAATTATTGTTCCATTTCTTTTTTTTGTGAATTCCGAACCGGTGGTAGGCCTCATGTAGATAGTGTTAATTTTTAAGAGGATACACTACAGCCGTTACGCCGTCGGCATTATCAATATGTGTACTCATGCCAAATTACAGCTTTGTAAGTCCTATAGTCTCTGAGCAAAACCGCGGACGGACAGACAGACGGACAGACGGACAGACGGACGGACAGACCGAAACTACAAGGGTTCCTTGTTGACTACGGAAGCCTAAAAAAGATATGAACGTTTAAAAACCCAAAAAAATGGTCAGATTTTCCGCTGTGTTCAAACATCCAGAAAACAAAGGATAGATTATACAAAAAAAAATAGGAACACAGCTCAAGCCTTGCTTTAATTTTTAAATAAAAAAAATCCATTTCATTTCATATTCTCTCACCACGCGGTAGTAAAATTAGTGTCAAAATAATATTATTATACTTCCTCTTCTACGCCACGCCGAGGGCCTATCCCTCCGTCCCACAATTTTTATATCATCACGTCGTCATATCCTGAAGCACGTTTTTTACCCATCCCTAAAAAGTGTACAACTCAGCAATAAAATAATTAAAAATAAAATTTTAGTAAGTATTTAACGTAAATAGTCAATTTTGTGTACGGTCTATTAATTTCATCGTGTGCAAGTGCACAATATTTACCTATAATAATCAAATTCATGTACACCTTACCAGAAAAGACCATTATTACCATTAAAACCCTTTGAAAACTTTTTCTCATAGACATAATACATCATATTATTATTATTATGCATAAGTTGGCAACTTTTAAGCAATGAATGGTTTTTTTATAATTTTACTTACCTATAACTTAATCAATTTAATAGAACACAATTTAAAAGTTGCTTTCAGTCATATTTTTAATACACAATATACAAGTTATCTATAAAAAAAACTTCTTAAAAAAATACTGCATAAAATTTTCAAAACTTACTTTTGAGTTACGAAATTCCTATTTTGAAAAACAATTCACCAACCACAGAACAAAACACTCGCGCCAACTAATCGTCACGATTTCGAACAGTTTCTGCGTTCGCGTAATACCTATAATCTGTGTTCTGTGCACGTCTAACGGCGACGCGATCCGGAGTCATCTAAAAAATCTGAATCCTGGAAGCTTATTGCCATGCCGTTTCGTATTAAGCTGAGAAACACAGCAATGAAATTTAAATCTTATAATTTCAACAATAGAGTTCGAATTCCCGTTGTACCTTCCGTCCTTCTACTTCGAGAGTAGAACGGGGAGCACAGATGCTGCGCGCATGCGATTCGCGCGACGCACACTAGTTTGTTTGTTTGTGTGTATTGTTTGAGTTGGTGGACACTATTGTTGGGAATAAGTGTCCCCATCTTCCCCGGAGGCGAATAGTTACGGTCGCAGTGTTAGGTAGTGTTATGTTTACAAGATAAACTTTCTAACTGTTCGTTGTTCAACCCTAATTAGATATGTCAACTCTCATGACATTATTTTCAGTTTGTGTTGTCATTTAAAAGTTTTGTTTGTATTTTTCATTAACCAAGGTATAGGTATAGGTTCGAGGTAACAAATCAAAAGATAAACAATGACGGACGGAAAGACAAACATTAATGTTTATTCTAATAAGGAACCCTAAAAAGCCCTAAAAATAAACTCATAACTACACAAAAATCTCCACCCAATTACATTTAAATACTAGAAATTAATAAGACTCCGATTTCTTAATTTATTTTAAACTTGCTTCAGACCAGGTGCGATGGTAATATATTAAAGATCAAGTTCATAACATATTGAGCTCGTTAAAGGAGAAATATGACTTTTTTCCAATTAAAGTATTTTTAGGATATCGAATATCGCATGATTTTAGAGGTAAAGATGATTGATAAGTCTTCTTAGTAATCTTTAACCCAATCAAGCAGATAGTTATCTAATTTCATTCGATTGCACAATGCACAAATTATGCTGGTAATCCTTTTTTAAAGGCAGTAAAACTGAACTGGAACGAAGTACATATCCAGTTCAGTATTTAGCCAGCAGTATTTCCGGACTAATACGACTTGCAAACCTTCAAGAAGAGCGTATTCCCTCTGAAATAGTAAATACTATGAACAAGTTAATAGCTTCAGGAGAGTTGCGGCATCACACCAGCAACTATCATGATGTTGTGAGTGTTCATGGGCGACGGTATTGCTTTCCATGTTCCAGAAGACCGTTTGCTCCTTTGCAGTGCCGGTTTTAGCACTACCAGTGCCCTGGGCGCGATTTCTTCGGCGCCCAGAGTGCTGGTAAAGCTGAAAAAATTGGCGCCCTTTTGTTTGCCTTCAGCGTCTCTTTTTATCTGGCGCCCTGGGGCGGTCACCCAGCGTCACCTAACACCGCTACTGCTCATTTAAGTACACCTTATTTTTTTTAAGTTTCCAGTGTTTTAAATCTTCACTCTAGCATCCAGAAGTCCGCAACAATTTTGCGACTGAAAGGCCTAAGCCTAATTCGGGCATACATCCCGTGTATCGGTGTAAGGTTTCATCCTTGGATTGTGTAAAATTTTCTTTTATTCAGCGTCGGTATTGTTGCTACGTGACCCGACGTTGTCGACTCTCATATTTCAACCTCATATTATATTTTGAGAAAAATACGAAGGCGAGGTATACGGACAATCTTATTAAGGTTTGGTTTCCCTTGGATACGGGGTAAAAGAACTTAAGGCGACACTCGTTAAAAATAAACCTCTTCAGGTATAATCAAATTGGGAACAAAATCTTTATTTTGAAATTTGAGAAAAATTTGATAAATCTATCATCGTCGCCGCTCGTTCTACCTTGAACACGAAGCACGCAGATCGCCAAACGCTGATTTTCGATGACGGTATCTGAACCGTCTCCAGAACGTAAGGCTGGGTTGACACGGCACAATGCTGCAGGTTTTTTTGCAGTATATCGTTTTAACGAATAGTGACGCATACAATGTATTTTATAGAACCATTAACACGTCGATTTGTTCGTTAAGAGTTAAGACGTATACTGCAAAAATCGTGCAGGACAATGCCGTGTGAACCTGGCCTTAGTCTTCCCCAACGAGCGCCAACTATCCCGATCTTGGGAAGACCTCAGTCCTCATCCATCCACTGCCCGCCGCCATCTTTAAATCAGTACATCGAGCTACAGGGCGTCCTACGCTGCCTAATCGTGGTCTACAATTTTAACCCATCAATCTACGATTCCCACGATCGAATTTTATAGTGTTGAAGTTGATGCATAGTCCATAGAACACAAGAACTATAATTTTAGTGTCGTAACCTGCTGGGATAATAATAATTATTCGGATTATGATCATAATAATATAATATCTATGGACGCTTCACACCACGTCAGTCTGGCCCGGCCCCGTGGTAAGTACCTGAAGGGCTTGTGTTACGGGTACCAGACAACGGAAATATACTCAATACTTTTATACTTTACATAATATTATACTGCATATTTAAGATTTTTATTATATGATTATTGATACACAAATTTAATACACATCCATGATCCAGAACTTTGAAAACTTTTCCGTCGGCGGGATTCGAACCCGCGACCCCCGGCTTGAGCTACCAATAGCCCACCAACTGAGCCACAGACGTCGTCGATCTTACATGAGCCGCGAGAGAGGCACAAAACCGATTTCATGGATTAGATGCACGGAACTTTCTTATCAGGCAATCAACCAGCTTTGTCCTCATCAAACTTGGAACACAGTTCCTAATACAGAAATCAAAGGAAAATAATATGTGTGTGTGAATCGGAAACTCACAACCTCATAATCAAAAGACAAGGGAGTCAGAAGAAATTGACCTGTAAAACTTGTAAACACTATTATTCTTTTCCACGATGCAGCAAAACGCTCGTATCGCACCTAAGTGTATTAATCTTACAAACACTAGAAGTAACTTTACAAGCCAGTACAAGAATAAATCAGCTTATTATTTTCCTAATTACCTCAGCTGACACGCGCTACGGTTCATATCTAATTAAAAGTTCCAGACTAATTCATTAACTCCTTACTATGCTCTAAGTTCTAACTTTTCTTTGAAAGAAGTGAGGGTAATGTTTAAGTATACAACTGTTTTTAAAGATTTAGCAATTTCTGCGCTTGGCAAATGAATTGTCTTAGATTCTAGTATCCTCAAATAGTTGAAGGAAGATTGATTCTGGTAAAAAAACTTAGAATTAACAAGTTTTATTGCAGCATTGGTATACTACGACATTAACGGTATTCTTATAAAAAATTTAATACAATGTCAAATGAATTTTGACTAAGACAAACTCTGGTATATTATTGTGTTCAATTTGTGTGATTCGGACTTTTGGGCGCTTAGCTTTAGGTATCACACAAATTGGAAAAAAAAATCCCCGCAATTCCCAAGCCCCACACCTAGGGCAGGAAAATAAGAAATGTCTCAGATCACTTGTAATTGTTGGCCGAGCTGAAGTCGAGGTCAACAAACATGTGATCTGAGGCTCTCTTATTTACTGTCCATGATGCGTATACTGTTTTTCTCCTCGACGGAGGCGGAAACGGCTGCAACATCGGTAAGCGCAGCGGGACGAAAGTTGACGTTTTCCGCCGGAATGTGAGAAAAAGTATTTCTGCAAATACCGTCGCAACCGCGTTGAAAATTTCAAAAATTTCCCAGAGTACTTTAAACCCATCCAACCATCCATCCAAACACTCATCTAATGTACACGCGTATGAAAGAAAACCAACAAAAGATCGCAATCTCTCGTTGTATTGATTTGTATGATGTATGAAGCGTGCACGAAATGGGGTTCGTTATCTGGAACCACGGATACAAATGTTTACTCATTTTTTTCGATCAAATATAGATAAGGTCAATGTTTTTATTGATCACGACACGAGAGGGTTCCGGGGTATCATCTCTTTCTTCCCCTATAACAATATGTTTGTTTGGGAAAACTACACTATTCATGAGAATTTTTCATCTCGTTGATATAGTATTAGAGATATTATAGCACTCCAAAGTTCTTAATATTAGTATTTATGAAGATTAGTCTACTTTAAAAAAAATCAATCAAAAAAATCGAATAAAAGTGATTGAAATTATTCGATAAGAATATGAAGTTTTTTCGATATCTATACCATAATATTATAAAACTGAAGAGTTTGTTTGTTTGTTTGTTTGAACACGCTAATCCCAGGAATTACTGGTCCAATTTGAAAAATTCTTTCAGTGTTAGATAGCTTATTTACCGTGGTAGGCTACAGACTAGCTATTTATTATCACGCTAAGGTCCACTTGCGCAGATCCAGGTTAAAGTTAATACCAGGTTAAATAATGTTTTAACCCTTACATCCTTTATATATTTTACGAAAGATATAACGTTTAATCCGGGGTTAACTTTAACTCAGATCTGCGCAAGTGGGCCTAAGGCTAATAGGAGCGAAGAAACAGAGAAAATGTGAAAAAACGGGGAAAATTATTTGAAGGGCTTATCTCACGAACTAATGGAGCAATTTTATGTTATTTGGATAAAAAGTAGACCACGTGAAGGATCAAAGGCTATTTTTTGGGGGCTAATGTGTCTGTAAAATTCCTAATTTACGCGGGCTAAGCCGCACGGAACGTACTAGACGTTCGTACGTAGTTGATAAAGATGTCAATTGTGTTCTTGTTTATTTATTTATTTATTTATTTGGGATAACAACAGCCATCAATTTTACAATAGTACAATATTATAAAAGAATACAATGAGTACATAAGGCCAATAACAGCTATCCGCAACTTATTACATTACTTATCATTAATTTTACCAGAAGTAAATAGTAATCAGCATAGAAACAAAAATGAAGACAAATGAAACAAGTATGACACTTTATGCTAATTCTTATAATAATAATATCAAGCCACATATTTTATCTATTTTAAGTTATAGTATAATATATAAATATATAAATTATAATTTATAAGTTAAGTATAGTATAATATATAGGTAAATTTAGTGAATAGATGGTATAAAAATATAATGTAAGTATATAAGACATAAGTATAAATATTAAAAATAATTAATTATTATAGATGGAAATATTAAAAGAAAAAGATAAAATCAGTACAATTTCGATTACATAAAAAGAAACTAACTAACAGCAACTATCACACAGGCTTATTATTTTTTAGCAGGAAAAATTTAATTTTTGATTTTAATGATGGTTTTGTTTCAATAAAGGGATCGATATGAGAAAATTTTTTGTTGTAGGTTTGTAAAATTCTATTGAGAACGCAGTTTTTAGCGTAATTAGTGTACTGAAATGGAACATAAAATAAAGGAGTTTGACGTGTTCTGCGATGGGGTACGTTAAACGAGACTAAATTTAACAGATATGGACAATCTAATTTACCATTTAATATATCATATAGAAGACACATGTCATATAAGTCACGACGATCGTCCAGGCGCATAAGTTTATAGTGACGACACTGTTCAGCGTAATTCTGTGTGGGTAAAAATGAGCTAGACTTAAAATTTAGAAAACGAATAAACTTCTTCTGGATGTTTTCAATGCGAGATGCATGGGTGACATAAGAAGGAGACCAAATTTGACATGCGTATTCCAGAATGCTTCTAACAAAAGCAAAGTACAGAACTTTAATACAATGAATGCTTGTGAAGGGTTTGCTAGTCCTTTGCACAAAGCCAAGCATACGATAGGCTCTGTCTATGATATTGTCGTAATGCATAGTTAGAAGCATTCTGGAATCGAAATGTATGCCGAGATCTCGAACATTACTAACTCGAGATATGGAGGCGTTATTAAAATGATACGGAAACGTTATGGGGTTTTTTCTGCGTGTGAAACTTATGCATTGGCATTTACGAATATTAATTGTTATGTTATTGTCTTTGTAATAGATAAACAATTGGTTAAGATCACGCTGCAAAAGTTCACAGTCATGTAATGAACCGATCGCAAGGAAATTTTTTTTGTCGTCAGCATAAAGTAGATGCTTTGCACTGGTGAGGCACTTGTTAATATCAAAAATGTAAACACTGTAAAATAAAGGGCCCAAATGTGATCCCTGCGGGACACCTGAGGGTATTTTTACATAATCTGATTTGAAACCCCCCAGAATAACAGCTTGTGAACGGTTCATAAGATACGACTTGACCCACCGCAGCAGATCGCCATGTATTCCCAGTTTATGGAGCTTGCTGAGCAGGAGGCCGTGATCCACTCGGTCAAAAGCCTTTTCAAAATCAGTGTAAATCACGTCCACCTGCCCACCACGCTCCATATTCTGTAAGACATAGGTAGAAAATATAGACAGGTTTGATAATGTTGATCGACCCTTAAGAAAGCCGTGTTGAGTACTTGGAATCCCTTTAGATAAAATGTGATAAATATGGTCATAAACAAGTTTTTCGAAAATTTTACTGATGGTGCTTAAAATAGAGATAGGCCTATAATTGTCAATAGCTGATTTACTGCCTTTTTTATGAATGGGTATTACATGAGCTATTTTCCATTTGTCGGGAAAAATACATTCAGACATTGACCTACGTAGCAAAATTGTAATGGGTGTAGCTAGTGAATCAGCACATGCTTTTAAAACAATAGGTGGTATATTATCACAACCAGAACCTTTTGTTATGTTCAGTGACTTAAGTGATTTCAGCACAGATTCGTGGGAAATATTGACATGGGATATGGAATCTGGGCAATTCATATCACAGACGAAGTCTGGAAATTGAGAGTCAATGTTATCTAAAGAGGAAGAGGTAAAAACACTTTCAAAAAATTTACTAAATCCGGAACAGATCGAATGTCCATCGTCGTATTTCTCCGAACCCATTGTAAAATGTTTTGGATATTTAATTACACCTTTTTTGGAGCGTACATATCTCCAAAAGTATTTTGGACAACGTCTAATAATTTCTTCGGATCTGGAAGTAAAATGTTCAAAGCACTGATTAAGAACCACACGCTGCCTCTTTCTAAGTAACGAGAACTCATCGTAATCTAATGGGTTGCCATGTTTCTTCCAAGCACGATGCGCTTTCGATTTTTCTCGGATAATCTTTATTAGTGGCAAAGAATACCAAGGTGGGTAATTTTGCTTATTATAAGAGAAGTGTTTCAGTGGAACATAAAGAGCAAAACATTCTTGTAGTTTTGAGTAAAACACATCGACGGCGTCATTAACTGAGCCAACACTTAAAATCTCGTCCCAGTTAACATTGTTAAAGTGATTATTAATTACCGTGTAGTCACACTTATAAAAGTTAAAACGCGGTTCATGGCGTTCTATAAAAGGTTGCAGGCTAACATCACAAACTGTAATATTTAGTGCGGGATGATACTTATCTTCTTTTACTAATGGTGAGTATGTGGTGTTTACCTGCAAAGGTAACGTGGAAAAGCATAGGTCAATAATATTACCGCTAGAATTAGGAAAAAAATTATATTGTTTTAAGCCCAAGTATCCGAGAGCGTCAGCAAAATTAATCGCGTTAATGTGAGAAGTTGAGGTACCAAATATATGAGCGACATTGTCTTGTGTACTCCAACTCAGCTGTGGCAAATTAAAGTCACCCAATACTATATAATTATCGGAAGAATTTAAGTTTATGTAGTTTGATAACTTATTCTGAAAGTTAGTTAAACAATCATATAATGAAATCGGGTCAGGTGCTATGTAAGTGAGTATAATATGTAAATTAGTTAGCGAGCCGATCGCGCTGGCTGGTATACTTACGCACGCTTTATTTAATCTATTATTATATTTATTTACTTATATATAATATAATATTAGTTTCTTTTTTAACAATTTGTTTTCAAACAACAAAACACTTTATCAGCACAAACAAGTTCGTAACAAGTTAAAATAAAATTGAAATAAGTGGAAATAATCAAAACTGGAGTATTTTGCTTTTTGAACTTGTCTCGTCTGGAGTTCTATGCGCTGCTGGTTCTCGGAACTTTTTTCATATAAGTTCAGTTCTCGCAATATTTATCAGAGCAAAATAAAATTCGATTACCTATGCGGATCAGGAGTTCTAAACTGTTCGAATTTCACAACTTCCCAGCACTCGGTCATAAAAATTCTATTGAAGTCTCGAGATTTTCGGAGTTTCTGAAAACGTCAGTATCAGCCTCACGGTTCAGGCACTGACAAAATCCCGTGAGTTTCGGGTGTAAATGTGAATTTCAGGTAAATCCCCCGATTTCGATTACCCGTTTACAAAAGTCCTATCAATGCTCGCAAACTTGTTTAATTAAAGTTCTCACACTTTTTTCCTTTAGGCGGGGAAATAATCTCTTGTTTGGAACATAGGAAGCCGTGGAGAATGTTTCAATATAAAATGTCAGGATTCGACGTGACATCATGCATTATGTCTCGTATTCACATAGACGCGATGTTTGAAATCGATTTCAATATAATATTTTGAGGTACGAATAATAAAAACATTATTCGTAGATTTTGAGCAAAAGTTTTTACAGCGTTTGAATTATTCATGTCATAAGACTGGAACTCTACTGGAATAATAATTATTGTAACACCTATTGTAACGGAAGTTTCTGTAAATAAATTAGAAAAAAAAACACAACATAAAACAAATAAATAAAACTATTAGCAAAAATTATTTCAATGCCTCTATGGTCCGAGTGGCTTAGAGCGTAGCTCGTGGGTTCGTTGATTCCCGCGCTAGAAAAATTGTATTTCCAAGTTTGGTTAGGACATCCATCGGACTGCATGCAAGAAGTAAGTCCTGCGTCTGATCTCTAACCGGCCGTGTCGGATTATCTGTCCCATTGGATTACGAAAGTACCTACTTTGGTGTTGCACACTTGGAGTTTTGACATTATGAAATCCTGCGTAAATGGCCTGGTTTCAATGAAACTGGAGTCCGTCACTGAAACCGGCTTGAAAGCCATTATTATATTTTATTACCCTTATTAACAGCGGCTCCACATGAGCCATGTCTACAGAACGATCCAAGTTTTTGTACTGAGTATTTACTTTCGGGATTTCAAGTTTGAGTTTCAATATGGCGGAAAAATTCTCGCTAATTCCCTCTAAGTTATGGCCTCGTCTAGAAAATCCGTATGTAGACGCGAGCACATAGTGTGTCAAAATAATGATAACATGAAATAATTTGTGAAAATGAGAATACAAATGATTTATATAAATTATAATATGCTTTCCGTAAATGACTTATGTATAAGAGTCTATAAAAGCCTATACTCCAAAAAAATATACTGTACAGTCATGACATCTTTATTTTAATCTTTATTTTAATTGGTTAGTAAAGAAGGTATTATTACTACTCGTTCCTTGTAGTCCCATAGGAACACTGCGATTTTTCGGAATAAATACGGCAGACAACATAATTATCTGTTGTAGAGGTAAGAAATAAAAGTAGGTAAGTACAATTTAGCCTAACTATCTAACACAAGCGCCATTTTAATAAAAATATACTACGTCATCTATTGCATGGCTGTTCTTTTTCCTATTTGGCCGGATTTTCTAGAAAAAGACTGAGAAACAAATATTTATGTTATCTAATACGATAGCGAATTCAAATATCGAACCGAAAAGGATAAGGCTTCGGCCAAAGGTAGGACGGAAGCGTCTGCAACGCGAAACTGGTGTGCACAACAACCGTAATATATTATTCCCGCTCTGTCGACGCGAACGTCCCGCGTTGCAGACGCTTCGCAGTCACTTTGGTCGCGTAGGTTTGGCCAAAGCTTAACACGATCAACTTTAATTACGTGTGTCCGTTAGAGGGTCGAGTCTCGAGCCTTGAGGATCAAGAAGTAATCAAAGTTGACTGATTGACTCAAATGAGAATATATACTATGAGAATATAAGTTGATTCCTAGGCAGACGGGGGACCTACCTGACCTAGGTCAGGTTAGGTTAGGAATTTGACGTAACGCGACCAAACTATAGTTTGGTAGCGTTACACGATCAAACCCAGCCGACAGATCACAGTTAACATTGAATTGACATAATCCAACCAAATGACGTTGGTCTGTCAACTGCTTAGGAATCAATTTCCTCAATGGTACAATATGCTGGTAGAGCTTGTCTAATCTGAAATAACGCGCGGCGCGCCCCACTGAAAAAATTTGTGCCGTGAATGCGAGAGAGGGGCGCGTCATTTTAAGTTAGACAAGCTCTAGAATATGGTTAGTGCCACGGGAATCGTGTATCTTGGAAAGAAAATATATGCCTTTAGAATATTACAATATGAGCTGCGACTCTGCTCGCATAAATAAAATATCTGGTCTTCTGCACAGAATTTCATCACAATCGATGTAGCAGTTGTGGTGCTATTCGATAAAAATACATAGAAATAAATTTTTCTTCCATGTAATATGAATACAGATTAGTAAAAGTACCGCATTTGGTATTGGTAATACACGTGTAACTATTAAACACAGCAGAAGTTTTTCAGTGACAAAGTTAATTTTCCACAATTTGTGATAACTTTTTTATATAATTTTTAAATACTCAAATATTAGCAATTTAATTATTCGGCGAAAAATCACAAAGATATTTTATGTTTCTCGTATTCCGTAATATTTGGGAACGTTTCGGAACAAATACTTTAGTTCCGTTCGCCCACGTAGCCATCGCTAAAGTTATGATGGTTGTAAAATTGAATTTCGACATTCCCGTACATACAACCGCACCGCATAATAATTGTTTATGATGCCATTGACGTACAATATTATGTAGGGACGACGCATACGTATACAATGACGTAATAAAACAGTTTAAAAATGTATGAAAATTCGAACATTGAAATAAGCTGATATCAACGAGCTAAAAACATTCTCGTGAGTATAAACACATACTCGTGAGTATAAGTACAAACAAATAACACACCAACATAATAATATTATCTTTTCTACCGTTTCGGAGTTATGATGCAGCCACTGAATATAGAGTATAATTAGAAAAAAATCCAATTATTTATTAACTATTATATTATATACAACATGACTGGTGAGACATTACCGATACTTATTATGGAGAGTACTCTGTACTCGATTCTCATTATAATTATGTAAAAAATTTGCTTCTTAATTTTTTTCCGAATTTCCCAAAAATAAATGAATCATGGATACTAAGTAGGCAAGGCAAGGCAAGTAGGCATACTATAAAAAAAAGAAACACCACACAACTACCCCTCCCGCTCGCGGTGTCCATGCGTTGGGTAAATAATTATTTAACTTTAAGCTACATTTACTCAGTGATCAATTGATATTATTTTTTTATATAATTTTTTTCCAACTAATATAATAGCCAAATATCACGTCCTCGAGTATCGAACATGTCTCACCAGTCACGCAGTATGTTAGGTATACTTCTTTTATCTTAATGCGAAAGTATATCTGTCTGCTGACTCGATTGCCATGAAATAATATACTTAGAGTCCCGATAAAGGACATAGGATAGTTTTTATCCCAGAAAAATGTTCTATGCGATAACTTTGCAGCGCAATGTTAGATGAAAGGTATCTGGTATGGTATGTACCTCAATGGTGTCCCTAAAACAACAGTTACACTCATCAGATAAGTTGGTAATGCAGTTAGCTTTAAATATTATAGTGAAGTCAATATAACAGGCATACGGTAAATTAAATTTTAGAATTGTTGAATAGAGTAACACAAATCTAAAAAGAAATAGTAAAATAATATTAGTGTTTTAAAAAGATAAAACCGACTTCAAAATTGTACGTAATTGAGAATTAAGATTCCCTTTCTCCAAAACTACTGAGCATAATATTTTGATGAAATTTGTGTTGCCTAAGTTACATAATACCTAGTGCAACAAAGAAAAAAGGATTACTCAAATCGGACTTGTAATTTTGGAGATATGCGAACTCAAACATAAAAACATAAAGAAATAATGAAACATGCAAACACAACTTTGCAAAGCTGTAATAATGTTATATAACGTTAAGTACGTGTTCGGTGTTACTGCTATTAATATAAAACATCGATTATTTGATACATCGCAAATGAACTGGTTTCTATAAAAGGTTTTTCTTCCTTAATATTTTCTTAGAAATCAGAGCCACTAGCCAAGATGTTTTTTGTCGCTTCTCGATAGAATCGCACATCAAAATGTACAGAATTGACACGACATGAGTCATTTGCACATTGTTTTACTGAAAATCGAATGAGCTTATCAGTGCCATAACTTTCAACTAGCAAATTGACTAATGCTAAAGGTAAGGTATGATAAATACTCCCCCACCAATAATACTCTCGACGTTTGCACGTAAGTTACATGAGCAGTAACTCAAAGGGAAATGTGTATTAATGTTCTACAGTTTTAATATATTATGTATAGATATACTATATGGTATTATTTGCTTTATCACTTTCAATATTGTACTATAGTCACTGAAGAGGTAGAGAATTACCCAACGATACTTTTTGTTCCATTCACGCCCTTTTACGCTATCTACTATTATATTTTAATAATTTAATTTAATTTAATTTAATTTAATACTCGTATTTTGCGTAGTAATTGAGATAACACTATTTATGTGCACGAAAGAAAAATTTTCATTTAAACTTGGTTTGACACTATATAAATATATACGATTGGGTAGGTTCCGAAATATTCAGTATACTGACCAGCGCTTATGACATCTATAACGTATGTGACTTTGTTGCGGTGCATATAAAACGTTACGCTTGTCTTACAAATGACATACCTTTACAATGATATGAGTTATGACGTCGTGTCCAAGACGTCATAAGCACAAGTTAGTATACTGGGTTAAATTTCGGAACTCGCGCTATGTATTTATAATATTACACCGAGACAGCATCGAAGCTATATCGAAACTGTTAATTTAGCAGAATCGACGTCCAGATATTTAACGTTAAACATACAACAGTAATTACGCGTCCAATACTATTTCGATTAGGAACTTCGTAACCACAACGTACAAAGAATATATCTCCTAAACTGGACATAACGTAGCACGTAGTCTGTTCTCAAATATTTTACGTTCAGTTTATACGAAAGAGAACCTTATGTGGTTAAAATAAAGGTCATTTAAGCGATAAAATAGCTGTATACCAACTTCGGTAATTAGTAAGTTTGCGGTCCGACAGTGGTTGTTAGACCTTACATTGTTTGTACGGAGCGAGATTACGTTAAGTGACTACAGGAGTTATAATGATGGGTGACCTTTAACTTAGGTAATGATTGAGGCCAAAATTGCTATTGCTAAACCTAAATTGTATAATTTCTTTCGTATCCCCCCTGAGTAAGAGAAAATTCATGACATTTTAATTTTAAAATCGGATTGGCGCAAATAAACCAACAAATTCAGAAATATTTAAAGTGAGTTTTTTAATAAATCTAGTCTTAAAGACACAGGAAATTAAAGCTGGAAAAATATTAAATGACCCGTTGAATTTCGTGTCACTTATTCACTTCCCTCCTTATATTTAACATTAATACAAATGTTTTTCCTGGACTCCTATGAATATTTTAAAACCAAAATTAGTCTAATCGCTTTAGCCGTCAAGTAGAGCTTTAGCGAGACTAACAAAATTTAAAATTAATTAACATTACCAAAATATAGTAATGTCGTTTGGTTTTACCAAGCAGTTAACAAGCCGTCTCTGCAAATATGATTTCGAAAATTGCATTTATAAGCCAAATAATTTGGATAATGAGTTTTGTATTTTGACTGCGACTTGACAGTTGGACAGGGCTAAGCTAATTGTAAACAAACAAACTACTCGGCCTAACGAGAACTGTCAAATTAACTTTATAGTCTAGGGAACACTGCTCGTAACGATAAGTTAACTTACAGATACTCCAGCTGAAGTTTGTTGATCTAGATCAAGATACAATGAATTCTCTAATTCTTTAAAACTCGAGAATGGCTAAACCGACTAGGCTAATTTTATTCTTGAAATGTTTTTAGAAGTATATAAAAATAACATGAAAAAATTTGCGAGTAAATTACTATATTCGTGACTTTCATTATCAGAAACCATTCAGATGAAAATACTTTGTTTATGTTTGTATTTGTTTGCTCATAATCTCCACTCCCCATGAAGAGATAAAATTGTTTTCAAAAAGGTACTTATTGTATATTTAAATAATAATAACAATCAACAAATGGGCTTAATTCAATTTCACTTCAAACAAAAACACTTTGATCTCAAAACATTTCATGCAACAAAAACAATAACATGATGAAAATTTCTGTTGCCTCCCAGAAAATAATTATGTCTGTGAGAGGTACATTAATAATATTGATGCTCTCAGATGTAGGCTAAGCTCTCTGAGCTATATTGCCTTATTTATTATCTCTAGAAGTGTAAACTATTTTATAAGGGGTTTTCCAATAAGGACTTTACAACTTTTTTTTTCAAAATAAAATTAAAACTATTTGAGATATTTCAAAAAATTTTAATATCGGATTGAAGCACAATGAAAACATGTTTTAATGGAGCTCAACTTCGCTCTTATGGCCACCGCAAGCACGTCTACAGCGGTGATAGGTTGAACTCAATTTTCTATGAGTTGGCCACACATTTCGGCTATTTCGCGTTCAATTTTGGATCTGAGCTCTTCCAACGCCGTTGGCTTATCCAACGACTTGAGGCAGCTCCAAAGAAAAAATCTAAAGGCGTTAAGGGCCGGTTATTCCAAATTCACGTTTCTAGATGAGTTTTTTTGATAGTCAGCGTCGAGGGTCACCAATTTGGGATATAATGCGTGGAGGTCCAAAGGAAGATCTTCCGACCGAGCGAGGCGACACATTTCAGCTGTCATATAATATATACCGCCGCGCTCAGAAAACTTCGATAGCGTGATGCAGGAATGTTAGGCGAATGTGGGTACCACCACATTATTATTATTTTTAGCTCCATTAGCAATAGTAGAAAATACATTGTATAAAAAATGCAAGGTCCCACCGAGATTTGAACTCGGATCGCTGGATTCAGAGTCCAGAGTGCTAACCATTACACCATGGGACCGCTACAGGATGCTTCGAATAAGCTTTCACTACCAGATTCACTGAACTTCAGTTATCGATTTATCTCCAGCAGTTCAAAGTTATTCTACCTCTGACGTGATCTTTATATTAACGAAATAAGGCTCATTTTACCATTTTACCTTTCGGGGCTACGTAACCTTTTATTTGATGGTAGTCGAAGCCAAATAAAAAAGAGCATAGAACTATTGCCATTAAATTTGCCACACTATTGCTTAGGAGTTTTGAGTGTCGATTGAAAGCAATAATAAAGCCCGTCACAGACTTAGCTATAATATATATTAATATACCGTACTAAACACACTGAGACCAGAAATATATATTATAGCTGAGTGTGTGGTCACGCGAAAATTGTATAGAAAATATATATTAATATGCCTAGCTATAAACATATTAATATATATTATAGCTAAGTCTGTGACGGCCTTAAGGAGCAATGATCAGAAAGCATGTTATCAGGTTTTTGTCTGCTCATTTAGACTTAATTTCACCACCATATTATTTTATAATAATATTACTAAATAAACTTCGTATCACTTAACTCCAAAATTTTCTCACCTTATAAATTTTCACTGGACTTCTACGAATGTTTCAAGACTAAAATTAGCCAAAGTTCAGCCATTCTCGAGTTTTAGTGAGACATTTAACATTAATTTTTATTTAATATATAAACAATATACTAATATGACAAATGCGAAAGCTTGTCTGTCTATTAAGGGCCTGTTTCACCACTTTCTGATAAAGTGCGAATAGGCTATTCACAACTTTTTTGACACTCCTTACTTTAACTGTCAAGTTAAGTGGTGGCTATTCGGCACTTATCAGGAAGTGGTGAAATACGCCCTATAAAGCTCTTCAAGCTTTAACCGCCGAATTTATTTAGAAGAAAAGCATGGCAACACTTTAATTCCCGTGAAAGAACAAAGAACAAAGTCTTTAAGCATGTGGGCAAAAACTACTAATAAAATTCCACACTATGCATACTCAGTGCAACTATAATATATCAAGAGAGGCGGGCCGTATGTTCGTACGAGCGATTTAACTCGTATTATCCTGGCGTACCTAAATCATGCATTTTTCTCCATTTACGATATCCTCAATTATGCGAGAATTTCCCGGGGAAAACAAGTGGACTTTTGTCGTTACTCGTTATGTATCTTGTTATATACCTTTTATTATGTATCTATTCTTTTTATATCTATTCAAACGATTGAACATAATGTTACGTTGCACTTATAAATGAGGAAAGATGCATACTAAGATGTGTTCGGTCGAATTAGAATACCTCCTAAAAACATACCTAACGCCGATGTCATGTACCTAAAGAATATTACAGTGTGTCATTTTGTTAGGCGTTAGTCAGGAAAATAGCTTAAAAAAGCAACATGTAAAAAGCGGCCAAGTGCGAGTTGGACTCGCCCATGGAGGGTTCCGCAGCAGCAATAAGGTTTATTTTTATGAAATTAAAATATTTTTGATTTATTTTTATATTTCAGTCGATTTAATGAAATTTAGATTAAGGTTTACTATTTATGACGTATAAAAAAAACTACTGGCTAGATCTCGTTCAAACCAATTTTCGTTGGTAGTTTTTATAGTAATCTACATCATATATATTTTTTTAGAATTATCATGCCTCTACTTTAGAAATTAGAGGGGGGGGGGACACACATTTTTCCACTTTGGAAGAGTCTCTCTCGCAAACTATTCAGGTTAGAAAAAAATGATATGAGAAACCTCAATATGATTTTTAGAGACCTATCCATAGATATACCTCACACGCATAGGTTAGATGAAAAAAAAAATTTTTTGTTTCAGTTGTACCTATGGGGACCCCTAAAATTTTTAATATTTTTTCCATTTTTGCATCAAAATCTTAATGCGGTTTACAGACTACATCTGCTTACCAAGTTTCAATAGTATAGCTCTAATAGTTTCGGAGAAAAGTGGCTGTGACATACGGACGGACGGACAGACAGACAGACAGACAGACATGACGAATCTATAAGGGTTCCTTTTTTGCCATTTTGGCTACGGAACCCTAAAAAATTAATAAATATTATTTGTAACGCTTTATACCCTTTCAGTATTAAGAAATACCTTTTGGTATTTTGAACAGGATGCTTTATTAAAGCAAATTGTTTTAAAAAACTGATTGATTATTATAAGTTTTTTTGTTTTGTGTCGCCGTCGTCTGCGGACTTATTTTTGTAGTAATTTTTTTTAAAGGTGCAAAGTCTTGAGAAAGAATACTAATTAGTAATTATCATACCTACTCGGAGTACCTTACTTACCTACGTTTAATATTTTTATGTTTTCTAAATGAACTACGAATAAAAACTGTTTTGTTGCTACTGAAATAATTTTTACGAAATTTGGACCAGACATAAAAAGACAACGTCTAGTCTTAGGCAAATTAGTCAGGCAGACCTAGTAATTATAAACGCTATGTAAATAGTTTAAATTGTAAGGATTCTAATAATATACTAGAATAAGGTTTTGAGTTATTCGTTCATTTTCAACCAAAATTAATCTAAATATTTTTAAGATTATTTTTCATAGCAAGCTATAATATGGAGCCTTATTGAAGCTGGGCTTATGAGATAATCTGCAATATCCAGCCCGCCGTGTATTATGTAAATTGATAAGGTGCTCCAGCCTTATTCAAAATTAAAAGCAAACTCTTACAGCAACTTTCATTAAAGATGCCTATTAAACGTGTGAAAAGCCCTTTATGGGCGTGGAATTAACGCAGAGTAGGTCTTAAATATTAGGTACATATTTTTAAGGGTGCGTACAGTGATGACAAAACAGCGTTATTTAGTGCTAGATGACAACAAGACAAGAATCCTAAAATAGTTGCAAACAAGACCCGTAGTGTATAATATTGCGATTGAAGTTGGAAGAGACTCTACAGTAATTTATATTTCATTACAAGTCTTTTTGTTGCTCACTCCTCCGTTTCGTTACTAACTCAGTGATTAACTCACAAAATGTACGATACAGGATCGGTCAGATGGTCTATGGATATGTCACAGTCATCTGGTTGAATCTGGTATTTGATTGAATTACTAGCGAATTCATTGAATGAAACCAATTATTTTACAGTAAAAGAATTTGCAGTTAATTGACGAGTGGGCCTTTAGACGTTAAACGTTACAGTCAATAATGACAAATAAAAAATAAAAACCGGCCAAGTGCGAGTTGGACTAGCACACGAAGGGTTCCGTACCACAATAGAGGAAAAAATAGGATGAAAATTGTGTCTTTTGTATGGGAGCCCCCTAAATTATTTCATTTATTTTTTATTATAAATTATTCAAGTACAAATAAAACTGAGTATTTCGTGAATATTCCAAGTGCCTATGTAGTATGTATTGCCTTAAATATTTAATTTATTTTGTTTTTAGTATTTGTTGTTATAGCTCGGTAACAGATATACACAATCTCTGAACATTTCAGAAGTCTAGCTACAGCAGTTCTTGAGTCAGCCTGGAGACACACAGACAGACAGACGGACAGACAACGAAGTCTTAGTAATATGGTCCCGTTTTTACCCTTTGCGTACGGAACCCTAAAAATCATGACAAGTTTAATCATTAATCATAAGGCGTCTCCCAGACAGACGCGGCCTGCGGTGGCGGTCGCGGTGGCGGTCAGTTGGATGACTTGAAAGTTCTAGGAACGACACAGGCACACGCGGTGGCGGTCGCAGTACAAAAAACTGACCGCCGCCGCGACCGCCACCGCTGCCCGCGTCTGTCTGGGAGACGCCTAATGGTTTCATCCAATGAATTCGCTAGTCATTCAATAAAATAGCACATTTAACCAATTACAGCGACATAAACACGAACTGTATAATACTAAGGGTGAACTATTAAAAAAATCCAAATGTTTTGTTCATCGTAATTATTTACGATAATGGAGCATTTGAAAACATCTCTCTAAATACCCAAATTATAAATCGCTGCACGCCAAAAACATTCACAATCCACAAAATGGTTTTCCGATAAGCAGGTCCGTCATCCGAATATTTAACGATGGACGTAAAACAAAGACAAAACAGATGGATTCCGACTTGCCGTTATAGATCCCATTACTCAGCGGAGGTGTGCCACCTGGGAGCACCCGCATTGCAGATTGTTCAACATTTGTAAATATCATTTCAATCAAGTGGCGAATATGTACTAGAATCTAGATCATAGATGACGCCCGAAATACCGTTACGCCAGCATGGGAACCGTACATTTTTCCAGGATAAAAAGTATCCTGCGCCCTTTCCGGGGACTCAAAGTATCTTCATACCGAATTTCAGCAAAATCAGTTAAGCAGTTTGGGCGTGAAGAGGTAACATACAGACAGACATACACACTTCGCTTCGCATTTACAAAATTAGTACTGATTGACAATTAATTGGTCTTTTTTCTTTTTTCCCCGGAGGGGGAAATGCATTACGCATACCACCCAGGCGCAGGGGGCGACCCGAGCGGTGATGTGGGACTCCCGTAGCTGATGAGACCACGGTATACCCACTAAAACCCCCCCCCATCTTCCGTCACGCCGCCTTTTGACGGGGCCACGGGAACGATACACACATCCGCGACCCCGCCAGCGGTCCGAAGACTCCACGATGGGCGCACAACACGTGCGCCCTCCTCCTCGGCCCCCACCAGGGCTGTAGCAGACGCCCCCCGAGTCTGCTACTTGGAGGCCATGTGGCAGATCAGGTCTGTGGCTCTGCCACCGACCACACCTCGGCCGCAGAGGATAGGGCAAGCGGCGCACCGCAATACCTACTTGCCTCTTCCTCTGCGGCCCCACCAATGCCGTTCAAACGGAACGGCCAGCTCGCAGGGGGGACAATTAATTGGTCTAACCTAACCTAACCTTGTGATTCACAATGCTGACTATTCGACTACTTTTATGCGCGATATAATGTAAGTTCACTAAAGACGCTCCGCGCCTAGCATTAGCTATGTCCATTGTCCACACTGTGAACTTTCATCTTCAATTTTCATCATCTTTTGACATTCAACTTTCATATTGGCGTATTCAATAACTGATTGCGTCAACGAACGCAACGCCAACATTGTCATTAAAGAACAAAGCGAAAGTTTTGGATACGGCCAGAGGGCATGCACTTGCTCTGTTTACTGCGCTATGCATGCCCATAATGAACAAAAAAAGGCACAGTGTAGACATATAGCTAATGAATTATTATTATTAATAAATTATTATTATTATTATTATTATTATGTACCTGGTCGTATCTTCTTCGAAAAATGCGTACTAGTAATGTAAGATATAAAATATACTGTTATACTACGAGTATACTTAAAATATTTTTTTAAGATTTTATTAAAATATCATATTAACATTTAATTTTTTAACATTCAAATAATTTCAATATATTAAATTAGTTGGGTGTTATAAAAAGGTATAATTACAAAATATAATGAGTAACTATCATTTTTTAGGGTTCCGTAGCCAAAATGGCAAAAAAGGAACCCTTATAGATTCGTCATGTCTGTCTGTCTGTCTGTCCGTCCGTATGTCACAGCCACTTTTCTCCGAAACTATTAGAGCTATACTATTGAAACTTGGTAAGTAGATGTAGTCTGTGAACCGCATTAAGATTTTGATGCAAAAATGGAAAAAGTATTAAAAATTTTAGGGGTCCCCATAGGTACAACTGAAACAAAAAAAAATTTTTTTCATCTAACCTATGCGTGTGTGGTATCTATGGATAGGTCTCTAAAAATCATATTGAGGTTTCTCATATCATTTTTTTCTAACCTGAATAGTTTGCGAGAGAGACTCTTCCAAAGTGGAAAAATGTGTGTCCCCCCCCCTCTAATTTCTAAAGTAGAGGCATGATAATTCTAAAAAAAATATATGATGTATATTACTATAAAAACTACCAACGAAAATTGGTTTGAACGAGATCTAGCCAGTAGTTTTTTTTTATACGTCATAAATAGTAAAACTTAATGAAACAAAAAAAATTTTTTTTCATCTAACCTATGCGTGTGTGGTATCTATGGATAGGTCTCCAAAAATCATATTGAGGTTTCTCATATCATTTTTTTCTAAGCTGAATAGTTTGCGAGAGAGACTCTTCCAAAGTGGAAAAATGTGTGTCCCCCCCCCCCTCTAATTTCTAAAGTAGAGGCATGATAATTCTAAAAAAAATATATGATGTATATTACTATAAAAACTACCAACGAAAATTGGTTTGAATGAGATCTAGCCAGTAGTTTTTTTTATACGTCATAAATAGTAAACCTTAATCTAAATTTCATTAAATCGACTGAAATATAAAAATAAATCAAAAATAATATAATTTCATAAAAATCAACCTTATTGCAGCTGCGGAACCCTCCATGGGCGAGTCCAACTCGCACTTGGCCGCTTTTTTAATATTCGTGAAGAACGTCGTACCTAATATTTAATTTGATACTTTTAATTTCACGCTTACGAAATGTGTTTTTTTATATATTATAATTATGTTATCTGTTTTAGCTAATCACTGTTACTAGGGTTGCCAAAAAATATTCAAAACTTTTTCAAAGATTCAAATATAATATAATAGTGACAAAGACATAAAATATTGTGAATAGTCGGCTATCCGACATAATATTATGAGGTGGTTATGTAACAGATAATATTAAGTTTATCCATTAAACAACTTTTTATGTGATGGTTTAGATATTATATTGATTGTGTCAACCGATAAACTTTACGCTATTTATGAGCGATTTTTAAATAGTTAATTCGCAAATAAAGTAACAACGTTGTAGAAGCTATTATGATTTTATCGCTTTTTTAAACGCCATATTATAGCGAAGGATTGACTTATATTAATACCGTAAGGACGAGTCATGTGTTTGCGTTAAAATGCCACCAAGATAAGCGCCGTATTTGGGTTAACATTACTTGACTTTTACGGGCTTGAGAACGCTAGATGTCATTTAGTCAACATTGTATAGTGCCCGTTTTTAGTTTTTACTAACCGCCCCTTAACGCTAGCACGTGTTTTCTAACGGTCTTTTTAGTCATGCATCCAGCATCTCTCCAGATAAAAATGTTTTCACCAAAGCACCTGATTTCTAAGTTCTTAGGAAGTTAGGTTAATTTTTTTATAAGATTAAAGATTTACTACTTACTAGATATAAGGGCCTGTTTCACCATTTCCTGATAAGCTATTCATCACATAACTTGACAGATGAGGTATGGAGAATCTGTCAAAAAAGTTGTTAATAGCCTATTCGCCACTTTATCAGACAGTGGTGAAACATGCCCTAAGTCTAGTTATGACTCATTGTAGTAAGCGTTAGTAAATACGGGTATAGGCAAGATTAACATCCAAACTTATTCATCCAAACATATTCTGCACTTGAATGAAGACGTTATACTAATGTTTGTAAGGGCTCTTCCTTAATTTCAAAATGATCGCTGCAATATTACGAAGGGTTTACTATGAAGGTTTTTATTAATCCATTTAGATGTCGGCCCTCACAGCTAGACACATTAAACTTAAGCACTTTTTGTTGAGACGTGCCTAATAATTTGAGTTACGACCGACGAATGCATTGACATCTTAATATGGTCTAATGAAAGTGCAAAGCCATATTGGCTAGAAAGTAATAACTTTGTCAAAAGGCACAGCCAGACAACAACATCCATACGCAAAAAAAATCCTTGTAAATCTATGTTTAAATTGCTAATGCGTATTTTTGACTGACTGCCAAAAATGAGGAGGTTCTATATTCGGCTGTAGTTTTTTTTAATATGTATTTATTATATTCGCCGCCTGTGAACCGATTTTTATTTAGGTATATGGTTGTAAAAAACTGCCTATCATATTTTATGTTTTCTGGTTATTTTATTCTGTTCCTTCTAATTATTTTTGTAAGTCTGTATAAGAAACTTACCTAAAATATTACTTTACTATATAGTTAGTATTTAGTACTTACTTAACGCACTAAGGTAACAGATTATCCAATAATACTAAATTGATTGCAAAGCCTGTAAACCAATATTGTAACATCTACCCCGTATAATCTTCTATTACATATAGTAGGTACAAGGATTCAGAATTTGTAAGTATTAAAGACTAGAAGACACTCCGTTGCGCCAAAATTTATTTATACCCGTGAACCATTCTCCGGGATAAAAAGTATGATATGTCCTTTCCCGGGACTCAAAGTGTTTCCATACTAAATTTGAGCAAAATCGGTTCAGAGGTTTGAGCGTGAAGAGGTAACAGACGGACACACTTTCGCATTTATAATAATAATATGGATTACTACCATCACAGCTTTAACAATGTTTGGTCTTGTTTGATGCGTGAAAGAAATCATTCACACAGTCACAGACAATGGCAAAACTGTTTAACTATAATCTCTGTCTACACAGTTCAAATCTATTTATTAGTAACAAGTAATATTTATCACAATAATAAACAATCACAAAGCAGAGGACGTGTAATGTGTGTTCAAAGTAAATGATAGTTTAGATTTCACCCTCTTTGATTAAGTTTTCGTTGCATTTGATACTTTGTCACTTGTCAAAATTCAAATAAGACTGTTATTATAGTGCAGGGCTGCCAAAACATATAAAACGTACAGAACAAATGTAAATACAGAAAAACTGTGTTTTGGCTTTCTCTGAATCTGTTTTTCATATTTGAATGGATTAAAATAGAATAGTTAGGCTACAAAATGTTAATTTTTTTAATTTTTACTTCAAATTTTTGCGTTTGACCTGATTAAATTTTTATTTTATAAGAGGAAGATATTTAAAAAACAACAGATGTAGAGCAGTTTAAATAATAATTAACATTTAAATAAATAATATAATTTGACTTGTGTGCCAACCCTATGACTTATTAAATTAGTGTCTTATAATATCGAGACCAGCATACCCGTCGCCATTCCTTTTCAAACCTTCGTCTAGCAAAATGGAAAGTCTATCTTTTGACGACATTTTCAGCCAAATAAAAAGGAACTTTTATTTGTTAGGAATACCGCTCGGCGAGAAACCGCGCTTTAGATATTATATTTCAGTTATGATCGTCTTTATAACGATCATTCACGAATCTTTATTTTTCTTCTCGAAGTTTAGCCGGGAGAACTTTTTGGAGCTCACCCAGTTAGCGCCATGTCTAAGCGTTGGAATACTAGCTACGATCAAAATTGTGCTAATAGCCAATAAGAGAAACAACATATTGGAGCTAGCGAATTTCCTAAAAACTCTATACAATGATGCCAAAAAAGACGAGAAGAAGAATCAAATTTTGCGCAAAGAAATGATCTTTTTGAGATACCTCGTGAAGTATTTCTTTGTGCTGAATGCTATTCTCATATGCGTGTATAATTTCTCGCCGTTCTTTATATTTGCATATTATTACTTTTGCAAGCATGAGCAAGTATGGAGGTTGCCGTACGCTGTGATTGTGGGTATGTCCACAGACTCGTGGTACGGATGGCTTTACGCGTACTTTCATTCGACAACAAGTGGTAAGTTTGTTTATTTTACGATTTCTGCGTTTAGTACTATTTTTATAAGGGATCCATAGTTATTCAATGCTATTAATTGGACAGTATGTTGTCTGTCTGTTGCCTCTTAAGGGCCCCCGAGACGGTCAAACGGTTTGACTCAAACACGTAAATTTTGGTTTGACTCAAACCATTTTGATTGTTTACAAAGCTAGTTTGAACGGTTTGTCAAACATTTACGTGTTTGAAGCTCGTTTGATGAAATTTCATATTTTTGTTGTGTTTGACGCGCCGTTTGATCGTGTTCCGATGCGTTTGAACAAACTTTGTATGATTCTTTGGAGGACATTATTTTTAACTGACTAAAAAGAGGAGGTTATCAATTCGACGCGTATGTATGTACTATTTCCAGAACCAGCCGGCTGTTTTATCTTTTATAAAATAATATTTATTCGTCACAAGACGTGTACTCCACAGCGCGTACTGAACCAAACTGAGTAGTGTCGTTTGACAAACCGTTCCAACCAACATCAAACGGTTGCATCAAACACGCAAGGTTTGAATCAAACCGTTTGATCGTCTCGGGGGCCCTTTAACGCTTAACCCCTGCCCTAGTAGACAAGTGGCAAGCGATTATCGTAAACGCTAACGCCACAAAATGTATGAGATTTGACATAAGTCATCGCTTCTCTAACGAATACTAATATCAAATCCCATACATTTTGTGGCGTTATTAGCGTTTACGATAATCGCTTGCCGCTTGTCTAGGCCCTCTGAGCAGATTCAGGTATATGATATTGATATACTTTTACTCTTTAAGTTAACTTTTTATATTTTTCTTTTTTTCTAGCTTACCTACATTTATAAGTGTTTTGCAGGTTACATAGTAGTATTGTTCTTCACGAGTGTCGACGCTTCATATTTCATCCTCACCACACACCTGTACTGCCAGTTCACTCTCCTGAGCGCCGAAATCACACAACTAACTGAAGAAAACTCTTACTTACTGAACGACATCGTGAAGAAACATCAGCATATTTTACAGTAGGTTAACACCTTATACCTATATAATATAGTTAAAGTAATAATCGGCCAAGTGCGAGTCGGACTCGCGCACGAAGGGTTCCGTACCGGTATAGAGCGAAAGTAGACAAAAATTGTATTTTTGTATGGGAGCCCCCCTTAAATATTTACTTTATTTTAATTTTATTATTAATTATTAGAGTAAAAATAATTATTAAGGACTTTGTGAAAATTTCAAGTGCCTGTTACCGTTATTGATTACGAACAAAAAGGCCAAAAAAATCACTTCTCTTGTATGGGAGCTACCCTTAAATATTAATTTTATTTTATTTTTAGCATTTGTTGCTATAGCGGAAAAAGATATACACAATCTGTGAAAATTTCAGAAGTCTACCTATAGCGGTTCTTGAGATACAGCCTGGAGACATACAATCGGACAGACGGACAGACATCGAAGTCTTAGTAATATTATCCCGTTTTTACCCTTTTGGTACCAAACCCTAAAAACTAAGCAATCGTGCACTTAGCATGAAAATTTTTAATTTTGTTACTTGAATTTTGTGAAGTTTCAACAGTCGCTTTTATAGTGGCTCGAGTTTTAGTAAAAAAAAGTAGTAAAACCGTTGTTTGAACAAGAAAATATAAAATTTTACGATGTTCACATTGAATTCAAAGATAATATTATTAGTAATAATATCTATGGACGCTTCACACCGCGTTAGTCCGGCCCCGTGGTAAGCACCTGAAGGACTTGTGTTACGGGTACCAGCAACGGAAATATATTTAATACTTTTTAAACTATACATATATTTAGGATTTTTATTGCATTATACATAATATATTTAATACACATCCAAGAACCAGGAACATTAAAAACTTTTTTGTTCCGTCGGCGGGATTCGATCCCGCGACTCCCGGGTTGAGCTACCAACTCGCCCACCAATAGAGCCACAGAAATCGTCAAAAAATTTCAATAAAGTTTTGTTTCTAAAATTCAAATGATTTTCAGACCTGATATTAGTATTACTTAACAAAAAAATATTATAAATTATAATTTTGTACAATCTGCGAAACATTTCATTATAAAAATTACATCTTAGTCTTTCTTTTTTTATTTCAGTCTAGCTAAGAAATTGGAAAAAATATTTGAAGGTCCTAATTTATTTAATGTTTTAATTGGATCGCTGGAAATATGCGCCCTGGGATTTAATGTTGTTGTAAGTTAATTGAAAAATGTATTTATAACATAGATCCTTAATTCTAAGAAATAATAACTTAATTTTGTTGAAGAAATAGTCTTAACTGCTTAGTACTATCAGAGAAGTTGATTCCTAGGCAGCTGGTGTCAAACCCATCCGACCGATCACAATTCACAGCTAACATTGAATTGACATAAGCCGACCAAATGACGTAGGTCTGTCAACTGCCTAGGAATCAATTTCCTCGATGATATGGACGCAATTTTATTCAGTGTCGCTCTCAGGATTAAAAAAATTAAAGGCCGATGTGATCAATCGTTGCCATACATCGCAAAGTAACTGATCTAAAGTGAGAAAGTTTATAATAATAAAAGAGTCTTATTTCAAAACACTTATAATAATGAAAAATAGTAATAATAATAACTACCACACTGGTTTAGGTGACGGTGGCCGGCTTATTGAAACCAGGCCTGTTACGCAGGAATAATTTTATAGTGCCCAAATGTGTGCACAGTACACAAGAGCACTCTCTATTCCTTTTACTCTCATAACCCAGTGGGACGGACGACCGACACGACTGGCGAGAGATCAGGCGCTGGATCGACTTTTTACGTGCCCATCCGACGCATGGATCATCTTACTTGTCAGACATTCAGGTGATCAGCCTGCATTGTCCTAACCAAACTTGGAAATAACAATGTTTCCAACACGGGAATCGAACCCACGACCTCCGAGTCAAGAGCCACGCTCTAAGCTACGGAGGCGTTCTGAAAAATAGTACATACACTCTTAAAACGTTACCTATTCTTATGGTCCAGTCGGATAAATAAAACATTGAATTGTGGAAGTGCTTTATATGAATATCCTTGACAATTTTCGTTATATTTCAGATGGGTGACTGGGCGCAACTACCTGGAGTTATGTTATTTCTATCCTCCGTAATAGTACAGATTTTGATGATCAGTGTCTTTGGTGAAAATCTTATGCAAGAGGTAAAAATCTTTCTAAATTTAACCAAAATATAGATACAGAAGTATTTAACTCTTAGTACTTCTTTTGTAAAACACATAATATGAATACTGTTTTTATACATTTCGTTTAGAAAAATAAAAATTATAAAATGTTATTTTCTATAAAAATATTGGGTATTTCAAATTTACAAGAAAATTTTGTTTAAAAACAGAGTATGAAAATTGGTGACGCCGCATTCCTTTCCCAATGGTACAAGATGGACCGTACATCGAGAAGAACAATTTTACTTCTGATTGTCAGGTAAGTATATTATTCACACCATAGGAATATTATAATGCTTTTTTGAAATTTGGTATGGATGTACTTTGAGTCTCGAGAAAATACATAGGATACTTTATAATTTATATCCCGGAAAAATGTAGAGTTACCGCGCGATAAACGATTATCGCGCGGTAACTGTACAAGTAAACGCAACGGAGTTGTGGGCGATCACCTGGTAAATTTTTATATTAAAGTTTAAAAATAATCGGCGAAGTGCGATTCGGACTCGCGCACGAAGGGTTCCGTACCAATACGATGAGCCCCCCTTACATTTTTATTTTATTTTAATGTTATAATTAAATATTAAAATACACATAAAGAATGTGTGAAAAATTCAAGTGCTACCTCTTGCCATTATTGATATAGAGGGAAAGCCGAAAAAATCACGTTTGTTGTATGGGAGCCCCCCTTAAATATTAATTTTATTTTGTTTTCAGTATTTGTTGTTATAGCGGCAACAGATATACATAATCTGTGAAAATTTTAGAAGTCTAGCCATAGCGGTTCTTGAGATACAGCCTGGAAACAGACAGATGGACAGACAGACGGAGACAACGAAGTCTTAGTAATAGGGTCTCGTTTTTACCCTTTGGGTACGGAATCCTAAAAATGAACATACGAATTCATCATGCTAATGTAATTTAAAAAAGTGCATCATCAGCATACTGCTTGAAAATTAGGAAATAAAAAAAAATCAATATTACGATGTCGCGATCAACAATATTATCTCTGTAGGACAGTAGTCTCAATTTAGCCTTTTTTAAAGATTTAGGACTTTAATTTAAACGCTTTTAGCAATAAGATCGCCTTTGCCCACATATAATTAAAATAGCAGCTGTTTTTTAATTTAAGCTTTTAGCTAAATTGTCTTACGTGTATTTTTTGTAATTGTGAGGAATTAAGTGTTTTTATTATTATTATTTAATTGTTTCAGAGCTCAACGTCCATGCGTGGTGACTGCTTACAATTATTGTGTCATCTCGTACCAAAGCTTTACTAAGGTAAGTACTAATAATCCTAATAATATAATATACAGCGTGAAATTTTAATGGTTGTTTTCCCACAGTAAAATGATTCTATCTTAGTAGTACAATAGATTTGTGAAGTTTTTTTTTTTTTTGTTCAAATCATTAAAAAAATTCGGCCAGCCGCTCGCGCTTATCGGCATAAAGTTGCCATAGTACGTTATACAAAATATTTTGTATTTTCAAAAAATAACTTGCATGTATGGGTAGCGGGGACAGTGTGAAGACGAGTGTTAGGCGGAATAAATAACTTAACACGATTCACTAAAACTTTAGTTTATTAGCGATTACACAGTTAATATGCGTATACAGTTCACACTTTTAACCACACACCATATTTTAAGAAGGAGAAAGATATAAGGATTATAGTCTATTGATTAATAACTAACGCGGACCAAAAATACAAAGATCGCGTAAGAAATAAATGTCGCGGCGAGGCAGCAAGCGACACGGGTTCAACGTACGAAGGTAAATTTCCGACTAAAGTAGCAAGGTGACCGAACGCGGTGGCCGGCGCTCGCGCATCTAGCGATAAGGATTCGCTAGGTACTTAAGGGTGTGCGCAATACGGCGCGGCACGGCGGTCCCGTGACGTAACGTGTTTACTATGCAAACGAAGTAAGTATATTAAAATATATTATTAATTTAAGTAATAGTCAATTTTAATGAATGCGTATTGATTTTGTGTTTTAATTAGTTTAATCTATTTTTAGTAATAAATGAAATTTGCAAATATTTTAATCTTAACTATTGTGTGTATATATTTAAATTGATTTTATTAAATAAATAATAAGAGTGTGTACTGTATGATATATAGGGCATACACATGCCACATCACTCCCCCCCAGAGGCCGTCACTGCGGACGATAAAAATCAGGGAAGCGAACTACTCGACCAGATCTTGTACGTTTTGTAATTTGTTGATCCGGGATTAAATTTGCAGGATCCGGTGATAAATCGTCACCAGGACTTGCAGAAGTTGCAGAGCGAGGAAGCTCGGAAGTAGGAAAGGTCAGAGGGTCAACCAGTGTATAGGCCGGTTTCAGGCGGTCAATACTCACTGTGACGCTCTTCCCTTTGACGAGTATCTTAAATGTTTTACTACCTCGTTGTAGTACTAAAAATGGGCCTAAATAAGGAGGCTGTAACGAACCACGCACTGTGTCATCTCGAATAAAAACATGACTGGCAGTGCTGAGGTCCCGATAAACAAAGATTTTATTCTTTGAATGGCGAGATGCTGGTGAGGGTCTCAATTTGGAGACGAATTGGTGAAGTCGAGATGTAAAATCTGATATATCTGTACTCTGATGTATCGAGGTTTGAAAAAACTCACCAGGTAATCTCAACGGTTCACCATAAACCAACTCAGCCGACGAGGATTTGAGATCGTCTTTAAATGCACTTCTTATGCCTAATAGCACAAGAGGTAAAGTGTCGACCCAATTTGCATCAGCGTGGCACATTATTGCCGCCTTTAACTGGCGGTGGAAACGTTCCACGAGGCCATTAGAAGCAGGATGATACGCGGTTGTTCTCCGATGCTTGAATCCAATCGCTTTTCCAAGATATTGGAAAAGCGAAGATTCAAACTGTCGGCCGCGATCAGTTACAATATCCATTGGACATCCAAACCTGGATATCCATGATATTAACGCCTTTCCTACTGTTTCTGCTGTGATGTCAGACATAGGTGTGACTTCTGGCCATCGTGTGAACCTATCCACCGCCGTTAAACAATAACGGTAACCCTGTGAAACAGGAAGAGGGCCAATAATGTCCACGTGAATAAATGCAAAACGTGTGCGAGGTATATCGAACATGCCCAATGGAGAAGACACGTGGCGATAAACCTTAGCTCGTTGACAGGACAAGCAATGACGGGTCCATTCACGGCAGTCTTTTCTGACACCCGGCCAAACGAAACGATCTGCTACAAGTTTGGCTGTGGCATTTGCGCCAGGGTGACTAAAACTGTGGAAACTGTCGAAAACTTGCCTCCTGTAAGATTTAGTGACAAAAGGCCTGGGACGAGAAATACTAACGTCACAATAAAGTTCTGTGTCACAATCAGGGATCTTAATCTTTTTAATGCGTAACGAAGATTCACCTCTCAAATATTTAGCAAGCTCTTCATCAGAAGCTTGAGATGCAGCTAGCGATTCAAAATCAATAGGTATCTGAATTTCCTCGATACGTGAAAGGGGATCGGCAACTATGTTGTCCTTTCCTTTTATATAACGAATATCAGTTGTAAATTGCGAGATGAAATCTAAATGACGAAATTGTCTAGGCGAACAATTAACTTTTCTTTCCGAAAAAGCGAAGCTTAGAGGTTTATGGTCGGTGTATACGACAAAATGCCTTGCCTCAAGCATGTGACGAAAATATTTTATACTTTCGTATATCGCCAAAAGCTCGCGGTCGTATGGCGAATATTTTTGTTGAGCGGGGCTTAGCTTCCGCGAAAAGAAAGCAAGCGGCTGCCAAACATCATTTTTAAATTGCTGCAATACTGCACCCATTGCCTGGTCGGACGCGTCCGTTACTAGGGCGAGCTCGGCCTGACAATCCGGGTGAGCAAGTAATGCAGCATTGACTAGACTATCCTTGCATTTATTAAAAGCAATGAGAGACTCACCAGAAATATCGACTGCCTGAGAAGACTTGACAGAGCCAGTAAGTAAGGCATTTAAAGGTGCCTGAAAGTTAGCTGAATTTGGAAGAAAGCGTCTGTAGAAATTCAGCATTCCCAAAAATCTTCTGAGCTGTCTCACTGTTTTAGGTACTGGGAAATCCTTTATGGCTTGCACCTTGGACTCCAATGGCTTAGTACCTAAAGCAGAAATGGTGTAACCTAAAAATGAGACTTCGGAAGCTCCAAAAACGCATTTAGAAGTATTAATCACAACACCATACTCTTTCAGACGGCTAAATATTTGGTGAAGGTGTGCCTCGTGCTGCTCTTCGTTTTCTGAGAATATAAGGAAATCGTCGATGTAGCAATAACAGAAATCTAGGCCTCTAGTGACTTCATCAACGAATCTCTGAAAAGTTTGTCCCGCATTTCTGAGACCAAAAGTCATAAAGGGGAATTCATATAGTCCAAATGGTGTCGTTATAGCGGTTTTTTGAATATCAGGCTCAAAAACAGGGATCTGATTGTAGGCCTTCATCAAATCTATCTTGGAAAACACTTTACAACCAGAAATGCTATGTGTGAAATCGTGTATGTGCCTAATAGGATAACGGTCTGGTATCGTCCGCGCATTAAGCATGCGATAATCACCGCAGGGACGCCAGCCGTTATCCTTCTTAGGTGCAAGGTGCAGCGGGGAAGCCCAAGGACTTTCCGAAGGACGCGCTGTACCTTCACTAAGCATAAGTTCAAACTCACTCTTAGCAATTTTAAGTTTGTCCGGGGCCAGTCGCCTAGGAGTACATGAAATAGGTGGGCCCGGTGTAGTCCTAATGTGATGAACGGTATTATGTTTAGGGAATACCAGCGAGCCTGATGGGCGTGTAATTTCAGGATACCTACTTAATATTTCGTGGTATCGCGTGCTGCCTGTCGAGACCTTAACAGAAAAAATGTTAACATTTGCAATAGAAGCAATAGCAGACAGAGTAGTTGTATTGTCTATAAGACGTTGATGACGACAATCTACAATTAAATTAAAATGACATAAAAAATCAACGCCAATTATTGGCTTGGTAACATTAGCAACTACAAAATTCCATACAAAATTTCGTCTTAAACCTAAGTTTAAACTAAGTTTAACAGTACCGAAAGTGTCTATTGCGGATCCATTAGCAGCACTGAGTTGGAAACCAGTTTTTGCACGGCGTTCCCGAAGCATAGAATGGGGGTACACGCACAAGTCACTACCAGTGTCTATCAAAAATTGTACCTTCGAGCAGCGGTCGGTCACGAAGAGGCGACTTGAAGCGGTCGGACAGTCGGTAGTCGCCATCACTGACTGCCGAAGGCGTTTCCCACCTTATCAGCAACGAAGTCACAAGGCTTTATGCATCTGTGAGCCTTCTTCCCAAATTTGGCATGGTACCAGCATAACGGATGCTTATTGTAGCTAGAAGAAGAACGCTGTCGTTGTCGTGAACTGGAACGGTTACGCTCGCGCGGTCTGGAGCGCGAGGTAGTACAGCATGAAGCTCTGGTATGGGACTCAAGTTTAAGTGTGAGCTCCTTGACCAACTTCTTCAACTCTGCAATCTCGTTACTGCTACTAGACTGCGAAGTACCGGTCGACATAGCAGCAACAGTATACGGTGAGGCCAACTCCTGGATACGGTCTGCCAGATCTGCCAATTGCTCCAAAGTATCGGAGTCCCGAGATATGAGAACGGTCTGGATATTGTGAGGTAGCCGGTTAGTCCATATAGACTTCAATAATTCATCTGACACGGAATGTCCACCAAGGTCCTGTAGATGGCGTAGGAATTGGGACGGTTTCCGGTCGCCAAGTTCCTCGTGAATCAGCAGCTGTTTTACCTTTTTCTCGTGGGACGCAGAAAGTCTCTTAATCAATTCTAGTTTTATTTTCTCGTAGCGGTCCGTTGAAGGAGGTGCCACGATAATATCTTTGACCGACTTAGCGTACTGTATGTCTAAATTTGTGACAACATTCGTGAATTTTATGTGGTCGTCCGTTATTTTATGTACGTCGAACTGACCTTCGATCATCGCGAACCACAGCTCCGGGTCATCGGGAGAAAATGGCGGAACTTTAATTTTAAAGTTCGATGACGTTGTCGTGTCGGATCCGTCACGTACCGTGTGATCGCGCGCCTTCTGAGCACGTTGCGCCCGGTGCGTCACATTTTTGTCACCGTCACTATCACTCATGTTTAATAGTTTAAATAATCCTTAAAAGTGTTCTCGGGGTCACCAGTTATGGGTAGCGGGGACAGTGTGAAGACGAGTGTTAGGCGGAATAAATAACTTAACACGATTCACTAAAACTTTAGTTTATTAGCGATTACACAGTTAATATGCGTATACAGTTCACACTTTTAACCACACACCATATTTTAAGAAGGAGAAAGATATAAGGATTATAGTCTATTGATTAATAACTAACGCGGACCAAAAATACAAAGATCGCGTAAGAAATAAATGTCGCGGCGAGGCAGCAAGCGACACGGGTTCAACGTACGAAGGTAAATTTCCGACTAAAGTAGCAAGGTGACCGAACGCGGTGGCCGGCGCTCGCGCATCTAGCGATAAGGATTCGCTAGGTACTTAAGGGTGTGCGCAATACGGCGCGGCGCGGCGGTCCCGTGACGTAACGTGTTTACTATGCAAACGAAGTAAGTATATTAAAATATATTATTAATTTAAGTAATAGTCAATTTTAATGAATGCGTATTGATTTTGTGTTTTAATTAGTTTAATCTATTTTTAGTAATAAATGAAATTTGCAAATATTTTAATCTTAACTATTGTGTGTATATATTTAAATTGATTTTATTAAATAAATAATAAGAGTGTGTACTGTATGATATATAGGGCATACACATGCCACACATGATTCGATAGTACTACTGTAGGTAAATCGTCCTGCTGCGGGAAAACAACCACTAAAATTTCACGTTGTATAATATAATAAAAATAATAGATGAGTTTGTTTAATAGAATATAAATAAATAAATAAAATTTAAAAATCACCCAAGTGCGGTATTGGGCTGGGTGTTTCTCCAGGCTGCCTGTGCCATTTTGAGTGGCTCATAGAAATTTTATGTATCAACTATCAATATGAACTGACCCTAACTGTGTAACAGAGGGTCCCATAATATGTGGATTCATAATGAGGTTAAACTAGAACCTTTCTGGTCACGAATATACGATTTCCGTTAAACGAACAATAATTACTTTGGTTTTTATTTATGTGCAAAGTTTAGGGTTAGGAGTCATTACACGCTGATGTACAAATAAATGCTATTTATAATAGCGGGATAGGTGGTTTTACTCTGGACTAGGCTAATGGTACGGGAGCCCTAGAACAAATTTTTTTGTGATTACTAACAAGCTAATTTTTTGTGAGTAGCTACATTTTGATAAGACGAACATTTTTATTTTCTAAAAATCTCGAAAGTGGTAGCTAACAGAGATAGAAAGGATTTCATACTTTGATTTGGTGGTCCTAAAATATGGATTGCTTTATTTGTAGGACAAGGTTACTCTTAAATTATATACATGCGCAATCATCAAAAACAAAAACGTCGGTCACGGGAACATACTAGGATTATGCCTTAGATACTTTTCGCCATCTCTTGTTTTGGTTCAATATAAATCACCATTGGAGAAGTCATATAAATCTTATAGCAATTTTGTTTTTGCAGATAATAAGCACATCCTGGTCTTACTTCACGCTGTTGAATACTGTTTACTCATCGGAAAGGTTTTAAAAGTATTTCAAAAAAGAAATCATCGAACTTTATTGGAATTAATGATAATCCTTTTTCTGTTTTCTAGCAAACATACATTTAAATATTAAGTAAAATTGTTAAGTAATTTTACTTAAATTAATAGGTTGAAATAAATTAAATAAAGCAATTTGTTGGAGATTAGTTTTATTTGCAGTCTTCTCAGAATAACAGTTTAGAATGGATATCTTCTAGCGGTGTTGACTCTGTACATACCGGATCTGAAACAAAATTAAATGTTATTGTTTATTCTATTGTTTATATATTTTATAATAATATGACAAAGAGAAAAGATTATTTGTTCAATTGCGTTGAAATGGCTTTGGAACTGGTTAACTTCTTTAATTTACACATACAAAGAGCAGATCAATGGTCATTAAAGGCCACGACTTGTTGTTACAGCCTGTATAGTGTATGCAGTTTCCATAACAACATCTAGTTACAATGCCTATTACTAAATCTCATGACCATCATATTAATAATAATAATAATAATATCTATGGACGCTTCACACCACGTCAGTCTGGCCCCATGCTAAGTACCTGAAGGACTTGTGTTACAGGTACCAGACAACGGAAATATATTTAATACTTTTATACTATACATATATTTAAGATTTTTATTATATGATAAATATATTTAATACACATCCATGACCCAGGAACTTTGAAAACTTTTTGTTCCGTCGGCGGGATTCGAACCCGCGACCTCCGGCTTAAGCTACCAACGTGCTATCCACTGAGCCACAGAGGTCGTACCGCAAGTACTTTATACAATATTGTATAAAGTACTTGCGGTATTTACTCAAAAACTCTTTAGAACATATTTTTCTTGTTATTTCCTAATGAATAATCCCCACATAATTATATCAGTTTCCACAACAACATCTATCAAAATATTATGGTGTTCTTCCCAACAGGTTTTACAAGTTGTTTTATACTCTGCCTCCGGAATTTCCGAATGATACACCCCATAAAATTAAACACTTACCCTCTCTTGTTCAAGTCATCGTTGCCCATCGGTAGCGAAGACCCGCGACAGTTATCCCACGTGATCTGCAGGTTGTTCGCGCACTGCTGCCCAACAAGGTGGTTGTACGAAACCGTCGCGGCGAACAGCTCCCAGGCGCGCTCGTGGTTGCACAGGCTGGTTAAGCAACCGGGCTGCGAGTTGCCACCGTTGGGGAAGAAGTCGGTGTTGCCGAGCGCGGTCCCAATGCCCAGGCCAGTGGTGCTGCCGTCGGTGTGGATGCACTCAACATAGACGGCATCGGAAGCACGGAGACGGTTGCTACTATAGGTCCATAGAGGTCCGGCCGGGTCGAGACCTGTAGGAAGAGTTTAGAAGACTTTTTAATGGGAAGTTAACACACGGCACAGTCCCACTTCAACTGCTGTACCGCCTGTGTTTATAATATGACAAGTTAAAGTTGTCTCTATTGACCCGCTATTATTATTAATTAGAAGTAAAGTAGCAGTAAATGATATTCTGATTTCCTTCTCCAAGAAAAGCGGGAGAACCAAACAATGAACATAGACGTCCAATAATTTTAAACGATGTAGCGTAGATATTCGTAGAACCTGCTACGGCGGCGTAGCACTCGTAGATCATTCGTAGCGAATGCTACAGACATCGTAGAACACAGCACATTACTATCTCTCGTATTTACAATAAGGGTGAAGCCAAACGAGCGTAACTAAATTTAGTAGGAAACCCCCATAGTTGGCAACACTGCCCGCGCTTCCCGCGAACTGAATTCGGTCGGTATAATGCGTGTGAGCAGGCAGGCAACTCATTTTGAGTCGCCGTGTGAATCAAACAGGACTTTTGTTTGAAACTGAATGCAGCAGAATTTCTGCCAGCAGAAATTCTGCGAATCACAACTCACAAATTACGCTCGTTTGGCTTCGCCCTAAAGTACAAATATCTTACTTAATATTATGATCAGTAACAAAGTTAAAATCTTTAGTAGAATTTTTATAGAAATTCACTAGAAAATTTCGATAGCACGATGCAGCGTCAGTTCGCCATAATTTAAATTAATTCAAATTCTAATAGCAATAATCCCAGAATTATCTAATGACATAAACTCACCAGTGATCCTAGCAACTCGTCCGCCGAGCTCCCTGCCCGCGTTACCGACCAAATGGGCGCCCAGACTGAAGCCAACCAGGTGCATACTGGTGAAGGGGGCTCCTGTTACCTGAACAATATTATGTATTTCATCATATTCTATTCAAAATCATAATATGTCGCTGAGTGGTACTCTGACGCCTATTTTAAAAATTAATATTTTTAGAGTTTGAAAACTTAAAAAATAGTACGGTACGATGATTTGGTACGTCGTAGACTAGTAAAGTTAAAGCATGAAATCCATAAACGTGCCTATCTAGCAGTATATTACGACCGAATTGACGACCTCTGTGGCTCAGTGGATCAGCGTGTTAGTAGCTCAAGCCCGGGGTCGCGGGTTTGAATCCCACCGACGGAACAAAAAGTTTTTAAAGTTCCTGGGTCATGGATGTGTATTAAATATGAATGTAACATAATAATAATAATAATAATACTCCCCACACCGGTTTCGGTGACGGTGGCCGGTTTCATTGAAACCAGGCCAGGTACGCAGGAGTAATTTTATAGTGCCCAAGTGTGTGCGCAGTACACAAGAGCACTCTCTATTCCTTTACTCTCATAACCCAGTGGGACGGCAGACCGACACGACCGGCGAGAGATCAGGCGCAGGACCGACTTTTTACATGCCCATCCGACGCATGGATCATCTTACTTGTCAGACAATCAGGTGATCAGCCTGCATTGTCCTAACCAAACTTGGAAATAACATATTCTTTCCAACGCGGGAATCGAACCCACGACCTCCGAGTCAAGAGCGACGCTCCAGACCACTGGACCACAGAGGCGTTAACATAATAATATAATAATATTAACTAGAAATCTAAAATCTAACATCTAAAAATATACATAAATATTATACAAACTTAAAAAACTATAAAAAGAAAAACTTCCCCAGGTCGTCCCCACTTGGCAGAGTGCCCAGCAAGCTGACAGCATTGCCACGTTGGATGGCAATTGCTATCCGCTGTGGCAGGTAGCTCCCGGCTCTGGGGTCTCGGGTGGCTTCAATAAGCCTTTTAGATATTTCTCTAAAAAGCCTATGTGCCCCCGGACCCCATGTGCCTAGGGTTTCTACCCCAAACGGTTCAAATATGAGATCTCCGCTGAGGTTCTCATATTTGCGTCGCTTGAGGTTCTCTGCTTGGTTGGCGGCAGCGCCCGCACAGCTCGAGGTACCTTGAACATGGGACGAGGCGAGTGTGTCGACACACGTAGCGTCCCACACAAGGGCCCGTCCCACATTCCAGGGAACCAGGGTCATTCCATCGGGTCTCTTGCCATATTAAATATGTGTATGATATAATAAAAAAAATTAAATAGTATAAAAGTATTAATTATATTTTCGTTGTCTGGTACTTGTAACACAAATCCTTCAGGTACTTACCACGGGGCAAGAGTAACGTGGTGTGAAGCGTTCGTAGATATATAATTATTGTTATGGAAGCTTGAAAAGTACCCGGTTTAGGAAGTTGAGGAACTGTCCCAGGCCTCTGCCCACGGCGGGGACGCCGGCGGCGGCGGTGACGTAGTCGGACAACGCCAGGCGTCTCCAGTCCAGGACGATCACGTTCACGTCGCTCTTACCCAGGTATGCTAAAGGGTGAAAAATAATATGATAAGGTATATTTATATAAGTTATAATGATACACTCGGCGTTGGCTAGCCACTTCCTTTGCCTTAACTTGGCTTTGACGCGCTGCCGCGTGTCTAGATTAAAAAGACAGTATACGGAGTACACGTATCAGAAGTGAAATTTCTGTCCAAAATCGTGACGTCACGTCGTGACAAATTTTGATCCTCTTTTTCATGACGCGACCGTAAAGTTTACTCTCAACGCGCTTAAAGAAGCTTAACTTCAAAAATTTCTTAACTGTTATTATTTCAATGGTTCAAATGTTTCAAGTCGCTGGAAAGTACAGAAATAATCGGTCAAGTGCGAGTCGGACTCGCGCACGAAGGGTTCCGTACCGTCTCCGCCCCCCTTAATTTTTTATTTTATTTAAATATTGTAATTAATTATTAAAGTAAAATTATATTTAAGGCCTTACGAGCCAAAAAGGCCAAAAAATCACGTTTGTTGTATGGGAGCCCCCTTTAAATATTATTATTATTTTGTTTTAAGTATTTGTTGTAATAGCGGCAACAGATATGTAACATAATCTGTGAAAATTTCAGAAGTCTAGCTATAGCGGTTCTTGAGATACAGCCTGGCGACAGACAGACAGACAGACGGACAGACAACGAAGTCTTAGTAATAGGGTCCCGTTTTTACCCTTTGGGTACGAAACCCTAAAAAGGGAAGAAAAAAGTTTGACCAGCTGTTACCTTAAAAAAACAACCACCATGGCTTTGTAAGCATCCTAATGTTTTTTTTAAACCTATAGGCGTGCCTTTACATTAGGTCGCCACTCGCCAGCTGTAGTACAACAGCAGCGCGACTTCTATGCCATAAAGAGAAGTGCGACAACCACGCGACTCTTTTTGGTATAGAAATTACGCTGTTGTTGCACTACAACCAATTTAACACATTCATCGTGGGTATCACAGACACAATAGATTTTCAATTGCTATGCAAGGGGCAGCCGGCTGCCGCTTGGGGATTGATGCGTTTTTTTTGAAGGCAGCCTGTTACATTTATTCCTTATCCTACTTATATCGTTTAGCTCGCTGGATTTATTTGCAATGAAGCCTCATTACCAAATAATAAAGTCAAAAGAAGAAGCTTTCTTCAACATACCATTCCTGATGGTTGGGTTGATGTCGTTGTACATGCTGCCCAGCCAGCCGTGGGAGACTATCACGGTGGGGTTGTTGGCGTTGAAGTTGGAGCGGGTGATGGAGTTGGCGTTGTTCATAGTCAGCTCCTGGGAGTTCCAGGAGTTGCGCCTGAAAAGGACAATTGTGGTTACAAAATCTACCAAATAGGTCTGGTCGTCGAGGAACTTTAAGTCTTAGTTACTGGAATTGCAATCGATGATTTCGACAGAAAAGTAATTAGGCGGACGAAGACATCGCGCTTACTATGAAATAATTATTATGTCAAATACAATTTCGATTTCTTACTTTGTTGTAAAAACTATCGAGTATCGATATATTATTATGTATATAATATAGAGTGCAATCCACGAAGACGCGCCTCACTATTCCTCCTAATCGTTTATAGTTTCGTTTATACTTTCGTTTCAAGTCTGGATTTTTGCAACATAGATTGTACTACTCATGCACATATCGAACCGCTGACGGTACGCGACAGACGCTCGGGTGAAACTCTCCGTACCCCGCTCCTTCGATCAAGTTTCAGTAGCCCACAAAGCCAATAAATAAATAAATGTTATATATGTATATTAGATACGAGTAAGTGACTTTATTTTGTGATTATTTTTCTTATTCTGTCTTGTCGTTTTTAACCAGGAATAATCCAATGTATGAAAACTATTACTCGTTGTTTCAGAATGTAATGTTCAGTCGTATACTTTCGGATACGACTGAATATTACATTCTGAAACAACGATACCATAATGCGGTGCTAACTCGTTACAATCAAGTTGCAACATTTCAGATTCGATTATAAGTTTCAGAACTGTTGAAATCATAAGGGCCAGTCCACACGTACCACAACCACACCACGTGGTCGAGCGTATATTTCATATTGTAAACGAATGCACCATTCAAACGTACCACATTTTGCAGTCGTTGTCGACCAATTGCGATGCAATGACAGTGGCCCGCGCTCTTCCCGACCCGGTTCATTGACTTTCGTTACGTACGTACCACATCGCAACCATATTGCAACCATTGGCGACAATGCAACCACGTCGGCATTTTGTCGGTACCACAATGCAACTACAAAAAGCTGCAGCGACACCATTCACACGTAACCACTGCTCGAGGACATTTTGTCGTTGCGATGTCGTGTGGTTGTAGTACGTGTGGGTTGGCCCTTATACTTTTCTTTCCTTTTCATATTTTGCAGTAGATATAAGGATTAAGGTAACGCCATGTCAAAGTAAATAATCGGCCAAGTGCGAGTCGGACTCGCGCACGAAGGGTTCCGTACCGGTATAGAGCGAAAGTAGACAAAAAATTGTTTTTTGTATGGGAGCCCCCCTAAAATATTTACTTTATTTTAATTTTATTATTAATTATTTAAGTACAAATACAATTAAGGATTTTGTGAAAATTTCAAGTGCGTAGCTGTTACTATTATTGATTACGAGCAAAAAAGGCCAAAAAATCACGTTTCTTGTATGGGAGCCCCCCTTAAAAATAAACTTTATTTTATTTTTAGTATTTGCTGTTATAGCGGCAACAGATATACACAATCTGTGAAAATTTCTGAAGTCTAGCTATAGCGGTTCTTGAGATACAGCCTGGAGACATACTGACAGACGGACAGACAGACAGACATCGAAGTCTTAGTAATAGGGTCCCGTTTTTACCCTTTGGGTACGGAACCCTAAAAACCGTGTTGGATGTGTTTTAGATTGCTTGTTTTCTATGCGAGGCTGGCCCGGACTCTCATAGAAAACAAGCAATGGAACAGCAAAAAATGGAAAGGGCGTAGCGACAAAATGATTTTTATTGCGTAATTTAAAAACCATAAATACATTTCATATAAGCTATGGACAAATTAAAGTGTATGCTAGAACCAATTTATGTACAAATTTTGGAAGTTTATATCACTCTACTCTGTTGGCAAAATAGGAATCCCTTTTTAGGGTTTTTTACAGAGGTCTTTTTGATTGATTATTCTGTGTTATAAAAGTTGACCAATCGTGTTATGCTATGGGTAATTCAAAGACAAAGACATGATGAATACTGACAGTGAACTTTAATTTCTTAGCTTTAGTCATTGCTGAGAAAAATGGACATAGCTACAGCCAAATTATCAAGACGTCATCTTAAGGGGTATGATGTAGTATCATAATATTATTGTATCCATTCTATTAAAGCAATGTGTCAATCTGTCCGTTAGCTATTCATTCACTGTAACTTCATGTTTGATATTGAGTTACTTTGAGCCCCAGAAAAGTATCCAGTGTGCAATTATACCTACCGGCCTTTATTAGGGCGTATGTATCATTAGGAGAGTCAATTTAACCAAAAAAAATTGGGTGTTAATTTTTTTACCCTATTTTATCCCAATTAAAATCGTTGTCGTCACTTCGCGGCGGTGGGTAGAATGGGGGTGACACGCGAAAAAAATACGTAAATTTTTATTTTTAATAAGGTTCAAAATATCGAAATTTGGCCTAAAGGTACCCTGTATAAAAGATAAGAATATGTTTAAAAGATAATTCTTACACCCATATAATTCTGCACCCTGTATAAAAGATAATTCTTACTCCAACAAAAAGTACCGTACATCTTGCCGGAGTAAAATAATTTCGTATAATAATTAATAAACGTACAATAATAAACGAATTTTGAAAATTTTCATATCTACTCCTAAATATGTCCGTATTGTCCGTTGAAAAATCATAATATTTACTTAGTATATAATATAATCGAGTAGTAATTAACTTTATGATTTTTATGAACAAGCAAAAACTGTTTCGAAAACAAATTATCTCATTGCGATTTAAGATAACATAATCACACCACAATAATATTTTTTTGTAAAATTATAGAAATCGCTGTGATTAATAATTATAGATAAGTATTGTTTGTAATATTAGTCACATATTAATATTATCTAAATCAACGTCACGGTTCGGTCTTATGTAACCCTTAGAGCCAGTCCACACGGCGCGTTGCGTCAGCGCGGCGTTGCATCGACGCAGCGCTGCCGTTTGACGCTTAGCCGGCCACACGGGCACTGCTTCATCGCAGTCAAGCAGTCTTAAGAGGATACTCCAAGGGCTAGAGAAATTGAAAATAGATTAGTGAGACAGCAATAGATTTTATAAATACTTCATTTGTAAAATCTATTGCTGTCTCACTAATCTCAAGTCTCCCCCCGCAGAGCACGATAGAGACAACACGACAAAAGTTCTAATAAAAGAACAGAAAATCATCGATTCGTTGTCCTCTCATTTCTTTTCCAAAACTTAACTGATTTAAGTACTTTTTTCATTAAGAAATAAATGAAGGCTTGAGCTGTGTTCCTGTTTTTTTTTTGTATACCTATTCTAGCCAGTTTTGTTTTCTGGTTGTTTGAACACAGAGGAAAATCTGGCCATTTTTTGGGTTTTTTGAACGTAATTTTTTAATTCTTTAATAATTAAATTATGAAAAAAAAAACATAGGGACATACTAATATTCAGGAAAAATTATACTCTACGGGCATTATCCAGGGAGGAAACAGGGGACAGCATTTGTATGGAAAAACGGCTCTAGTGGTAGCTCTTAACGTCCCGCGTCGTCTCGGGGGCTGCTGTACGTCATGTGTGCGTTGCGACGACGCAGCGCGCCGTATGAACACCTTGGTTATTTGTATGTATAACAACGAAACGGCAGCCCTACTGCGTCCACGTAACGCGCCGTGTGGACTGGCTCTTAGGGTCAATTCAGACGGCAACGCGACGCGTAGATGCATTTCTAAATTTGTATGGATTTGACAGATTATAGATTTGCAAGACGCCTCACGCAATTGAAATAGATCTGTCAAGTACAAATTTAGAAATGCATCTACGCTTCACTTTTCGGTCTGATTTAACTCTTAAACTTCACTAAATGCGACAGTTCGCAACACATAACAAACAAATGAAACTTTATAGTCGCACTGGTCGAAATCTATCTGGAAATCATCATCATCATCATACCTGGTGTACAGCAAGTATCTGTTGTTGGCCGGGTTCCTAGTTACTTCATCGAGAACGCTCATGTCGGGTTCCGCCTGCAGGTCGATCCTGTGGACCTCCCCATCGTGACCTTGGATCTCCACGAACTGTAGTTCCTTCTTGCCGAATTCGACGGCGGGGATCGCACTCACAGCGCAAACTGTAACAGAAGTGAAAAACTTTATTTGTATACGAGCTGTTGCCCGCGGCTTCGCTCGCGTTAAGAAGTTTTATTATACAGTGTGTAACAAAAATAAGTGATAATACTTTAGGGTGTGTACGTGTTCCTTGTAGTTTTTTTTCACTTTTGTATGGGCAAGGGCCAAGGGCCCGAGCGTCACGAGTTTCTCCATACAAAAGTGAAAACAGATTTTGGTATTTCAGCGCTGCTACTTTCACAGTGAACTCTCTACAAGGAACACGTACACACCCTAAAGTATTATCACTTATTTTTGTCACACCCTGTATACAAACTTTCATCCCCTATTTTAACCCCTTGGGGAAAGAACTATAGAAACATATAAATGCTCAAAACCTAAACAAACTGTGATTAGCTGCTTTGGATGCTGCGACAGCACGGCCTACTTAACTGCCGAAGATACTGTCGTGTTATAGGACTATCGGTCTGAGTGGTTAAAAACTTTACAACTTACCCGCTGCAAATGTAAGCAACAATATCTTCATTTTGCTACGCAGGTGGGCAACAGTATACGTCTTGTAATTGCTTACGCTAGATATATAAATAATTTCACTTATCAAGATTAAAAAAATAAATGTGATAAGTCATAAGATTAATCGAGAATTAGCAGTATCAAATTCTATTTAATTAGCGTATTATGATTAATTTTTGACACTTACGTATCATTATTTATAATGTATTACAACTCGATCGATTAACTCCGTACCTGGCGACTATCTTTAAATTAATCCCACTAAAAACATAAATGTAAACGGAGAGCCAAGTTCCATACAAACATTATTCTTGTCTATGGTCTTCGCCGTAAAAAGGATGGAGATCTAAATAAGTGCCAAGTTTCATGGAAAATCGAAATATATGTATGTATAGGAACCAAATAACATTATGAACAAAATATAATAGAGCATGTTTACCTGATAAACAATATTGTACTTTATTTTAGCAAATAAATGATTTCTTGCAATATTCTATTCTAAAAAATGCGATTTAAGCTTGGTTGTATAATATACAAGCATAAAATATTAGCAATACTTTTACGTCGCCAAAGAATTTGCCTTCGTATCACGAATACATTTTATAGTAATTTGAAAGTGGAATTTGAAACCATGAGCGAGTGAGCTAATGCAGTCTTTTCTTGAAAAGGTTCGACGAGCGGGGCTTCCCCGGACTTTTATAAAGGATCCAACCTAAGCATCCCATTTCCATGACACGGTATGTGGAATAAAATTACTTATTTTATAAAAACCCGACTGTGCACGCTTTACAAAAGGATCGTACTGTACCCTTTGACTGCAACGAAGCAGTCGCCAAATTGTATATAGCCATGACAAAAATGTTGTATTTTAAAACAAAACTTAATTTACTCTCACTTAATTTTAATTTAATAATGGACTTTTATAAAAAATATCCATCCTCCATAAGGCTCGCTTGCACGAGTATGCACGAGTATCGTTTGTCTTTTTTTTCTTCTGTAATTACAAAGAATCTAAATAGATAAAAAAGATAACATGACATTATTAATCCGTCTATTAAGTATTAAACTATTAACTTTAGCCTAGATTGGTGTAAACAGGCGTTAATGATCGCTCATTAATGCCCGTTTACACCAATCTCCAACAATAATTACTTTTAACGTGATCTTGTAAACAAAATTCTGCATTATTTGAGGCAAAACTTAAGGCCGTCACAGACTTAGCTATAATATATATTAATATACCGTTCTAAACACACTGAGACCAGAAATATATATTATAGCTGAGTGTGTGGTCACGCGAAAATTGTACTTATAGAAAATATATATTAATATGCCTAGCTATAAACGTATTAATATAATATATTATAGCTAAGTCTGTGACGGCCTTTATGCAAACAAAAGTCAGTTTCACCAAACCGTATAAACTCTGATTACCATTTTTGCTTCAAAGATTACTCATACACAAAGGTCGAAGGGAAAAAGATGTGTCAAAGTTTAATAAAACTTACAAAAATCCTAGAACATAATATTATATGAGGCTAACGTAGCGAAATTTGCAGGGCCGGATCTTCCATACGGCTTTTTGGGCTTAAGTACGCCCAGGGTCCCGTGAATTCAAGCGTTCAAGTTAAAGTCAAACACAGGCTACTAGAAAAAAATCATATTTTTTTATTTAATTAAATCGTGTGGTTTGTATCCTTACGGATTCTTCAAATATGTTCTTGTTTGTTCACTAAACCAACTTTTAGGGCAGAGTCTACACCAAAACATTCTGACATTGACGACTCAGAAATGAGTCATAAACAAAAAGAAGTAGCACAGGGCCTCCTAAACTCACTGTCTGGCCCTGGGTACGTAACACGGTGGAGTTCAACAAAACTGTGTGATACGATCTGCCCACATTATCCTACTTATTTCCATTATGTCATGTCACGGCGATGTCGGCTTCTAGATGTAACTGTCAATTCTCTTTTGACAGTGACCCTTTTATTAGTATTACACAGTTCTCCGAATAAACTACGTCAAATTATGTCGATAAAATTGTGGAAAATAAAGAACCTATTTGTTGCTTGTATTTCTTTAGTAAAAGGCACAATAAACAATAAAGTTTATCATAATCATCTAATACCACATATTACACAATAACATTTCTCTCCTAATATAAAACTTACCAGAACTTCCACTAACATTTCAAGACTAAAATTAGTCAAATTGGTTCAGCCATTCTCGAGTTTTAGCGAGACTAAGAACATTTTAAATTCATTTTTATTTATCAGGGCGAGCGAAGCGAGCCCTAGTATATCCCACTATGTAACAGAACACACTTTAGGGAAAATTATCACGCCTATTGAATAGTTTGATTTGTGCTTTAACCGTAATTTTTATTTATATGTATATGTGTTATCATTTATCACCAGTCAGTCAAGGACGACGCAAGCCTTCACAAAGCTCGGCTTTTAGCTAGTATAGATAATTATTATTATTATTAGAAAATTTTACGCAATTTCATCACTCTGTGAGAGTTTGTGCATAACATTATTTATTACAATTTTAAAGAACGAACAAGAAAGTTTAAAGAACGAAAAAAAAAGAAACAAAAGAAACAACAATTAACATTATCCGGAGTTGGTGAAATTGGCACTTTCTTACAAACAATCGTTGTATTAATATTATGCATTACTTCTTAATTTATTCCCCTAATCTTAATCTAGCCCTAATACATCATCGTTAGCTAACCATAAAAAGGTTCCTGTCCCTATTTGCATATGAATGGGAAACGAAAGACGAGCTATGGGTAGATTTCGTCGCCACGGCACTTTACATAATATCCAGGCCAGAAGAAAGAATCCTGATGATATTTCATCTAAAAGGTTAAAGACTTAAGCTGAGACGGTATAAAAAGCCGAGCCAGCTTATAAGATTTCTGGCCGAAAATATATTTTGCTTTATTGTATTTTGTGTACGACATCCTTGTATCAGAGATATTGACAATAAGGGAGACTAGACGTCTTCTGTGTTGCACAAACTTCAAAATAATTTCTGCAGATTTTTGATAACCCTATTTTGGAAGTAGTCTTTATTTTTTAAGCATTTTCACTACAGAATAGTACCTAAGTACCTATCAGTATCCTTCACATAGTAGAATTATAAACAGATTTTTGTGTGATTCTTTTTGTTTTTTCAAATATTTATTGAACCTTTTCGCGTTAATTTTGTATTATAATAACATTAACGGAATGAAATTAATGAAATTAATAATAATTAAATGAATAAAATAAAATGAATAAAATAATGAAATGAACGGAATGAATGAAATTAATAATAATCAAACAAAATTTTGCTCGTCCTATTATTAAATTGAATTTTTAAGAAGCGTGTTTTTAAATAATTTATCGCAATAAGCTATTGAAGGAGTTCAGTCTGTGTACAGCCAATTTGTTCCCTGTACTCCAGTCACAGCTTTTATTTACACGAGTAATAAAAGAGCAAATATTGACTTTGATAAAATGAGTTTATTTTTCACGGTACCAGGATTTTCATCAGCTCATGTTAACTTTTTGCATCAATTGCTCGTAAAAACACGACTTTTAAAAAGATCAGTTTTACTCTGTAGAAGTTTGCTTACTGAAAAGAAAGAAGTTTAATTGCAGCTATATACAAAATATTTGAGTGTAAAATACAGATTTCTACATAAGATAATGCGGTATACCTACTTAAATAATATTTAAAAAATCTATTACATGTACAAGATTTAAATTTATGTCACGATGGCGGCTAAAAGTTGATTTTTGCCATTCGCGTATTTTGTTTTCAAGAAAATTTTCTTCAGTTTCAGTTGTGATTTAGAACTAAGGCTAATATAAGCCGATAGATTATTTTGGCGGATGGAACCTTAGGATTTAGGCGAAAACTAGCAGAGGAAAATTCAATTTATAACAATATATTGGCACAATATTGGGATTACTATTAATGTGGTCACTGATTTGATTATTTCCAAGAATTTCCCATTGTTGTTTCAAAAGAAAAATAGAAAATATTTTCATCCGTTGACCTTTTTACATCTAAAGTATTTTTTGTGTCATTTCTCATCACGGGCATATTACAAACTTTAGTCAAGAAATCCCATTATGGTTACAAGTTTGAAGGGACATCACATACCTAAATATCATAAGTATACATAAGTCAGAAGGATGTGAGTATAATATTTTGACTGGAGATATTGCTTACGTTTCGTTCAAATTATAATATTATTTATATTGCTTGCCCTTTAAAAAAATATCTTTGTTCTTCTCGCGCACCACTTACTTTTGTTACATGACTTTAATATCCATAATTCCATACTAATATTATAAATGCCAATGTGTGTCTGTCTTCCTGTTATCTCTTCATGCCCAATCCACTGAACCGATTTTGCTGAAATTTGGTATGGAGATATTACTAGTCCCGGGAAAGGACATAGGATACTTTAATCCAGAAGAAGTACAGCTACCGCGCGACAAACCAATTTCGACGAATGTGTCATCTAGTATGTACATAATATAATCAAACATAGTACTCGTATTCCGTCTGTGTGTTAAAAGCATTATAGATATAATGACAGTACAATTCCATTTTCTATGGAGCGTTGTGTCGAATACGTAAGTATTTTAATATGATAATCTGGAGTGAAACACCGCCATAAAATCTGTGAACGCTCAGAAATGACTTTTAAGATCATACCCTTTTTGCGAACGGGGGTCCCCCTGGAGACTGGACCCTCAATGACTTGAAGTTAAATCCTGCCCGTTCGTGGAAATTACTAACAATATTGGCTGTCTAATGGACCCATATTTGTTACACTATTGCCCGGTTCCTGAATATTTTTGACAGATTTTTGTCTATTTAAAGAAAGAATAGAAACTATATAAATAGAAAAAGAATACAACAAATATAAAAAAAATAAAAACATTTTACAACCGAATCTATCAAATAGATGCTTACTCAGCATTGTGTTGTGACCATAGTTTACTAGCGATTATTGGTAGTTAACCAATTACAATGCTATTAAAAAGATAACCTCAGGAATTCGACATACTTAGGGTGAATTGCACCAGAAGCGTAGTTAAAGTTAAGTTTAAGGTTATCGTCAAATATGGCGACTTTTGCTAGGGATTTGACAGTTAATTTCACATTTTGTTATGCTTAAGGTTACAGTTATAGTTAAAGTAGGTTTATGCAACTCACTCTTAAATAATTTAAAATACAGTTTTATTTTAACACCCAGTGTATTAAGGGTAAGTTGCACCGGAGGCGTAGTTAAAGTTAGGCCTTGTTTCCACCTGCAAGACAACTGTCGCGAGAAGTGTCTGACAGTCTGTCTGACAGCAGCTTGCAAGTGTAAACCCTGTAGCAACTACTCGCAGGAAGCGCTTGACAATTTGTTGACAATTTGTCAAGCGCTTCCTGCGAGAAGTTGCGACAGCATGTTTAAACACGTCTGCGAGGACTCGCCGCGAGTCGCGACAGATCTCGCTGCGCGTCACCGCAGATATTATGAGGTCTAGTTTCATATAGTATTAGCCTCGAGCTTCTCGCAAGACATTTATTGCAGCAATAAATTGCAGGAATTAGTTTGAAATGTAAACAATATTGCAAGAAACTCACGCAAGACTTCCGCGAGTTTGCTTGCAGGTGGAAACACGGCCTTAAAGTTAGGTTATCGTCAAATATAGCTTCCGTAATGGACTTTTACTAGGGATTTGACAATTCACTTGACTTTTTGTTATGGTTAAAGTTAAATTTATAGTTAAAGTAAGTTGGTGCAACCCGCTCTGAATTAAAAGTAGCTTTTCTCTTACTTTTACAATCTTTTTGACAACCACAAAAGAATATTATAAAGATACAAAAATTATCGTTGATGTTATTACGATTCAATATAAACTGAGAAAACATTGCTAGCTATAGCCCATTGGCTAATTTGCGACCCATTTCGAATTCAAAACTTTGGCCCCTGTAACGTTGTGTGAAAAACTATGCGAGCTAGTTGCAGGAAAGTTTCGTTGAGTGCCACAGAACATAAACTGGGGGATTTTTTGGAATTCCGTACCTGCTCCACGTTTTGTGAGGAATTAATTGGTCTGTTTTCTGGTTGAAATACAGAAACGAAAATCCTGACTCTCTGGGTTGTTCTTTCTTTATATTTCGTATTTTTTATCTTTGCAACAGGCGAGCGTAGTACTTATACTTTCAACTTCAACTTTCAAGGACTGCCTGTTTTTATCTGGCATATTGGAAAAGTGGCGTGACACACAAAAGTAGACCTTGACTACGCTTCGTAAATATTTTTGTTTTAATAGTAACACGATTAATCCACGTAAAGAGATATACAGGGTGTAACAAAACTAAGTGACAATACTTTAGGGTGTGTACTGTGTACGTGTTCCTTGTAGTTCACTGTGAAAGTAGCAGCGCTGAAAGACCAATTTTTTTCACTTTTGTATCGGCAAGCACCCCGGCGGCGTCACGAGTTTACAAAAGTGAAAAAAATCGTCTTTTAGCGCTGCTACTTTCACACTGAACTCTATAAGGAACACGTCCACACCCTAAAGTATTATCACTTAGTTTAATTACACTGTGTAGAGGATAATATTATTATGATGATGATAATGAACACAAATAAAAATGGACTCAAAAATTTTCATAAAACAACAGTACGTGGATCTTTTACCATTGTACAAAGAAAATATTTTAATGTTATGTTTTAAGCTAATTCTTTTTAACTAATTAGTATCATAGTAATTCGTCCTTTGTTGTATAAAGGACCCACATCACGTCTCTTTGAGAGTGAAACAGACCCAGGGAAAACGAATTAATTATATTTATGAATATTATCCTATTAGCTGCTTATTTGTTTCTGCGCGAATGATATAATGAAATTACGGTTGGACGTTCTTTGCTTATGTCTTTGGACATAATTATATTTTTATTTAAGTTTTTTTTTTTTATCATTTGTATATTTAACTAGATGACACCCGTAACGTTCTCCGTAGCGCCAAAATTCGTTTATCGCGCGGGAACCGTACATTTTCTGGGATAAAAGTGTCCTAGGTATGTCCTTTCCCGGAACTCAAAGTATATCCATACCAAATTTCAGCCAAATCGGCTTAGCAGTTTGGGTCTGCAGTCCATTATTGACCTTAAGGGTGGGTTGCACCAACTTGCTTTAACTATAACTTTAATTTTAACTATAACAAAATGTCAAATGAACTGTCAAATCCCTAGTAAAAGTGCATAATGGACGCCAAAAAGGAAAAGTGCATAATTTGACGATAACCTTAACTTTAACTTTAACTACGCTACGCCTCTGGTGCAACTCACTCTAACTAGAGATTTGACAGTTCATTTGACATTTTATTATAGTTAAAGTAAGTTGGTGCAACCCACCCTAGTGATCAGTTAAATAAAACAGTGAATATTATGTGACCAGAAAGACCCCAGACTGTGTAAATGTTGCAACTCTTTAATATACGGAATTCTGTGTTATATCGTCAAACTTTCTACGGTAAATTTTAACTGTCAAGTGGTTAAGTAGTTTCTCATTTGTTATAATATGGGTATTTGGTAGTTTATTTGAGGTAAAGTCAGTTTAAAACAAAACGTGATGTCAAGTTACGTCATACGCGGTACCATAAATAATTAGTGATAATACTTTAGGGTGTGTACTAGCTGACCCGGCAAACGTTTTTTTGTCATATAAATTATTAATAGTATCATATAAGAAGTAGATAAAAACCTATTCTCAAGCCTAACGAATGAACATACAAAATTTCATTAAAATCGGTTGATCCGTTTTGAAGGAGTTCGCGCATAAATACTATATGTTACCGCTAATGTGCGTAAACCAGTTAGACTGCAGATTAACAAGGTATTCGGCAGATTACCTGGGTGAGTCAGTTAAAGTGCAAAAAGTTTATTCTATTCTCACTAGATTACATAAAACAGATTCTTGTTTGAATAAAACATGTTATTTAGTTGTAGAGAATTCTTTAATATTGTTTGTTGGACACAAACAAAGGAATTAAATATTAAATTTTAAGTAAAATTTTACTCCACTAATAAAATGTATCAGATCGTAGCAACTAGAATAAAACCAATCATAACGACAATAGTCTTAGGTTGACAAGCTTTCGTCAAAGTTTTTAGGACTTTTACGAAGGAAGAGAATGCAAACTAAGTAAAGTGCAAAAATAAGCTTTGTTTATTTAAAAATTTCACACTTTAACGGATGATATCAAGGAATCTGCAGATTACCTAGGTAATGTGCACCTTAACGTATTCTGCATTCTAACGGTAACATAGATATACTACATAAGTCCCCCGTATAGACTTCACTGGGAAAGTAACAGCGCTGATTTTTTTTTACTTTTGCATGCCCAAATTCGTGCCCAAAAAATGAAGATCGCGACGCGAGGAGAAGAATCCTTTGATATGATCGATATTTGAAGAAGAACTTTAATACAGACTTACGTAAGGTACGTCTCATATTAAGTTTCCCGAAGTTAAATATTATGATGATCATATAATTAAAATAATAGTATTTTAAAAAGATAAAATTGACCTTAAAATTTTACGTAGGAATTGAGAATCAAAATTTTCTATCTCAAAAACTACTGAACCAATTTTGATGAAACTTGCAGTGTTCCCTAAACCATATCTAGTAGGTACAACAAAAAAGAATTACTCAAATCGGACTTATAGTTCCGGAGATATACCAACACAAACATAAAAACATACATACACTTTTGAAATTTGGCACATTTTTTCAGACGCTGATATAGCAGATACAAAAATTGGGCTGTTCAGGAAATACACATATGGGTCGAATTGATAACCTCCTTTTTTGAAGTTGTTTAATAATTATTTAAATCCGAAAAACTTTGTTGCCCCTTGCGGAAGCTCATCTTAATTAATATTCATAGCGTCATACTACTTTTTCACCTCGTTTTCCTCTCGATCTTAAATTGAAAAACGTATATAACGCCTGATTTCCCCAGAGTTGAAGGCGTTAGGATAAAAATCAGGTGGTCTCATGTGAGTACGTGCGCGAAACAAGATACATTTCATACTGAAAATATTTTTATGAATTTCATACCAATGCAAATGGTATAAAACTGACGAAGGATATACCTAGCGATGAACACGTGGGATATATAATTATACTGCGTGACTGGTGAGACATGTTCAATACTCGAGGACGTGATATTTGGCTATTATATTAGTTGAAAAAAAATATATAAAAAAATAATATCAATTGATCACTGAGTAAACGTAGCTTAAAGTTAAATAATTATTTACCCAACGCATGGACACCGCGCGCGGGAAGGGTAGTTGTGTGGTGTTTCTTTGGTAGCGCACGCCTCTGCACCGGCCGCATAGTATGCCTACTTGCCTAGCCGCGTAATTTACTTAGCCTCCACGATTCATTTATTTTTGGGAAATTCGGAAAAAATTACGTACCTAATTTTATTACATAATAATTCAAGACGTGAGTGGAAGAATAAGGTAAGTAACATGAAAAAACTTCCCGTTTTTTTGCTTAAATCGAGGCTTTAGGGCCAGAAAAGTTATTTGAAATAGAAAAACTATAGATTATATGTGTAGCCAGATATATTAGCTAGGTTATGAAGTAGATAAGTTACAAGTTTTATTGAAATAATTAGGGAAAAAATGAGTTATTGTCCGTATGTTACGAAATGTTACTTATTCGATTCTTTCACTCACGTCTTCATTATAATGAGAATCGAGTACAGAGTACTCTCATTAAGTATCGGTAATGTCTCACCAGTCATGTTGTATAACCTAAAATTAAAAAGTTAAAATGTCATGCATTACTTGTCATAAATGTAGACGTAGAAGAACCAGATAACTGACATTTTATATTATAAGAACAGTTAACCATTTTTCCCTTAAGAACAAACTTACCTACTTCATCATATGACTATAATATCTAGTACACATAAAATCCATAGTTTTTTTATTTCAAATAATTTTCCCGTTCCTAAAGCCTCCATTTATTTAAAAAAAGCAGTAATTTTTTAACTGTTACTGACATGAGAGACCTACCGAGAGAGATGTACCGATAACATACAGACATACATAGACTGCGAAAATACCCTTCTTTTTGGCTACGCCGTAGTCCTGGAAAATGACTGAGATGCTATTATTATAATAGACAAGTTCACGGGAAAAAGCCACACTTTGCCCTTTAAAGTAATAAGATTTAATTTTATATTCACGACACAATAGATTTCAAGTAGCGAGTTTCAAGAGCGTGAGAATTTAAATTCAAGCAAAAATGGATCGTAAGACTTACAGGAAGCGGTGTTGGGGCATTATGAAAATTGCCTTCCACCGTAAACAGTTACTGTAGGTGTTTTCTTAGCAAACACGTTTCGGGAACACCCAGAGACATGTACGCGAGAATTTGACTTTGGAGGCTGGAGCCGGCCGCCAGAATTTTACTTGACATAATATAATTATTATAAGACTAATGAAAAATCTTTGTACAAAATCAACCATTCAAGCAACCCTGTGCCCTGTAAACGATCAAATTTGTTTGACAAACTTGTTTGATGAAATTTGCTTTTTCATTGTATATTGTTTGACAAACGCTTCAAACAAAGCTGTCCACTATCAAATTGTTCGACAAACACGTAAAATTTGACAAACAATTTGATTGTTTACAGGGCACTTAAGTGCTTTTATTTTTAAAGTCCTGTTCAAACTTCTCAATTTCATTACAACAACATTTCAGTCTTTATTTCCGTACTAAAAAGTAAAAACCAAGAAAGTATATGTTACATACGTAGAAGAGTGTAGACGCAAAGATGTTCATAATTAAACATTAAGGGCCTGTGTCACCACTTCCTGATAAGTGCCGGATAGGCTATCCTCCAATTAACTTGACAGATGAAGTATGGAGAATCTGTCAAAAAAGTTGTGAATAGCCGGCACTTTATCAGGAAGTGGTGAAACAGGCCCTAAGTCTTGGAAAAGGGCGTAAAAAGAATATTGAGGAAAACGTACGTTTCAAGATCATAATATCAAAGGTGCACGTCATAAGCAAATAACTGCGAAACAAGGATGCTAAAACATATTAGGTATAGTGTTAGTTTGTCACATTTTACTGTGCAAGACATTGTCAAATATAAAACTCGAGTGTTATTAGGGCACTTAAAATGCGGTCACTTTTAGCCTAGTTACGTCTCGTCTTCTTAACAATATGTCTTTGGTGAAACGTTTTGGTAACATCTCAATTTATGCTAGAAAGCATCTTATCAGCAATTTCAAAGGACAGACACTTACTGTTATATGTGATACCGGGGCACTTGTAGAGTGACAATGAAACGTAACTTATTAGAGTGTAATTAACGTAACTTTAAACTGAGATAGATCTAAGTACCACTTAACAAACTGTAGCAATTATGTACTAGTTACTTTGTGTTATGTGAGTTGAATAAATTAGCTATGTGTGCCGGCTTTCCTTTATTTGAACCTAATGTTTTTTTAATAGTTTATTAGAAAAAGATACGTTTTATCATAAAATATCCGAAAGTCCGTCTGTTTATTTCATCTCCTTGCTCGAACCACTGAATCAATTTTGATAAATGTTGAATTTTCTTAGTTTTTATCACGGAATACTTGCGTATGTGCGATAAAGAGATTTCAGCAACGAAGTTGTTAGTTGAAGGCTGCAATATCTAGTAAACTATATATCAATAATAATAATTAATAGTAGGGTAGTATAGATATTAGATACTAATTAAGTAAATGCAAAGTTACGGATTGAATTTCGATTTTATTCAATAGATTTCGAACTAAGAAAATGCAAATGAATTTCAGTTAAATAATGACTACCTTTTTCTTTGTAACTGTTTTGAACCCCCTTCAAAACTAATAACTTAAATCCTCAAAAAGTAATGTAAATCCTCTACATAAAATGATAAGCCGATATTGTGAACCGCAGAGTCAATACTCCGACTAAAATGTGTCTGTAAGCGACTATTCCGCACAAAATAATTGAGCAGTTATGCTAATGAGTCCTATGCCGAAACGCTGTCCACGAAGCTTTATGCAAATCGGCCGAGTTTGGTTGCATCATTGTGAAATACTGATTTATCGGATAACCTGCGAGTACTGAAGGTATTTAATTTATACTGATTTTACAATGTTAGGGCCTGTATACACTTTATCAGAAAGTGGTGAAACAGGCCCTTACATTCTCCTGATTACTAATCACCTGCAATAATCACCTGGGGGGCTATTACGACCTCTTATATCCAGCCAGTTTCCAGCCAGTTTACAGGCCGTGTCTATGCAACGGCCTGTAAACTGGCTGGATATAAGAGCTCATAATAGCCCCCCTGTACCAAACCGCTCGTTCACGCGGACGCATACAAATCTAGCCTTAGAATGCACTAAGAGAGCCTATTACAATTAGCGTGATTTAATATAATAATGATAATAATAATATCTATGGACGCTTCACACCACGTCAGTCTGGCCCCATGCTAAGTACCTGATGGACTTGTGTTACAGGTACCAGACAACGGAAATATATTTAATACTTTTATACTATACATATATTTAAGATTTTTATTATATGATAAATATATTTAATACACATCCAAGACCCAGGAACATTGAAAACTTTTTGTTCCGTCGGCGGGATTCAAACCCGCGACCTCCAGCTTAAGCTACCAACGTGCTATCCACTGAGCCACAGAGGTCGTCAATAATATGAGAATATGAGCTTAGTATAATACTTATAATATTGTCTCTAACGGAATCTAATTGATGACACACAACTCTATTTCATTTTCCACCAGATGTCGCAAAGTAAAATCCTTGCAGCTCTATTATTTCCCGATCCCACACTATATTTTCTGAAAATTCTCCAACTGCGTGATCAATAAGCCGGCACGTGACAACGAAGTTTCGAGACTTTTTCGCTAACGAGTTGTTCCACTATCTTATTGCATTACATGGGATATTTCACTCTAACTAAAGAAAAAGAGAGATAGAAACAGAGAAAGAGAAAGAGAGAGATGCAGAAATGAACTCTATGGAGTCAAAAGTCTGCAAGGAATGCAAAGTAGTCTAATAAATGCAATTTGAGGCAGTGCAGTGAAAACAGTCGAATGCTATTAGACTAGTATTATTTAGAGCCTGCAAACTGATTGTACTAGGAAGGCTATGTTTTCAAGTGTATGAGTGTATGTTTCTATGTCTTAGGAGTTACATTGGATACAACGCAAGTTTTTTTTTTTGCTTCTTAGAAATGGCTAGGTTATTCTACATTAGCAAGGTTGTCGCCTGTCTGCAAGGTTTATAAATTACTGAACTGTAGTCAAAATAATAAGATACATAATTCATAAAAAAAATTCTTTTCATAAATGAAGTTTTGAAGGAATACTACTTCTTATATTTACACTAAGATTAAACCTACGGGCATTTACTTACGCTGATCAATAAAGTAAAAATCACATCAATAAAGTGGCATCATCTCCAGAATACTTAAGGAAAATAAAAGATAACAATTCACCAAATTGAAACAGATTCTAAAAACAAGGTTGACTAAACACTTCCATTAGCCAAAAATTTCCTAAAATAACAGTATTGTACTATAACAATAATGGACTCCTCAAAAAGCTGCCGATTGTAATTGCCAGGTAAACAATTATACTAATGTACCATACACAATGTGTTTAGGGTAGGCGCTCACATGAAAACGACAGTCTCAAGACAGAATAAAAATTATTCTGTCTTAAGACTGTCGTTTTCATTCACCTTAGATGAAAACAGTTTAATCATTGGATATCAATAATTGACTGCGGTCGTAAGACAAAATTGATAATTATCAATTTTGTCTTGCGACCGCACACAGAGACATTAATTTATGATGATTAAACTTCAACTTAACGAAAAGGTTGACTGATAATGTATGGCTTATGTCAAAATCTTCTTATTAATATCATTATTATAAGTAATTAAATTTTATTTTTTTAATTACTAAATATATTTTTTCTCTAATTGCAGCAATTAGTCGATTTCTTAGTGATTGTAAACTTAAAACTTAGTAGGATCGGAAAGTTTTTAATGGCATATTTTGATACAAATAATGCAGATTGGGCCACCGGAATATATTAATTGTATCTAAATAATATATTTAAAGTAATATTTTGAAGTCCCATATAATTTTAAATGAAGGTGTTGATTTCCCAAATAAATAGGTAAATAAAAACTTGAGAGGTGTCAAGGGACACCCGGATGGAACGAAGTTATAAAATAAATAGGAGTCTATTTCACAATACTAGAGATCGCTCAATGGTCGAAATTCGACCTCAAATAAAAAATTAAATTATAAGTTTCATATTTCAACGCTTTTCTATTATTCTATAGTCAAAATATTGACTTTATTATTTTTTATTTAAACAATTCCTGCGACAGTCTCAGATTAATTAAGTCAAATGATGACAGACTGGCCGTGTATTATTCGTCAAACAGTATTTAAGATTCCATAAAAAAAAACTAAACTATCCACGCCCTCTGCCTCTACTATGCAGGTACTAATAAAAAAGTATCGTTACAACTTTTTCCGTCTAGCCCCCGCAAGGCGCAACGCGCGATAAGAAACTTTGTTCCAAAACGCAGTTTCATTTTACACATTCATACAATAAAAACCTGTCTCAAAACTGTCGTAATCAACCGTGTATCCTGTTCCAAACGCTGACGGATTGTTGGAACATAATCTCTCCGAACAACCTCCGTATTCATCTCGGATAATCTCCGACATTTTTACTGCGAAAATACGTCAAGTTCACACCTGCGTGTTTGTCCACTTATGATCACCATGGTGACGGAGGGTCCTAATCCTGGTAAAATACACTTTTGTTACGCTTATTATCACGTATCTTTGGTATATTGATTTTGGGCTATATTTTGACCCGTGATGTTAGTTGTTAAGGAACTTAAAGTACTATTGTGTGATCTATTATTATTTATCTCCCTCTCTGACATCGGATTCGGTGACGGTAGCCGGTTTCATTGAAGCCAGGCTAGCTACGGCCTGCGCAGGAGTGATTTTATAGTTCCCAAGTGTGCGCCTTCCTCTGCTCAAGAAATCCAATGGATCAAATGACAGATAGCGAGAGATCAGGTGCAGGGACCGACTTTTTACGTGCCCATCCGACGCTTTTACCATCTTTCTTATCAGACCAAGAGGAGATCAGCCAATATTGTCCTAACAAAACGTAAAAAAGATATAATATTATGTGCCAAACTTAACGGAAATCGTTCCACTAAAAGCTTACCTCATGCAAAGAAATATTAATAAAGTAATATTAGTTGTAACTTGTAGGTATAATATTATTCACCTACGCATGCATAAAGCATCGCTTACACAAGGTGTGAACTCAATCTCACCAAAAACATACCTGTTAAAACGGGGCCAAGTTCCTATTCACTAATTGTTCGCCTTAAAAAAGAGTTGAAATCCAATTCAATGCCAAGTTTAGATGCACTTCCAAATCGATCATAATCATCTTCATCAACAGCCTGATCCTAAATACTTCTAAATTTGAACTTGGCAGGTTAATTTAATCACATAGATATCTTATATTTAAATTTAAAAATTATACATTATCAAGTGCTACTAGCATGAATACCTGCCAAGTTCAAATTTAGAAGTATTTAGGATCAGGCTGTTGATGAAGATGATTATGATCGATTTGGAAGTGCATCTAAACTTGGCATTGAATTGGATTTCAACTCTTTTTTAAGGCGAACAATTAGTGAATAGGAACTTGGCCCCGTTTTAACAGGTATGTTTTTGGTGAGATTTCAATACTTTTTTTAAGGAATCATACCAATTTGTTTCTTTCCTCCTCATCTTATTTCAGTGTATTTACTTGTACATATTAATTTTTATCTCAAATTCATAGATGAGCCGACTCACGCTTGACCAATTTCTCAAATTTCTTAATTTTTTGTTAATCTACATATAACAAACAACCTGTGTGCCAAATTTCATAACGCTACGACAACTGGAAGTGGCCTAGAGGTTTTGATTACCGATTTTTATCTCAAATTCATAGATGAGCCGACTCACGCTTGACCAATTTCTCAAATTTCTTAATTTTTTGTTAATCTACATATAACAAACAACCTGTGTGCCAAATTTCATAACGCTACGACAACTGGAAGTGGCCTAGAGGTTTTGATTACCGATTTTTATCTCAAATTCATAGATGAGCCGACTCACGCTTGACCAATTTCTCGAATTTCTTAATTTTTTGTTAATCTACATATAACAAACAACCTGTGTGCCAAATTTCATAACGCTACGACAACTGGAAGTGGCCTAGAGGTTTGGAAGCCGACTCACGCTTGACCAATTTCTCAAATTTCTTAATTTTTTGTTAATCTACATATAACAAACAACCTGTGTGCCAAATTTCATAACGCTACGACAACTGGAAGTGGCCTAGAGGTTTTGATTACCGATTTTTATCTCAAATTCATAGATGAGCCGGCTCACGCTTGACCAATTTCTCGAATTTCTTAATTTTTTGTTAATCTACATATAACAAACAACCTGTGTGCCAAATTTCATAACGCTACGACAACTGGAAGTGGCCTAGAGGTTTTGAAGCCGACTCACGCTTGACCAATTTCTCAAATTTCTTAATTTTTTGTTAATCTACATATAACAAACAACCTGTGTGCCAAATTTCATAACGCTACGACAACTGGAAGTGGCCTAGAGGTTTTGATTACCGATTTTTATCTCAAATTCATAGATGAGCCGACTCACGCTTGACCAATTTCTCAAATTTCTTAATTTTTTGTTAATCTACATATAACAAACAACCTGTGTGCCAAATTTCATAACGCTACGACAACTGGAAGTGGCCTAGGAATTTTGATTACCGGTCAGTGAGTCAGTGCCAAAATTAGCTATTTTTACAAGGAAATATTTTAGGATCTAACAAATCTATATGTATGAAATTTGGTATATTGCGTAAGTACTAGTATATAATTAGGTAGGTAAAATTTTATCTTTGCTCTCGCAATAGGCACTGAGATACAAGGGGGTCAAAAGTGCGTCGAAACCGTTCGTGTAAATAGTGCACGGCATGCGCGCGGCCTGCTGGAACTTGGCCGCGCACTCCGTGCGCTTTGATAAATACCACGTACCTCTAAAATATATTGGGTTATTTGGTTTTTGTTTGTATTTCTTTGCATATTGTATTATAACAATTTATTTATATCTGTTCGATAGTATAATATATTTGATAGTCACTTGCTTATTAAAAACGTTTACGACCATAATATTGCCAGACTGTTTTTGTGATGGTTACTATCACAAAAATCCTTTGACTCCTTCAAAGTTTCTGACTTTTGCACTCCCGACTCGACTGAAGCGGTAGAAAATTTAAAAATGGAATTTTTCCAATTTTTCTGCAACGCTGCCCGCGCGAATAAAGAAAAAACACTGCAAACACGAGAACGGTTTTAAAAATCCAAATCGACCGGAAAATCTTCGTAAATGCACCATTCAATTATTTTCAACAACGTATGCTCACGTCAAAGGTGTTCGAAATTCAAAGCGCTGATATATGAAACGTCATTTGCCGAAACTCGTGACGCAGATGCGATTCGTCACAGGCCGGTGCATAGCGAAAATGAAAACGTCAAAATGCGACACATAGTCGTGTTTTCTGCGAAAGGCTGTCGCGGCCCGCGGGATATTTCGGGATTTTGTTGGATTTTACATTGCATGAACTCCTGTAGACCACAGTAAACAAATTTAAATACCTAACGTAATCGAATGTTAACGAATACTAAAATACTATGTGAAAATGTAAGTTTTAGGTAAGAATATTTAAGCCCCGATTATACAGCATGACTGGTGAGTCAATACCGATATTTAAGGAGAGTATTCAGTACTCGATTCTCATTATAAATATGTAATAAAATTAGGTTCTTATTTTTTTTTTGAATTTCCCAAAAATTAATGAATCATGGATACTAAGTACATTACGCGGCTAGGCAACTAGGCATACTATGCGGCCGGTGCAGAGGCGTGCGCTACCAAAGAAACACCACACAACTACCCCTCCCGCTCGCGGTGTCCATGCGTTGGGTAAATAATTATTTAACTTTAAGCTACATTTACTCAGTGATCAATTGATATTATTTTTTTATATTATTTTTTTCCAACTAATATAATAGCCAAATATCACGTCCTCAAGTATTGAACATGTCTCACCAGTCACGCAGTAGAATTAAACAAACGGTCGTATTAAGCGATGACTAACTTCACTTAATTTAATGAAGAGTTTAAAATTGAAAATGTATAGGGATTATGTCAAAATCGTTATGAAACTTAAGTTAAGTAGCCATTTATTACTTTGATTAAATATTAAATGAATTGTAAATCGAAAATTATTTTAAATAATAATATAATATAATTTTGATGTCATAAGTAGCTTTTGTAATTTTGACCAAATAAATAAATAAATTATTTATTTCGTCAAAACTACAAAAGCTTTTTTTTTAATTTTGCAATATAGGACAAGTGACCTAGGAAGTGTACGAAAAATATTATTTTGCCGTGGCCTCAATTTTTGTCCCGTTAATTTCTATTTTAAAAAGTTAAATATAAAAAGCTAACTGGTTGGTTTGATTAAATTATATGCATTAATAAGCTGTTAAATCTTCATTTATTGTCAAGACTGTAAAGGGTGTATTAATTGATATAATGTTTTGATTTTTAAACTTTTATCAGAGTAAAATTTCCCTCGTTTTAAGTAATATCGATTTTTACGGAAAAGATTCATGACTCCATAAATTATATAAAAATTAAATAAGATAGCAAAATCACGTCGGGGTCACCAATGTGGGAATAATGCGTGGAGGCCCAAAGGAAGATCTTCCGACCGAGCGAGGTGTTATGCTCGGTCAGGCCGGAGCCCACGTGATACATTTCAGCTGTCGTATATATACTGACGCGCTCAGAAAACTTCGATAGCGCGATGCAGGAATGTTAGGCGAATGTGGGTACCGCCACAGAATAAAAGAGGAAGAGTAATTTTAATCAAATTATTTGTTCAACAGACCGATTTTTTTTAATGCAGCGATAATAACAAAACAATAACTCTTACAGATATCATTGCATAGTAATACAAGCGATTTAAAACTTGCATTTGCACGTATGCACAATAAGTTTGCTTGACACTTGACATTTTAGTCATTTATAAGGAGAGATTAAGTTCTAAAAGAATTAGGGCCTTTAAAACTAATTTTAAAGTTTGTGAAACAGTAAAAAGTTTAAATTATTATAAATATAATATTTCCCCTTTATATCGCTAAAAAGGCTGGCCGCAGACGCAAGGTTTCCGTGTCCGAATCGGTTTTCCGTATTCGGAAATTAGCGTGAGATTAGCGCAAACGTCCGTATTTAGGATTCCGTGCCCGAAGGGTAAAAACGGGACCCTATTACTAACTTCGATGTCTATCCGTCTGTCCGTCTGTCCGTCTGTCCGTCTGTCTGTCTGTATGTATGTATTCAGGCTGTAACTCAAGAAGCTATAGCTAGACTTTTAAAATTTTCACAGATTGTGTATATCTGTTGCCGCTATAACAACAAATAGTAAAAACAAAAAACAAATATTTAAGGGGGGGGGCTCCCATATAACAAACTTGATTTTTTTTGCTATTTTTTTCTCGATATCAATAACGGCAAACAATAGGCACTTGAAATATTCAATAAATACTAAATGTTATTTGCACTTTAATAATTTGTAATAAAAGTTAAATTAATAAAACAATTCAAAAATGTGTGTATGCGGCTGGCCTAAGGCTGCTTTTCCACCGGAGGCCGGAGCTGAGCTAGGCTGCGTTGCGTCGAGGAATGTGTTTTACAAGAACCAATAGAATCGTTTAGCTGAACGTGGTCAGGCAAATGAAGCGTTTCTAATTGGTTCTTAAAAACACATTCCTCGCAGCTTAGCACAGCTCCGGTGGAAACGCAGCCTAAATCATGTCCCTATTTGTGTTATGGCTCATGTGTGTGATTTACACGAACAGCTATGAAAATCCGACGTGTGAATGTTTTTCTTAACGCTCACGATCAAATTCGTTTTGCAAATATTCGATTAGATTTATTTCATTCGTCGCGACACCAAAAGGCGTGTCCTTTTTAGGGTTCCGTAGTCAAAATGGCAAAAAAGGAATTTAAACCTATCAAGCCCCAAGCGGTCGCATGCGATCGTGATAACAATAGATAAGCTATTGTGTCTCGTTTTTCCACGATCGACGGAGGTAGGACGTTCAACTGTGAATATATTTTTAAGCTATTGTATAGCTTTTATCGCGGGATCTGAATTCTGAGCGCAGCGATTGAATCAAGAAATTCCGTAACGAGAAAATCTAACACACCCCACTCAACAGTCAACGTGTATTTACGCATCTCAACCGCGAAAATTTTAATAAAAAAGAAACAAACAAAACGTGAAGAGAAATAATTAAATATTTAGAAATCTACCTACCACTTACCAGTGCCGAACTTATATTTTTATGAGTGTAGGCCACGTCTTTAATTCACTTTATTTCCGCGGCCCCATATGTACGAAATTAGGGCCTCTATGAACCCTGCCACGTTGCCGTGCCGCCCCTAGGCCGTGGCCTATAACATAACGGTCTAATTATAAATCCGGGGCTGCCACCTACACTAAAATAAGAGAGCTTTTCAATGGAAATATCCATACTTATACTTATAAGTACTATATAATATATTATATTATTATATACTATTATACTATATTAAACTATGCTATAATTATTATAAAATATGTAAAAGTGTGTCTATCTGTCTATCTGTTACCTCTTCACACCCAAACCGCTGCACCGATTTTCCTGAAATTTGGTATGGAGATACTTTGAGTCCCGGAAAAGGACATAGGATACTTTTTATCCCGTTAAAATTTACGGACAAAAGAATTTTGGCGCAACGAACTTGCGGGCATCATCTAGATTCTAGTTGTTGTTGATTATAAAATTAGACGCCAAAACAAACGGTTATCATTAAGGTTTTTTTTAAGCATCAAGTGCACTTGGCTATGTAAGTACATACATACGTACTTATTCCGAAGCAAAGTGAGTGGATCCGACCTTAAAAGGTTCATAATAAATTCAGAGTACCATAAAATTATCATAAGTATAAAAGCATCGGGTACTTTTAAAATATTCTAAAACTTAGGACATCATTTCTAAGCCGGGCGTCAGCATTTTTAAAAAATTATAAAAGCGTTCTCAAACTTTGAAAATCTCAAGATGTGAAGGCGCAAAGTCGTGTATCAAAGTTGCGAGTTCCGTGTCCAAGTTCTACAGCCGGTTCAAAGTTAAACTATATAACCATTATGTTATGGACATTAGGTATTTTATCATACGACGCAGCGGTAAAATAATTGTGAACGGAGTACAGCGGTTCTCGTTCAATGCGAAATTAATAGTTGTTTGTGAAACGTTCATACGTAATAAAGAAGTTGTGAAACTAATGTCGAATATGCAGTGATTCATGACGGGATTTACTTAGATATTTTTGTGTACTTAAGATGCCGGTTGGCAGCGGACGACATGAGGCAACCGCAGACAACGTGTCGTCGCGACATTACAGCTGGTTTCTATGTATTTCTATGAAATACCGGCCTGCGCAGTTAGCGACGCATGGCGACGCGAAGCGACACTTACTCATAGAAATACATAGAAACCACGTAGCTTCGATCAAAATATATTTCTTTGATCGGAGACCAGTAGTGTCGCGACGACACGTCGTCTGCTGCAACTTCATGTAGACGGCTTCCAACTTGTACCTTAATAGTGATGTAGAAGACCGATAGGCGTCACAGTCCTAAATGGCGGTAAGTATCAATTTTTTCTAACAAGTTTTAAAGTACCTATTAAAATTGTATAATGACCAGTACACACTACACATTACTCCAATTCAGTGTCTCAAGCGCTGGATTGTTACTGGAATAATATAAACGGCCACTGTAATGCGCTGGAATGCAGTTATAGCAATTGTAACGCTGGATTCGATCTCTGGATTGGAATATTGTAAGCCCGCCTAACCCCTAAAAATAACAATATTTTACCTCAGCAAACAACTACGGTTGGTTTTTAGCTTAAACAGCACACCACCTCGCTTGGTTGGTTTTAAAGTTTTTAATTCAAGTAGAACTTGGCAGCCCCGGATTTATAAATAGGCCGTTATAGGCCACGGCATACGGGCGGCAGCGTCCTAGGGGGTGGCGGAAATAAAGGGGCATACTCTCATAAAAAAATGTAAATTCGGCACTGGAACTTGGAAGTCCAGTTTACGCTTCATTGGAACTTTGAACCATGTTTGAGAACTCGGTCATTATTTTACAAAAAAAGTATAAAATCATAGAACCTCCTCCTTATATAAGTCGGTATAAAAGAATACATTTGAATGTCCGAATATCAACGCGAAACAAAGCGTCTTTTGTAAATAGCGTAATAATTTACGCAGCCGTCATTCGTAACCCGTGGAGTGGAATAGTTGGTCCGTGGCCGGCGAACAAATAGACGATGAAATTTAGTGTTTCCTGTTTTCGTGTGGCCGCGGTGTCACCGCATTTCACGCTCATTCGATTGCCCGTGCCTCGGATTAAAAACGAGCATGGATACGATTGATTGTTTCTTGCAATAATGTTACAGGCGTTTGATTTTTTTTTTATGAAATAAGGGGGCAAACGAGCAAATGGGTCACCTGATGGAAAGCAACTTCCGTCGCCCATCGACACTCGCAGCATCAGAAGAGCTGCAGGTGCGTTGCCAGCCTTTAAGAGGGAATAGGGTAATAGGGGAGGGTAGGAATGGGAAGGGAAGGATTAGGGGAGGGTAGGGAAGGAAATAGGGTAGGGGATTGGGCCTCCGGTAAACTCACTCACTCGGCGAAACACATCGCAAGCGCTGTTTCACGCCGGTTTTCTGTGAGAACTTGGTATTTCTCCGGTCGAGCCGGCCCATTCGTGCCGAAGCATGGCTCTCCCACGTATAAATTGCAGATAAGTATATCATTTCATCGAGGAAATTGATTCATATTTCCTAGGCAGTTGACAGACCCACATCATTTGGTCGGATCTCTGGGTTCGACATAACGCGACCAAACTACGAAGGTCCCCCATCTGCATAAGAATCAACTTCTCTGATCTGATCAACGTAATTTGGTCTGTTTATTTTAAACCCAGCGGACACGCCTACATAACCCGACCAAATGACCGTAAGTCCGTCAACTACATAATAATATGAAGCCACTTCTCTGATAGTACATCCGCGGGCAATAAAAAATTTCATAACCATGCGAATTTTAATAGGGAATACGACGTAAAGGTCGGAGCAGAAGGCGCTGCCTTAGCCCGGCCGCACATTGTACGACATTTCTGATTAGAAACAGTTGAATTCCGCCGGATCGCCACCCCGCACATTATCCGAAATATCCTTCCGGTGAGTTCGAGCTGATGTTCAAGACAGCGCGGATGTTCAACTGTTTCTGATCAGAAATGTCGTACAATGTGCGGCCAGGCTTAGAAGAATCAGAATATTGACAGAAACGTAGTCAAACGTCGAACAAAACTCTTTGTCTAGAACATACAAAGAGTTTTGCAGTAATTCCACTGATAAGTTATATCGACATTGTGCCTTTTTTGTTCATTAAAGGCATGCATCATAGCGCTGCCAACAGAGCACGTGAGGCATGCCCGTGTCGCATGCCCTCTGGCCGTATCCAAAACTTTCGCTTGACAATGTTGGCGTTGCGTTCGTTAACGCATTTAATTATTGAATGCGCCAAATTCAATATGAAAGTTGAATTTGGTACTACTAATTATTATATTCTGTGGTTGAATATCAAAAGATGATGAAAATTGAATATGAAAGTGCACAGTGTGGACATAGAGCCTTTAGCAATTTTTGTTTGTTCTATTGATGTCACAAGATCTTATCTATAGGTACGTATATAATAAAATCGTAGGAAAGTCAATTCTGTAGGTACATTGAATATTTTTGAAAAATAATACTTGGGACGTGATCTACAATCAATATGGAAGCCAAAAATATAGTTTTTAGATTTTTTGTCTGTCTGTTTATCTGTTTGTCTGTATGTGTGTCCGGGATACTTTGCTGCCCCCCCCCCTAACCCCCCCCCCCCAATTTTGCTTCAAACAAAGCGGTGTTGCGGCGTTATACATCTTTTTTAAGAACAAAGTTAAAAACTAAACTAAACATACGGTTTTCCAGTCTCATTTGTTTTCCCAACCCCCCCCCCCCCCCCATTATTCCTCATGAAACTTGCTCATAATTAAAAGGTGTCGTGGAGTTTGTATTGCGTCTTAATTATCCTTTTTAGGAACAAACTAAGTCATCTATACATATAATAAAATCGTAGGAAAGTCAATTCTGTACATTGAATATTTTTGAAAAATAATACTTGGGACGTGATCTACTATACTAACGCGGACGAAGTCGCGGGCAACAGCTAGTACAAAATAATTCGAAGGTATTCGTTTTAAAATGCTGGTTTTGTGTGAGATCGTGTCGTAGTATGGCTCTTACTTACTCTCCAACTCACTGCAGTTACGCGCTTACTTATTTTCCAAGAAAAAGGAAGTTAAAAGCATCTAACTTCGCCATAGTCAGGTATAAAATATGTTCACTGATAATTTTTATTTTTGTGACGATTCATGATGTATCATAACCTCAAAAGAAAACCAAATAATTTAAATATCGGGTAAAAGGTTCAAAGGGTTAACCCGTACCGGGGAAATTATGGTGTAGTCCACGTCCACGGTTCACCCAAATGTAATAACTTACCCAATCAGGCAGTGATTCGGCAGAATATTCTAATTTTTAATAATCTTTTATTACTTTAGGCTGTGGATGTACTTATATGTAATGGAATCTTTGAGCATGCTTTTTACCTATCTCCTGCAGTAGTCTAATTAATTCGATACTTTGCAGAGCCAATGACAATGCAAGTTTGTTAAAATTTTTGATGCTTTTTGATTAAAATTTTGATGTCCATTTTTCTCAGCAATGACTAAAGCTAAGAAATTAAAGTTCACTGTCAGGTATTCATCATGTCTTTGTCTTTGAATTACCCATAGCATAACACGATTGGTCAACTTTTATAACACAGAATATTCAATCAAAAAGACCTCTGTAAAAAAAGGGATTCCTATTTTGCCAACAGACGAGAGTGATATAAGCTTCCAAAATTTGTACATAAATTGGTTCTAGTATACACTTTAATTTGTCCATAGCTTATATGAAATTTATTTATGGTTTTTAAATTACGCGACAAAAACCATATTGTCCCTACGCCCTTTCATTTTTTTGCTGTTCCATTGCTTGTTTTCTATGAGAGGCCGGGCCAGCCTCGCATAGAAAACAAGCAATCTCAAACACATCCAACACGGTTTTTTACTTCAACATGGCGTCACCTTAAAACTATTTTTACTACCCGATTGCGATGAATCGGAAGGGATAATGTTTTTCGAAACTAGCTGCCTTGAAAAGTTGTTGCTTGATAGACACCAACTATGAAATTAAGACACTCAGGCTCCCATGATAAAAGTCACCCAAGAATATGGTTGGTATCCAATTCTATGGTAGATCTTCGTAATTTGGTCGCGTTATGTAAAACCCAGTCAGCAGCAGCTGCTGATCATGACTGACATTGAATAGATATAATCCGACCAAACAACTTAGGAGTTAGGTTCACGATTTTGCCTATACCTACGCCTATCAAATCTTCTATAGGTAAAAGCTATAGTTCTTCATATCATATTTAGCAAATTTGAGGCTTAGAACAATTTCATCGATATCTGATACTAAACGTTCTCGCATATCCCTTGAGTAATTAGATTTGCTTCAAAGTGTAACTCAATTATATGGGGTGAAGTTGGTAAGTTTATTATACGAAGCCGACACCGCTTCACACCTAAGTGTGATCTACTGTTGAGTATTTATACTATAACACACTTCAATATAAAATACTTTTAGGAACTGCCTAGGCAGAATCAATATTATGATTTATGATACTAGTATTATAATTCTTAGTATTTGTTACCAACATAATAAATCAGTTTGTAGATTTTTTCTGAAATTTCTGAGATACATAGATACAGCATGTTCCGACTTCTTTGTAATTTCTTATATGTATAGAAAACCTAAACATAAAAACATTTTTTGGATATCTCGTCTTTTAAAGTAGTTGCATAATATTACAAATAACTCTTATTAAATTGACTTGTCTCTTATGTTTTCATAACTCTTAAAATCTTTTAGTAACAAATACTAATTGCTTATTTAAATTAAACACAAAGTTTGATTTAAATTGTCCATTACAAACATGTTATAAACAAATATACAGGTGAAGCTAATAAAAAGCGTATAAAAATGGAATAATTATATCAAATTAGTGTATTGTCATCGGTCCTCGATAAATCTACAAAGTTTGAAAAATCTGGCCGTTTAAAGTGGGTCAAAATCGCGCCCAAAGAAGTCGGTTACAAACATGTTACAAACAAATATACAGGTGAAGCTAATAAAAGCGTATAAAAATGGAATAATTGTAATATCAAATTAGTGTATTGTCACCGGTCCTCGATAAATCTACATTGAATATTATTACTTATTGCTTATTGAATTTGAATTGAATATTATTATTTATTGCTTTCGCCTGCTGCTTATAATTATACAGGCTAGGGCATCAGCTGTTCTCAAAGTGTGCCGAGCCCTAGGGCTCCGCAAATGTCTAGTAGCGGCTCCGCAAGCGATACATAAATTGATTTTAGACATGTCATTACTCATTAACACCAAAAAAGTCTGAGAAGTGAGAACCACTGTACTTGGACAACTATGCGGCTTGCGTGCCACATGCGGCCCTATGCGCAGATGCGGCTCCAATCTTTGGTTAAAAGAATGCAGGCTTATTAACAAGAAAGATGATCCATGCGTCGGATGCGGATTCTTGGAAATCTATTGTTATTCTATTGTTATCATGGCCCACTTGGGCCACTCGGGAGTTGATAGGTTAAAAGAAAAGTCGGTCCTGCACCTGATCTATCCCTGCAGGCGTAGCATGGTCAGCATAGAAACGGTTTCTTTCTACAGAAGAATAGACAAAGTGACATAATGGAAATCCGCCATTTTATCGATAAAATCTGGCAGTATGTCGATTCTTTCCCATTTCTATTTCCTACTGTTGTTATGCTACAAGAGGGCAGAAGAATCTGCTTCCTTCTGTTTTGCGCACATACTAGGGCACTATAAAAAGACTCCTATAACCCACATCGAAATCGGCCTTTCTCTTGCTTTTCCGCAATTTTTCCGGTGCCATTTATTAAAATGAGCCCGTATCCGAGTCGCGATAAAAAATATCAGATCGCCGGAAGAGAGGGCTTCATGTTCCGGACTGACAGAGACGAAATGACCGGAGTAACCTGAGTCATCCATCAGTATCATTCACTCCATGGCATGGATATCATAGAGTAACATAGCTGTGTTCTAGAAATATGACTCGCTTATCAAAGATAGAAGTGTTACTCTACAGACAGACAGACACACTTTTGCATATATAATATTAGCACAGTGTAAAATTACTGTGGATAATATTATTATTACAAGTAAAAACAATCTTAAAATCATCTTCAATCATTCATTCATTTATTTCTATTCGAGATACAGCTTTTTTTTGTCGCACAGTATTTACCATTATCATTCTATTATAAAGAGAAAATTATCTGAAAGCGTCTCAAAATATCGGTAGTGACCTCAAATATTGCTAAAGATAAAGTAAGTGCCTTTTATATGAAAATGTTCGGTAGCATGTGGCTAAAATGGATCGCGCTGCCCATATCAATATCGGCAGACGTTAAAATACTTCCAGAGTTACCTTATTTTATATCGAAGACGATAAAAATACGTTTTTCTGAGCTTGGATGGATATGATTGGGTTGTTAATGTGGATATAAAATTGACGCGATGTACGTTACCAAACTTCTTTGGTAGCGAATTTGTTGAAATTTTGTGGTTCATCAAAGCGTTTATTTTTTACATCTCATCTTGAAAACCAAACCAAATGCCATATTTGGTTTTCAAGGACCGTGTTGGCTGTTTTTTGTATATAGAATTCCATTTCAATGGTCAAAGTGAGCTAGATTTCTGACCTATATGAAACAACTGCCGCTTAAAATGACAGAATAACTTCGGCATCCTTAAGAGGGCTTGGTGTGAAAATTCTTCCCCTCAAATCACACTTTATAAAATAGCGGTATTTATTCTAATAAAAACCAGTTATTTAAGTTAATTACATTAATATTATAAAGTCTAAAGTTTATTTTTCTTTTCCACATCTAAACGACTGGAGCGATTTTAATAAAATTTGGTATATGTAGTTATTCGACACAGGCACATATTCGACAGGATTAACACATAGGCCACTTTTTCTGCAGGAAATATTATAAGGAAAAACCTCTTACAGAGACTCATAGACCGTTTTTCATAATATAACCTTGATATAAGAAACGATTCACGTACACATGAATATTAATTCCGGCTTATCTGGTGCAGATGGGAGTGATACGTGTGATGTATTGTTGTAATTGCCCTGTCCGCCGCTCGCCCCAAATCTTGATGTAAGTTATAGCTGGTATACTAGTTTTTAGTTGTAATTACATTTTGCGGCCACGATTGTACAAAATGTACAAGGGACTCTACATTGGTACGGAACCCTTCGTGCGCGAGTCCCACTCGCATTCGACCGATTATTTTCACATTTTTCCCTGATTCTTCACTTCTTTTAGTTGCAGCGTGATGTTTAAATATAGCCTTATAACAAACAGGCTATTACATACAGATTACAGGGGCTCTTTAGCCTCCATTCCACGAAAAGAAGTTATGTCTTTCTATGATGATGGATGAGATAAGTGAGTATATAAGTTATAATTATCGCAAATCTAAGTTTAAATCTAATTAACATCTATCATGGCCTATGGGCAGTGGCGGCCTTACCCATTGCGAGGTCCCGCGCGGAAGATCTTTGTGGGGCCCTTTGTCTTACGAAAAAATACCTTGCGAGGCCCCTGCAAGAGCGAGGCCTCGGGCTATTTCCCTGTTCGCCACTCCCTAGGGCCGCTACTGCCCATGGGCAAATATTATTACATTTATGTTCATAGCAGGCCAACGTAAGTTTGGGCGCAGCAGAGACCCACATACTTGCGGGCAGGTCCCCCATCCCCCGCAAGATGCTTAAAAGCATTTTCTCGGCGAAAAAAAAAAGGCCAACGTAAGTCACATACTTAATATGATTGCAAAAAAATTAAACATTCTCTCGAAAATTATTGCCCTCCTTCTTGCGCAGTCGGGTAAATATTAAAATCAACCTTTAATCCCATAATTATTGTACAAACCACAAAGCTACACGGCTGATCCCCGCCAAGCCGCGGAACAAGTTTTTATACCTGACTTTTCAACTGTTACTACCAGTAAAATATTAAATATTAATGTTTGTTTGATTCACAGAATATTCAAAGTACTTTTAGCACTAATAAAAGTACTTTTCGGTAGACTTTTCTACTTCTATGACGGACGGTCGTAAATAATACTCTATACTCTATATACATTATACCCGTTTGAATTATTTAAACGTAAAAATACTTAATGTGTGCAACTATACACATTTTAATTTTTAAAGTATTGAACCAAATTAAAAAAATGAAATCGCACCTTATTTGGGTCTAGTTTCAATTTGAAATGGAGTATTTAACATAGAGAATTCAAATCACAAAATATGAAGTTATACAAAATTTTAATAATTTCAAAATGTTTACAATAAAATTATACTTATCGTTACTTTATAGAGTTTTAATTATTTATAATAATATCAACATAATAAAACCAGCGTATAAAATGAATTCTTAATTATTGTATCCATGAACATACAGGTTTTTCACGTTAATTATTTTAAAACGGCAAATTATGAACAAAATGTGTCCCATGCGATGGAAATTTTAGATAATGTTGTTGTCTCATTAGGCGTCCAGAGCACTCGTTAGCCCATTCATCTCACAAAAACCCTTGGCTTTCCCGTCGTCAGCTCTTTGTTAAAGATTCTCAACTTTTTCAAAAGATATTAAATGATTATGCAAACAAAACGCTTTCTTCAGAGCGTGTTCATAGATACCTATAAATTCTTTTCCCATTTTATCGCGGGATGAAGTCATTTATTTGCCTTATATTGAAGTACGTGGCTTCGGTGCCATTTATTCGGAGAATTGCAGCCGCCGATGTAAAATTTCGCCATGTATTTGTTGAAACTTCTAAACTCTGTAATAACTCATGCCGCCCCGTCTCCTTGAATTTACATGTGCAATTTCCAATTTTCCAACAATTCGTAAAATATTACGAGCACAAGTAATAACGTGAAAGCATTATTTACTAGCTTTTTCGTGCGATTTCGCTTGCATTTTCGAGGCATAGCTATTGCATATTATATTATTTTATTTGTTTTACTGATGCAACTCCGTAAGTTAAAAAGCAGTTACTATATTTTCGTTATAAAAATGCCTAATATCCTTTGCTTTAATCTAGCGAACCTTTTCAGATGACACATCACGTCACCTAAAACACTTTCAGAATTCCAAGAAAAATAAAACACATGAGTTGATAAAAGTAAAAATACAAGACGAAACACCTAAGGTGAAATTCTAGCCGTAGGACTGAGGTAATCTAATCAACCTATTTCCCGCCTCTTATCCTATTTCACCGGGAATCAATAACCCGGGTCAATCAATTCTGAAGTATCTTTTTGTAGTTGGGTTTTGGGTCAAAATTTTAATAGTTGAGGATAAAAGCATTCTTATAATTTTAGAAAAAAGCGGCCAAGTGCGAGTTGGAATCGCCCATGAAGGGTTCCGCAGCAGCAATAAGGTTTATTTTTATGAAATTAAAAGGTTTTTGATTTATTTTTATATTTCAGTCGATTTAATGAAATTTAGATTAAGGTTTACCATTTATGACGTATAAAAAAAACTACTGGCTAGATCTCGTTCAAACCAATTTTCATTGGTAGTTTTTATAGTAGTGTACATCATATATTTTTTTTTAATTATCATTTTTTATTATTATTACTTTAGAAATTAGAGGGGGGGGGGACACACATTTTACCACTTTGGAAGAGTCTCTCTCGCAAACTATTCAGGTTAGAAAAAAATTATATGAGAATCCTCAATATGATTTTTGAAGACTTATCCATAGATACCCCACACGCATAGGATAGATGAAAAATTTTTTTTGTTTCAGTTGTACCTATGGGGACCCCTAAAATTTTTAATAATTTTTCCATTTTTGCATCAAAATCTTATTAATGCGGTTCACAGACTACATCTACTTACCAAGTTTCAATAGTATAGCTCTAATAGTTTCGGAGAAAAGTGGCTGTGACATACGGACGGACAGACAGACAGACAGACATACAGACAGACAGACAGACATGATAAATCTATAAGGGTTCCTTTTTTGCCATTTTGGCTACGGAACCCAAAAAAGGTTATAAAATTGATACATAATAACTAGATGACGCTCGCAAGTCGCGACTCCGTACATTTTTCCGAGATAAAAAGTGTCCTATCTCCTTTTCCGGTACCTACTACCTTCTTAAGTATCTCCATACCAAACATCGGTTTTTTTTTTAAAAACGAGCAAACGGGTCACCTGATGGAAAGCAACTTCCGTCGCCCATGGACACTCGCAGCATGAGAAGAGCTGCAGGTGCGTTGCCGGCCTTTTAAGAGGGAATAGGGTAATAGGGGAGGGTAGGGATGGAAGGGAAGGGAATAGGGTAGGGCCTCCGATAAACTCACTTACTCGGCGAAACACAGCGCAAGCGCTGTTTCACGCCGGTTTTCTGTGAAAAGGTTCAAAGGCGAAGAGTTGACAAACTGACAGAAAGACATACTTTCGCAATTATTGGCAATTTAACGGAATAATATTATGAAATAATTTTTTCTCTGAACAATTTGCGATAAAATGTTTACATTATTGCTCTAAGTAATGTTTCCAGCGCTCTTCGTCGCAATATTACCAACAAATTTCTTAAAAGACCGATTCTGTCATAAAAGTCGCATCTTTTTGAGTAATGAGATAAGTTGGTAAAAATAACTTTTTCGAGGTTTTTTCCCAGTCGCTGCGATGCTTTACGGTAATTTTATTATAACATGATCGTTTATCTTTAAATTAGATAAAACGACGGAAATGTTGTTACGCATGTTTTCTTTTCAAATTAATTTTCTCGTCGTCTGTGACTTATTTTTTAAGACAAAAGGAATAAGTAGGTTTGGTGATTTGATTGTTTTAAAACAATTCGTTTTAGGTAAGTTTTTATTTATTTATTTGTTCAAAACAACAAGAGAAGTCAGTTCCAGAACCCAATTCTTGTATATTTTGAGTTTGACTCTCGAAATTCCTGATACGGACAATTGAACAAAATCTAACCGTGTGACAGCCCCTTAACAGCAGTTAGATGTAACTGACTTGTCTACTAAACGTTAAATATTGTTGTAAGGTATGTAATACTAGCGTAAACACGTTAATACTACAATAGCCTGACTATTGCAGGAAACTAAACATCGATTAGCGAGTGACTGCCCTGTGTAAACAACGCTGGTAAATACTCAAACAAGCTATAATATACAGCTCATATAAATACAGGGCATTGTTAATGTGTGACTTCGGAAGTATTGCCCGAGGTAATAATTTCATTAACATTCACGCATGGTCAAAATTCTACTTAGTACTACCCTATTCATTTTAAACGTAACAGTAGTTTCTAGTTCTTAATTAAAAAAGTTGTAAAAAACGTATGGTAAGGTTATAGTGAGTTTGCAAATTAATTACTTATAGTGAGCGTTATTATTTTATACGGTTTATTTGCAGAAAAAATTTGCTTATTCCTATCCTTTCACGCATCTACTTACCCCTACTTAATCTCTGCCGACTTGTATATTATTCTTCCTAGTTATTTATTTATTTATAAATTCTTTATTTGCATATTATAAACAATATAAAATATCAAAAACTAAAACAACATTAGGCAAGGAATATAGCAAAATATAGGAATGAATTACCGCTTTCAGCGGTTTCTTCCAGACAACCAAAATATGATAACAGAAAATAATGTTAAAGTGTTCAAATTAAACAAAACAAAAAAATATTATTTAAAAAATAGTTATGTTTCAAATAATAATAATTTTTACAATAATATTTAAAATCTTTGAGATGTTTCATAAACAAATAAGTTAATTGAGTCTAATATTGTCATATTGTCATCTAACTAATCTTGTCATATAGTCATCTTGTCATATTGTCATCTAACTAAAAGGAAAAGTGAAAATAAATATTTCGAATTATTTTTCGTACGTAGGCTGGACGTATCCAAACTTTTAAGCGTAGGTTTCACATAATAATGTTTTTATTTCAGACAAAAACATCATCAAATCATAATCTACACGCGCCACATCTTGACATATTAAAATATTCTGGAAAAGTGCTTGAGCGTTTAGTCTGACGAGAGGCGGCGCTGTAACGAAGCTCGCACCACCTTCGCAAATGGAACTAATAGGACTGTTGTTACTCGCGCTTGTACCGCAGATTCTATGTAAGAGCTCTATTTCTTCTAAAAATTCAGTAAAAATTCTTATCCCACCCTACTCCCGTTGCATTTTTAAACGTCAATCATTCTCTGATCTGATATTGCAATAGAGGGAGCTATTATTAAGTAATAATAGCTTCCACACCGGTTTCGATGACCGTGGCCGGTTTCATTGAAATCAGGCCAGCTACGCAGGAGTAATTTTATAGTGCCCAAGTGTGTGCACAGTACACAAGAGCACTCTCTATTCCTTTACTCTCATAACCCAGTGGGACGGCAAACCGACACGACCGGCGAGAGATCAGGCGCAATACCGACTTTTTACATGCCCATCCGACGCATTGATCATCTTACTTGTCAGACAATCAGCCTGCATTGTCCTAACCAAACTTGGAATAACTGTATTTTAAAAAGTTAAAACCGACTTTAAAATTGTACGTAATTGAGAAATAAAACTTCCTATCTCCAAAACTACTGAACCGATTTTGATGAAACTTGCACTGTTCCCTAAGTTGAACAATACCTAGTGCAAAAAAAAGAATCACTTAAATCGGACTTGTAGTTCCGGAGATATGCGTGAACAAACATAAAAACATACATACATACATACATACATACATACACTTTTGAAATTTGGCACATTTGTTCAGAAGCTGTTATAGATTAACATATACAAAAACTGGGCAGTTCTGGAAATATTACATACATACGCGTCGAATTGATAACCTCCTTTCTTGAAGTCGGTTAAAAACCAAGTTTCCAACGCGGGAATCGAACCCACGACCTCCGAGTCAAGAGCCGCGCTCGATACCACTATGACCACGGAGGCGTTAATAAATAGAGGCGTTAATTATAGATACTTAGATTATCTCTAAGTATTAATTTATTGGATAATTCTGAGAAAAAGTTCTGGTATATCAACCAGTGTATATAGTAGCATGCGTCTGAATAAAACTTTACACAATGAACATGTAAGCAAGCCGATTAAAATACATAATATTAGACTGTATGAAAATGACTGAAAATAATTTGCTGAATGCTAAAAATTATTGTTACTTAAATTTTGCTTGTATTTTAATATAGAGGTGGGAAATATGCACCATTATATGAGTATTTTTTACATTTGCATAGCATTTTCCGAAAAAAACATTTTTAGAAACATTTTTTTTTGCAGGTACTAAAATCGGATTTGATAGCTCCGATATCAGCCAAAGTAATTCAAGCCAAAACGATCTAATAACAAATACTCAACAAAAATTCAAAGCGAGTGATTTACAATCAGTGTTTGCTGATATTTCATGTAATAAATGCATCAAATGTATGGAGCGAGCGATCACAGCACACAAAATAACCAATAATGTTATGCAAATGAAGAACACAGATGTTCTGAATCATTTGAACGATGAATCACATCGCCAGAAACGTGAAACAGGTACTAAAATTATCAAGAAAGCTAAAACTGATGCAGTTATGAGTGTGGCAAAATTCTACGCATATGGCAAGCTGTACGCGTTGAAAGTAAAGGAAAATATAGATAGTTATAAAACAGACAAGTGTGATGTGTATAAAGTAGAGTATGAATACCCATGTAACACAATGAAAGCGAATTTAATATTGAAGAGACCGAAGATTCACAACATGAAAAATAATAATAAGGGAAAGATCGAGTTGAGCGAACAGGTTGTAAACAAAACAAAATTGTAATTATTGGATATTTTGGGATTTTTTTTATTTCATTATTTTTATATTTTGAGCTCAGAATAAAATGTCGAAATATTGTATACTTTTATCCTTAAATAAATTTCACAAAATATTTTTGAGATTAATATTTTTTGAGCAGCTAAAATTAATATTACTTTTATTGTCAGAGATAGATAATAAGTTTTGCAATTATATCTGCATGGTCCAAAGCTTATAACATTTAACAAAGGCCAACCTTTCTTTTGTACTTTATTTTGTAAAAATCTTTTGTTTAAGATAATAAGAATAATATATATTAGCGAAATTAGTATTGAGCGAAAACAAAGGCCGTTTCAATTCGATAAAATGGACGAAGTGAAAAAGACTGTTAGGAGCACAATGAAAAACTTGTCTCAAAAGGATCACGTATCGTCAAGTTTTACCTTATCAGCATTTTAGTTACCCACATTCTGTCGAAAGTTTTTTTTTGGATAAAGACTCTTTAACGAGTTTCCTCCTCCGGTCATGGCTTCGAACTCTTTTAACAAGTTTCCACGAATTAATCCTGTAATTGATTCTGGTTCTATTCTCGTATTGAGCAATTAAGTGTTGCAACTTACCAAAGTTGGTTTTCAGTGTATCTGCAGTGTAACTCTATTTTTGTGATTGCAAGCGTCCCAGCGTCATGACTTCATGAGTTTCCCCATATAAAAGTTTAAAAAGTAACTATTTTAAGGTTCCGTACTCAAAGGGTAAAAACGAGACCCTATTACTTAGACTTCGATGTCTGTCCGTCTGTCTGTCTGTATGTCTTGAGGCTGTAACTCAAGAACCGCTATAGTCAGACTTTTGAAATTTTCACAGACTGTGCATATCTGTTGCCGCTATAACAACAAATACTAAAAACAAAATAAATTAAATATTTAAGGGGGGCTCCCATACGACAAACTTGATTTTTTTGCTATTTTTTTCTCGATGTCAATAACGGCAAACAATAGGCACTTGAAATATTCAAGAAATATTCAATTTTATTAGCACTTTCATAATTTATAATAAAATTTAAATAAATAAGGTAATTAAGGGGGGCTCCCATACAAAAAAACACAATTTCATAAAATGAATAGTGAAATTGAAAACATTGAGGTGATTATAATTTTTAGATCATGTAAAATTTCTCTGTGTCGTAATTTTGTAAAAATTTTGTAACTTTGACCAATCACGACGCATTTGATGCTTCTATAGTTATAAAACAACTTACAACGTAAAGTAATGAAAAATCTCAACGGATTTTAACCTTCATCCCTCAGGGACATCTAGTGGAGATAATGGTACCCTTCTTGTGGCAAAGGACCCTGTTAAAGGTTAATTAAAAGTTACTTTGATCGTTAATGTCCGTGGAACCGTCTTTATTAATAGAGTCCGTTACTCCTGAAATTAAACGAATGATAGTTTAGCTTGAGACACTAACTGATATAATAATGTAAGTACGAATATTAGGAAACAAGGGAGTAAATATTAGGTTTAGTCTGAATTTATTTTTTAACTGTGACAACAGTTGAAAAAATCTTCCTTTTTATGATTCAGCCTGCTTTTAGGGAGACATAATCTACAGGAGTCAGGATACTTTTGTTACTTTGAGTAAAATTATCGTTTTTTAGGCTTCCGTATTTTACCTAAGCGTCTTTTTATAATATTAAATGCAATGGTGTAAAGTGTCTAAAGTCGACTTTACCACACCTTATACAGGCTGTAATAAAACACAGTGATAATACTTTAGGGTGTGTAATGTGTTACTGGGCCATGTAAAGAGCAATTTTTTTGTGATTTGTATGGGCAAGCGCCATTATCACTAAGTTTTCTTACACCCTGTATAAATCTTATATTTGATTAAGGTATTCATATGAGATAGACTGCAGGTCCATCAGAAAAACTATTGTATCTTCATAAACTTGGAAAGCTTCTTACTGTAGCCTATGTAAATCGGAACCAGTGTGAATAACTCTATCATAAAAATACAGTAAAATACCACAGTCTCATAGATATTATATGTTACAGTCACTCCACGAACTCGCTTGAAGTTTTTTCTGCCCAGGCCTTAACGAAAATTTTTGAATTTCTCACTCGCATGTATAATATATAGATTGTAGCCTCGTATGTCCAAAACGTATGTAACGTTTTGAACATACGAGTATATTTATGTTTATATTATATTCTATTTTTGTGATGAGTGGTCTTAGATAATAAATAATGATGCAAGAAAGTAACTCACTGTTGAGTGCAATTTCCATGTTGTGTAGAATCATGGGAAAGGTATATTATGTTATTGAATGTACTGTAACTTCTTGGTGGAAATTGTTCAATATGATGCTGACAACCCTTTAAAATTACCTGCACTACACCTGATGATGTTAACGAAACCGATCGTGTGAGATATAATTATAGTAAAATAAATTAATAAAAGTGGAATATAAGTGCAAGAAAAGTGTGTATTATTACTGTGAAGTTATATTATTTTCGTACAATCATAAAAATTCCAGAAAAATAACTTATATAATAGGTACTTCAATCATAGAAACACCTTATCTAGCTATTATAGACATGACATTAATGGTCGTAGTTGCGAACGTAGTTTAAGATGCCTTATAGCTGGACATTTCCCACGATTGCCGACACCGGTGTTTTACTGCAACATTTATATCATCAATCAAGGAAAAAACTTTTCGCCCCTCGCAGGAAACGTTTCTTTTACGATATCGAGTGATTTTATTTTTTCGTCCATAAAATCTAAGTTGGTTATGACAATATTTGGTTGCTATTTCCTCCATATAATAAACTTGTTAGTGTTTTGCTATTTTTCATGATTTATAAAGTGTGTGAATTATTGAACATAATATTATATTCATAATAAGAAGTTTCAGTAGCTTCAAAGCCAGACCTTTTATTTGCACTCGTAAGGTAGCAGGCAGAGGCAGCGCAAAGCGTGGGCGGTGTGGGCGACCGCCCACGGCCTCGCGCCCCTTGGACAGCACGTTTTTTTAGGATTTATGAGTATCAAAAAAACCTTTAAAAATCCGTCTTCTTGCATCACCCATATTCTGGGGGCCCTGCAAAATATATTTTGCCCACATAAAATTTAGGTCTTGCGCCGCCACTGGTAGCAGGTTTAGTACCGGTTGCGTGTATTAATAAGACTTTTTTCAGAAGAGTAGGTACCATTATACAGACGTCCATCCGGAGAAGGACATTGTGAGGAAATCCTGACATGGTTAGGCCCAGATGTATTGATCAGTCTATTTTAATCATCTAGGCCGACTATGTTCAATCATGCCAAATGCGCGTTATCAGGAACGTTAGTTTAGCTGGTATAGGTTAGGCTTTAAGCGTTCCCTAACTTTGGTAGAAGTCCGGTCCCTTTTGAGGTAGACCGGCCGGTCGCGGAGGGAGTCCTGTGTTAGACAGATCCAGGACATCCCTCCGTATACGGCTGAAGGCAAACCGCAGGTGGTTTTAGTGGGTAAGAGTCCCACATACCCCCGGGATGCTTCAGATTTTAACTGATGCACATCCCCAACCCGGGGCACCCATGAGGGGTTTCCCCTGCGGATCAAAAAAAAGGTATAGGTTAGGCATACTATGTGTTGTTAGTGTTGTTGTCTCCTTGCCTAAATCCATATATCCGTAGGTCCGGAACCATCAAAAATATATCATCAAATATCATAAAATGATATGTTACAATAAAATTTTGGAATTCGCCAATAACGCTTCCCCTGTTACTATTTGTGTTACGGACAGTATTCGCCCATAGGTTTTGTCGCTGGCTCGGATCGGACTCGAAGATTCCAAGCTTCTACCGAGTTATCTTGCAGAGCGGGGGCGTAAATTAAACACCAAGTTTGAGGAGAACAACTTTCCCCAAAACGCATCTTGCTTACCCGGCTCACGGCAATGCCGTAGAGAGAGCACCCCCGATTTGCATAATCTTCCGTCTCACTTTCGCTATCGGAAGGTGCTATTTTCCTCAATTTTCCCTATTTGCCGTGAGCCAAGGTAATTAAAACGCATTTTGGGAAATTCTTTATTTATCATTCCACAATACTCAACTTACGGCCGAATACTGGAACGTCTCTCAAACATTTAAATGCTGCTTAAATTTTTGAGTACCACTTAAACGAAAAATTCGTATTCTCCAACGCAAATTTTAAGTTGCAGTTAGTTTTAAGCGGACCTCCAAATAAGTTGTACTCAGGCTCCACATGAGCACCACTTAGCAAAAAATTCGTATACTCGATGGTTACTCAACTTTTTTTAGCTGTCAAATGATCTGTCAAACTGATTTAAGCGTCGCTTGCGTTTAAGGGTGGTCAAGAGGTCTCCTAAATCTATAAGTTTGGTGAAAAGTGTGTGTATAAACTTAAAATAATGTCTTTATCGTCGCTATCTAGTCTTTCTAGTCATGAAAGGCCGACCGTGAGTCGCCGCCGAAATAATCAAATGCTCAATGCGTTTGAAAAATACAACGATGCAGAGTTTCGAGCGCGCTTTCGTCTTTCGAAAGAAACCGTGCTATACTTGGGGTCAATGTACCTAACTACATTTTCATAAAAATAGTATACTTTTAATCACTTTTTAACTAATTCTAACAACATATTCTTTTCCGAGCTAGTATAGTTACAGCCACGTTTCTTTTTAATTGTCTCCATCTATATATCTATACATATATAATAAAATCGTAGGAAAGTCAATTCTGTACATTGAATACATATTTTTGACAAATAATACTTGGGACGTGATCTACTATGCTAATGCGGACGAAGTCGCGGGCAACAGCTAGTAACTAATATAGGTATTATAAATTATTAAAATGCAAAATAACCAAATCTCTTTTGGTCAAACAAAATGTTTTGAAATTAATAATAGGTAATTGTTGAATCGCGCCTTCTCAGATGTCAGTCATGTCAGCTGTTGTCACTAATTGTCAGCTGTCACTCAAAAGACCTTTCCATTCTACGTAGGTACCTATGGTTGTTGTAAACTTTAAAGCCGATGTCGGATTTTCTATTGTAATTAACCAAAAAATAATATTTAAAATTGTCATGTCTTACTTTACTTTACTTACAACAAATAGTAAACAGCATTAAAAGATTTTTAGTAAACTTTTAATTTGTACAATCAAGTTAGATGTAGCGTAAAATGAAACACTGTAGATGTTGCCATGATGTAAATATTTGACGGCTACTCACAGGGCTACTTACGTGAGTATCATAAGAAATCGTCTGAGTGGCGTTTGTGTATATCACTTAAATATGGGAGGCGCTTACATTTAAATGCCCTTCAGCCGATTGATACATTTGAGTGCCGTTCCAGTATTCGGGCGTTATTCTATGTATTTACACTTATATATAACAAAGTTATGACCATACAAAGTTAAAAGTGAAGGCAATCTACATACTTTACACACACATTTTTCCGAATATTTTCCAAGTTTCTTTAATTTTCACTACATATTTTCCGGTTCCTATTAGCTAACATACTATTTTAATAAAATAACAACTTTTTACCTCTTAGGGAGCCACAGATTTATCACAATTCACTTCTAAAGTTTATTTCTAAAAACACTTGTTTTCACTCACATATTTCACTATTATCAAGTTCGTATGCACTCACTATTGTGTCTTTCGGGTGCGAGGCCGCTGTCCTCAACAATTTGGATGAACTATTATCATACTAGTCGTTGCCCGGAACTCCGTTGCGCCAAAGTTCGTTTATCGCCTAACATTTTTCCGCGATAAAAAGTATCCTATGTCCTTTTCCGGTACTCAAAGTAACCTCATTCCAAATTTCAGCAAAATCGGTTCAGTGATTTCGGCGTGAAGAGGTAACAGACAAACAGAGTATACAGCCTTTCGCATTAATATAAAGTATAATATAGAAAATGTATGTATGTTAGTTTTAAGGTATTTATTATAAAATTATATGTATGCTAGGTTTAAGGTATTTGTTATATGGGCCTCTGATGCCTGAAATAAATGTTTTGATTTGATTTGATTTGATTTGATTAACAATAAAAGTATGGATATTTATTAGTCATTAGTTATTACAATGCCAGTTTAAAGTCTCACTTCCAATTTTAGCATCACCTTTGGACTTGATAAGAAATATTTTGGTCCCAAAGTGGTATAAGCCGTATGCAATAATCGGCTTAGGTTCACTGGTATTGATAAACAAAAGATTATTGGAAAAAATCTTCATATAGCGTAAACAGAGTTATATAAGAGTAGTGAGATAATATTGCAATATCTTTGTATGCATTATAAATTATAATACGTTTAAATGAATATTTTGAAGTAAAAACTTCTTAAGGTTAATGTCCACTTTTTGGGATGAGTAAAGAGTCAGGAAATCCTGCAGGTCTCTGTTTATTGTTTAATTCTGTGTGTTTTAGAAACTGATGTTACTAAAATCTGAATATGCAGGTATAGTGTATGTACTCGAGTATAATTTGGCCGCAATATCAGGCACAAAACAGTCTTTAATTATACTACTAAACAGTTTCCTTAGAAAATAAAAATACTAATATTAAGGACGCTATTACAAATATCAGCGATTTTCCGGTACCCTATTAAAGAATTAGGAGTCAAACTGCGAGGATATTTTGGTTTCAAATGAAAGATAATATGTTCGTCTCCACGACTGTACCATAAAAATTCTATAGCCGCATACAAAATTTTCACATAAAATACGTTTTAACCATCACAATAATCGCAAAATATGAAAATTAAATTAAATTAAGAAATTTAAAAAAACCCCCGCCAAAAAACTTTAAAAAGTAATGAAATAACATTTCCTGACTTTAAGTTTAAATCATTCCTAAGAGTAAAGTAATATTTTAGTCCATAATTGTTGTCAAGGTGTGTCGGGGGACCGCTAAGTAAACTACCACAACAGCGACTTTTGCATTTTGTATCGCCACAATAGTCGCTGATTCTCTCGATTCGGGTCGCTGTGAACAGACCCTTAATTTATATTGTTATGTGAAATCAAACATCTACATTAGCGGTCCCCCGACACACCTTGACAACAATTATGGACTAAAATATTACTTTACTCTTAGGAATGATTTAAACTTAAAGTCAGGAAATGTTATTTCATTACTTTTTAAAGTTTTTTGGCGGGGGTTTTTTTAAATTTCTTAATTTAATTTAATTTTATGCTTTTTAAACTTGTGCAGAATAATTCCTATCAACTGGATCATATCCCAATGAATACCATCTATAAAATATGTCCTCTTGGATGAGGCCATCAATATGAGCCCAAACATGAAACCTCCACTTTAGGTTCATACGGAGCTTGGCTCCTATAGAATCCAGGTGATGCTGCAGCAGCAGCATGCAAATATTTACTGTTTATCTACGTGTTACTGGTTGTCGCAATTAAAATGAGCCCAAACACGAAACCTCTGCTCTAAGTTGGTGAGGAGTTGGGTATCCTATTGATTACCAGGTGATGCTGCACCACCAGGTCAACTTTCCAATAATGTGTATATATTCATAAGTGTCTCGAACCAGGATGCAAAATATAAAACCCATCAAACGACTGCAAGTTGCTAATCGTCCTATCACGAACCAGATATTCCGTGATATTTCAGCAATGAGCAGGCTGATGATGATGTACTATAGCTAAGAACACTCACCGTCATGTCAGCTTTCAAACAAAAAAAACTAGATCAAAATCGGTCCACCCGTTTGGATGCTACGATGCCACAGACAGACAGACAGACAGACAGACAGACAGACAGACAGACAGACAGACAGACAGACACGTCAAACTTATAACACCCCTCTTTTTGGTCGGGGGTTAAAAATGGGGTCTGATTAGGTACCTTAATATCTAAATACACTGAACTGAGGAAAATAAATATACAAAAAAATTGTTGCTTATTTAGTCCTCTATAAAGTCCGCTAAAAATTTTATATAAATATAAACAATTTTTCCTGTTTAAATAAGAAAAATAAGAAAATTTCTCAAATTTTTTCATACATTTTCGCCATATCAAGAACGCGGCGAGCATCGTAACCGCCACTGTACAAGGCGCGCTAATATGAATCTTATTTTAATGTCATTAACGTCGATATTCGTACTGACAGACATCCGACCTGCTAATTCTCCGGTTGGAGCATTCTTAAGTAACAACAACAAAATAAAACCACTGAACAAGGGAAGCTAGTTAAATATTTAAACGCTAATAGCGCGCTTGTAAAACTTTTGCGCGATTCTGTTGCACGAGAAAAAAATAATTTCAATTTTCAATACTTCAACTGCTCAATTTCCAGAGGCGATAAACCATTTATAAGTTTTAGTGGTGAATTCATAACGAAGGCTTTCAGCGAACTTTAATTTAATTTATGCTGCGCCGGTGAAAATATATTTGGGATATAGTTTTTGCTTTATCGATAGCAAATTGTTGATGTGCGTGATGGAGTCATTTTGAACTCTGAACTACTGAATTATAAGAAAGAAAAAATAGAAAATATGTAGCGTCCTACATGTTGCCTACCACTGGTTCGGGAACTAACCCGGCGAGAAGAACCGGCGCGGCGTAAGAAACTCACATTCGCTCGAGAGCTGATATTAGATCACGGAATATATAACAATAGAGGAAAGGGCATGTGGGCGTGGCCCGCGTGCCATAATTAGGTCCAGCTGGACGTAACTTAACTCGCACGCAAAAGAAAGTGCGCGAGTACGAATTTAAACCTTACGCTAGTTGACGTAAGGTGTAAAATTGCGTACAACTTCTAGTCTTATCATATTTAGCTGTCAAGCGCCATCTAGCGTTGAATAACAGAACTCGGTAGTCAGAGCCGGTATTGCTAAATTTAAATTCTTCTTTATTTCAAAAGGGTTAGGGTTGTTTTTACGACATTTTATTTAAAAAAGAAATCTCGTTGTGATTGGTTATTTCTTTTGTGGGCGTAAAATGTTACTGTGTGAGTTTGGCGACACCAGTTTCAATGAAACTTACTTGCTATGCCCTTTCCTTTAGTGTTATGTATTCCGTGTATTAGATGGATATCTGATATTAATACGATAGCCAAGCCAGGGATCGCCAAGGGATATTTGCATCTGCTGTTGCGAAATATGCGTCTCCTGGTACTTGATCAGGTGTTTTAAGATCCAGAGGACAGGGGTATAACGCTGGTTTTTAAGTGGTATTGATCCGGCATAATAGGCTATTCCACTATTTTCTCAAATATTTTTTAAAATGTTCGTTTACCATGCGACGGTCAAGTGTAATTTTTATTTTTGCGAAATATTTATCCTGTAAGCAGGGAAAAAAGTTCAAAATATTGTCGAAAATTAAAGGCGCCAAAATGCCGACCGCCATATTTCACATATTTGTGACGTCAAAAGTACCATAATAAAGAAATTTCAAACTGTTATGTCAAAGACCAAAGTTATACCGACCTTAATACCACCATATTTTAAGATAATATAGAAGACCGAAAATACACAATATAATAATTTTGTCGTAACATAGTTTTAGAAAATTAAATACACTACCTATACTTACATAGCCGTTTTGATATTTCTGCATTCTGCAGAAAAAAAATCGGTATTGTATGAAAAGAACTTTGCAATCATTACCGCATCTATTTTCGGTAGATTTGTAGTTTCGGCTTTAACAAATCCAGCGTCCATGTTAAATTTCGTATTTCAAATTTAACTTAATGAAATACTACGTATAAATTAAGGGTCTCAAAATTTGCTTAAAAATAGTTTTAAATACTGTTAATTTCGACGTGACGCGTTATTCACAAACAAAAACTTGTTTTAGTACAAATGACGTCATACAGAAAATCATGGCGGTCTGCGTTTTGGGTCACGTGATATACAGATAATAAAACATCAATTTTAAATTAGAAATATAAAATTAATCGTACGTTTTTATGAAAAAATAACATTATTTTTGCATTCCTCATGACAAAAAGTATATAATTAAGGTTATTTCACATTCTTATGTTATAACATGAAAATTGCCTATTGTGCTTCGCATGGCTCTTCCAAAATCAAAAGGCACCTTTTTAGGGCTTACAAAATATTTAAATAAAAACAGTTTCATCTTCAGGCTTTTACAATTCCTTGTTCTAGGCCTTGTACAGTTCGGTAAAATACGTAAGATAATATTACGTATACGGTATAGTATAGTAAGTGCTCAGGTAGGTGTAATACAGACACGCTATAAGCAGATTAACGAAAAGACGGAGGTTTATCGGCAGTAATTTCAACATTTTGTATGAAAACTAGCGTTCGATTCACCGCTTGACCTTTAGTTATCGTGAGCATACAAAGTTTACCAAGGAGTCTTAAATTTCTGTGCGACCTATACAGACCTATTATTATGTAAGCATCGTTACATACATTTACGTCAATATCATAAGCCATGTTAATTAAGCGATTAGCTAGCAAAACCAGTACAACTCGTTTTTATCGACTCCACAAAAAACATATCGACTTTGTCTCGTTCGTAGTTCTCGAAGATTCCAAGCAGACCAGTTTAGATTAGAAAAGTTGGGACAAATTGCTGTAACAACAGTTTTCGCCGGGTGTCGGACAAAAACCGACTCGGCGGACTGGCCTTGTCCACCGCCACCGCCGTCAACGGAACGTCACCGACAAAAATTCAAATAAAATGACACTTTATGACCCAGACTAGGGTGGTATATAGGATGGTATATGGCATTTTCTTATTAATATGCCCTTTTGCTTCAGAATTCTTCAATTAAGTCATAAACGTGCCATTCAATATTTTTTTGTGATCCAATCCAATGCGTTTTTCAAAATTTGCGTAATTTGGTGCCCACTATGCAGAAGAGAATTTATCACCTTCATTATTGGTTAAAATAATTTCGATACTTACTAGTTTTGGGATCAGTATCGTGCTCTAAATTTTATTGCCACTGGTGGCACGCGTGCCATTGGTTCGCCATTCCTGACTTAGGCTATAAGTTTCATATTTTTCTACCAACATTTGTCTAGCTACAGTTTTATAGTCGCGTAGAGCAAAATGAAATCTATAGCCTAGGTAATAAAGTAGTATTTTATTTTAATTTTGTCGGTGACGTCCCGATGACGGCAGCGATGGACCAACGACCTAAGACGGTTGTAATTTGAGTTTTATCTGGCCATTATAGTTTTTGTAGTGGACTTGAGTGTTAAATCAAAATTAATGTCCCATTTTATGAGAGTCACTGAGAAGGTTTTATGTCTTTGGGATTAGTTCCCGGCGTCTGTTTTTGAGATTCGATATAAATCTGCGCTTATAGAGACATTACGATGTAATAATTACTATCTATGGAAGTAAACCTGTGACCGCTGCACGCTACGTCCATCTGGCCCTTTGGTGAGTACCTACTTAGGTCCCGAAACTTTTTATTTCGTCAGCGAGAATCTAACAGCTTGTTTTCTGACTTGGTAAGTACCACGGTAACCACGCCACATAATTTCTATTTTTTTAGTAATAAAAGGATATTATATCTAATACTAGTTGATGCCTGCAACTACGTTGCGTAAATATTCCCGGAAGGCGGGCTCAAATTATCTTCATACCATAAATTTCGACAAAATTGGTACAGTGGTTTAAGCACTTTAAGCGTGAAGAGAAAACAAACGAGAAGAGAAAACTGTGAAGACACAGTTTGCATTTTATGTCAAACCAATATAATTATTATTTCATCTATGTAAAACAAAATTAAAAATAAATCATCCAAATCAACTTTGCATCCCAAATCCCAATCCTGTCGGAAATGCTGAAGGCAACGTTGGCCTCAAACGATCGGGACAAGATTTGGCAGAGATAAGCCAAGTTGTTCTACTGTGAAATCAGAAATGTATCATATCAAGGAAATAGTTTACGGATTTGAAGACGTCGTATTCTGGGTTTTGGTAAAACCACACCAAAACCAAATTTTGTATCTACACCTCATAATAATAATACTCCCCCTCACACCGGTTTCGGTGACGGTGGCCGGTTTCATTGAAACCAAGCCAGGTACGCAGGAGTAATTTTATAGTGCCCAGGTGTGTGCGCAGTACACAAGAGCACTCTCTATTCCTTTACTCTCATAACCCAGTGAGACGGCAGACCGACACGACCGGCGAGAGATCAGGCGCAGGACCGACTTTTTACATGCCCATCCGACGCATGGATCATCTTTCTTATCAGACAATCAGGTGATCAGCCTGCATTGTCCTAACCAAACTTGGAAATAACATGTTTTCCAACGCGGGAATCGAACCCACGACCTCCGTGTCAAGAGCAACGCTCTGACCACTGGACCACGGAGGCGTTTTAACACCTCATAATAATATTATGATGAAATACGACACCGTATTATACTATACATGGTGCATGATAAATCTTTAGGGTTTGTATGTGTTCCTTATATACATTATACAACGAATAACGAATTCAATACTTGGATATGGCATACGCCATGAGTTCACTGTGAAAGTAGTAGCACTGAACGATCAATTTTTTGTGATATGTATGGGCATTAAGTGCCCCCACGTCATGAATTTTCTCATACAAAAGCTTGTACTATCTATTCTGTGACAAAAGTAAAAAAATATACTTTTTTCAGCGCTGCTACATTCACAGCGAACTCTATACAACATGACTGGTGAGACAATACCGATATTTATGGAGAGTACTCTGTACTCGATTCTCATTATAATTATGTAATAAAATTAGGTTCTTAATTTTTTTCCGAAGTTCCCAAAAATAAATGAATCATGGATACTAAGTAAATTACGCGGCTAGGCAAATAGGAATACTATGCGGCCGGTGCAGAGGCGTGCGCTACCAAAGAACACCACACAACGACCCCTCCCGCTCGCGGTGTCCATGCATTGGGTAAATAATTATTTAACTTTAAGCCACATTTACTCAGTGATCAATTGATATTTTTTTTTTTAATACTATTTTTTTCCAACTAATATAATAGCCAAATATCACGTCCTCGAGTATTGAACATGTCTCACCAGTCACGCAGTATACATACACACACTAAACTCTAAAGTATTATAAATTTATCACTTAGTTTTGTTACACCCAATATAAATTTAGCACTGATCGCAACTCAAAAGTTCTAACCTCCAGGGCTAACTAGCAGGACTTGATCCGCACTTAAATAGAGCATTAGAACACAGAATAAAGGTTGACAATTCCTGTTGTGTATTTTAAAGTAAACTAGGATGAGTTGGGAACAGAATTAATGTGGCGAAGCGGGGATAGAGTCACGTCTAACATTTGTCGCTGCCGGCCAAACACGTCCCATACAAATTTCACTCGTAATAAAAATGCGGTGTTGTGCATAAAAGTTGGCGTTGATTAAATCAACCACATTATTCAGTGACAACTGACGAACTAGGTATATAACGGGTTACATGTTCGTAACTACGAATGTTCGTTATATAACACACTAGCTGTCCCGGCAAACGTTGTTTTGCCATTTAAAGTATATTTTCTACACCATCAGTTGATACATGTTTTACCCCCTCTTTTGTCCCCTAAGAGGGTGTGGGGGGGAAGGTCATACACCAGATGTTAAGTTGAAAAACACAGTTAATACCTAATATGAAGTAAGTCCACTAAAGAAAAAAGTTGTATACAAAATCTGACCCCTCTTTGGTCCCCAGAGAGGGTTGAGAGGGGAGGGGGGGGGGGAGGATTGTTGAGTTGGAAGAAGACAAATATAATATATCTGTGAAAACTGTGAAAAATCTGTGAAAACCGTATGCAAATCGGATCAGTAGTTTTCGTGTTAAAGAAAAAAGTTTGATACAAAATCTGACCCCTTCTTTTGTCCCCTTAGAGAGGTGGGGGAAAAAAATTTTATACACCAGATGTTAAGTTGAAAGAAGATAAATATATCTGCGAAAACCACATTCAAGTCGGATCAGTATTTTTCGTGTGATGCTGGAACAAACATACAGACAGACAGAAAGAGTGACAGACAGACAGACAGACAAAAAACTAACCACATTTTTGGCTTCTATAGCGATGTAGTGACAAAGGTGTAATTTCGGGTGTCATTTCATATCTTTTATGTACAGAATTTTCATTTCTACAACAGAATACTGTCTTCCTCCCGCACGCGCTTTGGTGACGCCCACTATCGTAATATTTTAATTTCGCCATAATTTCAAAACCAAACGTCCAATTTTAATCATTCAAAGACCAAATATTATCTACATAAACTGTACTTAGTGATAAAATAATTTATTTTGATAAGGATTAATAGCGTGAGTAAAATATATCCGTTTAAATGTAGTCCAAAAAAAATTCAGGATTTTTAAATAAATAAATGGTTATTGTGCCTCACTCGACATAGATATGTATAGTGTGTCGCGGACTTTTTTGTAGATATTTATAAGATCTACAATTACTTAGAACATTTTATGGTTCTATCTTTTATAGTTTAGGCAGCGTACGCAAAATAAGTAACTTTTCTAGCTGATTTTTTACACCTTGCGTCCGAAAAACTCAAATATCTTACGGAACCCTACTTTTTTCCAAAATAAAATGTAGCCTATGTTCAGCAGAAGTAATGTAAGATTCCAATAGCAAAAGAATTTTTCAAATCGGTCCAGTAGTTTCGGAGCCTATTCGACTCAAACAAACAAACAAACAAACAAACAAACAAACAAACAAACAAAAAATCAAATCTTTCCTCTTTATAATAGTAGTGTAGATGAGTGTACTATTCTCAAATTGCTGAATTATGTCCATAGCGGTCATTGACCCCCTATAAAAAACTTGTCCTATTTCAGCGTTTTCTATACAAACCGCGGTCAGAGTAGACAGAATTATTTTAGAGTATGCCGACTAAGGCCCACTTGCGCCAATCTGGGTTAAAGTTAACTCTGAGTTAAACATCATGTCATATCTGTCACTCACCAAGTCAGTGATAGAGATGACATGATGTTTAACTCAGAGTTAACTTTAACCCAGATTGGCGCAAGTGGGCCTTAGAAGTTAGAACTGGATGTTGAAATTTTTAAATTTGACGTATTGTGACGAAAGTCGTCGCTAGGGTTGTTAACTTGTTACCTACGAATTTAAAACTATGACATATTCGCTGGGAGTGTTCCTCTTTGGTCGTATTTCTGTTTGTGTTTTGGCACACGCGATTAAAGGCCGTCACAGACTTAGCTATAATATATATTAATATGTTTATAGCTAGGCATATTACTATATATTTTCTATACAATTTTCGCGTGACCACACACTCAGCTATGATATATATTTCTGGTCTCTTGTGTTTAGTACGGTATATTAATATATATTATAGCTAAGTCTGTGACGGCCTTAAAATTGTCAAAATCCAATTTTGAAATCTTTATTTTAAATATTTAAAAATAAATTATATCAGCCAGCGCGAGGCACATCCCGTTCATAATCTTAATAAAACCCGACGAATTTGACAGATATTGAATCCTGTCCGTTTCTTTGCAGTCGAACTACTGGTAGTTATGTCTATTGTGCCGCGGTCCATAGATTAACAATAAAGTGACAACCTCAGAACATGGACAACTGATGTTTCTAGTCTAAGGGTGTGTTTAACAGTACATTTTTAATTAAACTTGAAAAATAGACGATCTAAGGTCGGAATCTCGGAAGTCGGAACCCTCTGTGTCTCTGTCCGATTTGCACTTGGCTAGTATTCTTTCTGGAATAGGGATAAAGTAATTACAGGGAATAAAGTAGTAACAAGTAAGTTTCTAAATTTATACGAGAAAACTAATGATGTTCAAGAAACCCTGAACATCATTGGAGAAAAATTAAAAATGTGAAAAACAAGGTCCCACCGAGATTTGAACTCGGATCGCTGGATTCAGAGTCCAGAGTGCTAACCATTACACCATGGGACCGTTGTGTTTCCGCGTCAAATTTTCCTCAATGTCTCGGCTTCGAAACAAGATGAACTTACTTTCTAATAATCATTATGAATTTTGATTATTGACTACCCACATAAAAAAACAGAACTAAACGTGTCTGTCTCGTATAAAATAATGCATAAAAATACAAGAACGTTGACTAAAGATTTTTGCATGAAGAAAAAGTATTTCTCTGCTAACTTTTGTTTTTCTATCAGATTTAATTACACTACTCGTTTATCATATTTTATTAATACTAGTAGTAAGTATTATTGTAAATTTTTATCAAATATTATATAATTGTGTTTATAATCCTGGCGTATCTTTTAATCGATTTTGTGATAAGAAAACATTTTGTATATAAAAGGTAAGGCGTTCCATAAAGACTGAAGTATATCGAAGACATGAAGACGCCACTGCTATTGTTGCTATCTTTGACGGGTGTGTACAGGGATCTTTTTGCGCATAGACACCGCTATCTAGAAAATATTCTTCTTCTCTTATCTCTTAAAAATTTTCACTTGAAAGACAGCTCTGTTTGATGATGCGTCGTCAGTTTGAAGTGTTTCAACCCTATGTTAAAATATTATCTTACCTTGTCTTTTATCACAATACAAGGCCTGGTGAACTTCGTATCACCTTCCCAGGACTTCCACGAATATTTTAAGACTAAAATAAGCAAAATGGGCTCAGCCGTTCTCAAGTTTTAGCGAAGCTAACCAAATTTGAATAATCATTTTTATTATATAGATAATCATACCAAAGACACTAAGATCTTACTTGATTACTGGACTCACTACTTCCCTAACCTAACCTAAAAATAAACTAAAACTAACGTAACCTAACCTAACATAAAATTATCTATTTCCAGCGGCCTTAGCCGTCCCGTTGGAAGAGCGCAAGTACTCCCGGTACGTCCAATACACTGATGACGATGGTGTCCACACCATCGACCTGGAGGCCGAACCCGACATGGCAGTCCTGGAGGAGGTCACCAGGAACCCGGCTAACAACCAGTACATTCTATTTACACGGTAAGTCTAGACGAGAGAGATAAAATAGCACAATGAGTGGCCTTAGCATGGCCACAGTAGAAATGCAAAAGAATAGAAACACTGTAGAGGTAAAGTGAAGGTACCGTTCCGATCCTTACTGAGGCTAACCACGACCGACGAAAATTCAAATAAAATGGCACTTTATGACATAGACTATAGTCTAAAAATCCACTTTATGACTAGTCGGTCGCGGTTAGCCGCGGTAAAGATCGGAACAGTTCCTTTTTATCGGTTGGTTCCTATTCTTTCGCATTTCTACTGGGTCATGCTAAGGCCGCTTGGCCCTGATTCACATATGCCTAATTTCACTCGATTTTGGAAACTTCATCGCGCAACATCCAACAAACGCTCGTCGCGCTATAGGCATTGACCAATAGCTATGTCCACACTGTGCAGTGTGCACGTTCATCTTCAATTTTCATCATCTTTTGACATTCAACTTTCATATTGGCACATTCAACAATTGAATGCGTCAACGAACGCAACGCCAACATTGTCATTAAAGAACAAAGCGAAGGTTTTGGACTCAACTCTTTGGGTCAACTTTCTGTAAACCAACTACGCTTCTGGTGAAATTCACCCTTAATGAGGAACGACGCGACATTGTTTAATAATTTAACGACAATATTTGTTATCGTTGTATTTTCAGAATTTCCGATTTCGTGTAATCTGAATATTATATGTAATTAATTAATTAAAGCTTAATCGTAATCCATCAAGACCACGTAGGTCAATCCCATAGATATCAGAACAACAGGTCAATCCACATTTATAATTATTATCAAAATTCTTTTATCTAGACGTATCTAAGTACGTATTATTTTTAACCGACTTCAAAAAAAGGAGGTTATCAATTCGACGCGTATGTATGTAATATTTCCAGAACTGCCCAGTTTTTGTATAATATGTTAATCTATAACAGCTTCTGAACAAATGTGCCAAATTTCAAAAGTGTATGTATGTATGTATGTATGTATGTATGTATGTATGTATGTATGTATGTATGTATGTATGTATGTATGTATGTATGTTTTTATGCTTGTTCACGCATATCTCCGGAACTACTAGTCCGATTTAAGTGATTCTTTTTTTGTTGCACTAGGTATTGTTCAACTTAGGGAACAGTGCAAGTTTCATCAAAATCGGTTCAGTAGTTTTGGAGATAGGAAGTTTTAATTCTCAATTACGTACAATTTTGAAGTCGGTTTTAACTTTTTAAGATACAGTTTTATGACTGAAAGTTTAAGGTATCAACACTAACACTTTACCCTATCCGTAATTTCCAGCCGCAACCCCAACTCCGGTCAGACGCTGGTGATGAACAACGCTCAGTCGATCACCTCCTCCAACTTCAACCCCGCCGTGCCCACTGTGGTCATAGCCCACGGCTGGTTGAGCAACCAGAACACCGAACCCAACCCCACTATTAGAGCTGGTAAGTGATTATAAAATTACAGCGTAAATTAAATTAATAATATACTAGCTAAAAGCCGAGCTTTGTAAGTGCTCGCATCGTTTTTCTGCGTGGTAACAATCTGTAAGGCAGTTTTTTATATTTTAATAGTAACCAAACCTTGACTGAGTACTGACCGATGATAACACATCTACATATAAATCCCTACCAATATTATAAACGCGAAAGTGTGTCTGTCTGTCTGTTACCCCAGGGGTAACAGACAGACAGACACAGGTAATACCCCTTCACGCCCAAACCGCTGAACCGATTTTGCTGACTAACGTATGTATTAGTTGAAGTTATTATGTTTTATATGGTTCTAGGAACCAAAATAATACTCACTCGATAATCATATGGGATAGTAAAATAAGATAGAGCCATGCACCCCTAACACAAATTTACTAGGTCCTTAAGTAAACGTTTCATAGAAATATTATCCAACATGGAGGAATTCATTTCCACCGATTTTTTGGAACACCGTCGTATTAACCTGGTTTTACCGTCTAAGCTAGGGATCTAGTTTAAAACTACCGACCAATTAATAAAGATGGAAAAGCCATTTTAATTAAAATAAAAACCTGCTAGAAAACAAAGAATATCTCGCTGCAAAAAATAAGTTGCGAATAGGAATGATGTAAAATGAAGCTTTCATCGCGGGCTTCGAGTGCGGCGACCAAATCAAGAAATTTCGTAACGAAAACACCCTTCACTTCGACTGCCACAGCGGCGCGGCATTGCCAGACTTCGGCACGGTGTTTGTGTGCGTGCTACTAGACGCATGCAAATTATAATTGCATTAGTTGATAAAAATGCTACGTTTTACCGCGGCAGTTCCCGAGTGCCACACTCATTTTTGCGAGGATAGTCTCGCATAAACCTTTTAACGTTAAGTTTTTTTCGTTACGGTTTTTTCTTGATAAAATAGGTTAAAATTGTTAGCGTTCAAAACATTTTTATGTTACAAAGACAAAGATATTATAAATTCCAGCTTACCTCGGCAAAAGCGACGTGAACATAATCACGGTGGACTGGCGCAGGCTGGCGCTGTCTGACTACGCGACGGCCGCCAGGGGTGTCCCAGCGGTGGGACGCGGTGTGGGACAGTTCCTGACCTTCCTCAACCAGGTGCTTCATTATATTATAGACAGCTACGCTTTGCACAATCCTGATGGCAATCAAAGTTAATCATCATGATATAATAATATAATCATGGCCCATCGTTGAGAGGCGTTTGCCTACTATATAAATGTCTGCTCGTCGCGCCGTGAAAAAAGGAACTAATCAGCTTTAATTAGTTACAATTTATCACAACACAAGAGAGACAAGAGGTCACAAGAAATCATGCTCAGATGCTTATTTTTAGTCGAAGGGCCTATTTCACCACTTCCTGAAAAGTGCCGGATAGGCTATAATCCACCACTTAACTTGAGAGATAGAGTATGAAGAATCTGTCAAAAAAGTTGTGGATAGCCTCCGGTCCGATATGGATAGGATCCGACACTTTATTAGGAAGTGGTGAAACAGGTCCTTAGAATTTTAAAGCTTTGTGCAGCATATTAAAGAATAATTAATTTGTATTTCACATGATTTCAGGTGACCGGAGCTCCGTTCGACAGGATGCATCTGATCGGATTCAGCTTGGGCGCCCATCTTGTTGGCAACGCAGGGAGAGAAATCGGCGGACGTGCTGCTAGAGTTACTGGTAAGTTGTGAGTGCTTAGTCAAAATACATTCAACAGTTTAGATATCGAAGGTAGTTGTCTATTTTTGATGGGATTTGACATCCAACTACGCTATTGATATAACTTTCGATAGAGCCATTTGACTTCCTAGACAGGTCTTTAACTTACTCTATCATAGAAGTTGATTCATAGGCAGACGGCGGACCTAAGTAAAAACCCTGTCCACACGGGCGTTGCGTCAGCGTTTCGTCGACGCAGCTCTACCGTTTGACGCATAGTCGATCACACGGGCGATGCGTCATCGCAGCGTTATTACGAAGCAGTCTTAAGGTGACGCCATGTTAAAGTAAAAAACCGTGTTGGATGTGTTTGAGATTGCTTGTTTTCTATGCGAGGCTGGCCCGGCCTCTCATAGAAAACAAGCAATGGAACAGCAAAAAATTGAAAGGGCGTAGCGACAAAATGGTTTTTGTCGCGTGATTTAAAAACCATAAATATATTTCATATAAGCTATGGACAAATTAAAGTGTATATTAGAACCAATTTATGTACAAATTTTGGAAGCTTATATCACTCTCCTCTGTTGGCAAAATAGGAATCCCTTTTTTTACAGAGGTCTTTTTGATTGATTATTCTGTGTTATAAAAGTTGACCAATCGTGTTATGCTATGGGTAATTCAAAGACAAAGACATGATGAATACTGACAGTGAACTTTAATTTCTTAGCTTTAGTAATTGCTGAGAAAAATGGACATCGCTACAGCCAAATTATCAAGGCGTCACCTTAACGTCAACACTCCCTCCCGCTTCGTCTCGGGGGCTTCTGTCCGTCATGTGTGCGCGCTACTGTCACGACGCAGCGCGCCGTGTGAGCACCTTGGTTATTTGTGTGAAAAACAATGCAACGATAGCGCTGCGTCGACGCAACGCTGACGCAACGCACCGTGTGGACTGGCTCAAAATTGGTCGCGTTTTGTCAAACCTAGCTAACAGATCACGAATCACTTTGAATTGACATAATCCGACCAAATGACTTGACTGTCAATTACTGCCTCTAAATCAATTTTTCGATGATACAATCGCCTCAATCTGAGGTATATATTATAACTATTATCATCTCTTTCATTCTACGCATTAAAGAAAGAGAAGGAATTTAAAACAATGGATTAACAACCTGGATCGGCGTAACAGAGCCTTAAAGTTTTGAAGAGCATTACAATGTTAGTATAATCCAATACATATTCCAGTGAATTAAATCACTTACGGGAGCGCTTCATACAATTAATCTCATTATCTCTTTGAAGCAGTCTTGGCGTGCAGTTCGAGCAATATTAGCCTGGCTTTGTTCTTGAGCTGTAATATATGTTGCATTTGCCGTTTAATATGGTTGCACAGTGACTAAAGGACCTGAATGGTCCTTCAGCGGTATCGAATTAGTTTTCGTTAAAAATTCGGTGCCTTCGTTTATCAAACTACGTCTTCACAAATACCAATGTGCCAACTACAAACAACAAAAATCTTGTATATTTTACTTTGTTAATATTTCCATAAGTAAGGGGGGAAAACTGTGCTGGAAGTGGTCGCTAAGGAAGATTTTAGCGAGCGAGAACTTTCAGACGCTGTCTTGCTGATCTCAGAATTTTCGATAGCATGATGCAGTTTGGCCCGACACAACTGTAAGGGCCATAGATAACTCACCGGGACGCCATCGCGACGTGGCCAGTGACGTTACCATGGCAATGTCCAAGCAACGTCTGGCGCCTCTACGTCACTGCAAAGCACTGTGCAAAGCGTTCAATAGAACGGTGTCATTCAATGAATACGCTAGTCATTCAATCGAATCACAGATTGAACCAGATGACTGCGACAGATATATCACTTTATTTTATCGGTACCCCAACCGAAATTATTTCGGTACCGAAAAAATGTATGGGCGCGGGCGCGGCGTTGGCAATTTTCGTATTGGCAACGCCGCAACTTATAATGTCAAGACTTGGACAATCGGGGATAATCGATATTTTTTTAGGTAAAGATACCTAAAAAAATATCGATACCGTAATTTTTCAATACTGATATATGTATAACGGTACCGTTATTTAAAGGTTACCATAATTTAAAGGTATGACATCATACCGTTAAAAAAGGTACCTATATTTTCCGGTTATTCAACCCCTGCACTAAACAGTAAACGTACTAAAATGTAGTACCTGTTTCCAGGTCTGGACCCCGCCGGCCCTCTATGGACATACAGCTCCAACCGTCTGCGAGCATCCGACGGCATCTACACGGAATCCATCCACACCGATGGCAGCAGCGTCAACGGCCTCGGCATCGGCAGCGCCATCACCGACGTCGACTTCTTCCCCAACGGCGGCAATTCGCAACCAGGTTTTTTTTAATATTAATAACCTCTCTCGCTGATTTCGGTGACGATTTCATTGAAACTAGGCCAGTAATTCAGGTGTAATTTTATATGTGCAAGAGCACTTTCAACTCCTTTACTCTCATAAGTCATAAAACCCAGTGGGACGGAAGACCGAGACGACCGGCGAGATTTCAGGCGCAGGACCGACTTTTTACATGCCCATCCGACGCATGGATCATCTTACAGTTTGTCAGTCAATCAGGTGATCAGCCTGCATTGTCCTAACCAAACTTGGAAATATCATGTTTCCAATTCGGGAATCGAAGCCACAACCTCTGAGTTAAAAGCTCTAAGCCACTGGACCACGGAAGCGCTATGTTATGACTTATGACTAATGACATGCGCTATGTTTTTTTTAAACAACAATATGAATCGTCTATAGTCTTTTGCCAAAATCCTTTTTCTGTCTCTTTTGTTATATATTTCGTTCATACTATAATTATTAAATTTAGCTTAATCTAACTAAATAACCTCGTAACCAGGTTGCTACACCAACTTGTGCAACCACAACCGAGCTTGGGAGCTGTTCGCTGCGACTGTGACGTACAACCATCTTGTGGGACGGCAGTGTACCACCACCACTCAGATCACGTGGAATACGTGCCGCGGTGCTTCCTTCCCTATGGGCAACGACGATTTAAATAAGCGAGGGTGAGTACAGACCTACAAGGCTGTGGCGGCCATATTGTAAAATGTCACTTCAAAGCTTCAAACATTGACGTATAAAAAAAGGCGGAAGGAGTCCCACCATACACAAAACTGTGTCCTTCAGAGTCGGCCAGCTGACTGCATGTACACGGTCCGTACGCACACTGCACAGATTCTTACGTTAGTCCATACCATTTGACAGGCGTAAGAATGTGCCGACTCTGTAGACACAGTTCTGTGTATAATAAGACTCCGTCCCCTTTTTAGGGTTCCGTAGCCAAAATGGCAAAAAAGAAACCCTTATAGATTCGTCATGTCTGTCTGTCTGTCTGTCTGTCTGTCTGTCCGTCCGTCCGTATGTCACAGCCACTTTTCTCCGAAACTATTAGAGCTATACTATTGAAACTTGGTAAGTAGATGTAATCTGTGAACCGCATTAAGATTTTGATGCAAAAATTAAAAAAAATATTAAAAATTTTAGGGGTCCCTATAGGTACAACTGAAACAAAAAAAATTTTTTTTTTCATCTAACCTATGCGTGTGGGGTATCTATGGATAAGTCTCCAAAAATCATATTGAGGTTTCTCATATCATTTTTTTTTGCGAGTGAGACTCTTCCAAAGTGGTAAAATGTGTGTCCCCCTCCCCTCTAATTTCTAAAGTAGGGGCATGATAGTTCTAAAAAAATATATGATGTAGATTACTATAAAAACTACCAACGAAAATTGGTTTGAACGAGATCTAGCCAGTAGTTTTTTTTATACGTCATAAATGGTAAACCTTAATCTAAATTTCATTAAATCGACTGAAATATAAAAATAAATAAAAAAACCTTATAATTTCATAAAAATAAACCTTATTGCTGCTGCGGAACCCTTCATGGGCGAGTCCAACTCGCACTTGGCCGGTTTTTTTCTACGTTCATGGCTTCAATAAGCTATGCTTCAAAGACAGTTATCCATTGTTCAATTTAATAAAGGCAGAAAGGGTTAAACAGATAATGTATGGCTTATGTCAAAATCTTCATTTAATCACTTACAGCCAAGTAATTCTAATATCAGTCTCTGAGTGCGGCAGTAAATTCCATCATCATCATTCATCATACTAACATTATAAATACGAAAGTGTGTCTGTCTGTCTGTCTTTTACCTCTTTATGACCAAACCGCTTTAAGGGCCCGGGTTACCCTCGAAATTTTCATACATTCTTAATACCAAAATAATTTTTTGAGTTTCAGTTATTTTTCAGCTTAAGATAGTAATTACCTAGGGTCCTGAACAATTTTTTTTACAAAATATTTAAGTACTAAAAAAAATTTTGTGTTTAAATATTTTTTAGCAAATTTACTACTAAATATTTAAACACCAAAAAATAGACAAAAACACTAAAAATATATAAATAAATAGTAAATTTACTACAAAATATTTAAACTTTAAAAAATATTTTTTATTATTTAAATATTTTGTAGTAAATTTACTATTTATTTATATATTTTTTAGTGTTTTTGTCTATTTTTTGGTGTTCAAATATTTTGTAGTAAATTTACTAAAAAATATTTAAACACAAAAATTTTTTTTTTAGTATTTAAATATTTTGTAAAAAAAATTTGTTCAGGACCCTAGGTAATTACTATCTTAAGCTGAAAAATAACTCAAACATGTTAAATATTTTCGTATGAGAAAATGATTTTGGTATTAAGAATGTATGAAAATTTCGGGGGTAACCCGGGCCCTTAATTTTGCTGAAATTTGGTAAGGAGATAATTTGAGTCCCGGGAAAGGACATAGGATAGATTTTATCCTGGAAAAATGTACGGTTTTCGCGCGATAAACGAATTTTAGCACAATGGAATTGCGGGCGTAATTAATACTGGGGCTTCCTTCTCAAGAAGAGCCAGCAATTGTTTAGCTGTAAAGCTACTCTTATGATGCAATTTTGAAACTTTTATAATTTCAAGTAACTAACTTTATTACCTACTTTCAAATTAGTTCTTTAATGCGAGCCAAAAGTTAGTTTGAAAGGTTTCGTTGAAAACTATAAACCTACTTTTGATATCTCCACCCCAACTTTTGTTTCAAGGATTCATTAAAAGTTTTTGTAGATAGAATAAAATGCCGTATATATATTTTTTTTATAATTAGGTAGATGACAATAATAACTGAAGATCAGTACACGTTTGGCAACGATAGATACATCTACTAGATGCAACTTGGTTGGCATGCATATTGCATAATCGCCGGCGCCTTATGGGGCAATACAATACAAAATTACTTTATTGCACACCAAAAAAAAAATACAAAATGAAATAATTCTACATAAAACAAAAACGAATGTGATACTTTTGTATTCGTTTATTGTATATCATGGGCAAAATATTATGTAAAGAGGGAAATTAAAAGTAACACAAGGAAAAAAATCGGCCAGGTGCGAGTCGGACTCGCGCACTAAGGGTTACGTACCGTTATAGAGCAAAAATAGGCCAAATATTGTGTTTTTTTGTATGGGAGCCCCCCTTAAATTTTTATTTTATTTAAATATTATTATTAATTATTAAAGTACAAATAAATGTAAGGCCTTTGTGTAAATTTCAAGTGCCTACCTGTTACCATTATTGATATCGAGCAAAAAAGGCCGAAAAAATCACGTTTGTTGTATGGCAGCCCCCCCTTAAATATTAATATTATTTTGTTTTTAGTATTTGTCGTTATAGCGGCAACAGATATACACAATCTTCGCATCGAAGTCTTAGTAATAGGGTCCCGTTTTTACCCTTTGGGTACGGAACCCTAAAAATGGGCAAAGTTCAAAAAAGAGTACGCTTTGTTTTATTTTTAATAATGATGTGTAATTGTTTCATATTTATTTCAGATCTGGAATGTACCGATTGGACACCGCAAGAAGATACCCATACTAATGATCTGCTAATAACGGCTTCGAAAAATAATTGAATAAAATATTGAGATTTAATTAGGTAATGTCTTTTATTTACTAAAACACTACAACTAAAAATATTGAGTATTTCTTGAATATTTCAAGTGCCTATTGTTAGCCGTTATTGATATCGAGAAAAAAATAGCAAAAAATTCAAGTTTGTTGTATGGGAGCCCCCCGTTAATATTTAATTTATTTTGTTTTTAGTATTTGTTGTTATAGCGGCAACAGATATACATAATCTGTGAATTTTTCAAAAGTCTAGCTATAGTGGTTCTTGAGTTACAGCCTCAAGACATACAGACAGACAGACAGACAGACAGACAGACAGACAGACAGACAGACAGACAGACAGACAGACAGACAGACAGACAGACAGACGGACAGACGGACAGACATCGAAGTCTTAGTAATAGGGTCCCGTTTTTACCCTTTGGGTACGGAACCCTAAAAAGTGTAGATCGGAATACAATCAATAATAATAATTGATGAATCTTCGGGTAGTTAAACAACGTAGAGTAGTGACGGACGTCTGTCACCACAGTCCACCCGTGACCACGGCCGCAACTGGAATGTCGGAAATAAGAAAAGTGCTCCACGACAAAATTCGTAAGCGATTAAATTTAAAATCAAATCTGTTATTGCGCCATTTGCGATATTATTCCGTCTTAATCCGTATCAGCATTACTTCCTTGTTCGTTATAAATTCACCAATCAATTACCAGCTAAGCTATATCGTATTCTGGAACACTGTAAGCCTCAAATCGGATTTAGAAACTCCGGCCTTACTGGTTCAAGTACAGAATTCTGGAGGTTTTACGCTCTTAAGGGTGACATTATGTGTAGCCGCAGCGGGGTGGGCCGCATTTTTCATACAAGGTACTATTATATTATATTCTGTGATACAAGTGATAGGACCCAGCGCGCGCTCCGTCATAAATGTTGTGTGAAAAATACAGGTATACCTTTAAGGTACATTACATTATGTGTAGCCGCAGCGAGGTGAGCTGCATCTTCTTCTCGTGACTACGGAGTACTATATATATTCTGTGTCGTGACCGGTGGCATTTAAATATTTGGTCATGTCAAAGAATACACATCTTAAAAAAAACTATACCTTTTCTCGCCTCTGCTATTTGCTCATATTTTTGAAAAATAATTACAGCAATACTTTATTGCTATAAAAATAAGTTAATGCACAAAATATATTATACCTATCTAAGTAATTGAAAATTATTATTCTTTTAATTCGTCTATGACCTATGTATTCGTTTTTAATCTGTGTGAGCTGTGGTCTGTGCGATATTAATATTCTTCTTTGTTTTCAAAAAAATGATTATAGAAGTATTCCTTGTAATAATTTTTTTGTACTAAAGGATGATGTACTATCAGAGAAGTTGATTCCTAGGCAGATTGGAACCTAAATAATTTGGTCGCGTTAAGTCAAACACATCCGACCGATGACAGCTAACATTGAATTGACATAAGCCGACCAAATGACGTCAACTGCCTAGGAAACAATTTCCTCGATGGTACTTATATTTTTTTAATTTTCCCCAATAATGGAGTCTCGAATTCTCGTTTGTAATTTGGAACAATCAAAGCTAATTGATTTTGTTCTTTGTTTAACTACGTAGAAAATACGCAAGATAATTTGACTTATTATTATACTTAATAGAATTTGTTTTTTTATATAGTCCAATAGTAGATAAGTAGATAAACACTTTTTACTAATTTTTCCAATAATTTTAAATTAATCTGTAGTTAGAAATTGTACTGTTAATTTTTAACGTTGCTTTTGTTGAATGAATGTATAGCTTTTATTTTAATTTTATTGAGAGGGAAAGAACAAGTTTCTTACGGTGTTTTATGCGGCATATTTTCACGACTTTTCATAATAAATATTTCGTGCTAATTCCCTACAATTGAAGATGCTGAATGTTTTACGTTCCAAAGACGTGGGTTCTTCAGTAGGTACTTAATACTCTATTCTTACTCTACCTAAACTTTAAAATTACTTTACATATATAAATATGCATAATGAATTAAGTATTGTCCTTTGTGTGTTAATATCAATGTTACATATTTGTTTTAGAATCAATTATATTTAAATATTTTGAATGTTACTTTAGTGGATCCTATATATTATTGTAATATTTGCATGCCATTAACGGCCGTTCCCAATATTTGATCTATCTCTTACTTGAGATAGGAATATCTCACATTAGACATTAGCTCCATATATTTTATGTCAATTCTATGTCAGCTGCGATCGGTTGTATGTCAAACTAGAGATAGATTGAATATAGGGAACGGCCATAAAACAGCAAAACATGTACTTTTTTATGCTAATTTGTAACATATTTTTTATCATGTTTTGTGCAAATAAAGATATTGAATTGAATTGAAATTGAATATTTTGTAAATTAATATTATAAAGGAATATAAAAAGTAAAAACCAAGATTTAAATTATCAAAAAAATAATATTGTGGTCGGTGACCAAAACATAAATATCATTTAATATAATAAATTATTTTGATTTCTCAAAAATAACTTTATGGTCCCAGATCCTAGAGCGATCAGACATAACTTATTTTCATATGGATGAAATCTAATAGGTTCTCAGCACTCAGCAGCACCTCATCTACTTAGAATACTATGTGAAAATAAGTTATGTCTGATCACTCTGCGATCTTACTCTAAAAGAAGAAATTTTACTAGCATCGTAGCAAAAACAAATCAAACGAAAAAAAACTAAACCAAACTTAACATAATAACCCCAACTTCACAGAAGGAGCAAATGCTAATGACATTTTATGATCTTGCACTTGGCAAGTCTCACCGAATTTATTCTCCGATAAGCTTGAGCTGGGATTTTGGCGTACCATTATTCTCCAATAGCATATTTCATTTCTATCTGCTTTATCATTCCTACTGATTCTATATTTCAACACTAAGCTTTTAATATTCATATTAATATTGTAAATGCGAAAGTGTGTACTATGTCTATCTGTCTATTACCTCTTCATGCCCAAAACTCCGAATCGATTTTGTTAAAATTTGATATGGAGATACTTTGGTTCCCGGGAAAGGACACAGGACACATTCACATTACATATTTTATATCAATACGCTGTTTTTTTACCGTGAGACGTAAGTATTTTGACTGTCTGTAAAATTTTAAAAGGTCTCTTACGTAATGCCTCGTTATTATCAAGCAGAGTTTGATAAAACTGGGTTTAAGAGGCAGTCCACACGGCGCGTTGCGTCAGCGTTGCGTCGTTTGACGCAAAGCCGGCCACACGGGCGCTGCGTCATCGCAGCGTTATTACGAAGCAGTCTTAACGTCAACACCAACTCCCGCCTCGTCTCGGGCCTCGGGGGCTGCTGTCCGTCATGTGTGCGTTGCGACGACGCAGCGTGCCGTGTGAACACCTTGGTTATTTGCATTTGAAACAACGCAACGACAGCGCTGCGTCGACGCAACGCGCCGTGTGGACTGGCTTTTAGTGTGAACGAGTAAAATACTTTGATGTGGCAACCCTAATAACATAAAACATCGTGCCAGGCACAGTCAGTGCACGTATTCCATCGATATCGCCTGGATAAATCTCCGGCGATGATTTCAGTTTAATGGCACACGGCACACCCATTGCTCTTTATTTAATTTAAAAATGTATTTTAAACCTGGAATACCGGACATGATTTAAAGTGAGCCCCTAGCCAAGATGTTTACTGTATCGCTTCTTTATAGAATCACCGATCATAATATTAAAATACTAGCTGTCCCGGCAAACGTTGTTTTGCCATTTAAAGTATATTTTCTACATCATCAGTTGATACATGTTTTACCCCCTCTTTTGTCCCCTAAGAGGGTGTGGGGGGGATAATTTTTATACACCAGATGTTGAGTTGGAAGAAGACAAATATAATATATCTGTGAAAACCGTATGCAAATCGGATCAGTAGTTTTCGTGTTAAAGAAAAAAGTTTGATACAAAATCTGACCCCCTTTTTTGTCCCCTTAGAGGGGTGGGGGGAAAAAATTTTATACACCAGATGTTAAGTTGGAAGAAGATAAATAGAATATCTGCGAAAACCACATTCAAATCGGATCAGTATTTTTCGTGTGATGCTGGAACAAACATACAGACAGACAGACAAAAACTAACCACATTTTTGGCTTCTATAGCGATGTAGTGACAAAGGTGTAATTTCGGGTGTCATTTCATATCTTTTATGTACAGAATTTTCATTTCTACAACAGAATATTGTCTTCCTCCCGCACGCGCTTTGGTGACGCCCACTATCGTAATATTTTAATTTCGCCATAACTTCAAAACCAAAGGTCCAATTTTAATCATTCAAAGACCAAATATTATCTACATAAACTGTACTTAGTGATAAAATAATTTATTTTGATAAGGATTAATAGCGTGAGTAAAATATATCCGTTTAAATGTAGTCCAAAAAAATTCAGGATTTTTAAATAAATAAATGGTTATTGTGCCTCACTCGACATAGATAGGTATAGTGTGTCGCGGACTTTTTTGTAGACATTTATAATATCTACAACTACTTAGAACATTTTATGGTTCTATCTTTTATAGTTTAGGCAGCGTACGCAAAATAAGTAACTTTTCTAGCTGATTTTTTACACCTTGCGTCCGAAAAACTCAAATATCTTACGGAACCCTACTTTTTTCCAAAATAAAATGTAGCCTATGTTCAGCAGAAATAATGTAAGATTCCAATAGCAAAAGAATTTTTCAAATCGGTCCAGTAGTTTCGGAGCCTATTCGACTCAAACAAACAAACAAACAAACAAACAAACAAACAAACAAAAAATCAAATCTTTCCTCTTTATAATAGTAGTGTAGATGGAAGTGACATAACAAAAGTCGAATGTCGACTTTATTTTATCGAACGCTTTAAATAACAATTTCATACATTATGGTAGAAATTTAAAAGCTCTAGAATTCAGTTGGTTTATTGTTTAATTTATCTTTTTAACCGTAAGTTAACTACGTAGTTAGTTATGTTAGTGTGGGTAATACACGTGGATTATCCACACTTACACCCACGAATAAGGCCGCTAATAAAAATAATCCATACTAATTATAAATGCGAAAGTGTGTCTGTCTGTCTGTCTGTTACCTCTTAACGCTTGAACCGCTGAACTGATTTTGCTGAAATTTGGCATGGAGATACCTTGAGTCCCGGGAAAGGACATAGGATAGTTTTTATCCCGGAAAATGTACGGTTCCGGCGCGATAAACTTATTTTGGCGCAGCGGAGTTGCGGGCGTCCTAGTTAAGAATAAATGTAAATTATAATCATTTAGGGCATCACACACGGCGAAGATACTATAATATTTCATGTTAAGATAAAATATCGCTCGCCATACAATTTATAATATGAACTATCACACATGACGAAGATAATATATTATATTATAGTATCTATACATATCATAAAATCGTAGGAAAGTCAATTCTGTACATTGAACATTTTTGAAAAATAATACTTGGGACGTGATCTACAATTGATACGGAAGCCAAAAATATAGTTTTTAGAATTTTTGTCTGTTTGTCTGTTTGTATGTATGTATGTCCGGGATAAACTCAGAAAGTACTGAATGGATTTACTTCAAATTTTGCACGAACATTATATAGAGGTCGGGTCAACACATAGGCTATATATTATGATGATATCGCCTAGGGCGGGGGGAGGGGCTCAAGTTTCAATATTTTTAGTTTTTTGCTCATATCGCTAAAACGGTGCATTGTAGAGAAAAAATGTCCGGTACGTAATGAAAGCCCATAAAATTTCCTACAAATTTGTCCTTCACACTTTCTATCTATCTTCTGACACTTTTGTTCATAATTAAAAGGTATCGTGGAGTTTGTATTGCGTCTTAATTATCCTTTTTAGGAACAAATCTATACATATTGTAATAAAATCGTAGGAAAGTCAATTCTGTACATTGAACATTTTTGAAAAATAATACTTGGGACGTGATCTACTATACTAACGCGGACGAAGTCGCGGGCAACAGCTAGTCTTTATATATTATAGTATCTTCACCGTGTGTGATGCGCTTCAGTGTCATGTACTGGCAAAAGTCAACTCTTTTCAGTCAATATTTTGGTAAATGATCAAAATTAAAACTAACGCGACAATGTTTTAAAGTGTCACAAATCACAATATGAATGCTGGTCATGCCAGCGCTCAGCACCTACCCACATGCATATTTACTAGACATGTGCCGATCATGACTTTGGCTGATTACTGTCTATCTGTCTGTAACCTCTTCACACCCAAACTGCTGAACCGATTTTGCTGAAATTTGGAGATACTTTGAGTCCCGGAAAAGTATTAATATATAATATTTCTACCGTGGGAGAGCCATGCTTCGGCACGAATGGGCCGGCTCGAACGGAGAATACCACGGGCTCACAGAAAACCGGTGTGAAACAGCGCCTGCGCTGTGTTTCGCCGAGTGAGTGAGTTTACCGGAGGCCCAATCCCCTACCCTTTTCCCCTCCCTACCCTCCCTTATTTCCTTCCCTACCCTCCCCTATTCCCTTCCCTACCCTCTCCTACCCTATTCCCTCGTAAAACGCCGGCAACGCACCTGCAGCTCTTCTGATGCTGCGAGTGTCCATTGGCGACGGAAGTTGCTTTCCTTCAGGTGACCCGTTTGCTCCTTTGTCCCCTTTTTTCATAAAAAAAGGACATAGGATACTTTTTGTCCCGGAAAATGTACAGTTTGAGCGCGATAAGCAAATTAATTCGGCGCAGCGGAATTGCGGCCGTTATCTAGTTCCACATATAAATCAGTGCCATACGAGTATTAATTTTAAGATAAGATAAGATAAAATATATTCTTTATTGTGCACACAATATAATAACAATAATACGTCATTTTTTTAAACAAAATTCTGACAAAATTGGAAAATACACGTATTTATTTTCCAAGTTTGGCCAAGTTTTCATAAATGTTAAAATGTGTGTGTGTGTGCGATTATTTTATATAAGTACCTAGTATAGTATAGTAGTTAGTGATTTCGTCTGAACTCTTTATTCGATTTCATGCAAAAAAATGCCAAGTGCATGTCGGACTCTCACACGTAGGGTTCGGTTATCCGTACCATTTATTGATATCGAGGAATAATGTTGCGACTTGCGAGTGTCCAACTGTCCATGGGCGATGGAAGTTGCTTTCCATCAGGTATCTTGTTTGCTAATTGCCCCCTTAAAAAAATAGGAATTGTTTAAAGAATTTTATTCTCATAAAAGATACAATAATATCCACTTACATGAGAACAAGATAATATTAGTTACACTTAAATAACAGTACAGTTCGAACTTAAAGTAAGTATTAACTATAAGTAAATTATACAGTTTTTTTTAAGAAAGAAAAGAAAATTAATTATTATAGATAGACACAAAATACTTAGTTTAAACATTTTTTTTAATCAACTTCAAAAAAAGGAGGAACTATCAATTCGACGCGTATGTACGTAATATTTCCAGTACTGCCCAGTTTTTGTATATTATATTATGTTAATCTATAACAGCTTCTGAACAAATGTGCCAAATTTCAAAAGTGTATGTATGCATGTATGTTTTTATGTTTGGCGTGCACAATTAAACTACCCCAACACAAAAAAATATTTTTACTTTTTGCATGTCGATCGACGGCTTTACATCTATCTGATACGTAATTGACACAGCTCTAAACACAATTCCGATTAATGTGAAGATAAAAAGATATATTTAAGTGAATCGGCGACCAAAAAGTATTTATATCTAAGAAGCCGCCTAAGTGTTTAGCTGAAAAGAAGAAAAACAACTTGAAGAAAAAAAGCAAAAATGCGCAGGCCGTTTTTTAATAGTGTTGTTAAATGGCTGGCGATAGCTTTAGTCAGTTTTGGTAAGTTTACATTATATTGCTATAAATTATGATAAAAACTTTTGATGGTGTAAATTAAATAACATAATCTATTGAACAGTAGTTTTGAGACCATTATGTACTGAATTTTTTTCTAATCAACGGGTTTCGTTTTTCTGGGTTTCGTTTTTAGAATTCCGTACCCAAAGGGTAAAAACGGGACCCTATTACTGATACTTCGATGTCTGTCCAACAGTCCGTCTGTCTTTTTTTATTTTCTTCAACTTCGTTGTCTGTTCGTCTGTCTGTCCGTCTGTCTGTCTGCAGGCTGTATCTCAAGAACGGTGATAGCTAGAGAGTTGAAATTTTCACAGATTATGTATTTCTGTTGCCGCTTTAACAACAAATACTAAAAACAAAATAAATTAAATATTTAAGGGGGGGCTTCCATACAACAAACTTGATTTTTTTGCTATTTTTTTCTCAATATCAATAACGGCAAACAGTTATTAGACACTTGAAATATTCAAGAAATAGGTACTCAATTTTATTTGCACTTTAATAATTTATAATTTTAAAATAACTAAGGGGGGCTCCCATACCAAAAACACAATTTTCAGTCTATTTTTGCTCTATTGTGGTACGGAACCCTTCGAGCGCGAGTCCGACTCGCACTTGGCCGATTTTTTTTATTACCGTATAGTGACATTTTTTTGCTCAGAAATACTATGATCATAACCTCGCATGAAGCTACCATCCTTTCTGACTCTACTTGTGCAGATGTGTAGTATGGCGAGTAATATATTTTAATAATATGTATGTATATAATATGTATATATATATATATATATGTATAATATGTGATGTTAAGTAATATCCTTATGAGATTAACTAATTGTCTATTTTTATTTGCTTAATGATAAGATAAAATAACTTTCGGTAACGTGATTTTAACCGAAAAGTTATTGCGCTCTACATTTTTTATGGTTAATGAAATAGATGGAGCACAATTAAGGGCTGACGATTGCTAACTGAGTAGGTAATTATTATAATAACAAGGGAGTTATTTCGTATTACAGTTCGCTCCTTCAAAATTAAGTAAAGTTGAGGATAGATTCAAACTTATAGGAAAAATACTGCCAAATAATGTTTTATTGCTGATAGTTGTATCAAGCACAATACATTTTAGACCATTGTCCTTTCTATTTCTTAGCAGTGACTGCAACCGCTATACCCCTAGAAGACAGCCCTATTGTGGCACATGTAGTAGAAGGGGGAAACCTACAACAGAATGGCTTGAGCTCCGAGATAACTGATGACTCTGGATACTTCTCCATCGAATACTATTTGTATACGAGGTGAGATTTTTTTTAATGTCTAACGTTTGATAATTCTTTGCTGTTATTATGTATTTAGAGCTCGACAAGGCTTTAAAGGAAAAAAGGAACTAACGCCGCCACCATATAAAAACGCCATTTTTATAATAATAATAATAATAAAATAATAAAATGCTTTATTCACACATTAAGACAATGCACAGCACACATAAAAACAACAACCAAGCAACCCAAAAGAAAGAAAAACTGCTTAACTAAAATAACAACTACATCAGAAAGAACAACAATACTATGTAAAAGCATACAAAACAAATCAACAAAAAAAAATAATGGCATCATTAGGCAGTGCATTGCATAATGCCGAAAAGGATACCCACTCAGGTGTATTACCACGGCACAGAATACTGCGCCGCGGTACCTGATCTTCCGTGGTTCCTATATTTTTGACATGTTTTTGACTGTTCTTTACCGGCATCGCCATAATCTATAGTATTTAAGGCCGTCACAGACTTAGCTATAATATAATATATTAATATATTTATAGCTAGGCATATTAATATATATTTTCTATACAATTTTCGCGTGACCACACACTCAGCTGTAATATATATTTCTGGTCTCAGTGTGTTTAGTACGGTATATTAATATATATTATAGCTAAGTCTGTGACGGCCTTTAATTGAACGGATTAGCACAAAATTAGCAAGTAAGGTATTGCTGTGTGAAGCCTACACGAAAAACAAAATTGTCTTTGTCATCCGCCATTTTTGCATTTCGATTATGCAGGATTACTTTGTTCCCAAATACTTCTCTGATAGTCGTAGGTTACACGTTCAGTTTCTCATCAATCTGATCCATCAATCTGGTAAGATTGACGTGAAACTGATCGTCTAACCCACGGATTGATGGACTGATCATTTTTTAATATGTACTTTTTATAGCCATCAATCTGGAGTTTTTGGAGTCATAAATCATAATCAGATTTATTTATTTAAAAAGGATACCTGCGGTACATGACTACATGCATTAGTGATTAGACAATTACTGCTACAAATTATAATTACACAATCCAGATTGACACCAGATTGATGTCAGATTGAACGTGTCACCAACGACATAAATTATTATTATATCGCGGCCGCACATGTTTATCGTACGAAGCTTATCCGTGCTATGAGACCATACCATTGGACGATACACGCAGATCGTCCAATGGTATCGTTTTTAGCGCGAAGCACTACGCATACAGTAGATATGCGTAAATTTTAATTCTGTGGAGTTTCAAGCTTTATCCGAGGTTTAAAAATAGAAATATCGTTGCATAATATTATAATTCACATGTCCTCAATTATTTAAAGTATGATATCTTTAACATATTTATCATTCTAATCAATGCTGTGATTTCCCATTGAATGTGTTGATAAGATAGAATTACTTAATTGAAATAATAAAGATGACCGAATCTATGATAACACTACAATAACAATATAGCTAATCTATGATAACACTACAATAATAATAGCAATATTACGCATAATACTAATTCGCTTTATTTTATTAATTTAAAAAATAACCATCGAAAATGAGCGTTGCGGACCGTCCGCAGCATTGCTGATTGGGAACCAATTTGGTGTGACGTAGAATACTATTAGTAACTGTTAATAATTATTTTTGTAAGATGTTATATCAAATAAATTTATTTTTCTTTCTAATTAGGTACTTTACTATGTAAAGGTTTCCAAACAAACAAATACCTATACTTTGTTAAGTTCCCATTAATTATAGTCTCTATTAAGATAGAGTCAATACACATTAGTAATGGGAATCAATGCTAATTTTTAACCGACTTCCAAAAACGAGGAGGTTATACGTTCGTCTGTGGATATTTTTTTTTTTTTTTTTTTTTATGTATGTTCAACGATTACTCCGCCGTTTATGAACCGATTTTCAAAATTTTTCTTTTCTTATAATAGGTTTCACTCCAATTTGGTCCCATTTTGACAAAAGTGGTGATCTGATGATGGGATCCATGAGTAATCGAGGGAACTCCTCAAAATTCAAATGGAAACATATGTTTTTTTTGGTTTCATATGAAGTATTCCAGGCATATGTTACCAAAAAGTAAGATTTTGCACCAGGATTTACTATGGTTCGAAGGTGGTGAACAGAACTCCTTACTCCTTATAGATACATGTTTGGGGGTTTCGGCGTTGTCTTAAGAACTGAAAGCATATACTACTATGCAAACTTAATTAATCATCATCATCATCACCACCATTCCACCATACATCCGTGAGTAATCGAGGGAACTCCTCAAAATTCAAATGGAAACCTATGTTTTTTTGGTTTCATATGAAGTATTCCAGGCATATGTTACCAAAACTAAAAAGTAAGATTTTGCACCAGGATATACCATGGTTCGAAGTTGGTGAACAGAACTCCTTACTCCTTATAGATACATGTTTGGGGGTTTCGGCGTTGTCTTAAGAACTGAAAGCATATACTACTATGCAAATTTAATTTATCATCATCATCATCACCACCATTCCAACATACATCCGTGAGTAATTGAGGGAACTCCTCCAAATTTATATGGATTTCGATTTTATGAGAAGTATCCTAAGCATGTGCTACCAAAAAGCAAGTATGGGGGTTTCGGAGTTGGTTTAGGAACTGAAAGCATATTATGCTACTATGCAAGTTACATTCATCATCATCATCATCACTACTACCGGTCACCACACCATGAATTATCTAATTATGACCCTATTATTGTTACTTTTAATCGTCTTTAAGAACAAAGCCCGAATTTGTCAAACGATTTAAAAAATTATAATGTTGTTTCAATGTAAATGACTCAATCTTGGTGTTTAGGTTACCAAGTTAGCAATTTGATCATAAGATCTATGAGGTAAGTTATTCTTAAAATTTATAAGGACGATTTTAGTTATATTATTTGAGCATCCATACTAATATTATAAATGCGAAAGTGTGTCTGTCTGTCTGTCTATCAGTCTGTCTGTTTGTTACCTCTTCACGCTCGAACCGCTGAACCGATTTTGCTGAAATTTGGCATGGAGATACTTTGAGTCCCGAGAAAGGACATAGGATAGTTTTTATCCCGGAAAAATTTAAAGTTTCCGCGCGATAAACGAATTTTGGCGCAACGAAGTTGCGGGCGTCATCTAGTAATGTTGAGTTGTTTTCATGAGTGATGAGTGTAATGATAGAAAGAAAGTCACTGAACAGAACTTTAGAGCCTTTAAAGACAGGCGTATGAACATTAATTTTATCATTGCTTGATTAACGCCAAGCAATAAGCATATACATACATTAGGTACACAGTGGTATATGCTTGGAGTTGCTTAAGCAATTCTGAAGTAGTGACATCAGACAATGAGTTCTCATAATATCATGAAAGTGTATCCTGGATCCAAAGTCACTAAGCATAACACATTAGTCTGTGCAGAAAACCAGCTTATAAATCACTTAAAAGAGTGAAATTATTATTTTTAACAAAAAATTAAAACCGACTTCCAGGGTAAAAACAATAATAATTTGTAATGAACAAAAAAGTGTTAAATAATTCTTACTCTTTAAAGTGCCTTATGCATAATTCTCCTAAACCTCAACTATTTCTGTACACAATCTACATTATTTTGAAGTCGGTACCAGTCTTAAATATTAAAAATATTTTGTCATAGAACTCAGCATTCTTATCTGGTACCGTCTTCAAAGTAATGAAGATTGTGTACAGAAATAGTTGAGGTTTAGGAGAATTATGCATAAGGCACTTTAAAGAGTAAGAATTATTTAACACTTTTTTGTTCATTACAAATTATTATTGTTTTTACCCTGGAAGTCGGTTTTAATTTTTTGTTAAAAATAATAATTGTTAATTTTCTTAACATGAAATTTAACGTGCTAATTTTCATGTAATATAACATAATACATGCTATTTGTTAAAATAAAAAAAGATTAAAATCATGATCGCGGACTATTGCTACTCACGATGATATATGTATTCGTATACTTGGCAAGTACAATAATTAACTTAATTATTTTTGCTAATAGGCATTTAAAAATTATTAATCATTGATGCTAACATAATGGTAATGCTATTTTAACCACCGCTAAGACTGACCGAAAACGTACGATTTCCGTATTTGATTTTGGCATTCGTTATCCGTATATTTTTTGGAGGGTTATTCGTTCCAAGGAATCGATTTAATGTATTCAAATCTTGTACATCCCATCGCATCAAAATATTATCACAGTAGTCAGTACTGACCCTTAGATTTGAGATTTCCAGCCTGCCTAGCATACGCCAACGAGATATCTCACTCTCGACATAATTAAAAACTACTCGTCTCATAATATCAAAATCTCGACATTATCTCGACAAAACTCTATAAAAATGTGTATTTTGATGATGAACACACTACACGAGAAAAAATGTTTGTCATGCTGGGGTTAATAGAGATGAAGATACAAACTATGAAACATCGAGAAACATGTAGAGAGAGATATCTCGTTGGCGTATGCTAGGCCGGCTGGACGCGGCTGTGTTACTCTACTGTATTATTTATATTGTTCACTCAGTATATTTGGGGTTACCAGATTTCTTATATTTTTTATATTGGCAATAATTGAACAAAAAATATTTACGGAAAATATCAATTATTTCCCCTCAGAGCTAACCCCACAACGGCGCAGCGTCTCTACTTGAACGACGAGGAATCCATCCAGTCTTCGTCTTTCAACCATGAACACCCCACCGTGGTGGTGGCACACGGTTTCCTCGGCAGCCACAACTCTGCACTTAATCCGGCTATCAGAGATGGTAAGATTCACAGACATAGATCAAGATAGATACCGCTCGTTTTCATACAAATGGGGGGACCCATTTGTATGAAAACGAGCGTGCCACTTTTTTCCTACATACTATGACGTATTTCTATTCGGATTTCCACAGCTCGATACGGCACAATTACGCATTTAGGCATTTTTAAAATTCCGATTGACGCTAACGGTGAAGCGCAGACTAAAAAACAGACTTTCGAAAGACGAGCATTGCTCGTCATTTGGGAACGCGATATGGCACGCGAAGTACATACACATACGGTATCTATCTCGATCTATGTCTCTGGTAAGATTTCACCATACAGCGTGATTAGCCGCGTACTGACCAAGCGAGCCGCTTCGCGAGGCAGCCTCGGACATATTTTGCCGCGGTACGCATGCCGCGCGAGGCGGCTTCGGTCTGTATTTTTCTAATCCGAAGCTGCCTCGCGCGGCAAGGCCGAGCCGTCGTAAGGCCGAGCCTGTAGGCCTACCACGAAATGGTTTTGAGACTCAGACAACGTTGTTTGTTAGAGTAGAATGCATGATTGATGATGATTTTTAATAATTCAGCTATTGGAAGGTTCATTTCCTGGCTTATTTTTCTCCATGCATCTTCCATTAGTCCCCTATTTGTGTAATCAGGACATTGCGCATCCCAAAGTCGTCTACATTCACTATACAGTGTGTAACAAAACTAATTTATAATACTTTAGGGTGTCATAAAAATAAAAAAATAAAAATTTAGACTTTCAGCGCTGCTACTTTCACAGTGAACTCTCTACAAGGAACACGTACACACCCTAAAGTGTTATGACTTAGTTTTGTTACACCCTGTATAGTTGTATTAGTGTCAGACACTGTTCCTTATCCATGGCGCATAAGTCCTAACACGCAAGGAATAAGCGAGACAAAACCATAGAATTAATAATATATACTACTCTGACGATACAATAATATATTATTATCTTCTCTTTTTTTATGAAAAAAGGGGGCAAACGAGCAAACGGGTCACCTGATGGAAAGCAACCCATGGACACTCGCAGCATCAGAATTTAGCTGCAGGTGCGTTGCCGGCCTTATACGAGGGAATAGGGTAATAGGGTATGGGAGGGTATGGAAGGTAATAGGGGAGGGTAGGGAAGGAAATAAGGGAGGGTAGGGAAGGGAAAAGGGTAGGGGATTGGGCCTCCGGTAAACTCACTCATCGGCAAAACGCAGCGCAAGCGCTGTTTCACGCCGGTTTTCTATGAGCCCGTGGTATTTCTCCGGTCGAGCCGGCCCATTCGTGCCAAAACATGGCTCTCCCACGGTAATCCTAACCATGATAAATGTTTTAGCCCACCTCGGCAAAGCTGACACCAACGTCATCATCCTCAACTGGAAGAGGATTGGGGACGAGGATGAAGATTCCGCACTACTGGGTACTCCCGAAGTCGGTCGCCGCTTGGGACAGTTTTTGAAATTCCTGAGCCAGGTTTCTGGAGCTAGCTACGACAAAATGCACCTTATTGGCTTCAGCTTAGGAGCTCATTTAGTTGGAAGCGCCGGAAGGGAAGTAGATGGAAAGATAGCCAGGATAACTGGTAAGTACTAATGTCTAGTTAGCCATCGTTTTCTTTTATCTTGATGATAGACAGGGTAGGCTAGACCAAAATCATATGGTGACAAAAAGACCGAGACAACTCGTCTCAACGTTATACTATTAACCATACAAAATATATAATTCGCTTTCATCCAAAAGAACGCATGTACGTTTTTGGAGTGTTAATCGGTTATTTGATTGAATGGACGTACAGTTTTTTATTGGTTGAATGCACACCTTTAAACATCAGCTCTTTTCTTAGATTCTGCCAAAGATTGTGAAGAAATACCAGATTCCTTTTTTCTGCAGGTTTGGATCCTGCCGGTAGACTGTGGCGTTTCCATCCAGAACGTTTAAGCCCATCTGATGCCCAATACGTCGAAGGCATACACACTAGCAAGGAATTCGGCATAAGTTCCGAAATCGGTCATGCTGACTTCTTCCCGAATGGCGGGGAGTCGCAACCTGGTTGTCTCACGCCGATCTGCAGTCACAACCGCGCCTGGCAGCTGTACGCCGCAACCGTAAAGTACAACCACCTTGAAGGCAGGAGATGCTCAGCTTTGATACAAATGCTTTTCGACATATGCTACGGAGATAGAATGCATATGGGCAACGGCGATTTGAATAAGCGAGGGTAAAATTCTGATTTCAAATGACTACAGTTAGAGTTTAAATTAGTTGATAATAACAGAGTAAACATAACTAAGGATTATGACTCAGAAGGGATCTCGTTTATACGTTCGACGTAGTATGTGGGTGCATTGTGAAACATGTTAAAAATGACAGTCGCGCCCAACTCACGTATATTCGCCCGTTTCTTTGAAGTCGAGGTACTTAGTTCTGTCTACTCTGATAATAATATGCGATTACCAACGAGGATATGTCTGTTCGATAAGGATTCGAAAACTTACCGCGCTGTCATTGGTTACCGCTCAGCGCGGTGCTCTTTCGGCTGCCAAAAAGGGATTTTTCCGAATCCGCGATGAATTTCGCATTATGAATCCAAGACTAATCATTACATACGTCATATTTTCCAAAACAGTGAATATAATGTAATTTAAAGAAACCACGTCATTAGAAGACTTACTTCTTAAATTCTTCTCCCAGTCTCGGTAGCCTCACAGAGTCAAAGCAACGGAGTACAAGCTAGTTCACTGTAAGCATTAAAATCGCTTAGAGGCGCATTTTGATTTTCCCTTTTTTGGATTCCGTATCCAAAGGGTAAAAAAACGGGACCCTATTACTAAGACTTCGTTGTCTGTCCGTCTGTCTGTCTGTCTGTATGTCTGTCTGTCTATCGCCAGGCTGTATTTCAAGAACATCTATAGCTAGACTTCTGAAGTTTTCACAGATTGTGTATATCTGTTGCCGCTATAACAACAAATACCTACTAAAAACAAAATAATATTAATATTTAAGGGGGGCTGCCATACAACAAACGTGATTTTTTCGGCCTATATTAATAATTATAATAATAATAATATTTAAATAAAATAATTTTTTATTTTAATACAAAACCATACAAAAAACACAATTTTTGGCCTATTTTTGCTCTATGACGGTAAGGAACTCTTCGTGCGCGAGTCCGACTCGCACTTGGCCGATTTTATTTTTATTTGCAGTTAAAGTACATATCTTCTAATCTTTCTTTTTTCAGATCTGGACTTTACAGAGTAAACACTGGTTGGAGATACCCATATTGAAGAATTCATCTGATTTTGTTAGGTTTTTTGGACGAATATATTTATATTAAATTATCAATAAAGTTATATTTTATTTTTCAAAATGTAATGCGTTGCTGTACCCCGACTGGAAATTGTATAAGAGATAACATAATATTATTGTCACATACGAAATTTATCTCATAGACTTTTTTCCTTCACAAGTAGGGAGAGGGAAAATGGTTTAAAATAGTTATTTAGTAGAAATTATTATGTCTATTAATACGCCAGCGAAAAACTTTGGATGAAAAATTATTTTCCCTCCCTTTTGATGAAATTATATTTGATAGATAAATCAATACAATAAACTACGAAAAGAAATAAATGACAAAATATGTTAATAGCAAATTATTTAATGGCTTTGTCCACATTGTGCCATTTTCTGTTTGTCAAGGGCATGCGTTATAGCGCGCGTCAACAGCGAACGTGAGGCATGCCCGTGACGAAAATTGAAGATATTATTATTTTTAACAAAAAATTAAAACCGACTTCCAGGGTAAAAGCAATAATAATGTAATGAACAAAAAAGTGTTAAATAATTCTTACTCTTTAAAGTGCCTTATGCATAATTCTCCTAAACCTCAACTATTTCTGTACACAATCTTCATTACTTTGAAGACGGTACCAGATAAGAATGCTGAGTTCTATGACAAAATATTTTTAATATTTAAGACTGGTACCGACTTCAAAATAATGTAGATTGTGTACAGAAATAGTTGAGGTTTAGGAGAATTATGCATAAGGCACTTTAAAGAGTAAGAATTATTTAACACTTTTTTGTTCATTACATTATTATTGTTTTTACCCTGGAAGTCGGTTTTAATTTTTTGTTAAAAATAATAATTTCACTCTTTTAAGTGATTTATAAGCTGGTTTTCTGCACAGACTAATGTGTTATGCTTAGTGACTTTGGATCCAGGATACACTTTCATGATATTATGAGAACTCATTGTCATATACCACTGTGTACCTAATGTATGTATATGCTTATTGCTTGGCGTTAATCAAGCAATGATAAAATTAATGTTCATACGCCTGTCTTTAAAGGCTCTAAAGTTCTGTTCAGTGACTTTCTTTCTATCATTACACTCATCACTCATGAAAACAACTCAACATTACTAGATGACGCCCGCAACTTCGTTGCGCCAAAATTCGTTTATCGCGCGGAAACTTTAAATTTTTCCGGGATAAAAACTATCCTATGTCCTTTCTCGGGACTCAAAGTATCTCCATGCCAAATTTCAGCAAAATCGGTTCAGCGGTTCGAGCGTGAAGAGGTAACAAACAGACAGACTGATAGACAGACAGACAGACACACTTTCGCATTTATAATATTAGTATGGATGCTCAAATAATATAACTAAAATCGTCCTTATAAATTTTAAGAATAACTTACCTCATAGATCTTATGATCAAATTGCTAACTTGGTAACCTAAACACCAAGATTGAGTCATTTACATTGAAACAACATTATAATTTTTTAAATCGTTTGACAAATTCGGGCTTTGTTCTTAAAGACGATTAAAAGTAACAATAATAGGGTCATAATTAGATAATTCATGGTGTGGTGACCGGTAGTAGTGATGATGATGATGATGATGAATGTAACTTGCATAGTAGCATAATATGCTTTCAGTTCTTAAACCAACTCCGAAACCCCCATACTTGCTTTTTGGTAGCACATGCTTAGGTTACTTCTCATAAAATCGAAATCCATATAAATTTGGAGGAGTTCCCTCAATTACTCACGGATGTATGTTGGAATGGTGGTGATGATGATGATGATAAATTAAATTTGCATAGTAGTATAATTATGCTTTCAGTTCTTAAGACAACGCCGAAACCCCCAAACATGTATCTATAAGGAGTAAGGAGTTCTGTTCACCAACTTCGAACCATGGTATATCCTGGTGCAAAATCTTACTTTTTAGTTTTGGTAACATATGCCTGGAATACTTCATATGAAACCAAAAAAACATAGGTTTCCATTTGAATTTTGAGGAGTTCCCTCGATTACTCATGGATCCCATAATCAGGTCACCACTTTTCTGAACATTGCTTTTTGGTAGCATATGCTTAGGATACTTCTCATAAAATAGAAATCATTATAAGTTTCCATATAAATTTGGAGGAGTTCTCTCGATTACTCACGGATGTATGGTGGAATGGTGGTGATGATGATGATGATTAATTAAATTTGCATAGTAGTATATGCTTTCAGTTCTTAAGACAACGCCGAAACCCCCAAACATGTATCTATAAGGAGTAAGGAGTTCTGTTCACCACCTTCGAACCATAGTAAATCCTGGTGCAAAATCTTACTTTTTGGTAACATATGCCTGGAATACTTCATATGAAACCAAAAAAAACATGTTTCCATTTGAATTTTGAGGAGTTCCCTCGATTACTCATGGATCCCATCATCAGATCACCACTTTTGTCAAAATGGGACCAAATTGGAGTGAAACCTATTATAACAAAAGAAAAATTTTGAAAATCGGTTCATAAACGGCGGAGTAATCGTTGAACATACATAAAAAAAAAAATATCCACAGACGAACGTATAACCTCCTCGTTTTTGGAAGTCGGTTAAAAATTACATAATGTGGACATAGCTATAGAGTAATAGAGATTTATTTTTCTCACGGTTAAACATTTTTAAACCGCTCAACTTACAACACCTTAACCTATCTTTTATTAACTAGGAACATAATAAGCAAAAGATTTTCGTAGGAAAAGTGGAGTTTTTTCACGGAATAACTCCGAAATTAATGCATGTGTTGACATTTATGATGCCACGAGCCCGGGAACTCATTCCGCTTATCCACCACGGCCATTTTCTTTTCCTTTCTTTTTTGCGGTATCTTTTTGTGGTTCCTGTAAAGTGTGAACACGGCTTATTAATGATGTAACAAGGATTTGTGTTTAAGCGGCTTCCAAAAAAGGAGGAGGTTCTTTAATTTGCTTTTATTATTTCTTTATTCTTAGATTTTTTCTGGCTTAGAAATTCTGGTTTGTATACATGACATTCTTGCGAACTTTTGTCGTAAATATATAATAATTAGTACCTTTAAAATAATATATTGCTATCGCGCTCTTATTGCCCGTACCAATGAAATCAAGGTACGGGACGACACGATTGAACACAAGTGTATATTATAAGTCTATGGTCAGTACTATGTAAACGCCTTCTCACTCTCCTTTTGCTAAAAATCCTTCCCCTGAGCTGTCCCAAATCAAAAGTGACATTGTTAAATGGTGGCATAAGTTTTGCCTTCCGAATTCAGTGAAGACTATATTCATCGCCGGGTTATAGTTTTCAAATGAGAGTATATTTTTGATCTATTGTTCAAGAGGCTGACAATGATACAGGCATGAATAGGAATAATTTAGTGTAGCGTTCCTATGTGTTGAACAAGCATTTCATTATCCCGCGGAACGTGTCAGCCGACCAATTGAAAGCCAGAATTGAATAGACAGCCGCTGAATTTCAAAATTTATTCAACACTAGATGTGCCCCGCGACTCCCCGCGAAATTCCCGCGGTAACAGCTGTATATTTTTGAAGCGTAAAGTAGCGTATGCCTTTCCTAATGGTCTACTGGTCTACTGCAAGTCTGTGCTTTTATCAAAATTGTCTTGGTAGTTTTTAATGATTATTATAACTACCTATTAGTATTAATTTCTTTTCTATTTCAAATATTTCTCTCATGCCTCGTAGAGGCAAGAAATAAAATAAATAAAAAAAAATATTGATTTACATGATAAACAAGTTCATAGCTGAATCAGCTATTAAGAAATAATTTTATTATGTTTTGTTTTTACTTAACCCGGTAAGTAGAAACAAATACTACATTCTAACTACTTTACTAGTTAGCAGTAACGAATAATTACTGAGCCAGCATCAAACTACTAGAAGTTCTGAATTAGAGAGTATTCGTCTCCTAGTAAGAGTAAATTTAGCTGTGCTAATAACACTTCGATGCCAAATAAACCCAACACTTCCTCTATACAAGCTCAATAAAAGCTCACACGACAGGCGAACGCTCCAAACAATTGATTTACAATTCTATTAAACAAGCTTTAGACTGCCGAACGAGAACATAATATTACAAGAACGAACCTTATGATTTGAAGCAAGCAGAAAATTGGAGTATTTTATTATAAAAGAGATGATGATGAAAGAAAAGTCACTTAAATGAAATAAAATAATAATGAAATACAACCAAACTTTGTTATAAAAAAATTAAGATATTAATTTATAATGCAAAATTTTCAAGCATTATAAAATAATATTATCTTCATTTCGTCGATACTAGCATAGTTCCTCCATGGCGTTGATGACGAAATCGACACCATCAAATTTTTAACATAAGTTTCACTCCTATTTCTCAAACATAAAACTATTAATTTGCGTATTCATCAAAAATATAAGTAACAATAAGATACACAACTTAAGGAAATACTAGTAAAAAAACTGCAGAAACATTGTCACAATTCACACCGTGCTCAAGCCGCTATGTTTTCGACACTTGCTAAAAATGTATGTAAGTATTTGTTCGCCGAGTGTAGGCCAGGCTTAACTTAGGAATAAGATACAAATACGTTCGCGCTGAGTTAACAAACGACTGCAATAATGAAAGGCAAGAGATATTTGTTCGTAAAGTCTAAATTTCAGCTGCTTAGGGAGCTCCTAATTAACATATGCCATTTATTTAGCCACAAGTTCTATTTGCATTTTGAACTGTTTGGTATGTATACTTCGGGGAATCCCCAAAGCAGCATGAAGCAACATTAGTCACTATACTGAAACAGAGCTTATTTGATCATTATATACCTGTGTTATTCTACTACTAATGAAGAGCGTGACTTCTGACGTGGGAGAGCCATGCTTCGGCACGAATGGGCCGGCTCGACCGGAGAAATACCAAGTCTTCACAGAAAACCGGCGTGAAACAGCGCTTGCGCTGTGTTTCGCCGAGTGACCGAGTTTACCGGAGGCCCAATCCCCTACCCTATTCCCTTCCCTTCCCATCCCTACCCTGCCCTATTACCCTATTCCCTCTTAAAAGGCCGGCAACCACGCACCTGCAGCTCTTCTGATGCTGCGAGTGTCCATGGGCGACGGAAGTTGCTTTCCATCAGGTGACCCGTTTGCTCGTTTGCCCCCTTATGTCATAAAAAAGAGCGTCAACACAGGAATAAAATACGTTTTATAAGCTGTTATAATAATACTAGATGACACCTGCAACCAGGTATGAAAAGTCTATGTCCTTTCCCGGGACTCAAAATATCTGTACACCAAATTTTAGGAAAATTGGTTTAGTGGATTGGGCGTGAAGAGGTAACAGACAGACAGATAGACAGACACACTTTCGCATTTATAATATAATAATTAATTAAGTATGGATTAAGTCATCATAATATTTTAAGATACCATAATAATATAATATTTCATATTAAAGCGTCATTTGAAATATAATTATAAAACTATAATAATATGTTACGGTAAACTTGATAATATAGAATTATAATAATTAAGTTAGATACTATTTTAATTAGGGGGTTAATCTATGAGCAACCATGTAAAGGGGGCGGATTCTCAGTCTTCGAAACTCTTGGAACGCTCACTGCACACAATATGCTGTCTCTCAAGTCTGATAACTAATTCGGGTAGCGTTCCGAATTCCGATCACCGTGGCAAGCGACCGACAAATGTTCAAATAAAATGTCACTTTATGACATAGAGTTTCATTTTTAGGGTTTCGTACCCAAAGGGTAAAAACGGGACCCTATTACTAAGACTCCGATGTCTATCCGTCTGTCCATCTGTCCGTCTGTCTATTTTTTTAACCGCTATAGCTAGCTAGATAGCGGTTAAAAAAATATTTTATGGTCAGATGTGGTTTTTAGGGTTCCGTACCTAAAGGGTAAAAACGGGACCCTATTACTAAGACTTCGATGTCCGTCCGTCTGTCCGTCTGTCCGGCTGTCTGTCTGTCTGTCTGTCTGTCTGTATGTCTTGAGGCTGTAACTCAAGAACCGCTATAGCTAGAGTTCTGAAATTTTCACAGATTGTGTATATCTGTTGCCGCTATAACAACAAATACTAAAAACAAAATAAATTTAATATTCAAGGGGGGCTCCCATACAACAAACATGTTTTTTTTGCTATTTTTTGCTCGATATCAATAAGGACAATACATAAGCACTTGAAATATTCACGAAATACTCAGTTTTATTTGTTCTTTAATAATTTATAATAAAATTTAAATAAATTAAATAATTTAGCGGAGCTCCCATACAAAAAACACAATTTTCAGCCTATTTTTGCTCTATTGTGGTCCTTCGTGCGCGAATCCAACTCGTACTTGGCCGATTATTTTTCTCTATCTACCGACCACCTGACCAGCCACCACAAAGTAGCGGTAGCTAGTCGGTAGATAAAGAAAGCAAATAGTCATAAAGTCATAAATTAATTTATTGTCGGCCGCGGTCGCTAGCGACAAAGATCGGAAAATCATTTGTCGAAACAACACTCGGGGCTTGAAAATCGGGCTTCAGATCCAAATATCCTGTTACAAAGCTTCGAACAAGAGTGTTTGTATAATCCCGACTCGCGCCGACTAATGAAATACGCCTTTGTTGTGTTCTCATTAGAGTGATACGTGGTATGTTAAAGTATGAGATATTATGTCGCTTTAAGACAGTATAAAAGCGCCAGCAAATGTCAAATGTATATTTTTAGGGTTCCGTACCCAAAGGTTAAAAACGGGACCCTATTACTAAGACTTCGTTGTATGTCCGTCTGTCTGTCTGTCGGCAGGCTGTATCTCAAGAACCGCTATAGCTAGACTTCTGAAATTTTCACAGATTATGTATATCTGTTGCCGCTGTAACAACAAACACTAAAAACAAAATAATATTAATATTTAAGGGGGGCTGCCATACAACAAACGTGATTTTTTCGGCCTTTTTTGCTCGATATCAATAATGGCAACAGGTAAGGGCCTTAAATATATGTGTACTTTAACAATAAATAATAATAATTAAATTACATAAAAATGTAAGGGGGGCTCACATAAAAAAAACACAATTTTTCGCCTATTTTTGCTCTATAACGGTACGGAACCCTTCGTGCGCGAGTCCGACCGGTCGATTTTATTATGACACTCCCCGCGTTCCATAAGTTCCAAAAGTATCCTATGTCCTTTTCCGAGACTTAAACTCTCTGCATACTAAATTTGAGCAAAATCGGTTAAGCGGTTTAAACGTGACGAGGTAACCAACAGGTACACTAATTTCTTATTTATAATATTGGTATGGTCATGGCTCGCTATGCATTTGCTACCACTACTCGGTGACTGGTGAGAACTATAATAAATACTAACAACGTACGAAAGTATGTCTATCTATCCAAGCAATAAAGGCCGTCACAGACTTAGCTATAATATATATTAATAAGTTTATAGCTAGGCATATTACTATATATTTTCTATACAATTTTCGCGTGACCACACACTCAGCTATAATATATATTTCTGGTCTCAGTGTGTTTAGTACGGTATATTAATATATATTATAGCTAAGTCTGTGACGGCCGATGGTGACGGCCTTAACCAATTTGATAATGTTGATAAACTTTGAATCCCGAAAAGGATAGTCTAAGGGTGGGTTGCACCAACTTACTTTAACTATAACTTTATCTTCAAGTCTAAGTCAATAATGGACGCCATAATAATATTTGAAATTAACCTTAACCTTAACTACAATGCCTCTAGTGCAACCCACGCTAAGTCCCTGAAAAATGTTTCCGAAACGAGTATCGGCCTGATGAAATGTCTTTATAAATTAATCCCGCAAATCCAAGACAAGTGAACACAGCAATATTCTGTTCCTCGGCAAACAGCAGCTCTTAATCAAAGGCATTGACGAGCAAATAGAAACTCCTCTCTGATAACCGAAGTTCGTTATTACTTTCAAGTCGGTCTCGGATCATTTACTATGGATTCTAGTGGTAATACTATAGAATGTGTTAAATTACATTATGGATTACGCTAATGGTTTAAGCTTTTGACTCTGAGGATTCCCGTGTTGTTTACAAATTCTATTATACTGCGTGACTGGTGAGACATGTTCAATACTCGAGGACGTGATATTTGGCTATTATATTAGTTGAAAAAAAAATAATATAAAAAAAATAATATCAATTGATCACTGAGTAAATGTAGCTTAAAGTTAAATAATTATTTACCCAACGCATGGACACCGCGAGCGGGAGGGTAGTTGTGTGGTGTTTCTTTGGTAGCGCACGCCTCTGCACCGGCCGCATAGTATGCCTACTTGCCTAGCCGCGTAATTTACTTAGTATCCATGATTTATTTATTTTTGGGAAATTCAGAAAAAAATTAAGTACCTAATTTTATTACATAATTATAATGAGAATCGAGTACAGAGTTCTCTCCATAAGTATCGGTATTGTCTCACCAGTCATGTTGTATAATAATAATACTCCCCACACCGATTTCGGTGACGGTTGCCGGTTTCATTGAAACCAGGCCAGGTACACAGGAGTAATTTTATAGTGCCCAGGTGTGTGCGCAATACACAAGAGCACTCTCTATTCCTTTACTCTCATAACCCAGTGGGACGGAAGACCGACACGACTGGCGAGAGATCAGGCGCAGGACCGACTTTTTACATGCCCATCCGATGCTTGGATCATCTTACTTGTCAGACAATCAGGTGATCAGCCTGCATTGTCCTAACCAAACTTGGAAATATCATGTTTCCAACGCGGGAATCGAACCCACGACCTCCGAGTCAAGAGCGACGCTCTAGACCACTGGACCACGGAGGCGTCATTCTAGATAGATAGATAGATAGATAGATAGATTCTTTATTGCTCACATTAAACTAAATGATACAAAAATGTTACTAAAACTAAACTTAACAGAAAATAATACAATATTGTTACTAAAACTAAAGTTAATAAAAAAACATAAATGTGGGCAAGGGCGGCCTTATCGCTATGAGCGATCTCTTCCAGGCAACCCTGCGAGAGAGGAAAATTTAAACTAAAAGTAGTATGCGGGGTAAAGAAGCTAAAAAAAAGTCAGCTAAATTAATAAAAAATAAATAATAATAAAATAAAATTGACAAGAATATTAAATAAATATAGTTTATAATTGGATAACAAACTGAGCAAAAACGCTATATAAGTAATGTAATGATTGTTAAAATAAATAAATTTTATAGACTTACATTCTACTTGTAATTAACATACTTATTATATAATATTCTAAATAAATAAAGACATTTATACCTATTATAAAATTAAATAAACAGTTAATATCAGCAATTACTAGCAAGAGACCTTACTCCTCAGATGGATATGTAGCTTTGATTTAAAAGAAGCTAGTGACTGCGACTCGCGAATCTCTAGTGGCAGATCATTCCACAAGTAAGTGGCCTTCACGGCGAAGGAATCCGCAAAAAATCCCGACTTTGTAAAAGGTGCTAATAGTTTATTATTATGAACAGATCGTAACACACGCTTATGGTCTGCACTACGATACTGAAAGCGATCCTTAAGGTAGGGGGGAGAGCGGGGATCATTAAGGATATTATATAATAGGACCAGGACATGCTCCTCCCGGCGGAGTCTGATGGGCAGCCACCCGAGTTTCTGGCGAAATTCAGAGACGTGGTCGAACTTGCGCAGTCCATATACGAATCTGATGCAGATGTTTTGTAATCTTTCGAGTTTATTGAGTTGTGCTTCGTTGAGATCTATTAAACAAACATCTGCATAGTCGAGGATAGGTAGAAGTAAAGTCTGCGCAAGCTCGATTTTAGTCTTTACAGGGAGTAAATTTTTCCAGCGATTTAGTGAGCCCACCGCTGCAAAAAACTTTCGACTGGTTTCAGAAATGTGATGTGACCATTTTAAAGTGGAGTCGAAGTATACACCCAAGTTTTTTGCCACATTACTACAAGGTAAGGCTACATTGTTAAAGGTAATACTAGGCAGAGTGTCATAATTAGGCCGGTTTATTTGTTTCGAACTACCAATAACAATAATTTGAGTCTTTTTGGGGTTGACTATCAGACCATGGCCCTGGCTCCAACGAAGTATAGTTGCAAGATTCCTATTGATAGCTGCAATTGCAGACTTCAAATCATTAGCAGGTGCATGGGTGTAGATTTGAAGATCGTCTGCATAGAGGTGGAAGAGGCAGGTGAGGAGCGGAGTGAGGAAATTAATAAAAAGGGAGAAAAGGAGAGGGGATAGGACACCACCCTGAGGAACGCCAGCTGCAATATCACAGTAACCAGATGTTCGATCATTAATTCGTATACATTGCTGCCTACCAACAAGATAGCTACGAAACCACTCCATCACAGGATCCGAGAATTGAAGCGCACCTAGCATAGCAATGAGGATGTCGTAGTCCACGGTATTAAAAGCATTACTGAAATCTAGCAATGCTAGAACAGTAAGTTGCTGGTTAGACATGGCAAAGCGTATGTCATCAGTCACCTTGGTTAAAGCAGTCACAGTACTATGTCCCGGACGAAAACCAGATTGGAAAGGACTAAGCAAACCATTGTAATTTATGAAAGAATTTAATTGCTGGTAAACAAGGCGCTCGAGTACCTTCGATAGGAACGGGAGAATGGAAATGGGTCGGAAGTCAGAGGGTAAGGTTGGACATTTGATTTTGGGAATAGGAATAACTGCAGCTTTGCGCCAGCAGCTGGGAAATGTGCTGGAACTAAGGGAGAAATTAAAAATATGACAGAGGACGGGGAGTGCAACGGGTAAACTGAGAATGATCATTTTTCGGCTTATTCCATCAACGCCCTCGGCGTTCGATTTAATGCTTGCTATGGATTTCTCAACTTCCTGGATAGTAACGGGCTTAAAAGCGAAAGGAGAAAGCGGAGGGTCAGGTGAAGGAGAATGTAAAATATCATTTAGGGACTGTTGTTTGACGGAGGCCGGAATAGGACAGGTCGAAGTGAGGTGACGATTCAGGCCATCAAGGTCAAGGTTCGGCGAGGGAGAGGACTTTGTTTTTCCGATACCCAGGGAGTTGAGAAATGACCATACTTTCGCTGGATCGCCGTTACTAACCGATGAGTGAATATGGCGACGCTGTGCATCCCTGCACAGGCGGCTGCATCTATTACGGAGCTGTTTGTATTTGTCACGATTTTGATCAGTAGGGTTATTTTTAAATTTAGCTTTGGCAGCATTTCTTTCTATTATAATTTATAATAATATAAGGACCATGCAACCTACATTCTTACCTGATTGTTTTCCAAAAAAAATATCCATTAGTCAGGGCACATAAAAAGTCGATTTTGCGCCTAATTCTGAATTTAATGAAATACGCGATACCGAAAATATATAATATTTCAGAATTTCAAAGATAGATTAAAGCTAAATCTATCTTTGTAAACTATGATAGAGAAACAAAGTACCGCAGCAATCAGCATACGGTTATAAAGTCAAGCACGACAAAATAAAACCAGTGAGTGTTAAATCAGTGAAAATAGTCGAATGCATGCACCACCATTGCATGCATGTGTGTGCATGCGATCATGCGTGCGATGAAACCATTCCGTGTGGCTTGAGCTCCCTCATCGGCAAGGCGACCAGCCGATAACGATTTGCATTCGTTTAGGAGCGTTTTTAAAATGAGTTCTGATTTGACGTAATGGCAAAAAAATTCTTAAATTCGAAATTTTATTTTGTTTTTAAACTATATTGCTATCGCCGGTTTGTGAAATATATTGGCGAGTTGAACTGTGGGTTGATTTTGTATTTTACGACAGCGATGCGACAGGCGAAAATTGTTAAATCTCTCGCCAGCAGATGCTGTTGCAAGATACAAAATGACTTCCAAATAAAGAAATGCAGTGCAATCTATCCTAAGTGATAATACTTTAGGGTGTGTATGCGTTCCTCGTAGAGAGTTAACTGTGAGAGTAGCAGCGCTGAAAGACCTTTTTTCACTTTTGTATGGGCAAGCGCCACAGCGTCACGAGTTTCCGCATACAAAAGTGAAAAAAAAATACAAAAGCATTATCACTTTTTTACAACCTGTATAGATAGAGATAAATTTTTCACAGCCTTTATTTTTTTCATCACATTCGTTTTTCGTGTATCATAATACAATTAATGGGATTATGTTTCAAAGGCTGCAGCTTCGAGATCATAGTGTTCACGTGTCAGTATTGTAAAAACATTTGGATATTGGATATTACGTATGCATGATCTGACCGATGTTAGCTCGACAGCTGACACTACAATAATTGCAGATATAAAAGTGGTAATGTTATGAATATTTCAGCGCGGATACTATACTACCGAATACTGATAGCATTTTACCCGACTATGGCTAGGGCTGGACCAAATAGAAGGCCAATGTATTTGGCAGTACATGTATGCGTAATTATCTACACTACTATTATAAAGAGGAAAGATTTGATTGTTTGTTTGTCCTGAATAGGCTCCGAAACTACTGAACCGATTTGAAAAATTCTTTTGCTATTGGAATCCTACATTATTTCTGCTGAACATAGGCTAAATTTTACTTTGGAAAAAAATAGGGTTCCGTTTGCGTCCGAAAAACCCAAATATCTTATTTGGGTTTTTCGGAGGTTTTTCCTTATCAAAATAAATTATTTCATCACTAAGTACAGTTTATGTAGATAATATTTGGTCTTTGAATGATTAAAATTGGACGTTTGGTTTTGAAATTACTGCGAAATTAAAATATTACGATAGTGGGCGTCACCAAGGCGGGGTGGTTTTTTCTTTAACACGAAAACTACTGATCCGATTTGCATACGGTTTTCACAGATATGTTTGTCTTCTTCCAACTCAACATCTGGTGGAAAAACCCCCCCCCCCCCCCAACCCTCTCTGGGGACCAAAGAGGGGGTCAGATTTTGTATCCAACTTTTTTCTTTAGTGGACTTACTTCATATTATTAACTGTGTTTTCCAACTTAACATCTGGTGTATAACATTTTCCCCCTCCCCTCTTAGGGGACAAAAGAGGGGGTAAGATATGTATCAACTGATGAAGTGGAAATACTTTAAATGGCAAAACAACGTTTGCCGGGACAGCTAGTTTAATATATAAAAGCATTAGGCAGATTGGTAATGATTTACCATGGTATATTGTGTATTTATGGGCATTTATTATGTAACAAAAATGACTGGAAATCTTGGGCCGATTTTGTCATTTCCAATTAAGTTTACTAAAGTGTGTCTGTCTGTTACCTCTTCACATCCAAACCGCTGAACCGATTTGGCTGAAATTTGGTATGGAGATACTTGGAGTCCCGAGATAGGACATAGGATGCATTTCAACCCGGAAAATGTAGGGTTCCCGTGCTATAAACGAGATACCTAGAACAGCAAAACCTCTACTCAAATTTATTAAATCTACTTTCTAGGTAATTTACTAAGTTTTGAGCATCACACTCAAAACCAGACCAGTAATAACAATTCACCGGCATCTGGTACAAAGTATCCGCAAATATAAAATCAATTCTTATACATTGGAAGTGCGATTTACAATAATATGATAATTTCGAACTTCAGCACGTACTTACACTAACGTACGGCTCTCGACGGAGCGATCTTCTATATCACTTTATCCTACTATTGGTTTACCTATTTTAATGTATGCTTATAGTGACTACTGACTACAGAATAGGCTTTTTAGGAGACATGCTTAAAATATGCCACACAACCTACAAATAATTAAAATAATACAAACAACACAGGTTTGCCAAAAAAAATGTTATTCAACTCAACGCTTCAACTCCCATACGGCCCAAGTGGGCCGCGAGAACAATAGATTTCCAAGAATCCGCGATCGAAGGAAAATCTCACCTTACGTCAAACAACCTTTACTTCACAAGTAGAAACAGGTGCACTTGTACACTCTAGCGGTACAAAAGACCACACGAGTCAAAGTTATCGGCTAATTACAATCCACCGCGGGGCTTCAGACTCACCTCCCGCCGCCTAGCGTTCAAAAAACTTTCTACAACTTTAAACGGTTGTTAATTGAATTCATTCTTGGTTGTAATCGATATTCAATATGCTCTTGCAAGAGATTTAGAATATTGTTGTAGTACAAATAGCGTTATGATCACTCGTCGTTGAATCGGTCGTCCGTCCCACTGGGCCATGACTCATGAGAGTGAGGGAAAAGAGAGTGCTCCTGTATACAGCTGCATACGCAATTGGGCACTAAAATTGCTTCTGTGTAACTGGCTTGGTTCCAATGAAACCGGCCACCATCACCAAAACCAGTTCGAGAGATATTTTAGTGGACGCATATTTATGAACATTAAATTATTTTATGAACGTGATTAAATTCTTATTTTGTTATCTTAAATACAAACTTGCGAATAATGGAAGAAAATATTTAAAAAACAAGAAAAAAAAGGTGAAAGAAGAAAAACTAAAAAAAACAATTTGTGCATCAGAAATAAGTAATATATTGTAGTAACTGTGTGTAAAAAAATACTGGCAAGTAGCATTACTTTTTTTAATATTTAGCTATAAACATAAAAAATATTAAAGAAACTAGCCGTGTAATGAAATATCATAAAACTTAACAACCTTCAATCGAATAATACAAATAAACTTCACCATCGCAACGACAAAGTTCATAAAGGAGAAATATTATAAAATATACAATAAGTTAATTTATTTAAGAAGTTTTCCGATGCCAAGTCAAAAGACACCAGTCCAAAGTCCGACTGGAATCTGGATACATCTGCAATTCTAAAGTTCTATTTTAATAAGTGCAGCTGTGGACTTCGTTTAAAGAAATGAACTCTTCTGTAATAGAACAACTTTCACAGATTATATTATTCTAAGGTAACGCTACCAAAAGATTATGTTTTCAAGTATATTATAGCTAGATTGGACGTTGCCTCCGTTGCATAAAGTTTTTCGTATGGAAAGTGTACATTTTGCCGCGCTATATCTTTTCCGAGACCTTAAAATATCTTCATACAAAATTTTATCTAAATCGGTTCAGTGGTAAGCCAGAAGAAATAACAGACAGATACACTCTCAAATCTTTAATATTGTTTCAACGTGGAACCTACGAAGTCAAGCTAGGCATTTTTGATTTTCATATTTATTATATTTGTTGTTTCTAACAGCTTTGTTAAGTCCCAAGCTAAACCACTGAACGGATGACGACGAAGTAACGAGGTCACATAACGCTCGCAATTTCACATAACATATTAAGGATGTTATGATAAAACTTTTCGCATTACCGAGCCACAGAAACGAAACACTTTTATTAGAACATTTTTATTCGGCCACTTTTACACGAGATTGTACGCACTAAAATGTTTTAATAGCCACTTTTGGAAGTGAAATTAGGTAATTTATAACATTAAGAAATACAAAAAAAAACTTGATCAAAATTGGTTCATCCATTTGGGAGTATGCTATGCAAAGACAGACACGTCATTTTTAGTGAAATAAACTACCATTCCTCTACTGAAAATGTTGTAAATCACAAACTTTTTCATAAAGCTACACCGTAATACGTTTCGTCCTTAGTTTCGTCCCTTCTCGACACTTAACGCGGGGCGCACATTGTTCGAATTCTGATCAGAAACAGTTAAATTCCGCCTGACCGCCACCCCGCACATTATCCGAAATATCCTTCCGGCGAGTTCTAGCTCACTCGGCTCAGTACAAAATGTAAGAGACAGCGCGGACGTTCAACTGTTTCTGATCAGAACTGTCGTACAATGTGCGGCCAGGCTAAGTATCTCCATGCTAAATGTCATCAAAATATGTCTGGCGATTAAAGGCCGTCACAGACTTAGCTATAATATATATTAATATGCTTATAGCTAGGCATATTACTATATATTTTCTATACAATTTTCGCGTGACCACACACTCAGCTATAATATAATATATTTCTGGTCTCAGTGTGTTTAGTACGGTATATTAATATAATATATTATAGCTAAGCTAATTAGCTTGCAGGACATCATCTCCCTGATCAAGCAGACTAGTCCAGCGGAAGTGCCGGTGTTTGTGGCCAAGCAGCTCGACAAACTACCGGCGGTATCGACAGTCCGTCCGTCCAGCCTGCTCCAGAAGTTCAACATCATGAGGGCAGAGCTGGACGAGATGCGAGGTAGATTGGATGCCTCGGAATCCACCATCAGTGAGTTGCGTAGTGAATTATTACAATTAAAATGTAATAATTCACTATGTAGGTCACCCGAGCATCCGATCGACTCGATAAATATGCGTCGCGGAGCTCAGCGCGACTCGCCGTTTTGCACGTCAGCGAAATCGAGTGGGTCAGCAACAGCCGCCGCCGTCAGCTCGCCGTCACCGCGTGACGTCGACACGAAATTGAGGCCATCGACTCAACAGAAAAATTATGCAAGCGTCGCTGCTTGCCCCGCACCGCCCCCGCGGGTAAAGGCGAGGGGTGCAAAGGAGGGCCGCAAGGCTGAACATCTTCGACTCGGCAGGGACGAGAGCAGGAGGTGCGATGAGGAGGGCTTCTTTCTGGTGGAGAGGAGGAAGAAGAGGAAGCCCACCGTCCGCAACCACCGCGGCACCGCACCTTATGTGCCCGAGCTGCGCCTGTGCAGCGAGGTGCCCGCGACACCGCTGTACGTGTCGCGCCTGCACCTGGCCGCGCCTGGTCCATGACGGTCGAAGACATCGTAAACTACATTCGCGAGAAGACCACCTACACCTTGAGGGTGGAGCGTCTGCACTCTCGCCACAAAGTGAATTTTAGTTCCTTTGTGGTGAAAGTGCCGACTCAAGTTTTATCCATCTTCGAGGTGGAGGAGTTCTGGCCCTCCGGTGTAGTTTACCGGAGGTTTCGGGGGAGGCTCCCGAACGAAGCGCGCATCACGTCGCCGAAAGAGACTTTAACGTGATTAAATGTAGTGTGATTGTGTGTGTGAATGTGAGAATAACATTGTATATTAGGATAAAATTGTTCGGCGTGCATCCGTTTTCTGATTGCCATAATACAAGTTTTTACTTAGCATGGGATTAGACGACGTGATGTACGCTACCTTGCTTTTATACTATTGTATATTATTGAATGATTAATAAAGAATTTGAATTTGAATTTGAAAGCTAAGTCTGTGACGGCCTTTAATCGTAAATAGGCTACAGACAAACAGACGAATTTTTATAGTTCGAATATTTAATAATTCGAATATTTAATGTTAACTAGTGACCCGCCCCCGGCGTCGCACAGGTATAAAATATAGCCACTGAAAAAATTATTAAAATTGATAGCCTATGATCCTTTACACTTCTTATCTGTGCCAAATAACATAAAAATTGCTTTAGTAGTTCGCGAGATAATAGATTCCCCCGTTTTTTCCACACTCTCCTATTAGTCTTAGCGTGATAAAATATAACTTATAGCCTTCCTCAATAAATAGGCTATCTAACACTGAAAGAATCATCAAAATCCGTTGCGTAGTTTTAAAAATTAAAGGGAACAAAGGGACATGAGGGAAAAAACGACTTCGTTTTATAATATGTATAGAAATGTGGACATAATTATAACTTTATAAGAATATCATTTGAATGTGTGTAGTGGCAAATCATCTGCTTTTGTTTTATTAAATAAGGGGGCAAACGAGCAAACGGGTCACCTGATGGTAAGCAACTACCGTCGCCCATGGACACTCGCAACATCAGAAGAGCTGCATGTGCGTTGCCGGCCTTTTAAGGCGCTATATTGAAAATAACGTCTTTTTTGAAGTAATACTATAGGACCCTCAGAAATGTAACAAATCTGGTAATGAGATATACATACTTAGCTTCATAGCCTTATCTAGGTTTGAGAAGAACCAGAAACACGATTAATGTATTTTGCCTCGATACATTTCTCGATCGAAATGACCTCTTAAAAATACGAAATTTGAAGATTATTTTTAAACGAGAATAGATGTATTGTAGGAAATTAGTCTAATTGATAGACACCTTTGCAAACCAAAATCGTATAGAAGCATTTTGCTTAAATGCTCCCAGTTATTTTTTTAATACTTAAACAAAATTACGTTTTTTCGCATGTTTTCCGAGCGAGCCGATAGCTTCTGGCCGCAGCGTATTAACGACTTTATAGTCATAAAAATTAAGTATAAAATTGCCCTTGGGGTAAAATTACTTTCAATATAACGCCTTAAGAGGGAATACGCTCTTTTCTTGAAGGTTTGCAGGTCGTATAGGTCCGGAAATACTGCTGGTGACAGTTCGTTCCAGAGTTTTACAGTGCGCGGCAGAAAGTTACGCGAAAAACGCACTGTGGAAGACTGCCACTCATCAAGGTGATGAGGATGGTACGTTTTTCGCGTGGGACGATGGCGAAAAGTTGCAGGTGGTATGATTCCGAACAAATTCCGAACTGCTTAATTGAATTTACCCAACACTGTAATAGAAACCTTAATTCACTGTCGATCATCCTCATCCCACAAATTGATTGTAATATAACCCTGCAAATGACTATCATTCGTCCAAGTTGGCCAAGTTTAATTTATTGGTAACAATGATCCAGCCGCACTTAAAGCGTTATTAACCGCAACTAACCCTTAACGACTTGGTATTAAACAGAAATTCTTGACGCCTATCGAATCTATCATCATTAATAGTAATAATATAATTTAGCCGTGATGGATATGACTTTGAAAAAAATATTAGAAAAAATATAATCATATTATAAATTTAAAAAAATATATTAATAATATTATAGGGTGGTTTTTACTTCGGAAAGTGATCGGTTCGGGGGCGAAAAACCGGGGGTTTTATAAGATTAAATTACCAATACAATTATAAATTTATTTTTTGTATATTCTAGACTACTCTAGAGTCTAGAAATATTATTTTATCATTACATCGATACCGGAAATTTCAACTGTTGTAAAAAGGACATTTTGGTGAAAATGAGTTATGTACCATTATGTAGGTTTATAATGTTATCTATTTTAAAACTCATTTTCGTCAAAATGTTATTTACGACAGTTGTAATTTTTGATATCGCCATGTTTTCGCTAATAACAAAGAAATTCGAAGAATAATATAATAAGTTTACAATTATTGAAAGCGACAAGAGGTATCGTCTTGAAAATTTTCAAGTGCTCCATTTTCTTCAGAAGTCGGCCAAAACGACCCTCGACATCCCTCCACAGTTACAATGATACTTGGAGGTGATTTTAATTATATGAAATGTAAATAGGCTGTTTACATTCTTTGGGATTCAAAGCTCAAACAAAAACTTGAACATTCTGGAAATAAAAGTAATTTTACACCACCTACAATTCTTTTTAATTATATTAATATGTACTTGCATGTTTTATGCAAATACATGTCCAACAACTATAGAGGTAGAGTAAGGTTTCACTTTGAAGACATTTAATAATTTCTTACGGAATAACTTGGTTTTGACTTAAGTTCCATAACTTTTCAGTCTTTATTGATGACTAGTAGGATACGTATGCAAGTGCACTGGAGTTGGTACTACTGATATTATATATTCTGTGAGGAGTAGAGTGAGTTCTAATTAAGAAATATCTATATTTGTATAGAATATAAAGTCTAATGAATTAAGTAAACTCTCAATGCCTATTTAATTAATATCAATATACATATTATTACAGCAAATATTTGACACTACTATAAATCATAGCTTAAACCACATATTTCTTACTTTACTTTAACGACAACTTACAAATACATCAACGTTACATGAAGAATAGAGTATTACATTTTAAAATAAAATATAGCCACTGGTGATTGTAAAATAAAGAGGCAGGAGAGAATGGAGCAAGATGCCGAGGATTTTTATTAAATTTTCCATACGTGAAGTACGTTTGGGAAAAGAGATTTGAATATAAGGAAATTGCTCGACTTGACCTGATTCGATTTGTTTAATATTCAATTTAATATCGTATCGATCTGTACCGAATTGGGACTGTCTGAAGCTGTGTAAGTGCATCAAGGCTATAAGGATTACGTAGAATGGACCTTAATAAAGGTCTGTATTAACTTTGTTTAGTGCGAGTGCAAGTGATTAGTGATTAAGAGAAAGTATAGGACTTGCACTAATCAGTCGCTGTCAACACATTACTTTCTCCTAATAAGTAATAACTAATCACCTGCACTTATCACTGATCAAAGTGAATACAGGCCATAAGGAATTATATAATTAATAATTATATATCAAATAAATTATTATAATTTACTGGATTATAATTATAACATTTTTTATTAACATTAAATAAAGCTGATACTCTACATGATTTTTGTTTTATGCTCATCATTAATTAAATGACGAGCTGCATAAAACAAAAATCATGTAAAGTATCTCGTAATTGGTTGATATGAAAAAGAAATCGTAATAGAATAAATCAAAATATGAGTGAACGAATCAAAGCAGGGTTTAAGCAGGAGCATTTTCTACATCATAGATTAAAATAATATTTAAATCTATAGGTCTAACCACGAGCTGAGTCACAGTTTATTACGATTGTTAAAAAATTTGTACCTATGACTATAGTTTTTACGACTTTTAAAACGTACCATAATATCCTGCTTGTGTAAGAAAATTTTTATAAAAATACCACATGAGAAGAGCCGTTAGCATAATGGCATACATAACCCTAGAACAAGGGATAAATCGCGAGACTTCTCAAGTGATATCTGTTATGAAGGTACCACCTGCGCCCTAAACCAGACAAATGACGTCACATCCGTATGTGTCAGCCCCGGGTTGTTCGATGACACGGGAGTGGGGTTACCCCATTCCTCATGTTTTAAAAAGTTTCAACATCTGATAAAAATCAATAGGGATGAATCGCGAAGTTTGCTGTGTAAAAAAAAAATAAGTGAAAATATTTCAGGGTGTGAATAAGTTCCCTAATCGCTATACATAACTGTTCTCTGTGAATATCTTAAAGATTAGAATTTTAATAGATAAGAACTATATTATAGGTCTCTGTGAAAGTAGCAGTGCTGAAAGAGTAACTTTTTTACTTTGGTACCTATGTAAAAATTTATGACGCATGGGTACCTTACTCCGTGCTAGCCGCCAGGCACGCTAGGTAATTATAGTGACCGCGCGATACGTTATATTATAACAAAGCGTCTTATGCATAGATTTATAGCGCGCGCTATTCGTTGTGGAGAAATAGCGCGCTATTTTTTTCAGCCTAATGGGTAGTGAACTTCACTGACTCTCTGTGTCACACTTCCTCCGAACTTAAATCCTATTGGCGTTGATTCGCTACATAGTGCAGGAGGTGACCGTTGATTTTTAATTGTTTGAAAGAAACGCGCCTTTCAATTTTTTTTTATTTGAATTGTTCTAACTTTAAAAACGCGTTCCTAATTTCAGTGATAATTTTGGATAACGTATGTAAATACTAGATATTATGACTAATAGTTACTAATGGGTAATGTGAGTAACAAATCTGTGCACAATTCTTTGCTTTTTTAACGCAAACCAAACTGTAAGATTTTTGTTTGCATCGAATGGTCGTTGAAACTACACGCTTATTTGTAATATTTTAACTTACATATACTAATATAGGAAAGATTGAAATTGAGTTGAATTGAAGAAGTAACTTTACCGTGACAAAATGTGTCTAGATACTTACTGCAACATTTCTAAATTTTAGAAATTAACCATATCTAGTTCTCGAACCAAAGTCTTCAACGCCGAAGTTCAAATACATCAGTAAAAGATACAGTAAGTAATTCTTCATCTATTTTAAAACGCCTACATCGCCTCCCAGCGTAGAGTGGAAATACAATAAGGCACATGTCACACGGCCCAATCCGAGCGCCGGAACGCCGACAGAATTTCAAACACGCTACAGAATCTATATTCTAAACGGATAATAGATTTATTTTACGAATGATATTGAATTTTAAAATTGCATTGGATGTCAAGGAAACGAAAAAGTTACAGCAACTTGAAAGTTGTATACAATAATCCCTAAAACTTAAATACGTTTACAATCTTATCTAAACATAATTATAAGTAAACACGTTATAATAGACTAATAAGTAATAACTATTGTAAAATGATCATTATTGTATACGTGATAAGTCATGGTCAATGTCAGAACTCAATAAATAAACACATCTACAAAAATGACAAAACAGAAAGGAACAAAATGGCGTCTGCACTCGTAACAAGCACGGCGTACGTTACCTACGAACATAAATACTCAGCCATAGGTGGTCGTATAATCGCACTAGATAGTGTCACAGGCCACAATTTATTAGTCTCCATCGCTAGAGATACTATTACGTAGAATAGATACCAGGTCTTCCATTTAAATAGGATTTCCAACCAACTTCTAGATCACAGAAGAATGTTATCACTAATCAGTTATGTCTTTTTTACACTTTTTTTACTTACTGAGAATTCCTCACACACTTTTATTACTTAAGTACTAAGTAAAGTCATGAAAATATACTCATTTTGTAATAAAGTAAGAACATAATATTATATTTTTCAATTAAGTAAACGAAGCTGCAATTTTAATTACGGTCAATTCAGACCGCCTTCCAGACAGAATTTGTATGGATTTGACAGATTTGCAAGACGTCTCACGTAATTGAAATCTGTCAATTCAGTACTTTAGAAATGCTTCTGTGCATCGCGTTGTGGTCTGATTTAACCCTTAAAGTGGGTTATATGGGAGCAACAGATATTTTAAACTATTTTAGATATTATTTTTCTTTGTCCAATTTAATCTGCAATCAGTATGTAAAACTATAAGCAGGTGAGATGTAGGTATTGGCAGGTAGAGCGCTTCCACCACCGTAGACAGCTTAATTTAGATATAAATATAAAAAAATACAGCAAACTTTAAAAAGTAAAACGATGCGTAAATATCATTACCAGTTAAAGAAGGTTAGGTAATAAAATTAATTTTATGTGATTATCCCCTGTCCTATCGATATCAGATGACGAAAACAATGTTTGCCAACGTTAGTTTTCATTAATGTTAATATTAGTGATTTAACTAACGTTATAGTAGTAATTCGTTTCAATTAAGGCAAAAAATAATTAGATTTTTGTAATTTTGTATATTGTTTATTGACCGTTTGAACAGCGATGTAACTTCCTAGATTTATTAATAAATAATAATCTTAATCTTATTGATAGCTCTTACGTTATTATTATATTTGTTATACACAATGGTTCAATTTATATCATATTAAATATTAATATAGTGCATAGCAAAATATCACGTTGAAAGTCCTTTTTTAACTCATTTTTAATTTTACAATTATTATTAGAATGATTGATATAGACTGGTATTTTAACAAGAGACATTTTTATTATGAGCTTTTCAATAATATGATTTATCTAAAACCATGACAATTTTGTACATTGAAAAAATTATTGATAGTTTTTCGATGGACGGATTTCTGCAAGGATATAAATAAATACCCACCTAAGCCCTCAAACGAATTCACTTAATATTAATCGAGTTCGAAATTTCTAACCATTGTCGATATAAAGACGAGCAACACTCTACTAATCTTAATAAAAATACTTGCAAGTCATTGATCTATGCAAGCCACTAGCACGTTACAACGCACACCATTAGTTTTTGATAGCAACAGTGAGTTGTAGGGGCAGTAGTTGTGTAATTTATGGCGAGTCCAGCCATTGGCATTGTGGTGAAAAAATGCCCTTGTTGTCGTGTCTAAATCACTTTTAGATACCGCCCCATCGTTACAGATGTTTTGTTTGAAGCTTTATTGTGTTTTACTTGTAGATATTTTGTACTTTTAAAATTGGTCGGAACACTTTTTTTTTTATGATACGCGAATAATTATTAAGACAGAGTAAAATTCTATGAGTCCTGATATAGGTTAATTTTTATCCCGGAAAAATGTAAGGTTCCAGCGATAAAAGAATTATATAAGTACAACGAAGAAACGAAAGAAATAATAATCGTAATTTAAACGATAGTTATATTTTTTCCAAGTTAATATATTTTTATTCCAACAAGAAAAAATAACTTAAAAATAATATATTAATCCTCTGCAGTCCTAACAAGAGGTACTTTATTGCATTTGCTGTACTGCCAACTTCCTAAGTTTCTTTACTAAATCTTAGGTATAACTTTGAAATAAATTTAACAAGATTTCTTGCACTACAAGTTCGCTTGTCTACAATCCCTGAGCTCGTGACCAAAAACAGTCGGCAGCGTTCATCGATTCTTGTTTTATGTGACGCGAAACTAGCCAGTAAACTACGACATTACGGGCTAGAACTGCCTGCGTCTATTTCCCTGATCGTGGAATAATACTAAAGTGATGCCCGCATGCGAAACGAATGCTTTTACACGCGATTCTTAGAGTGGGTTGCACCACAGGCGTTGTTATAGCTGCAGACTGCAGTTAAGATTAATTTTAGCAATAACTATAACAATGACCACAGAAATTGAGAAAATATGTCACTTGCACCATCATTTTTATACGCTTTTTATTAGCTTCACCTGTATGTTTGTTTGTAACCGACGTCTTTGGGCGCGATTTTGACCCACTTTAAACGGCAAGATTTCGTTCAAACTTTGTAGATTTATCGAGGACCAATGACAATACACTAATTTGATATAATTATTCCATTTTTCAATTTGTATGTTTGTTTGTAACCGACGCTTTATATAAAAAGCGTGTTTTTAGTTTTTTTAACTATTACTTATTGTTATCAAAGTTAATGAGGTTGATAGTATAACAAAATAATTATCCGTGAAAATTGACGGGAAAAAATACCTGTTACGACAACACATAATAATATGTAAATTTTAACATTAACGATAACCGACCAATATTGGACGGTTACGGTTATCATTAAATATGGTTTTATTTTAACCATTGTTAAAATGGTTAAAATAAAATAGTTTGTTAAAATAGTCCATGACTAAACCAGGGATTTGACAGTTGATTTAACATTTCGTTAAAGTAAGATTGGTGCAACTCACTCCTAGGAAATTGTGTCCGGGAAACTCAATTCTGGCGAAGTGCGCACTCGGTTTCTTTTCTAAAATGCACCAAGTTTCGACACCAAAGTTTAGTGCGATATCGCAGAGTCTAAACAAATATAGAAACGAGTTGAACATTTTATTATACGCTCATTTGAAGAATAGAGTATTTATTGAACTTTGTCAAAGTTTCCTTGCTTAAGGCGACGCCTTGATAATTTGGCTGTAGCGATGTTGATTTTTCTCAGCAATAACTAAAGCTAAGAAATTAAAGTTCATTGTCAGTATTCATCATGTCTTTGTCTTTGCAATTACCCATAGCATAGCACGATTAGTCAACTTTCACAACACATCATAATTAATGAAAAAAAACCTCTGTAAAAAAGGGATTCTAATTTTGCCAACAGAAGAGAGTGATTTAAGCTTTCAAAATTTGTACATAGATTGGTTCAAGCATAGACTTTAATTTGTACATAGCTTATATAAAATATATTTATGGTTTTAAATTACGCGACAAAAACCATTTTGTCGCTTACGCCCTTTCCATTTCTTGCTGTTCCATTTCTTGTTTTCTATGAGAGGCCGGGCCGACCTCTCATAGAAAACAAGCAGTCTAAAACATATCCATTACGGTTTTTTTACTTTAACGCGGCGTCACCTTAAGATGACGCCTTGATAATTTGGCTGTAGCGATGTCCATTTTTCTCAGCAATGACTAAAGCTAAGAAATTAAAGTTCATTGTCAGTATTCATCATGTCTTTGTCTTTGAATTACCCATAGCATAACACGATTGGTCAACTTTTATAACACAGAATAATCAATCAAAAAGACCTCTGTAAAAAAAGGGATTCCTATTTTGCCAACAGAGGAGAGTGATATAAGCTTCCAAAATTTGTACATAAATTGGTTCTAGTATACACTTTAATTTGTCCATAGCTTATATGAAATGTATTTATGGTTTTTAAATTACGCGACAAAAACCATTTTGTCGCTACGCCCTTTCAATTTTTTGCTGTTCCATTGCTTGTTTTCTATGAGAGGCCGGGCCAGCCTCGCATAGAAAACAAGCAATCTCAAACACATCCAACACGGTTTTTCACTTTAACATGGCGTCACCTTAATGCAAGAATATCTTACATCCTCTAGCCTCCATATCACAATGCCGTCATTTATGTGTATGATTAAGTATGAATTATAAATATTTCATATTGAAGTGTTTTTATATTAGTGTTAATAATTTATGAATTATTAACACTAATATAAAAACACTTGCTTTGTAGCATTGACTAAGCCTCAAAACTACAGGACCAATTTTAAACAAATTTTGAAAGGACCAGGCGCATTTCATTTTTTCGTGACAGAATGTACCATTTCGGTCGGATTTTCTTTTATGTATTTACTAAATGAAGGCCAAAACTCCGTTGCGCCAAAATTTGTTTATTTTTTCGGGATGAAAATTATCCTATGTCCTTTCCAGGTACTCAAAGTATATACCATACCAAATTGCAACAAAATCGATTTAGCGGTTTGGGCGAGAAGAGGACACAGATATTGAATGGACATTTTTAGGGTAATTTCTGTACTTTCTAACATTGTAGAGTGTAGAATCTAGTATTTCAACAATACGAGTATATTACTATTCTTAATTATTGTACAGCTGTGGAAAACTTTTGACCATTATTCTTTATTCTCCGTTGATCGACTATTGTTGGAACTTTACTTTCTAGATAATTGTAAGTATAAAAGAAACTACATAATGTTCTTTCTTTGAAAGTTCGAACAACATAAATTATAGTGAGTTGCACCAACCTACTTTAACTATAACTTTAACCATAACAAAATGTGAAATGAACTGTCAAATCCCTATGGCAAATTTTGCTAGGGATTTGACAGTTCATTTCACATTTTGTTATGGTTAAAGTTAAAGTTATAGTTAAAGTAAGCCGGTGTAACCCACTCATAGGGTGAATTGCACCAGAAGCGTAGTTAAAGTTAAGGTTAAGGTTATCGTCAAGTATGGCGACTTTTGCTAGGGATTTGACAGTTCATTTCACATTTTGTTATGGTTAAAGTTAAAGTAAGTCGATGCAACCCACTCTTAGGGTGAATTGCACCAGAAGCGTAGTTAAAGTTATGGTTAAAGTTAAAGTTATAGTTAAAGTAGGTTGATGCAACTCACTCTTAGAGTGGTTTGCACCAGCTTACTTTAACTATAAATTTAACTTTAACCATAACAAAAAGTCAAATGAACTGTCAAATCCCTAGTAAAAGTCCATTATGGACGCCATAATTATATTTTGACAATAACCTTAACTTTAACTTTAACTACGCTTCTGGTGCAATTCACCCAAAAATTATAATACTGTTTCCACTGACTGTTTCATTTAATTCTGAGTAACGAGCTGTTGTAACTACTCGTATAAGAAACCTTGGTACGAACAAAATGTAACAAAAGCGACAGTAATTGTAGTAAAAATAATTACGTGTGGCACTCGGGCACTGCCGCGGTAAAGCTATTACATAGCATTGTTTATCAACTTATGCGATTCGCATACGTCTAGTCGCACGCACACAAACACCGTGCCGGTCAGAGTGGAGAATGTTAGGTTTTTTTCGTTACAGAATTTTTTGATTCTGTCACCGAGCTCAAAGCCCGTGATAAAAGCTATGCAATAGCTTAAAAAATAATACTTTTTATACGAAACAAATTTTAATAAAATAAAAATAAGTTATAGTTATAAGTTGGCGGTGAAAAATGACGTCTTTTCACACAAAAGGCTAGAAATGGCGAAAAACACATGATTATAGTCTAGAGTGTAGACTGTAGACTAACGTTGATTAAAATGTATCACATGGTTTTGCTTTGTGTGGTTTCTATTTTGCGATATACCCACAAATATTGTGACCCAAATTTATGTGACAAAAAGTAATAATGTACAATCTTACTGGCGTTTGATATATTCAAAGTCCTATCAAAAATTATTTTAACGTAATATAATAATATTTGGGTACCTAGTTTAGATGTTATCCACAATGTCGTTACGTGAACATTCGTAAATCAAGCGGAACCCTACTTGTTGCCATTAAAAATATACATTCCGGGGACTCTAATTATTTCTATAACTTTCATCGCAATAATTGATGCCGTGTTCTAATTAGCGTGAAGAAGTAAGAAATAAACAGATACTATTCATATAATATATAATATTATCGGATCGTCGAGTGGTATATTAAAACTGATTCAATGGCCATGGAATAATATTGCATTCATCCTCCATGATTGTGGGCGTATGTTCGTTACGTGCTGGAATAAAACTGTGATTAACCAGATATCGTCAGATTTGGAGCCGATGGGTTTGGGAGCATACACCGTTCCTTCCGACATTCATAATCCTCTAGGCCAAAGAGAATATAATCACTACGTGCTCTAGGCATTTTTCAGATGACGGTTGTCACCTATCAAAAATGTCCAACTCCATCATCAGTAGACCACGTCACTCAAAACCCCATCCGGTGCTGGCCGCTCCGACAGATAACTTAAATTATGAAACTTATCTCAAATTAAGTTGCCAATAGACAAGTAAATCGCGCACGCCGTTATGTATAATATAAAGGCGTTGTTTCCGTTATATATATAAGTCGTCTCCCAGACAGACGCGGGCAGCGGTGGCGGTGGCGATAGCGGTCAGTTGGATGACTTGAAAGTTCTAGGAACGACACAGACACACGCGGTGGCGGTGGCAGTAGAAACAACTGACCGCCACCGCTGCCCGCGTCTGTCTGGGAGACGCCTAAAGGTTGTTGATGAAGATGATTACGATCGATGAAGTGCATCTAAACTTGGCATTGGATTGGATTTCAACTCTTTTTTTAAGCCAAAAATTTGCTGATAGGAACTTGGCCCCATTTTAACAGGTATGTTTTTGGTGAGATTATATCTTACACGACCAGTTTCGATGACATCATCATCAGGTGTGGGATATTATTCAAATTTATAAAATTAGTACGAATGGAAGTTTCTACAAAACCTGCTTAAAATAGAAATGGAATAAATTATTTTTTTTTCTGCCTGTCTTCTTTCAAAATAACAATTGTGGTAGCCCTGATAGTTCAGTGGCAACCCTTAAATAGCCTCATATTACTCCAAACATATCGCGCTTGGTCCCGAGGCAAATTTCTTTGCCCGTACTGCGAGCCAAGTAATTGCTTATGAGTGGAAGCGGATAAACGAAACGAGTTTCATTCTCGGTCTCGTAAAATGGACTCAGGGGCTTGCATTTAATTAATACCAAGTGCTGAGAGTGCTAAGGTTGCCAAAAACACGGGTAAAATGCCAGCGCGTAGAGTCCAGCGAGCAACCGTGGCCTAGTGGGTAGACCTTTGGGTCGCACTCGTAGATTGTGCAGGTTCAATCCCGGGTGGAGGCTCATCCCAATGACACATTTTCAGATCTCAAGTTACTTCCGTATCAAGTGAAGGAAATCCGAAATCCGAAAAAAAAAGAAATCCGCTCATATGGTGAAGGAAAATGTCGTGAGGAAACCCTATATTGAAATGAACAGGTCTCTTTGATCCTGTGGACTAGGCCGACCATACGGACATAATCTTGTCCCAGGCACTATAAGTTATAACAGTATTTGAAGAATGGTTACGTCGCTCTGAAAATATTTTATAAATTATCCACTAGTGACTAGCTCCAGTGCATTGCGTCGCTGTTGCAATAAAATAAGACACGGTGTATTGATGCTACCACGATGTGACAATATGGCTTATCATGCTCATTGATCGTGCCAAAAAGTTACAGCATATTATTGCAGCGCGGTTACAACATCTGTTATAACTTATAGTTAATCAGAGTAATGATTGTACCTTTTTTTTAACATGGGGAAATGCTTTACGCATCCCCGGCAGATTGGGGATATCGGCCGGGGTATGTGGGACTCCTGTGTAGACTACCCACTAAAACCCCATGGTGCTCCACTCATCGCTTAAGGCAGAGTTGCGGGTACGATATTGGCTACCGCAACGTAATGATTGTACCTACTGATATCAATATAAATATGTAATGTTGTTGCAATGTTATTACATTATTATAATTTATGAGTTATGACTATAAAATAAATCAGAGCCATCAGAATTTCTGTAGCTTATCGCCTTCTTTCCTGTCCGTCAACATCGAAAAACAAATGACTACCACCACAGACGGGAAGAATATTTTTTGTCTGTATTTGTCTCATCACTTCCGTAAAAGAACGATTTGAGAGCAATCAAAAAGGTCTCATTAGAAGATACAGCACTTATATTCGACCACAAGTACTCTGCGCGGCAGAGGTCCTTAGCGGCAACCCTATCAGAGTGAGGGATGGCAAAATGAAATCATTCCTTTTGACCACGAACTGACTTTTCATGCCGAAAAACTCCCAATGAGGCCCGTTTGAGATTGAAAAAAGCGGACTAATTCTGACTTTATTAAAGTGGAATTGGAAGTGGAATTTTGCGCTCTTTTCGGCGGCAGTGGGAGCAATATTTTTATGTTATCACCGCAAGATAGCTACTTACTTTAATGGAAAAAGTGCAATCGCTTTTTCGTTGCATTTTACATGGCTAGTTCCCAGCCGTTTATATGTGAGTTTAAAAAGTTCGTGTTCTAACTACGTTTAATTTCAATTTCTTAATAACTTTAACACAATACTAGCAGCTATGTCCTCAAAAATTTACTAATGCGTTATACATGTAGATATATTTCAGGAATAAAATAATTTTTAAACAAACAAAAGGTATATTAAATTTTGAACGTAACATAATAATATTGTACACAAAAATATTATGTGGTACATCTGGTCAATTTACCAGACACTTCTCACTTAAAAATGCACAAATTATTTTTTACATTTTTATTACAACATTTCAATAAAATTGTAGATTACTTCTCAGTTTGAATATACTTTTTCGTTAAAAAAAAATTTTTGTTTAAGTCCGTCCCTTTTAAGTAGTTTCTATCTTGTTTTAAAGTATTTAACTTAATACCTTTTAGATTGGCCAAAGTTTGCAATCACCCTGTACAAATAAAGGAGACTGGACAAAGGTAAGGGTCGGCGGACACCAATAATGAGAGACAGGAATGCGATTACTAAACAACCGTGTCCACCCTTAAATGTATAGAGCTGATATTACGGCCCGACAACATTATTTAATTCCAATGTTTAAATCTAGTGATTTTTTTGCATAATGGCATTCCAGTGCATTTCAGTGCCCGTTTACATTTCTCTAATAGTAATTCAGTGCTGGATTGGATCATTGGATCGGAATATTGTAAGCCCAATGGCTTTCAATATAAAAAATCAGTGTTATAAAAAAAGAGTGATTTTATACCGCTGTTTGAGACTGTAAAAAATAGCTGTTTCTTGCTGAAGTTACAAAAAATCGCATAATATTTAGGACTTTAGTAATATCTCGAAACGGTATGAAAAGAATTAGCGAAATCGGTTCAGCCGTTTTTGAGATTAACCCTGACCAACACATTAAGCAATTTATTTTTACATTACAGATATTATAGATACAGCTATTTCTACGTATCTACATATTACACGCGCTTGTCGACGCTAATAAGACGCTATGTCTTATTGACCCATAGATAATACAATGTTACTGACAAATGACAGTACCATATTATTATTATTATTATAAGCCTAATTTGTCCCACTGCTGGGCAAAGGCCTCCCCCAAAGAAAATAATTTCCTCTGTTTGTATACTTACATAATATTGACACGATTAAATTATAGTAAAATCCTGTTGAGTGTTCCATTTTGCTTACTAAAATAAAACACAAAAATACACACATTGTCACAACTGTTTAGGCACACTGTAAAATTATCAGTTTGAAAAATTTATTTCGTTTTATCAGCTCCGTATAAATGCATTTTTTTCCAAACATCGTCGGCATGCGAATTGCGAATTCATTAAATAATTGTGCCGTTCGTTGCTTTGCTTTATTTTTCTTGTACAAGTCTCACTGTACAGGGTGTCCTGATATATTTAGATATGCAAATGAAAAACTGTTTGAATTCATTCCACCTTTTAGGGTCCCGTACACTGTACAGTAGTAGGTAAAACTATTAGACTCAACGTTCTAAAATTTTAAGACCATCTTAACAGAAAGATACAGTACCATACAATATTATATGTTAAAATATGCTATTTTACGATTATGCTGCCCCTTTTTCCGTTTAACCATCAGGTATGATTGACAGATATGGATATAAAAAAATAAGCCAAGTGCGAGTTGGACTCGCGCACGAAGGGAAATAAATGTGTTTTTGTACGGGGAACCCCCCTTAATTTTAATTTTATTATGAATTATTAAAGTATAAATAAAACTGAGTATTTTGTGAAAATTTCAGGTGGAGTACCGGTTGTCATCATTGATACCGAGCAAAAAGTGTTTAAAAAATCACGTTTGTTGCATGAGAGACCTCCTTAAATATTAAATTTATTTTGTTTTTAGTATTTGTTGTTATAGCGGCAACATAAGTACCTAATTAAGTACATAATCTGTGAAAATTTCAACTCTCTAGCTATTACAGTTCTTGCGTTATAGTCTGGAGAAACACAGACAGACAGACCGACAGGCGGACATACATCGAAGTCTCAGTAATAGAGTCCCATTTTTACCCTTTGGCTACGGAACTCTAAAAAGATCTATTTTGTAGCTGTTAGACAGATGCGGCGTAAGGCGTCGGCGATGTGGGCCATCGCCACAGCCTCGCGCCCCTTGCACCACGAGAATATTTTAAGGATATAATAGTTTTGATACTAAAATTTTTATAAATAACAATTTTAGGAAGAAAAGTTTAAGTATCAAAAAATTCTTTCTCTCAAATCCATCTCCTCCCGTCATCCATCAGAGGGCCTCCCAAAATATATCTATAATTATCCACGTGTTTAAGTTATGCCCCGACAGCTGTAGTGCTAGAATCATTGTACCTGACTGTACTTAGCAACCCAAGAACTTGTAAAGGCCCCTCTTCAAATGGGCCAGCGTAGTGGGCCATCACGATGGGCCAGCGTGGGGAGGGCGTAGTGGCGTAGGATGGCCGATGGCGCCAGCGATGGCCGTGGAATGGCGGCGGTGTCGGTTTTTCGGCCGCACATCAAAGGATGATGGCCCAGCGATGGCGGTACGCCTCTACACGTTGGCGATACGACAGTCGACGCTTGACCGCGGTCGAGTGAGGATGTCGTAATTCGTATTACAATTTACGAATTTCATTTGAAATGACGAGTATGTGGTCTCTTATTGAATAAAGCTATATTAATATGATAAAGCCGAAAGTTTGTATGGATGTATGGATGTTTGTTACTTTTGTTACTCTTTTACTCAAAACTACTGAACGGATTTTAATAAAACTTTACAATAATTATTATAGCTTTTACATTAAATATACATAACTCCTAACTTTTTAAAGATAGGTACATGCTATTATTACATTCATCATTGTCATCATCATCATCATCACTACCATAAACCATTATTTTAATTTTAGTCTCGAAATAATTATTCGTAGAATTCATGAGAAGGTTCATATTAGGAGGGAGGTCATACGAAGTTCACCGGGTCATCCGGTGAAGTCATAAATTATTAAAAATGCACGTTTTGCATTGCCGCAATGGCTAATGCTTACACGTCCATCTTGAACGACGTTTAGATCACAACTGAACACGGCCATCATGTAGAGGCGTTGCGACCATTGCATGGCCATCGCATGCGCCATTCGATGGGCCAGCGCTGGCCACTGTTGTAGAGGGGCCATAAAGCAAACAATTATTTTCCGGCTGATACGGCTGTCCGGCTCACGCTTGGCCGATTCAGACAGATGTTGTTCTCTAATTGAATTATTTTCGTGTTCTGTGATATACAGTTTCTACTTGAACGAGAAAATTATTCTGTAGGCATTCTCTCCTTATCATAATTACAATTTCATTCTAATTACGTAACGTATATTATTATAAGCAATGGCCCTCAGCAGTTTAGGTCCTTAATATTATACAAATTACACTATTTCACCATCTTAAGGACAAAATTTTAATTCTTGTTTTTTTGGTATAAAAGTAATTATGTATGTAATATTTTATGGGCCATAAAAGGCTGAAATAAACGATATTTTATCCTACAAATGTAGTGACAAACTTTTATTTATAGCTTATAATTCAGAATATAGACAATAGCAATAAATTAATATAATAGTACAATCGTACATTGAGCAACAAAGATCGTTTTAGCTCCGTGAAAAAGAGCACAAAACGTAGACCCTAATTTCGTAGCGCTACGCTTCGTAGAAGTACGTAGAGGGTTACGAACGTCGTAGCATACGTTACTACACAGATAAGCTGTTACTACGAAATACAATTAGTACAGGCTATGATCGTACTATCGTAGTAATAATCCTTATCCGTTACTAATATATTTATAAATGCGAAAGTGTGTCTGTTTGTCTATCTGTTACCTCTTAACGCTTAAAATGCTGAATTAAATAAAATTCGGTATAAGTTTACTTTGAGAGACGGATAATTTTTCTTCCGGAAAAATGTACGATTTCCGCGCGATAAACTAATTTTGGAGCAATGTAGTTACGGGCGTCATCTATAATATCATTATTATCTTCCTTAAAAACTTTTCCTCTTATTAACTCTCTTATGATTTATTTACACACTCAAAGTTAATTAATTTCCAATTTCTGGGCAAAAACAGGTGTTTGGCTCCCATGCCTAATAATTGATTTAACCCATATTATCTCTTCGAGAGTCCATTTTTTAAACACATAATATTTTTTTAACGACTCCCAACTTGCCAAGTGGATGATTGTATTTCTTGTTTGTTTGGGATACTTCAGAGAAATGAAAATACAAATTAAGTTTAATACTAAGGCCCACTTGATAGTCTTTAAATTATTACTTACTAGTTGACCCGGCAAACGTTGTTTTGCCATTTAAAGTATTTCTACTTCATCAGTAATTGATACAAAATCTTATCCCCCCCTTTCGTCCCCTAAGACGGGGGGAAAAATTGTGTACACCTGATGTTAAGTTGGAAAATACAGTTAATAATATGACGTAAGTCCATTAAAGGAAAAAGATACAAAATCTGACCCCCTTTTTGGTCCCCTTAGTGGGGGGGGAGTTAATACACCAGATGTTGAGTTGGAAGAAGGCAAATATATCTGCGAAAACCGTGTGCAAATCGGATCAGTAGTTTTCGTGTTAAAGAAAAAAGTTTCATACAAAATCTGACCCCTCTTTTGTCCCCTTAGAGGGGTGGGGGAAAATTTCTTTATACACTAGATGTTAAGTTGAAAGAAGACAAATATATTTGCGAAAACCGCTTTCAAATCGGATCAGTAGTTTTCGTGTGATAGTGGAAGATAGACAGACAGACAGACAAAAAACTAACCACAGTTTTGGCTTCTATAGCGATGTAGTAACACCCCCTGCTTATTATTTTTTGAATATATATCTTTAATGTACAGAATTCACATTTCTACAGTTTTATTATATATTGTATAGATGTATGTAAAAGATGACGTCCGCAACTCCGTTGCGCCAAAATTCGTTTATCGCGGCGGAACCGTACATTTTTCCGAGATAAAAAGTATCCTATGTCCTATCTCGGGTCTCAAAGTCATAAAGTTAATTTACCTAGCGGAATAGAGAAACAAAGGCCTGAGCAAGAGAGATGTCACTATCAGTAACACTGCGTGGTAAAAAGAGACGTGTGATACATGACAGCAGCACTCTTTTTTTGACGTCCATCAGCCCGGATCAGCCCCGTTGACAATTTAATCTCATAGAATTCATGTTCAATCATGCTTGTGTAAGTGTACCTATACGTAGTACGTACACATGTTTTTCACACAGATGAAAACCAATTTCGGTTACGTTTGACAGCTCGAGCTTGTTGCTCTATTCCGCTAGGTATATTAACTTTATGCTCAAAGTATCCCCATACCGTTCATAAAAAATCGGTTCAGCGGTTTGGGCGCAATGTTTGAGTTCCCAGCATTGTTCTCATAGAAAAAGTTGTTCATTTTAACGGGCTCATTTGATGGTTTTAAGGATAACGGTGTTCACCCGAACAACCTGTATGTATGGATAAATTAAACTGCCTTTAACGCTCTCTATGTAACAAGTCCTCGTCTAAACTATTACGTCATAATCGTATCATGAAGCAATAGTATTACGCAATATGTAGTTTAAACAGCAACCCGAGACAACCGCGAATATTAATTACAACCCTTTCGTTTGAGACCACTAAAATTAATTATTGGGAAACCCCAATGCTAAATTTAACCTTTATTTGTACTGATGGAATTTCTATACATGTTTGTACCAAGGTTTGTACATTGAACATACACATACAATTAAATTCTATAATTATCAATAGCTTGTTAATAATTGTAACAGTTGTATATATATTTGAAATGTTGACACGTGCAACAAAAAAGTTTTTACGCGGAACATTTCAAAATTCGAACGTTTACTGGACGAAGATCGAACTGACAGCTGATATTTCAAAATGGCGCCTGAATTTTGCCACCCGATCTGCTCTTTGAAAGTTAAGTCCAGCACTTTCAACACGTCTGTCGCATTGCATATTCAAAGCGAATTTATTCTAAAAATACCATTTCAAAACTTTACTGTCATACTTGTTCAAGAAAAGTATCGTAATATCCATTATGACAAAGGCAAATGGCGTAATTTCTTATTTGTATCTGTGGAAACCAAATGTTTGGCTAGGACACCTTTTACGAACAAAACTGTAGATTACTCGATGAAACTGGGAGGGGGGGGGGTCAATTATAGACACACAGCACACTCATGCAATATCTATCTACGAATGACGTGTCATTATCACTGGTCTACCAATGACGTGGACCCGCGCGTTCATCCTGCACACTTTCGCCGCGTTCCATTTAGCGTTAAAAACGATCAAAACGCTTAAAATGCCTCCTATTATATACTGTGCTTGCGACAGTTCAACTGTCAACGACAATTGACAAAATATGACAAGCCGTTTGACAGATTCAAATTTGGCTTGTTTTTGAGGATAACCTATGGAGTGTAGATGGAGGAGAACTATCTCTGTATGTAAAAAGTGTCCGCTGAAATTATCATTTAGCAGCTTTTATTTCAGCTATTTTATGTTATATTTTTCAAAATATATTGGTATTAACCCAGTAATTCTGTGACTCGGCTATTCGGCTAACTTCAATTTATATTTTCTACATTCATTCCATACCCTTTGCTACAGCTAGCGTCACTCTCGGAGGATTTTTCAACTGTTATTTACTGCGTACAGCTAATAATAATAATAATAATAATAATAAACATTTATTCAACACATACACACTACACCACATTACATTTACATTACATTACACACATTACAAAAAAGATACAAAACAAAAAACCAAAATTATTGCAAAAAAAAAAGGTAATTAATATTACAAAGTAAGTAATGAAGTTTACAATTACAATAACACTGTAGGGGTGTTCTATGTATATTGTATGAATATTGTACATGTATGTAAAAGGCAGTATGGCCAGTGTTCGGGTGAAGGCGCGCGCGACTACAACACCCCTACAACACCCCTACAACACATTTACAATGCAGTGCAGTGCGAATGCCGCCGAAAAGGACCTCACTCAGGTGATGATCGCGGCATAGTTTACCTACACCGCGATCCCTGGTATTTTGTGAGGCCTTGCTAGCTCTGGAACTTTTTCAAATATCCCCCATATAAGATAGTTCTCCTCCATCTACACTCCATAGGATAACCTCAAAAATATCCCCGCGTTTTTATTTTAGCGTTAAAAACGATCAAAACGCTCAAAATGCCTATTTTGAGCATTTTGATCGTTTTTAACGTTAAATGGAACGCGGGGTTTACTTCCCACCAAAGAAACCACTGCGCCTTCGCCTTCTATTTTTAATAAAAAAAAGAACACCCTACCCTTTAATTTATTTCTGAGATATCCTATTCAAAGATATAGTTATTTTAAGTTTTTTAAGTTCTTGTAACTTACCTGGCGACAAAAACATTCCCCACAAATTCAGATTGCACGAATTGAGTAAATCCGTAGCGTTATAGTTTAAAAGCTGGAACAGTTTACGAACAAATAAACAATGAAAGTGTCCGGCGGAAACACATGGTGACCCTATTTGTATCGCAGGAGTTGAAATAGAAAATAGAATTACATTTTAAAACTACGGCGTTACACGCGAAGATTGAAGTCGCTTTTGAATATTTCGGGCGCAGTTCTTGTTACAAAATTTTGAATTTCGAACGATATCTTTTTTTATTCGCAAGTTTTAATTGACTGTGAAATAATAGAGATTACTATTATTCCACAGTTAATTTTATTAAAGAATTTTTATTGATAGATGTTTTTTCATAAATAATTAGTTTGATAAAATAACATTTACTTAAATTAAACAAAACACAAAGTTTTATAGTATTATAACTACCACCAACAGAAGAGCATCAAATTTTTGTTCACGTAACATTTATTTGCATTTTTAAAGCTTTAAAATAACTCTATTCCATTTTACCGCTAGTAGCGTTTTAAACCATTTTTTGGCCATCAAAAGTCACAAACCATTAGAAACACGAAATATCAACAAAATCCACGAACCGTTTGAAACACGAGTCCGTCAATTGCTGGGAGATTGGGTCGCTATGTCCATTCAAAATTATTTAACCTCCCTTTTCAAGGAAAATAGTCCTTATTTATTTCGAACTAAGGTAGTTTCACAGGTAAAATTACTTTGGATCGAGATTTTACACTTTGAATTTTGACTAAATACGATGTTTTGTCACCTACAAACGAAAACTTCAATAGCTTTACACAAAAGAACGCTCAAAGAGGCTTTTAGTCGGTAAAAAAACAAGGATTATCTTGCATTTCAGTCAAAAGTAGTTATCATGACGACAAACATTTGGACTCAATTAATTCAGCATATATTCGTCCACTGCTGGACATAGGCCTCTCTCAATGAACGCCAAGATGACCAATCTCCTGCTACTCGCATCCAACATGGGTCCGCAACTAAACGGAGATCATCGTCCCACCTAGTTGGAGATCGACCTATTAGGGACCATGATAGTTTGATTTTTTCCCGCAAAGATGAGTATAGACTTCCAAGCATGAAAAAGTAACAGACAGAATTTTAATTTTAAGAACATCTTCATGGAACGCATAGACTTTAAAAACTTTTAAAAAATATAGTTGATCCTTTCTACCCTTTGTCAGTTCTACTCTCATAACTTACCAGTAGACTTAGCATGGCCACCATAGAACGTGACTGTTTATTCTCACGGTAAAGTTAAATTAACAAAGGAAATCTGTCAGTTTGTCCGCAAAAACTGTTAGCGTTTCTTTCGTATCTCTACTGTGGCCTGCTGAATACCTTCTTTCATCTTGAATTCTATAGTTCTACTAGATGTAGTAATGGGAATTAATGCTATTTTCTATTAATTTCATTAACGTACTAATTTTAATGTCAGAGCATGCTAAGTATTATTGCTTTGCTATTTGCTAAAAACGCGTCATCGTGAATAATTATTATCGGTTCGCATCGCACCGCTCGCGTCAAGTATTATTTCGCATCGAGTGAAAAATAGCAATTCATAAACAGTTAGCACCACGGTGCGAAACAGCGGGCGGAGCCGCGCGGATGATATTGCTACGCACGATAATATTAGCAATCGTATTTTTAGCAAGCACGATTAATTTGATTATTGCTAATGGCCATATAACAATTAATTATTATTGCTAATGCTATTTTTACCAAAACTACTAGATGGACGTAAAATTATTCCAACTCATTACTTTTTGTATCTCCAATTTACTTGCACAAGCAGCCTTCACAAAGTCAGACATTTATATGGGCCTAGCGTTCTCATAATGGTAATTAGTGTTATAATCTAATATACCATAGAACACAGATATTATCTTCGTTATTGCTGGGTCAGCTACAAATTATAGTACGTGAGCCGGACCGCGATAGTTTCGTATAGGGCTGCCTCTACAGAGATATTTGGTAATATAGAGAGATAATATCCTATAATATAGTAGGATTATTATCCAAAAACAGAGATATTATACACACAGATGTCAAGCAAAACTTCTAGTTTAATCTTACTTATCACACTGGCGATTAGCGAGCGATTTGAAAGCGACGCGATTGCTCAACGCACACGCCGCGATGACGTCGCGATTGCGCAACGCGCACGCCGCGGTTGCGCGACGTGCACGTCGCGACAGCGCAGCGTCGTCGCGGCGTGGCGTGGACGCCATTTTGTACACTCGTCTAGGGATATGACATTACATTAACAAAGCCAACAGTAGTATTTCCTCGTCAGAATCCATTTTGATACTAAGTGTATAAAACGTGGAAGGCAAGCTGCGTGCACGTCGCGCAATCGCGACGTCATCGCGGCGTGTGCGTTGCGCAATCGCGTCGCTTTCAAATCGCTCGCTAATCACCAGTGTGATAAGTCCCTTACGAACCGTTCCCTCGGTGCGCGGCGCCGGGACTAGCTAAGCCTGGCAGGTTATGCCAATAAAGCTGCACAACACCGCTGAAGAAGCTTTAACTTAAAAAATATATTTTTGATCAGGTGGCAACCCTGCCGATCGACCAATAAACTTTGTTTTATTCTGGTTATTTATTTCAGGTTTCGGGAGTGCTTTTTACTATTTATTTTAATGGGGATTTGAAAAAGCTGGTTTAGTCTGAGTATCGAAAAAGAGCACACGTTGATGGAATATTGATATTACAATTAAATCTATACAAAATAAAATCAGCCCAGTGCGAGTCGGACTCGCGCACGAAAGGTTCCGTACTGTTATAGAGCAAACATAGACCAAAAATTGTGTTTTTGTATGGGAGCCCCCCTTAATTTTTTATTTTATTTTAATATATTATTCTTATAAATATTGAAGTAGACATAATATAATTAAGACCTTTGTGAAAATATCAAGTGCCTACATGTTGCCATTATTGATATCGAACAAAAAAGGCCAAAAACATCACGTTAGTTGTATCGGAGCCCCCCTTTAAATATTAATGATACAGCCTGGAGACAGACAGACGGACAGACAGACGGACAGACATCGAAGTCTCATGAATTGAAACAAAGAAAAAAGAAAAAGCGCCCCGTTTGCACCCTTTGGGTATGGAACCCTAAAAAATAAATTTTCAATTTTGTTAGTCTTGCTAGAACTCGAGAAAGAGAAACCGATTTGGCTGATTTTAGTCTTGGAATATTCTTGGAAGTCTAGGGAAGGTTTATATTAGGAGGAAAGTGATACGAAGTTCACCGGATCACCTAGTGTTGGAAAAAGAAAGTAGACTTTTATAATTTAGTATCTTATTGATTCACTTATAATTTATACAAACATTATAAATACAAACAACGGAGGGCCTAGACAAGTGGCATACGCTTCGAAAACGATGACGAGATTCGTTATCGTTTTCGAAGCATATAATATTATGCCACTTGTCTAGGCCCTCAGGAGTACCGGCATAAAAAGAGGTGTCACATTAAGAAGAGAGAAGAGTATAATTCTTCCTCTCCTACGTCGCAACAGTGTACCCCTCAGAGTCGGCCTAGTCCAGAGGAATGAACAGGACAATATATCTGGGACCAATCATGTGCGGGTTTCCTTACGGAAATTGTTTTCCTTCAATTACGGGCGTCCGTATTATGTATATTTTGAGATTTGAAAATGTCTCATTGGTATCCACCTGAGATCGAACCGGCACCCTCTCGAGTGGGAAACCCTCACCCTCAAAGGTGTACCGTGTACCCACTAGGCCGCGGACGCTCTATCCAAGTAAGAACGTGTTACAATACAACACGTGAATTATGATAAAATATTAACGCTTTTACAACGTATGAACTGTAATGGGCAAAGTTGTATGATTCATAACCATACAACAAAAACACGCGCCATTTATAAAACGAGTGGAGGCCTGTCATTTTCAATTACCGCCCATTACGCAAAATGGACAATAATATTAACATATTAAACATACTGTACATAAATAAATCTGTTACACGGAATTGTAAAGTTGAAATTAATATTTCTATTGTGTCCTTTTTAGCTTGACAAGGGCTGGCTATTTTGTCCCGTTGTATGCTCTTTTAATAATAGTGTAAACGTATAAATTTGGTTGACGAAGATTTTTAAAAAATTTACTAAAATGCTAAGCCCAAAGTTTCTGATAGTTTCTGATAGTGTGACACACTTTTTAAATTGGTTACATAATACATTATAATTATTGTTTTCTGACGCTTAAAAACGACGACGCACGAAGTCGTGCGTCGTCGTTATTAAAATATTATTATGAACCAATTAAAATTCCAATATTAAGTATATGGAACTGCAAATCATTTTCCTGTCGAATAATACTTTAGTTTCATCAATGTTACCCCTAAATGCTGTATAACCGACTCACAAAAGCACGCCGCAGTTAAAAATCCGTTTTATAAAAGATACGTGATGCCAAAAATATTTTTACATTTTTACACACAATTTTAAACTCTATTTTACAGTACTTCAACCCGAGGCACGCAAAGAATTATGAATTGTTCTCGCAAACAGGAGCAAAACTATTTTAGGATTTACGAATTCATGGAGGAAAATTAAAACATTGCGATCCCGGAGACAATAAATTATGAAATACTGACCTAAAATAACGACATACCTCTTGGTGTAAGAGATTTTAGTTTAGACCTATTTGTAAAGATAGCACACTGCTTGGGGCATAATATATGGTTGCGGGTATTTTACACATCTCTAACGAAGGATTTTTAGGGTTTGGCAGTGCCCTCCTCTTTCCCCCTCTAAATACGCTCACAGATTGAGCCGCATACGGCATACCGCACGTAATCAGCACGGACCAAAAAACCTTTGTGCCCAGCCGGTAATTACCGGAATATTACCATATCCGAATTTAATTACCGCGCAAATTGCCGCCAATCCGCTCGACGTAATAATTGACAGTCATCGCCGAAAACTTGTACTCGATTTACTTGAGATTTTAAGATAAATGAGAGAAAAAGCAACATATTTTTATAATGTAAAATGTTTTATTATTATTCATTACTATACAGTGTCTCCATGCCAAATTCCAACAAAATGGTTCAGGGTTTTGGCGTCAAGATGTAACAGACAAACAGACACACTTTCGCATTTATAATATTAGTAAGTAGGTATAGTAAGTATTACTATACCTACTTTTTTTTTCTTATTTATTAGGCTTGTGTCGAATCCGACAATGCCAGCCTCATAAAATACATCAAAATTATAAACTTCATTACCTACTAACAATTTGAAAAAGATACTAATTAGCTCTACACTTAATAAAATTTAAATACAAATTCACTAGCCCCCAGCAAACAGGATCTTTCGGCTGAGCGAGAATAGCGCTCACACAACCGAGCTGTGTCAGCGCTACCCCCGCATCAGCCTCAAACCTGCGCCTCTCTGACTCCACCCGGGCACACTCCACCAAAGCATGGTAAAGATCTTCCCGCTTCTTACACAAACTACAATCTGGCGACATGCAAACTTTCATCATATATCCGAATGCATTGAGTGGAACGTGCCCGGAGCGAAGTCTCATGAGCGTCGTTAGCCTAATCCTATCTGCTTTTATAGAAATGAACCACGGGATCTTAGGTGGCTCATTACACAGAGTTCTGTACCAAATGCCCTTCTCCATCGGTCTATCATCAAAATGAGTTTTCCATAGGCTGTGGCAATTATTTTTTAGATCCGGCAATAATTCCGTGAAGAAAGGCGGTTGATGCACTACTATACCCGAGTGTGCCCCCAGCTGCGCCAATTCATCTGCCTGTTCGTTCCCGGTCAAACCTATATTATAATATGCGAAGGCACCCACTGAAATTTGACATTCACATCGATTCTTTGTAATTCCAAAAGCGAGTCGATTATAACGTAAGCTATGGGTAGCCCTCGTATGGACGAGGAACACCGAGCTAGATGTTGCAAATACTATACCTACTTACTAGCTATATTGAGTACTTAGTAAGTATACTGCTAGTTATTAAAAAGATTACAACTTTCACTGAGGCTTTGCTGTCTGTACGTCTGTCATCCTCGATCGCTATCAATAAATTATAAATTGTATCTTGTTTTATAAACAGACTATATTTTACGTCTAGGTAAAGTAAGGTTTAGAAAGGTACAAAATTCAGACATAACATTATTACATTAATCATTAGACTAGGTAAAGTGGAAATCATAGAAACTAGTAAGTAAACAGCATAATTTATCCAATTTTGATGAATAAAACCAATTTTAAATCTGTCTAGACTTCAGACTTAATCGAGTTCTTACAATACGAACTCTGCAGGGATCTCACCGGGGACAGGCAAGCCCAGTTCGCAGAATCTGGGCAAGACTGACTTTAAGCTTTCAGTCTGAAGAAATTACTTAGGTATACTTAATATGGAATTCTCCTGCACAAAAATTTATGTAGACTCAAAAATAAACAAAGTAAGAAAATTATAACCATACAGATTAATATTATTGAAAAATTGTATGGTAATGCCATTTTTCTGCGGTCACGTACCGCTACGAAATGAGGCAATGACTTTGTCCACATTGTGCCTTTTTCTTTCGTCAAGGGCATGCGTTATAGCGCAGTCAACAGCGAACCTGAGGCAAGTCCGTGACGCGCGTTTATATCGTAGCGCTTGTGGATTTTGACGCATTCAATTATTGAATATTATGCCAAACGAAAGTTGAATAAAAAGAAGACGACGAAAATTGAAGATGAAATTGCATAATGTGGACATAGCTTAATGCTTATAATATGTAATATTATGGCCTCGCTTTTAGGGCTAGGCCACATCACTTCGCTGCGGCGTCGTATGGTTGAACAGCAATGTAGATTTTTACGTTGCGACGTTGTGTGTTCAGCGTGGCCCTTACTCTTAGAATATAATATTATACAATATAGATTTTGATATCTAAACTTATTAGCGCCTAAAGACACAATCAAACACATAATTTGAAAATTGGAAAGGAGTTTTGTTCAACATATTGTGACGACGTTCGGTAGATTTCCGCAATTTTCATTTTTCATAAATAATGATCAGTTTTAACGACATTAAACGACCAAAAAGTTATAAGTAGACCGTAGCTTAGTCCGTATGGTCCGTATACTAATTAATCCAACTGTCTATAATGTCACAAAAGCAAAACGTACAGACCAAAAACAACAGTTTTTTCGCAGTTGACTGTACAAAACGCAGATATTTTATAGTACTTAATATATACTTAATATAGTATATATTAAGTACTATAAAATATCTTAATATATATTTAATATAGTACTTAATAGGCATCAGAGTCTACGATCAGTGACTTACGTATTGAATTATCGCAATTAAAAGGTGGTAATTCAATATGTAGGTCACCCTCACCTGATGCCGCATACGTCACCACTCGTCGTGGCGCGCAAACATGCGCGTTTAGCCCGTCAGCATTATCGGACGGGTCAACGAACGCCGCCGCTGCCGCCACCGCCCGCGCCCCCCTCCCTGTTGCGCCGACGCTGAGTCCTCAGGCGACTCAGCAAAATTTTGCGACTGTTGCTGGTCGCCCCGCACCTCCCCCGCGGGCGAAATCTAATGGGGAGAATGAGAGCCGCAAGGCTTCGGAGAGTCGCAAGACTAAGGAGAGCCGAAAGGCTACGAAGAACCGCAAGGTGGAGTCTTCTCGGCCTGGCAAGGACGAGAGCAGGAGGTGCGATGAGGAGGGCTTCATACTGGTAGAGAGGAGGAAGAAGCCCGCCGCCCGCAACCATCGCGGCACCGCACCATATGTACCTGAGCTGCGTCTGCGGAGCGAGGTCCCCGCGACGCCCCTGTACATATCCCGCCTGCACTGGTCTATGGAGGTCGAGGACGTCGTGGACTACATCCAGAAGAAGACGACACTGCGCCTGAGGGTCGAGCGTCTGCAGTCTCGCCACAAGGTTAACTTTAGCTCCTTTGTGGTGAGAGTACCGACGAATCTTCTGTCGACTTTCGAGGCACCGGAGTTCTGGCCGATGGATGTGGTCTACCGGAGGTTCCGGGGGAGACTCCGAAACGAAGCGTCGAGTCACGTCGCCGGCAACAAGTGACAGTGTTAGTTTTTAAGTATATATAAAATAATATGTATGTTAGTTTTATGGTATTTATTAATATAATCAATATGTATGTTAGGTTTAAGGTATTTGTTTTATGGGCCTCTGATGCCCGAAATAAATGATTTGATTTGATTTGATTTGATTTGAATATTATAGAACAATTCGACATTACAGATCGGCGCGCCCATATTTTTGAATGATAGTTTCGGCCAATGCAATGATGAAAATCCAACTGCGCGTGTAAAAAACCGCCCAATTTCCTGCAACCTACCCCTGTAATATGAATATTTATTATTTGTTGAATATTAAAATGCTGCACAATACATCGTGTAAAATTAGCATTTTACACGTGGTTATTACGTATTCTACATACACAGTATGAGGTAGAAACAAAAAGAAACAGAATGTAGGTCCTACGTGATACCTGTATAAGTAAAACCACAGAGTACTATAATCCTAAACATTAATAATTAAACAACCAATGATTACCTAATATTGTTAGATTACAGCAATAATCAACATTTAGAGAAAAAAGGTACTTGTAAATAATAAATAATAATTATTAATACTGGGTGCAATTTTGCATAAATTAACAATGGTGAACCACAAACGCAATCAAATTCATACATGTATGTATGAATTTGATTGCGTTTACAAATTTATAAGTATACCTGGTATGTACTTGGCTTCGGCCCGTACATACTAGCTTACTGGTGAGAAACGAGAAAATCAAAATGCTGTGTATGTCCCATTATGAAATAAAATATTACAAAAAATTAAGTATTCACAATTTTATTACATAATAATTAACAATTACTAAACTAAGCCTTAACTATCATAAACTATTTTGATTTTGCTTGTATGTTTCTAAGTTTTGTTGGATCATATTTAAATGTTTTCTGTACAGGTCCCTTGCCCGCTTTTGTAAATATCATTTCATCTATCCTCTGCCTGTCTGCTAAATCTCTTGACAGTTTCATGTTAGTCCACGACTCTTTTGCTCCTTCTACGAATCCTTTCTTTTTCATTGGTAAATTCTCCGGATTGTGAGATACAAGCTTTGGAATTTTCAATGCATCTCTCACCACAGGTATCTTTAGAAATCCGACTTGGCATAGTGATATAAAGTTTGTGGAGCACCAGTACACGAGGATGGCTCCTGGGAAGTTGATTGTGAATGGCAACATGATAAGAGGAACTGCTCGCAAAAAGTATCTCATCATCTGCATATTTGCTGCGTTCAGACGAGCACCATCAACTCCTAGTTCAATCGTAGCCCACATCGTAATACTAGTTAGGATGGGTAGCAAGAAGTACTGGTCCGGAACTGTCAGGTCGGTGAACCACCATAGTCCTCCGGTTGCCATACTCTCTACTGGACAATTTGCCATGCCTCTTAATCCTATAAAGAAAGAGATGAACAGGGGAGCCTGAGCCAAAGGCACAATCATGGTTTTTAAAGGATTTAACCCCTTTTCCTTCATGAAAAACATCATCTCCTGTGCATAACGGGCTGATTCCAACTGGTTTCCAGTTTGTCTGGCTTCTGTCATTTTCATCTGAAGCATCTGCATTTCAGGTAAATTGTTGTTCATGTTAGCTGCGTTTCTCTGTGATAGAACAACTAAGGGGAACATAAGGACCCTTACGACTACTGTTCCAATAAGAATTGTACCCCACCAAGGTATGTCCATCGTCACGTGCAGGTATTCGAAGCAATTCTGTATAATACCGACAGGACCCCATCCTCCGAGTCCTAAGCTAGCGAAGGTCGGTTCTCCATTAGCTGCTAAAGACTGAACTGTTTCTGACAGGTCTACAAGTGTTTTCGTGTCCGGAAGCGGAGGCGGTTCCGGTATTTTGTCGAGTATCGTCACCTTGCCGATTTCAGCTTCGGTGGACGCAAAGCGAACTGAAGCCGGAGCCGAAAAGAGTAAAATGTTTTGTCTAGTATTCCTAACCTCAACGTTCTTTCCAATCAACATCCTCACAACTCCACTCCGAAGCCCATGTCGTCCATTAATTAGTTTGAACATTTTTCTTTCGGATACCAATTTTATTATTTACTTTTAGGTAAATTTTATTGCAAAATAATTATTAAAAATTCCGAATTCGGTGGCTGACACATTATTTTGACATAATATTTTTGACAGCTTCGAATCTGGATTCTTTTTTTTTTTTTTATAATTCGTCCGTCGGGACAGGCAAAGGGAGCGTTGCCCATACAGCCATTTCTATGCTTTCTCCATTCAATGAATGATAGTGAAGGCCGAAGCCAATTCTTTTATAATAACCATCTGAAATAGAGTTTTCATCAGGCCGAAGCCAATTCTTTGATATCAATAATATGAAATAAGTTTTTTCTTCAGGCCGAAGCCATTTCTCATGTTTTGATAGTAATTTACTGTCCCTTCTTCAATTTGACATAAATTGTCGTCATTGGTCATTGTTTGTATCTGTGTTGTTGGGGAGGCTCACGCCAAAAAGAAGAAGAAGATCTGTGTTGTTTGTCTTCATTGTGTTGACGTGGTCTTGACTCTTGACAGATGCCTAACCTAAAAAGTCTGCTAGTAAACAGTTCAAAGTTATGTACAATAAACAATATTTTATTACTAAAACTAAGAAAAACGAGATGAAAAGCAAATATAAAATAAAAGAGAATTATTTACAACCACAAAGTACTTATATATATTTAGGAAATTTACAACATAACTGTTACAGAGAACTATCTCTGTGTTACTATATACAATCTCAAGATATATAGGTAATGACTGGTGAGTATTTATATTTTATTTATATATCACCAATAGTAGAAAGGACGTACTCATATATTGGCTTATAACAATCGGGTGTTTTCAGAAGCTGCTGAAGGGAGTGCGGGATGGCTTCAGCAGTTTTAAAGATATCCATCAAGTGATTAATAAAAATAAATCTTTGAAGAGTAAAACTGTTACAAGTAAAGAAAATGTGATCCAAGGTTTGTTCAGAATGATTACAGTAATTACAAATGGGTGAAGACAATATATTCAATCTGTGAAGATGAGCATTAAATCGACAGTGACCAAGTCTAAGACGGCAAATAGTAGAATAAAATTTCCTGTCATGAAATGAAACACCTTTAGTAAACCATGGGACTGACAACTCCTGTTTAATATTAGAATACCATTTTCCTTTGGTTTCCATGGTCTGTTTCCAAAAATTTGTAAATTCGATTTTAAAGGTTTCTTTTATTTTGACTAAAACATCAGATTCTGGAAGGCATATGTTTTTAATACAATGCTCCTGAGAACAAGTGGTTATAGCTCTTGCTAGAAAATCAGCCTGTTCATTTCCCTTAACACCAATATGTGACGGTGACCAGACTAAAACTATAATTTTTTTGTTTAATGTTGTTAATTTTGTATATTTTTCTCTAATATCATAGATAATATAGTTAGTTGTAGCACAAAATTTGGGGTTATTTAAGTTTTGAAGAACGCTAAGACTATCAGACACTATAATCCATTTATCATAAACTTGAGTTTCGATATACTCTAATGCAGACAGAACTGCTAAACACTCAGCAGTAAAAATACTTGTTAAATTTGGAATCCTAATACCATATCCTTTCTTATCCTGTTTAATATATATGGCTGTTGATACCGCCTCAGAAGTCTTTGAACCATCAGTATAGACTTGTTGATAACCAACTAGGTTACTTAGTAAAAGGTAGACATCTTCTTTGCACTTCAGAGAATTATCAATTACAATTTTTAGTGGAAAATATTTAGAGCTAAATGTGCTCATATAGCAAGGCCATAAGTCACTTTCATGTAAGTTATAGTCTTGCTTTATTTTTATAATTTCAGGTAGATAATGTGATAAAATAGAGGAAGAAGAACCACTCTGCAATTTTACAAGAAGAGGATGATTTTTTATGGATGAAATTCTCAACAAAAACCTGTATGTTAAATATTTAAAGCGAATTTTCAAAGGAGGGATGTTACATTCAACCTGCATTGATATTATGGGTGTGGAACACATCGCACCAAGCACAATCCGTAAGCACCTATTTTGAACTTTATCTAGTCTATCAACAAAATGTGGAATAGAAGCAAAGCATACATAACCATATTCAAAATGGCTTCTTACAATAGCCTTGTAAAGAATTAATAAAATTTTTGGATCAGCTCCCCAATATGTGCCTGCTAAAGACTTTAATATATTGCAAGCCTTTAAAGCCCTGTTTGCTAAGTAATCAATATATTTATTAAATTTGAAGGAGTTCTGAAAAATCACACCTAAGAATCTAACAGTATTGTCAACTGCTAACTTACTATCTCCATATTGTAGGACAATGTTTGTTGTTTTGCTAGGTTTTTTTGAAAAAACTAAAACTTTGCTTTTTTCAGAGCTGATGTCCAAGCCCAGATCATCATAATAGGCCTTAAGGCCGAGGAGAGCAACTCTGAGATTTTCAATAGCTGCAGACAACTTGTCTGCAGTACAATATATAGTTAAGTCATCTACAAACTGTAGGTTAGTAATGTTTTGACCTAAGACAATATTTAACTTATATATATACAAAATAAATAGTAAAGGACTGAGAATTCCACCTTGACTTATTCCTTTGTAAGAGTACCTTGGACCAATCAGTTTATTTTCAAATTTCACAAATAATTTACGACCACTAAGAAAATGATACACCCAATTTACCAATTTTTCAGGTAATTGTAAAGAAGTTAAAATATTTGAAAGTTTTTCCAAATTTACATTATTATATGCGCCAACGACATCAAAGAAAATACCAACCAATATTGAATTACAAGACAGAGCATTGTGAATGTCCAAACAAAAATGAGTCAAGCTCTCTCTAGCAGAACGGCCACGCCGAAAACCGAACTGATTACTAGGTAAAATATGATTTCTTTCTATAAAAAATTCCAATCGCTGTTTAATAAGCTGTTCAAATATTTTGCCAACACAAGAACTTAAAGTTATAGGTCTATATGAATCTGCAACATTTATATCCTTTCCGGGTTTTAATATTGGAACGAGACAATCTGTTTTCCACTGTTCAGGAATCATGGAATGGCACCACAATGAATTTAATAGATTAAGAAACAACTTCATATTATTGGTGTCTAACAATTTAAACATTTTGTAAGATAAACAATCTAGACCACAAGCAGAATCTTTACGAGATTTTATGGCTGCTTTCAGCTCTTCAAGTGTAAAACTCTCTACTAAAAAAGAATTTGAAAATGTTGTCACATTGGAATTACTGTTCTTATAATTATTTGGTACTGTATCTGGAGTATATTTATTTAAAAACTGTAATATCCATTCACTATCAATGAAACTACTTCTAGGTGTATAACTTCGATTGAATTTTTTAATTTTCATCCAAATTTGGCTCATAGGAGTTAATCTACTAACAGATTTACAAAAGTTTTCCCAAGAAAGTCTTCGCTCTTGTTTCAATATGCGTTTTTTATGTGCCTGAAGACGCTTAAATTCAACAAAAGTTTCAATACAAGAATTCACTTTAAACCGCGCATAGGCTTGACGACAATCATGTACAGCCTTGGAACATTTTTCATTCCACCATACTAATGGAATTTTAACTTTTTTTTTACTGTTACTACAGGCAGAACTTTGAGAAACAGAATTAGCAGTTGGGGTGCAGAACTTAGGCTTATTCAAACCGTTGACAAATGTGCCACATTTATCAACAGTTTGAATTATAAGCGCACAGAATCTATTATAACTGTCGATTAAATCGCATGTTTCAATTTGAAAATTTTTTAGTTTCTGATTAACAGTTTTTTCATACAAATCCCAATTTACTGTTTTCAGATTCGTGTGAAGAGGAAAACTTTCAAATGTCTGTGACAAGTTACTATGGGAAGAGAATGATGGAGAAAGATTCAATGTTGTCAGAGTTGGTAAATGATAACTACCTAATGAGTCCGAAGAAACTTGCCATTCACAAAATAACGCTAACGACGCCGAAACAAAAGTCAGATCTAGTGCATTTGGCTTCCATCTATGCGACCCTACAGTGGTTGGACGTCCATCATTCAAGAGAACCAAATCATTCTCATCAGCGACATCAACAATATCTCTCCCTCGCGCGTCAACTTTGCCGCAACCCCATAAAGTATGATGTGCGTTAAAGTCTCCAGCAAAAATTATCGGTTTCGGAATAGTCTGTATTAAATCATTAAATTTTTTCTTATTAAATTCAGGAGTACAGCTTCCTGGACGGCAATTCTCAGGATGTGAGCTTTTTCGCTAGTAAAATTATTTCACGAACTATTCATCTCGACTGGCAAGTTCGTATGATCCATAAAACTCGTATTCGGCTGTAAAAACTTACAATCGAAATTTGTTTCTGAAAAATTTGAATCTGAACAACAATATTTTGTAAAGAATCATCATAAAATGTATTAATTTTGTTATAGACTATAGTGTTATGAATTAATATGGCTACTCCATTGTGATTATTACCACAGTCATTTCTCACAATAGAGTATCCTTTCATGTTAAATGTGATATGTGGTTTGAGCCACGTTTCACTAATTATACAAATGTGGATGGAATTATCTAATAGAAATTTTTGTAGTTCATATTTATTACTTGGCAAGCTTTGACTGTTCCATTGCATAATATTTACTTGGGCAGAGAATGTGAAAGATTATTATTTTTTTCTTTTATAGTTTCTTTTATTGTTTCTGAAAGAAGCTGTGAGTTTATGCTTGCATTTTGAGTCTTGTTCAGAGTAATAGCTTTAATTAAACATTCTGTGAGTAACGTAAGTGCATTTTTATTTGAGAGAAGTACATTTAATAAGTCTTTACTATTTGTGTTTTCATTTAATGAAGGGAAATTTTGTAATTTATTATTAAAAAGGTCTGCATATGATGTAGTTGAATACTTTTTTTTATTTTCTTCTATTTTCATTTTTTTAACTCTACATTCTCCAGATATAGATAAATGGCTACCTTTGCAATGTACGCAAACAGCTTTATCCGGGCTTTGGGTACAGTTTTTATAATTGTGAGCCTCGGCACAGATCGAGCAACGCTCTGCATTCTTACAAAACTTTGCTAAATGTCCGTATCTTAAACATTTGTAACACTGTTTCACTGGTGGAATATATGTCGTAACAGGAAATCGCCACATATTTATTAAAACATATTCAGGCAATGATGTAGAACACGAAAATGTAATTGCCACTGATTGTGTTGGTTGCAGCACAAAGCTGTTGTTAACCTTAGCTTTTCTCATTATTCTACGTACACATATTACCCTTTTTGTACTACTCGAAATTGCTTTATAAATTTTTTGATTGGACATTTCGGTCGGTACGGAGTTGATGACACCAGTCAACTCCGTGCTACCAGCTGGAATGCTTGCTTTTAAATTTTGGTCTCGTAAAAAAGTTGTATTTTCAAGAAATGCGTTAGCTAAGTTCGGCCGATTAAAATAGACTCCAACTTTGAATTTATTAATTTTTCTCAAGAAGGATATTCCCTTAATCGAGTGTTGGAAAATACGACTTAAACCCATGAGGTCGCGAGTACCAATAGGAGTTTCATCTGTGCTTTCCACAAAAACTACAAATTCAAATCCAGCTGCGCTGTCCTCTGGATAGCGACGGCTGTAATCATTGACTCTATAAGGAGCATATTTGTTGGATTCCTCTGTGGGCTCAGACTGTTCAGAGCTACTCGACTCAGCCTGATCATCCACCGGACTAGACGATATTAGTCTCTTCTTCTTCCGTTTGGACGGCCGCTGAGACATCGCGGCGCGCCTGGTCCCGTGAAGGGACTTTTATATAATTAAAAAACTTACCAACAGAACGAAGAAATAATTATATACAATTAAAAATATATACAATACGACCAATATTCTACAAGTATACAACTTTTTACAATAAAAATCAAATTAAATTTTCAGTGCTGAAAAAATTTTCAACTTTTCCCGCCACTCCCGAAAATCGAATCCGAATCTGGATTCTGTGATTCTGGCCACTGATCTCTATACCTACAAGTACGCTGGATTGCTGATAGCGTGCTGATCACGGAATATATAACACTAAAGGAAAGGGCATGTAGGCGTGGCCCGCGTGCCATAGTTTCGTCCAGCTGGACGAAACTTAACTCACTCGCTTCGCGGTCGTTGACGTCTCGTGACGTGCGCTGCCGGTGATTCTTGTACGCGTGTTTTGTTAAAAAAACCCTAAATAATGACTCGCTGTTCCATCCTTGAGTGCAAAAACAATAGTGGCACTAGTAAATTACTTCGATCAGGTGTTTCTTTACATCGGTAAGTCATTATTTACTTTTTATTAATTAAAAAATCTTTTAGAATTATCTCCATCCATTTAAACCATTAGTGTTAAAATAATAATATTACGTTTGCGCATTGTAATAAAGTCCAAAATTGTCTGACGCCTAGTCCGTTAGAATTAGAAGTGACGTCACGATCGGAACATTAGGGTTGTGACACTGTGATGTTATCGATATATCGATTTAATAATTGTACACTTATTATAATGTGGACACTTTTAATCGCAAGTTAATGAATTATTTACTCATTTAATTTATACAACCTATTATTTTCATTTTAGTTTTCCTAAAAATCCTTATGTAAAAGAGAAGTGAATTACTGCGACTGGAAGGGTCAACTGGATGCCCACGAAATCGAACTGCATTTGTTCGGATCATTTTGCAGAAAATGATATCCTCATAACAAATAAAATTAAATTAAGAAATTTAAAAAAACCCCCGCCAAAAAACTTTAAAAAGTAATGAAATAACATTTCCTGACTTTAAGTTTAAATCATTCCTAAGAGTAAAGTAATATTTTAGTCCATAATTGTTGTCAAGGTGTGTCGGGGGACCGCTAAGTAAACTACCACAACAGCGACTTTTGCATTTTGTATCGCCATAATAGTCGCTGATTCTCTCGATTCGGGTCGCTGTGAACAGACCCTTAATTTATATTGTTATGTGAAATCAAACATCTACATTAGCGGTCCCCCGACACACCTTGACAACAATTATGGACTAAAATATTACTTTACTCTTAGGAATGATTTAAACTTAAAGTCAGGAAATGTTATTTCATTACTTTTTAAAGTTTTTTGGCGGGGGTTTTTTTAAATTTCTTAATTTAATTTTATTTTATGCTTTTTAAACTTGTGCAGAATAATTCCTATCAACTGGATCATATCCCAATGAATACCATCTATAAAATATGTCCTCTTGGATGAGGCCATCAATATGAGCCCAAACATGAAACCTCCACTCACTAACACACACTCACACACACACTCCTAAAGAATCCAGGTGATGCTGCAGCAGCAGCATGCAAATATTTACTGTTTATCTACGTCTTACTGGTTGTCGCTATTAAAATGAGCCCAAACACGAAACCTCTGCTCTAAGTTGGTGAGGAGTTGGGTATCCTATTGATTACCAGGTGATGCTGCACCACCAGGTCAACTTTCCAATAATGTGTATATATTCATAAGTGTCTCGAACCAGGATGCAAAATATAAAACCCATCAAACGACTGCAAGTTGCTAATCGTCCTATCACGAACCAGATATACCGTGATATTTCAGCAATGAGCAGGCTGATGATGATGAACTATAGCTAAGAACACTCACCGTAATGTCAGCTTTCAAACAAAAAAAACTAGATCAAAATCGGTCCACCCGTTTGGATGCTACGATGCCACAGACAGACAGACAGACAGACAGACAGACAGACACGTCAAACTTATAACACCCCTCTTTTTGGTCGGGGGTTAAAAAAGGATACAGATATATAGCTCGCAATGCAGTTCCTACGAAAAAAATTATGTTTTATCAAGTAAGTATTCACACACTACACAATTTCTGGTTGTTGATTAACTGAATATTTTTCACTAGCTGTGCCCCGCGGTGTTACCCGTGGAATATTAAAAAATATAATATTATAATATATTTTACATCTTAAAAGATAAAGGGGTTTGAACATTTTTGTATGGAGCCTGGCATATCTAGCCGCCGGCCATTTTGATTTTTTCCGAGCACTATAAAAGTGGTATATTTGGATAGAAGACACTTATACAAACAAAAAATTGCTCGGAAAAAATCAAGATGGCTGGCGGCTAGATATGCCACAAAGGTTCGAACCCCTTTTCCACTTTTTGGTAAAAAGTGACCCCTGTGGACTATAGAGCATGACTGGTGAGTTCAATACCGATAATTAAGTAGAGTATTCAGTACTCGATTCTCATTAATATTATGTAATAAAATTAGGTACTTAATTTTTGACCAAATTTCCCTTTAAACAAATGAATCATGGACACTTAGTAAATTACTATGCGGCCGACACATTTATCGACAAACTTGCTGTCAAATTTTTTCTATCTCTTTCTATTGTGAAATGGCAGCCATTTAAATTATCCGCCATTTTTAGCGACGGCCATTTTGGATTTTGATTTTATTTTGTATAGTCACTGTATTACATTTTCCAAGTCTTTTAATTTGATATTAATATCGAAAAAAATATACTTCGGCCAAGTACGACTCGGAATCGCGCACGAAGGGTTCCGTACTGTTATAGAGCAAACATAGACTAAAAATTGTGTTTTTGTATGGGAGACCCCCTTAATTTTTTATTTTGTTTTAATACTATTCATCTACACTACTATTATAAAGAGGAAAGATTTGATTTTTTGTTTGTTTGTTTGTTTGTTTGTTTGTTTGTTTGAGTCGAATAGGCTCCGAAACTACTGGACCGATTTGAAAAATTCTTTTGTTATTGGAATCTTACATTATTTCTGCTGAACATAGGCTACATTTTATTTTGGAAAAAAGTAGGGTTCCGTAAGATATTTGAGTTTTTCGGACGCAAGGTGTAAAAAATCAACTAGAAAAGTTACTTATTTTGCGTACGCTGCCTAAACTATAAAAGATAGAACCATAAAATGTTCTAAGTAATTGTAGATCTTATAAATATCTACAAAAAAGTCCGCGACACACTATACCTATCTATGTCGAGTGAGGCACAATAACCATTTATTTATTTAAAAATCCTGATTTTTTTTTTGACTAAATTTAAACGGATATATTTTACTCACGCTATTAATCCTTATCAAAATAAATTATTTTATCACTAAGTACAGTTTATGTAGATAATATTTGGTCTTCGAATGATTAAAATTGGACGTTTGGTTTTGAAATTATGGCGAAATTAAAATATTACGATAGTGGATTACCAAAGCGCGTGCGGGAGGAAGACAATATTCTGTTGTAGAAATGAAAATTCTGTACATAAAAGATATGAAATGACACCCGAAATTACACCTTTGTTACTACATCGCTATAGAAGCCAAAAATGTGGTTAGTTTTTTGTCTGTCTGTCTGTCTGTCACTCTTTCTGTCTGTCTGTATGTTTGTTCCAGCTTCACACGAAAAATACTGATCCGATTTGAATGTGGTTTTCGCAGATATATTTATCTTCTTCCAACTTAACATCTGGTGTATAAAAATTTTACCCCCACCCCTCTAAGGGGACAAAAGAGGGGGTCAGATTTTGTATCAAACTTTTTTCTTTAACACGAAAACTACTGATTCGATTTGCATACGGTTTTCACAGATTTGCATACGGTTTTCACAGATTTGCATACGGTTTTCACAGATATATTATATTTGTCTTCTTCCAACTCAACATCTGGTGTATAAAAATCCTCCCCCCCCTCCCCTCTCAACCCTCTCTGGGGACCAAAGAGGGGTCAGATTTTGTATACAACTTTTTTCTTTAGTGGACTTACTTCAAATATGAAGTAACCTTATAAAGTACCTAATAAGGTATTAACTGTGTTTTTCAACTTAACATCTGGTGTATGACCTTCCCCCCCCCACACCCTCTTAGGGGACAAAAGAGGGGGTAAAACATGTATCAACTGATGATGTAGAAAATATACTTTAAATGGCAAAACAACGTTTGCCGGGACAGCTAGTAAAATATAATATTAAAGTAGACATAATATAATTAAGGCCTTTGTGAAAATATCAAGTACCTACCTATTGCCATTATTGTATCGAGCAAAAAAGGCAAAAAAAAACACGTTTGTTGTATGGGAGCCCCCTTTAAGTATTAATTTTATTTCGTTTTTAGTATTTGTTGTTATAGCGGCAACAGATACACACCATCTGTGAAAATTTCAGAACTCTAGCTATAGCGGTTCTTGAGATACAACCTGGAGACAGACAGACGGATAGATAGACATCGAAGTCTCACGAATAGGGTCCGTTTTCACCTTTTGGGTACGGAACCCTAAAAAAAGTCTCGCTTTAGTGGTTCTTGAGTTACAGCCTGGAGACAGACGGACAGACATCGAAGTCTCAGTAATAGGGTCCCGTAAAACGGGACTCTAAAAATGAACACAAATAAACTAAAAAGTATCAAAATATAAACAGTTAAACTCGAATAATTTTACGGACGGACCGTAAGTTATCGAATTCATTAATTTTCTATATAAGCACCATAACCATAAAAACAACAGCATCATTATTATTTTATCGATTGAATTTAGAATCAATCGATATTATCCCATCCCTTTTTGAGTAGCGGCTAGCGACGTCACAAATCAAGGTCATGTTAAAACATTCTAGAAAAAAGGAAATGCGCGAGTACGAATTTAAACCTTATGACCCTTCATGTAAGGTGTAAAATTGCGTACAACTTTAAGTCTTTTATCATATTTGGCCATTAAGCGCCATCTAGCGTTGAATAGCTGAACTCGGTAGTCAGAGCCGGTATTGCTAAATTTTAAGCTAAATTCTTCTTTATTTCAAAAGGGTTATGGTGGTTTTTACGACATTGTATTTTTTTTTTAAAATTCTATTTGTGATTGGTTATTTCTTTGTGTGCGTAAAATGTTACTGTGTGAGTTTGGCGACACCGGTTTCTAAGAAACTTATTTGCTATGCCCTTTCCTTTAGTGTTATATATTCCGTGGTGCTGATAGCCTTTGAATTTTGAAATGACAGCTATTTTTTGTGCTTATTTGAAGCGAAATCAGCGCCCCTATTATTCGGGTAGAGAACTAAATCTGACGCAAAAATGACGTTTGAAAGCCGCCATATTGGCGCTGATAGTAGTAGTGAGAGTATTTGGAACTAATACTAGTGATGACAACTGTTGTTATTGGTTGTGGTTACGTCAAATTTAGTTCTCTACCCGAATAATGGGGGCGCTGATTCCGCTTCAAATAGGCACAAAAAGCAGGTCTGTATCAGCAATCCAGCGTACTTGTATAATAGAGATCAGTGGATTCTGGCACTTGTTTTTTTATTTAAACACCGAATACACGGTCGTCAACGGCGGTCGCCACTCGCCAACAGCAAAAAATTGTATGCGCATCACCAGCCACACGGTTGTCAACGTGTTGTCAACCAGTTTTTCATAAAGTATGAAATACACGGTCGCCAACGGCGGTCGTCAACAGCAAAAAATAGTAATGCGCGTTGCCAACGTGTTGTCAACCAGTTTTTCATTATAGACTTTGTGTGGTCGTCAACCGCCGTTGGGGACCGTGTATTTCATACTATATAGATTTTGCGTGGTCGTCAACCACCGTTGGCGACCGTATATTTCTTGCTTTAGATTTTTCCAAATAATATACATTTACCCTCTTACTAATAAAGAGTTATACAGCGTGTATAGAGGGTGCATAAGATTTTTTCTACTAATAATCATTTTTGACTTAAGGCCTGTATAACGATGCTGTCATTTCCATACAAATTTCTATGTATAGACCATAAACCTATAATGCATAGACGAACAAAGAGTGCGAGAGAGAAGAAAATCCTTTATGGAATTATAACAAGATGAAAAGAGAGAGGCAGTTTAATGTGAACTGTAACCACTTTTATTTGACAGGTCGTCACAAGTCGACACGCGTTTTTGTGCCCTTTCAGTATTTGAAATTTATTGTTTAAATCGTTTGTTATTTTTAACAAATACTATTATATATAGCAATGATAACTTGTTCTGTGAGTGATTGCAGTGTAAATCATAGGAATAATCCTGAAAAATATACATTTCACAGGTAATTAATCTTCATGTCCTAGTTGCTACGATGTGTTTATTTTTGCTATATTCTGTCTTTAGTTCTGTATTTCAAATAAAATAATATCAATCCTCCCTTTTACTTTCATATTTTGCGTAACTAAAGGTACTATTGTTCTTAAATTACACAATTTTTGAAGAAAAATTTTTCATAAAAATTTTTTACATATACGCTAGTGCTTGAATCAAATTTATCGATATACTTATCGGTATTTAACAATAGCATAAAACCAATCTAAAAATGTAATAAGTGTGTAAGAGTATTATGATATGTATTTAATTTAAGAATAAATAAAATACTAAGTGTGTTGTTTACTTTCAACATTATATTTGCATTTCTAATAATGTAAGGGCTGATTTTTCAGATAGCTTTTACCTGAGTAATAAATAAGTAACTTTATAATGTGTATAATATTATTTACCCTTATAAGAACCTCATGTCATAACATATCCGACGATTGAAAAATCACCCCAAACGACAATGTGTGTCTTAGATACTTTTCAATCGTCACCTTTTTTTCTGCCAAATAAAATATATGGTACCTAATTTGAAATAGAAAATCTGCCAAAGTTGTATATTATTTATTTCTCATAGAAACTCAGGTAAACTAACTCGAACGCACAGTGTATTTTTTGTCCAAAAAATTGGCCATGCCATTTTTATTACTTAATTTTATAGGATTTGTGATTATAAATGCAGGACGAGAGTACCTGACTGCCCAATTCCTATAGAAGAATGCAAATTAGTACTTGAAAAAAAATTCTATGATTTCCAGAAAAAAACATAGAAACAGTTATAGCTCAAAAGTTTGATATTCTTTTAAGAATTTATTAATTGGTCTAAATAGTGTCTTAAAAGCCCTATGATAGCGAAAAACATCCAGGCTTTATTTGTTCAAGATAACGTATTTATGACTGACTTTATAAATTTATGTTTTAATTTTTTTAACGTCATGTCTTTTCATATTTGGATTTGAAACTAAGACTGAAATATTCTTTTTATTGATACTTATAACCCAAAAAAAATGGGATCCAAATGAGGCGGGGCATCGGAGTTATTCAATTTTATATAATTTTGGATAGGGTTGTCACCGCATAGTTCACATAGTTTAATAATATTTGAAGTAGGTTTTTATAATATGCTCAAAAAAAACAAAGTTCAAATGAGTAAAAAATGTTGGTACAGAAATATTGACAACCGTAAAACCATAGTTACCAAGAAAACTTTAGAAGCCTTTAACTTCGGTGCCCTTTATTATTTGGATCTAAATTTTTTTACACGAATTCTTGTACATTTAAGTAGCAATTCTGTAAAATCCAAATAATTAGAAATACGTTCATAATAAATTAAAGAAAAAAAAACATAAATCGTAGTAAATCTTTAAACACTTATTTAAGAAATATGTAAATCAGGTTAAATTGTGTGTTTTTTTTTTTTATTATTGTCGATCAGAATAATCAAGAAGACAATTAAGTAAATATTTAAAAAGTTATGACAGTTTTTAATTTTATTGAAAAAAAATTAAAAGTGTTTTTTTATTGTTCATAATAAGAAATTAGCACATGTAAATACTAATAAATTACTTACATAACATTTCTGTTCAAGATTTCCAAAAAAAAAAGGCATGGCCAATTTTTTGGACAAAAAATACACTGTGGACTATACTATCGATAGTAAAAGATACATCACTAGCACACGCACACATTGACAGATCGAAAATCGTCACGCATTTTCGGGTTGTCAGGTGGTCTTTACGTCAGTATATTATAAGTCTATGGTATAGACCATGTATAGACTCTGTGTAACGTGTGTGTAACTTAAAAACTCCTGTATAACTATTCACACGTTGAACGCATGTTTAAGAAGTTTTTATTAGTAAGAGGGAATATGACTTAGTATGACATATAGGGACCGTGCAGAGCGACGACACTGCCACAAGTGGCGAATAGCCGAAACTTTTACGAAAATTTTACTGTCAAGCTTTATTCAAGCTACGGAAAATTATAAGATTTCTTGAAAAATTTTAGTATTTTCAAGAATTGAAATGCATTGTTGTATTCGCGGATGTTCTAATACATACAAGAAATATAAAGGCAAATCGAACGATGTAAAATTTTACTATTTTTCTGCCAAAGTATTCACATGCCTTTACTTATTGAAAAACGAAAGAAATGGATAAAAGGCAGTAAAAACATACGTAAGTATTTAAAAAGTTCCATGAATGTTATGTGTAGACTCGTAAAAACACTGAATTTTGTAGATTATAACCGTAAATTCATTTTTTATGAACACAATATGAACATAACCTATAACCGTTGCTTCTTTCAGTAAACATCCAAACTGGCTTCCATCTAAATTGATATACATACATAGGCACCGCTCATTTAATTGGCATAAAGTTGCATCAAAAGTAAGGATAATTTGGAGAAGTCCTGCCAGGAATTCAACACTGAGGATTGTATTGAACTTGAACCATCTTGTCAAAGTGTTGGTTCTCAAAAGGATGATTCTTCAAGTAGGAAAAAGATTAGTAGTGCAGTCTTTGTGTGTTATTTAAGAATACATAAATGGTGTTTGCACTGATGAGGTCCAGACTGAAATTAGTTAAAAATAGTGACAGACAAAATTTGTGAAGATGGTATCGATCGAATCGCAGAAGGTTGATGAAATAAAAGCGTTTCTTTAGTGAACTTGTTTTATTTTATTAATCCACAAGCATTTTCAGTAAGATTATAAGTATTTTTGCATAGCTTCATTATTTTATTGCAACATTTATCAAGTTTTTACTTTCTATGCTGATGGATGCTATTAATTACTTTTTCAGATATTTTCTTAGTTAACTAGATAAGCTTTATACATTTTTATTCACTCTTCCGTTCTTTGTTTACGGGTAGAAAGTAGAAACCCTTAATATTATACTTAATATTTTAAAATTATACTTAATATTATAAATGCGAAAGTGTGTCTGTCTGTTAGCACTTCACGCCCAAACCGCTAAACCAATTTTGCTAAAATTCTGTACGGATTTACTTTGAGCCCCGGGAAAGGACATAGGATACTTTTTATCCCGGGAAAATGTACGGTTCTCGCGCGATAAATGATTTTTGGCGCAACGGAGTTGCGGGCGTCATCTAGTCTTTAACTTTAATACTTCGATCGCAGATTCTTGGAAATCTGTCGTTGTTCTCGCGGCCGCATGTGGCCACTTGGGAGTGTAAGTATTAAATCATTTTATAGTGTAAAACATAAAAAAAACACTTATAAACTAGCCAGGGTCAAGGAGAATGCGAAGCCAAAGTCACTCACAAGTTACGTCTTTTACTCGCATCGTGGCGCTGCTGTCGAATTACGACGCCCTCTATAGTTTCTGCACGGTCCCTATTATCTGTAGAAAAAAAACATAAACGCACTTTACACGGTTAGTTTAACATCAGTTCTAAGTTAGAAGTTCTAACTGTTAAGCTAAGCACCGGTAACTTTTAGCGCTAGTTCAGACACGGCGGGAACCGTACGATTGCAGAATCGCATGGAAATCGCGCGAATCTTATTTGTATTCAGAGTTCTTAGTGCTTATTTAGACACAGCGGGAACCGCGCGGTTCCCGAGCAAAAACCGAGCGGTTAAGTGTGAACGCTGACCGCTGTAATACAATGCCATAGTAATAAGCTGCAGGCGGTTAAAACCATAAACCTATAATGCATAGACGAACAAAGAGTGCGAGAGAGAAGAAAATCCTTTATGGAATTATAACAAGATGAAAAGAGAGAGGCAGTTTAATGTGAACTGTAACCACTTTTATTTGACAGGTCGTCACAAGTCGACACGCGTTTTTGTGCCCTTTCAGTATTTGAAATTTATTGTTTAAATCGTTTGTTATTTTTAACAAATACTATTTTAAATAGCAATGATAACTTGTTCTGTGAGTGATTGCAGTGTAAATCATAGGAATAATCCTGAAAAATATACATTTCACAGGTAATTAATCTTCATGTCCTAATTGCTACGATGTGTTTATTTTTGCTATATTCTGTCTTTAGTTCTGTATTTCAAATAAAATAATATCAATCCTCCCTTTTACTTTCATATTTTGCGTAACTAAAGGTACTATTGTTCTTAAATTACACAATTTTTGAAGAAAAAATTTTCATAAAAATTTTTTACATATACGCTAGTGCTTGAATCAAATTTATCGATATACTTATCGGTATTTAACAATAACATAAAACCAATCTAAAAATGTAATAGGTGTGTAAGAGTATTATGATATGTATTTAATTTAAGAATAAATAAAATACTAAGTGTGTTGTTTACTTTCAACATTATATTTGCATTTCTAATAATGTAAGGGCTGATTTTTCAGATAGCTTTTACCTGAGTAATAAATAAGTAACTTTATAATGTGTATATTATTTACCCTTATAAGAACCTCATGTCATAACATATCCGACGATTGAAAAATCACCCCAAACGACAATGTGTGTCTTAGATACTTTTCAATCGTCACCTTTTTTTCTGCCAAATAAAATATATGGTACCTAATTTGAAATAGAAAATCTGCCAAAGTTGTATATTATTTATTTCTCATAGAAACTCAGGTAAACTAACTCGAACGCACAGTGTATTTTTTGTCCAAAAAATTGGCCATGCCATTTTTATTACTTAATTTTATAGGATTTGTGATTATAAATGCAGGACGAGAGTACCTGACTGCCCAATTCCTATAGAAGAATGCAAATTAGTACTTGAAAAAAAATTCTATGATTTCCAGAAAAAAACATAGAAACAGTTATAGCTCAAATGTTTGATATTCTTTTAAGAATTTATTAATTGGTCTAAATAGTGTCTTAAAAGCCCTACGATAGCGAAAAACATCCAGGCTTTATTTGTTCAAGATAACGTATTTATGACTGACTTTATAAATTTATGTTTTAATTTTTTTAACGTCATGTCTTTTCATATTTGGATTTGAAACTAAGACTGAAATATTCTTTTTATTGATACTTATAACCCAAAAAAAAATGGGATCCAAATGAGGCGGGGCATCGGAGTTATTCAATTTTATATAATTTTGGATAGGGTTGTCACCGCATAGTTCACATAGCTTAATAATATTTGAAGTAGGTTTTTATATGCTCAAAAAAAACAAAGTTCAAATGAGTAAAAAATGTTGGTACAGAAATATTGACAACCCTAAAACCATAGTTACAAAGAAAACTTTAGAAGCCTTTAACTTCGGTGCCCTTTATTATTTGGATCTAAATTTTTTTACACGAATTCTTGTACATTTAAGTAGCAATTCTGTAAAATCCAAATAATAAATTAAAGAAAAAAAAACAAATCGTAAGTAAATCTTTAAACACTTATTTAAGAAATATGTAAATCAGGTTAAATTGTGTGTTTTTTTTATTATTGTCGATCAGAATAATCAAGAAGACAATTAAGTAAATATTTAAAAAGTTATGGCAGTTTTTAATTTTATTGAAAAAAAAATTAAAAGTGTTTTTTTATTGTTCATAATAAGAAATTAACACATGTAAATACTAATAAATTACTTACATAACATTTCTGTTCAAGATTTCCAAAAAAAAAAAGCATGGCCAATTTTTTGGACAAAAAATACACTGTGGAACGGACTATACTATCGATAGTAAAAGATACATCACTAGCACACGCACACATTGACAGATCGAAAATCGTCACGCATTTTCGGGTTGTCAGGTGGTCTTTACGTCAGTATATTATAAGTCTATGGTTAAAACATGGTTAAAACCGCGCGGTTCCCGCTAGGTATGTCTGAACAAGCATTATGTACAATAAAAATATTGACGTCAACTGTCAACCACCAGACGTCAACGTCAACTGTCAAAACCTCGTGTTATGTTCCATGCACCTTGCATTTGTCAACAATGTTTTAATTTGCTTTATTTCTATTAAAATTACACAAATAACTACAGATTTTCTACAATTTTGTTAATAATTTAGTACCAACATGGCTCACATATCATATCCTTTTAAGAAAACAAATAAAGCAGTTTATAAAAAGCCAGCATCAGTGGTTACAGAAGATGTGGTTTATTGGAAGAAATTAGGGGTAAGTTATGATAAAAAAGATCGAAAAGACAAATTAATTAGGTATTACTAAATAACAAATCTTCATTTTTCAGTTACCAGTCCTGGTTAAAGAATTTGGAGCTATAGACTACATTGATTTCAGTCCAGTCGAGCCATATTATTTTGCAGCAACAAGCTCAGTTAGAGTTCAGGTTTGTCACTTATTTAAACTTTATTTCACTTTCCGATTAACTAACCAACCCAAAAAATAATAATTAGTGACCATAATATTTTGTTTTTGTTTGTGTATTCAGGTATATGATCCTATAACTAAAGTTGTTGCCAAAAATATTTCTAAGTTCGTTGAGGCTGCTTATGGGGCGACATTTAGAAATGATGGAAGACTTATTGTTGCTGGTAGTGAAGAAGCAGCAGTAAAATTGTTTGATGTACAATCAAAAAATGTATTGAGAGTTTTTACTGGCCATACAGCACCTGTAAGTAAAAAAAAATATGCAACATATTATAATTTCTTTAATAAATCGTGATTAAAAGTAATGCTCATATAATAATTTTTAATTTCCAGGTACATAGAGTATGTTTTACAAAAGATCAAGTGAAAGTAGTCAGCTTTTCTGATGACAAATCTGTGTGCATGTGGGATATAGCCACAGAAGCTAAGGTGGCTAGTTTTGCAGAGCATAATGACTATATAAGAACTGGAACTGCTAGTCCTATATCTCCAGATATAATATTATCTGGTGGATACGATCATGCAGTCAAATTGTATGACTGCAGATCAAATGAAACGGTCCTCACAGTGGACCATGGAAGTCCAGTTGAATCTACTCTCTTTTTGCCTTCAGGAGGCATATTCCTTAGTGCCGGCGGCACTGAAATCAAAGTATGGGATATATTCAATGGTGGAAAACTACTAGCAAATATATCCCAACATCACAAAACCGTGACAACTTTGAGACTCGCCAGCAATAATAGCCGACTCATGTCTGCTTCTTTGGACAGGCATGTGAAAATTTACGACATATCTACCTTCAAAGTAGTACATAATATTGATTTTCCCAATGCAGTGCTCAGTATGGATATATCTCAAAACGATGAAATATTAACAGTCGGTATGATTGATGGTGTAATATCTATTAGGAAGAGAGAACAGCCTAGTTTTAAATCTCAAGGCAAGAAAGGATTGTTCAAATTCGCACCTGATCACATTGAAACAACTTTAGGAACAAGCAAAGCAGCAGCAGATATGGTCGTTACTAAAAAGGTAATAAAGAGTGCAGAATTTGAAAAGTACCTCAGAAAAATGGAATTCACTAAAGCATTATCTATGGTTCTAAAAACGTATGTAGCCACAAAGTATCCAGAAAAAACGATTGCCCTATTACAAGAAATGATAAGAAGGAAAGTATTACACCTAGCAGTACATGGTTTAACAGAGAAGGATATAGGCTCTTTACTCAAATTCTTAAAAAAGAATTTGGGTGAGACTCGATTTACGAGAACAGTTATTGATACAGCCAATGTATTTGTTGATGTTTTTGACAATCAAATCAAGCAATTCTCTGAGAAAAATCTATATTTATACACATCGTTACAGCAGGAAATAAAAGATGAAATTGAAGTTTGTATAAATGTGAGTGAGTTGGAAGGTGCATTGAGTTTATTGTTTGCTGGTGCGCAAGTCGGCTCAAATGTGGACACTATAGAATTCAGTGATAACATGGCTCCATCAACAAAAGCCCAGAAAGAAATTATTATTGATGTTTAAATTTTTAAATAAAATTATTACGCATTGTGTTTTAAGTATAATATGGTATTCCATTATATTGTATACTTACATAGATTTGAATTCATTTTTTAATATTATATTTGCCTCAACGATAGCCCCTCAGGCTGGCCCCTCAAGCGTTATAATAAGTATATTATGGATATGTTACAATAATAGTACTATGTAATATTGGTAAGAATTTTAATTTTTTCAAGTCATTTTTTGCTAAATGTTTCATTAAAATACCTTATTTTGCAATAAATAATAAAAATATATGTGATTTCCTACTTACCATACCTATTTCCAAATTTCAATCAAACTTTGCTTGTCCAACTACTGGTTTTGGGTGTCCAACTACTGAAATTCTGTCCCATGGCTGGTTTTTACCTACCATTCAGTTATTACCGAAAAATCAATATAAACTGAAAAACCATCGCATTTTTATGTTTGCATAACTTAAGTTAGATAATTTATGAACACAAAATATATAATATCTATTTCATGCGAAGTATATAATTTTTTACAGCTATTTCTGTAAAAAAAATCCTTAGCTGTCCAATGACTCGTAGTTACCTGTACCTGTTTTTCTTTAAAATTAGGTGTTCTTTTACTTTAAAAAGAGGCAGTTTTTAAAGCAACATTATTAAATGTTAGTCGTGTTCGTTTGGTTTTTCAATGCACATGTTAAAAATTAGTGTCAGTGTCAGTGTCATGTTCTAAAATCTGACAGAAATTGTATGAACATGACCATAGGGACCGTGCAGAGCGACGACACTGCCACAAGTGGCGAATAGCCGAAACTTTTACTAAAATTTTACTGTCAAGCTCTAGTGAAGCTACGGAAAATTAGAAGATTTCTTAACAAATTCTGAGTATTTTCAAGAATTGAAATGTATTGTTGTATTCCCGGATGTAAAAGAAATATAAAGGCAAATCGAACGATGTAAAATTTTACTATTTTTCTGCCAAAATATTCACATGGCTTTGCTTATTGAAAAACGAAAGAAATGGATAAAAGGCGGTAAAAATATACGTAAGTATTTAAAAAGTTCCATGAGTGTTAAGTGTAGATTAATAAAAACACTAAATTTTGTAGATTATAACCGTAAATTCATTTTTTATGAACACAATATGAACATAACCTATAACCATTGCTTTCTTTCAGTAAACATCCAAACTGGCTTCCATCTTAATTGATATACATACATAGGCACCGCTCATTTAATTGGCATAAAGTTGCATCAAAAGTAAGGATAATTTGGAGAAGTCCTGCCAGGAATTCAACACTGAGGATAGTATTGAACTTGAACCATCTTGTCAAAGTGTTGGTTCTCAAAAGGATGATTCTTCAAGTAAGAAAAAGATTAGTAGTGCAGTCTTTGTGTGTTATTTAAAGAATACATACCTAAATGGTGTTTACACTTATGAGATCCAGACTGAAATTAGTTAAAAATAGTGACAGACAAAAGTTGTGAAGATGGTATCGATCGAATCGCAGAAGGTTGAAATAAAAGCATTTATTTTAGTGAACTTGTTTTATTTTATTAATCCACAAGCATTTTCAGTAATTAATATATTAAGTATTTTTGCATAGCTTCATTATTTTATTGCAATATTTATCAAGTTTTTACTTTCTATGCTGACGGATGCTATTAATTACTTTTTCAGATATTTTCTTAGTTAACTAGATAAGCTTTATACATTTTTATTCACTCTTCCATTCTTTGTTTACGGGTAGAAAGTAGAAACCCGTAATATTATATTTAATATTATAAAAATATACTTAATATTATAAATGCGAAAGTGTGTCTGTCTGTTAGTACTTCACGCCCAAACCGCTAAACCAATTTTGCTGAAATTCTGTACGAATTTACTTCGAGCCCCGGGAAAGGACATAGGATACTTTTTATCCCGGGAAAATGTACGGTTCTCGCGCGATAAATGATTTTTGGCGCAACGGAGTTGCGGGCGTCATCTAGTCTTTAACTTTAATATTTCGATCGCGGATTCTTGGAAATCTGTCGTTGTTCTCGCGGCCGCATGTGGCCACTTGGGAGTGTAAGTATTATATCATTTTATATTGTAAAACATAAAAAAACACTCATAAACTAGCCAGGGTCAAGGAGAATGCAAAGTCAAAGTCACTCACAAGTTACGTCTTTTACTCGCATCGTGGCGCTGCTGTCGAATTACGACGCCCTCTATAGTTTCTGCACGGTCCCTATAGGGACCGTGCAGAGCGACGACACTGCCACAAGTGGCGAATAGCCGAAACTTTTACTAAAATTTTACTGTCAAGCTCTAGTGAAGCTACGGAAAATTAGAAGATTTCTTAACAAATTCTGAGTGTTTTCAAGAATTGAAATGTATTGTTGTTCTATAATATGTTGTAATACATACAAGAAATATAAAGGCAAATCGAACGATGTAAAATTTTACTATTTTTCTGCCAAAATATTCACATGGCTTTGCTTATTGAAAAACGAAAGAAATGGATAAAAGGCGATAAAAATATACGTAAGTATTTAAAAAGTTCCATGAGTGTTATGTGTAGACTGGTAAAAACACTAAATTTTGTAGATTATAACCGTAAATTCATTTTTTATGAACAATATGAACATAACCTATAACCATTGCTTTCTTTCAGTAAACATCCAAACTGGCTTCCATCTTAATTGATATACATACATAGGCGCCGCTCATTTAATTGGCATAAAGTTGCATCAAAAGTAAGGATAATTTGGAGAAGTCCTGCCAGGAATTCAACACTGAGGATAGTATTGAACTTGAACCATTTTGTCAAAGTGTTGGTTCTCAAAAGGATGATTCTTGAAGTAAGAAAAAGATTAGTAGTGCAGTCTTTGTGTGTTATTTAAAGAATACATACCTAAATGGTGTTTACACTTATGAGATCCAGACTGAAATTAGTTAAAAATAGTGACAGACAAAAGTTGTGAAGATGGTATCGATCGAATCGCAGAAGGTTGAAATAAAAGCATTTATTTTAGTGAACTTGTTTTATTTTATTAATCCACAAGCATTTTCAGTAATTAATATAAGTATTTTTGCATAGCTTCATTATTTTATTGCAATATTTATCAAGTTTTTACTTTCTATGCTGATGGATGCTATTAATTACTTTTTCAGATATTTTCTTAGTTAACTAGATAAGCTTTATACATTTTTATTCACTCTTCCATTCTTTGTTTACGGGTAGAAAGTAGAAACCCTTAATATTATATTTAATATTATAAAAATATACTTAATATTATAAATGCGAAAGTGTGTCTGTCTGTTAGCACTTCACGCCCAAACCGCTAAACCAATTTTGCTGAAATTTGGTATGGATTTACTTTGAGCCCCGGGAAAGGACATAGGATACTTTTTATCCCGGGAAAATGTACGGTTCTCGCGCGATAAATGATTTTTGGCGCAACGGAGTTGCGGGCGTCATCTAGTCTTTAACTTTAATATTTCGATCGCGGATTCTTGGAAATCTGTCGTTGTTCTCGCGGCCGCATGTGGCCACTTGGGAGTGTAAGTATTATATCATTTTATAGTGTAAAACATAAAAAAACACTCATAAACTATCCAGGGTCAAGGAGAATGCGAAGTCAAAGTCACTCACAAGTTACGTCTTTTACTCGCATCGTGGCGCTGCTGTCGAATTACGACGCCCTCTATAGTTTCTGCACGGTCCCTATTGAATCTGTGAACATGACACAATTATGAAGTTGACAGTCAGTTGCCAAACTGCGAAAAAAGCCGCGCATGCGCAGTTGAGAAACCTAACGAACACGACTAACTATTTTTTTAAAGATACGGATCTTTTATCTGTGTCGGGCTGATGCAACGTTTTGACATTTGCTAAACCACCTGCCAATTTCCATCGTCGAATTCTAACCAAGTTTTACTGTAATTTAATTTTATTAGTGAAAATCTGCTCCAAATTCAATAAATCATGGATGACGATATGATCTTTGATCCTTCTTTAAAGAAGAAAAAGAAAAAGAAGACTGGTTTCGATATGGATGCCGCTCTTGCGGGTGAGCAAGGTGAGACTACTAACGTAGAAGCGCCTCCCGAGTCCGGTGACGTAGACTTGCCCGAGGACGACAGCATCGACTTAGACAACTTCGGCAAAAAGAAGAAAAAGAAAAAGAAGACCTTCTTTAACTTAGATGAATTAGAAAGTGCTCTGCCCGAGACAAAAGATGACAAGCCGATCGCCGAAGAACCAGAGGCCCAAGAAGAGGAGCCAATAGACGATTTAGACTTAGACATAGACTTCTCAAAGACAAAGAAGAAGAAAAAGAAGAAATTCGAGGATCTAGTAATAGATGATGACTCGAAAGGCGAAGACCAGGAGAGAGAAGAAGATGTGCACGGAGATTGGGTAGGAAGTGACCGAGATTACACGTACGATGAGCTACTGGAGCGCGTTTTCGACATCATGCGTGAAAAGAACCCGAGCATGGTGTCAGGCAAAAAACAAAAGTTCATCATGAGACCCCCACAAGTAGTTAGAATCGGTACAAAGAAAACGTCATTCGCAAATTTCACAGAAATATGCAAAACGCTCCATCGACAACCCAAACATTTACTCGACTTCTTATTAGCAGAGTTGGGTACAAGCGGGTCAGTTGACGGTAACAGTCAACTAATTATTAAAGGTCGGTTCCAGCAGAAACAAATAGAGAATGTCTTGCGTCGGTATATCAAAGAGTATGTTACATGTCATACATGTCGCTCGCCCGACACAATCTTACAAAAAGACACACGTTTATTCTTTTTGCAATGTGAAACCTGTGGCTCTCGGTGCTCTGTGGCCAGTATTAAGTCTGGTTTCCAGGCTGTGACCGGGAAACGTGCTGCGATGCGTGCAAAGACTGCATAGAAAAATAGTGCTTAGTGATATTCAATTTTACAAGATCTGGGGTGTATGCAGCAATTTTTATGTCAAACACAAAAAGCAGGACATAATAAAACTTGTGTATTTTTTAATAACGTTTATTTGTGTACAAGTAACAAAATCCTAGAAAAATATAAGTTCCTCTAACAAAGATATAAAATTACTGGATGTGCCCCAATACAAACTTTATATTTATGTATAGCTCACATCTGTATTATTCTCATTGATATGCAATGTTTTTAAATTTGTTGTTTTATTTCATCACCTTAAAATGCATTGAATAAGTGACATAATATTTAATATATTTGAAAGACTGTGCAATAAATAATTTACACTGCACATAAATTATTACTCTTAAATCTTATTACATAGCTTAAGTCAAAATCATTTCTTGAGTATTTTAAGCTCTTCACAGATGAAAATTATTTTTTTATTATTTGAGGCTTATAATCAGGCTTAATAGCCTTATTTAATGAGTCAGCATACAGATCCAAGCGTTGTGTCATAGTAAAGCCCCACTTGTCCTTAATTTGCCTGCACATATTTAAGTCCAGTTGAGTTATCAGTAGGCCATCTTTTACTCTAGACAAGCCTGGGGTCCTGCTTCCATCAGGCGCTGTAACATAGCTGGAGCCATAGAAGTGTCCAAAGTTTTTATGAGCTGGCTTGCCATCCCCAGAAGTAAATTCATTAGGAAACTCTTCTGTTCCTACCCTGTTAATAGCAACAGTAAAGTAACTATTCGCAATGGCTGCATTACGGGCTTCAACACCCCACAGATGTTCACTCAGCCCAGAAACAGTTGCAGATGGGTTAAACACGATTTCTGCTTGGTTCACCCCAAACATCAACCAATTTTGTGGGTGATGACGCCCGTAACAAATGTTGATAGCGATTTTACCAAATTTTGTTTGGAAGACAGGGTGTCCAGTATTTCCTTCGTAGTAGTAAGTGGATTCGTTGAAATCACCAACTCGTGGTATGTGATTCTTTCTATGTTTCCCCAGATAATTACCATTCTCATCAATAACAACAGCGGTGTTCCAAATGGTGTCACCATGGTTTTCATCTCTCTCCAGAATTGGTGAAATGATCACCATGTTGTGTTTCTTCGCTAATTCCTTAATAAACACAGTGCTGGGTCCAGTTTCAACACATTCAGCAAATTCACACCATGGCTGCTTCTCCCTTGTACAAAAGGCAAATGGCATACTCCATGCCTCTTGTAAGCATATGACATTAACACCCTCGTCGCCAGCTGCGCTGATTATTTTTTCAATTTTCTTAAAAATTGCATCCCTCTGTTCTGTGATTGGTTTAGTTGTCGGGATTGCGATTGAATGCTGAATAGCACCCACTTTCACTATTCTAGGACTTCTGGTTTCTTCTTTCTGAGCTGGAAAATCATAAGCTGCTACTTCAAAATTATTTTTCAATGCAAAATCTTGACTAGATTTCTTAATTTCAATTTCATGATGATCCTTTCGCCCATAGTATATTCTGTTAAATTCTTGCAAGTCAGCTCCAGAGAGGGAATTTTTTACAAGTTTCTCTAAGCTCCATAGTTCAGAGTTGGATTTTTCAGCTGCCATTTGAATATTGTGCGTCTCTCGATTGATGAAATTGAACTACAGCAGAAAATATAATTTAAGATAAAATGTTAAATAATAATATCAAAGTAATGATAACGTTGTGTACCTACTGTAGTATGTCAATATTATATAGCTTTTATTATGAAACTGATAAATAACTGGTTTCTACTGGAATTGCGATATAAATCTACTCTATATACTTTAATCTGTGGATATAAACACTAACTGCAAATTTCAAAAGAATTCATGAAGCAAGACTACTTTCTCGTCTTTGGAATACAAACATCAACGCATTACGCAACGCCTGAATTATTATTAAAATTTACTTACATAAATCAAAGAAATTAATTAACATTAGCTACTAGCTAGCATTAACTAATACCTACATAAAAAAACAAGTATTTAATTAAAGCACTTAAATATGTACCTCTTTATCATATGACTTAATATCAATAATTATTATTATCTTTCAAAAACTCAATATTTTGCAAAGTTTTCTATTTTCAACAGGGCTACAAGGAAAGAGAAGTAGTAAACTGTAAATGAAAATAGGAAACTGGAAAAACAATAGTAGGTACCTTATATTTTATAGATAGGAAGGAATTATGAATCTTATTTGTATCTACATAAGTTCTATTATTAATTATTTGAATTATGAATCTTATTTGTATCTATTTATGTATTTGTATCACTTTATTACCGACACTGAGGGACCGTGCAGAAACTATAGAGGGCGTCGTGATTCGACAGCAGCGACACGATGCGAGTAAAAGACGTAACTTGTGAGTGACTTTGGCTTCGCATTCTCCTTGACCCTGGCTAGTTTTTAAGTGTTTTTTTATGTTTTACACTATAAAATGATTTAAAGTTAAAGACTAGATTACGCCCGTTACTCCGTTGCGCCAAAAATCATTTATCGCGCGAGAACCGTACATTTTCCCGGGATAAAAAGTATCCTATGTCCTTTCCCGGGGCTCAAAGTAAATCCATACCAAATTTCAGCAAAATTGGTTTAGCGGTTTGGGCGTGAAGTGCTAACAGACAGACACACTTTCGCATTTATAATATTAAGTATATATATAATATTAAGTATAATATTAAGGTTTTCTACTTTCTACCCGTAAACAAAGAACGAAGGAGTGAATAAAAATATATAAAGCTTATCTAGTTAACTAAGAAAATATCTGAAAAAGTAATTAATAACATCCATCAGCATAGAAAGTAAAAACTTGATAAATATTGCAATAAAATAATGAAGCTATGCAAAAATACATATATTATTACTGAAAATGCTTGTGGATTAATAAAATAAAACAAGTTCACTGAAATAAATGCTTTTATTTCATCAACCTTCTGCGATTCGATCAACACCATCTTCACAACTTTTGTCTGTCACTATTTTTAACTAATTTCAGTCTGGACCTCATCAGTGCAAACACCATTTATGTATTCTTTAAATAACACACAAAGACTGCACTACTAATCTTTTTCCTACTTGAAGAATCATCCTTTTGAGAACTAACACTTTGACAAGATGGTTCAAGTTCAATACTATCCGCAGTGTTGAATTCCAGGCAGGACTTCTCCAAATTATCCTTACTTTTGATGCAACTTTATGCCAATTAAATGAGCGGTGCCTATGTATGTATATCAATTTAGATGGAAGCCAGTTTGGATGTTTACCTACTGAAAGAAGCAACGGTTATAGGTTATGTTCATATTGTGTTCATAAAAATGAATTTACGGTTATAATCTACAAAATTCAGTGTTTTTACGAGTCTACACATAACATTCATGGAACTTTTTAAATACTTACGTATGTTTTTACCGCCTTTTATCCATTTCTTTCGTTTTTCAATAAACAAAGGCATGTGAATACTTTGGCAGAAAAATAATAAAATTTTACATCGTTCGATTTGCCTTTATATTTCTTGTATGTATTATAATATCCGGGAATACAACAATGCATTTCAATTCTTGAAAATAATCAAATTTGTCAAGAAATCTTATAATTTTCCGTAGCTTGACTAGAGCTTGACAGCAAAATTTTCGTAAAAGTTTCGGCTATTCGCCACTTGTGGCAGTGTCGTCGCTCTGCACGGTCCCTATACAAACTCACATAAGGGACCGTGCAGAGCGACGACACTGCCACAAGTGGCGAATAGCCGAAACTTTTACGAAAATTTTACTGTCAAGCTCTAGTGAAGCTACGGAAAATTAGAAGATTTCTTAATAAATTCTGAGTATTTTCAAGAATTGAAATGTATTGTTGTTCTAATACATACAAGAAATATAAAGGCAAATCGAACGATGTAAAATTTTACTATTTTTCTGCCAAAATATTCACATGGCTTTGCTTATTGAAAAACGAAAGAAATGGATAAAAGGCGGTAAAAATATACGTAAGTATTTAAAAAGTTCCATGAGTGTTATGTGTAGACTAGTAAAAACACTAAATTTTGTAGATTATAACCGTAAATTCATTTTTTATGAACACAATATGAACATAGCCTATAACCATTGCTTTCTTTCAGTAAACATCCAAACTGGCTTCCATCTTAATTGATATACATACATAGGCACCGCTCATTTAATTGGCATAAAGTTGCATCAAAAGTAAGGACAATTTGGAGAAGTCCTGCCAGGAATTCAACACTGAGGATAGTATAGGGACCGTGCAGAGCGACGACACTGCCGCAAGTGGCGAATAGCCGAAACTTTTACGAAAATTTTACTGTCAAGCTCTAGTGAAGCTACGGAAAATTAGAAGATTTCTTAACAAATTCTGAGTATTTTCAAGAATTGAAATGTATTGTTGTTCTAATACATACAAGAAATATAAAGGCAAATCGAACGATGTAAAATTTTACTATTTTTCTGCTAAAATATTCACATGGCTTTGCTTATTGAAAAACGAAAGAAATGGATAAAAGGCGATAAAAATATACGTAAGTATTTAAAAAGTTCCATGAGTGTTATGTGTAGACTGGTAAAAACACTAAATTTTGTAGATTATAACCGTAAATTCATTTTTTATGAACAATATGAACATAACCTATAACCATTGCTTTCTTTCAGTAAACATCCAAACTGGCTTCGATCTTAATTGATATACATACATAGGCGCCGCTCATTTAATTGGCATAAAGTTGCATCAAAAGTAAGGATAATTTGGAGAAGTCCTGCCAGGAATTCAACACTGAGGATAGTATTGAACTTGAACCATCTTGTCAAAGTGTTGGTTCTCAAAAGGATGATTCTTCAAGTAAGAAAAAGATTAGTAGTGCAGTCTTTGTGTGTTATTTAAAGAATACATACCTAAATGGTGTTTACACTTATGAGATCCAGACTGAAATTAGTTAAAAATAGTGACAGACAAAAGTTGTGAAGATGGTATCGATCGAATCGCAGAAGGTTGAAATAAAAGCATTTATTTTAGTGAACTTGTTTTATTTTATCAATCCACAAGTATTTTCAGTAATTAATATAAGTATTTTTGCATAGCTTCATTATTTTATTGCAATATTTATCAAGTTTCTACTTTCTATGCTGATGGATGCTATTAATTACTTTTTCAGATTTTTTCTTAGTTAACTAGATAAGCTTTATACATTTTTATTCACTCTTCCATTCTTTGTTTACGGGTAGAAAGTAGAAACCCTTAATATTATATTTAATATTATAAAAATATACTTAATATTATAAATGCGAAAGTGTGTCTGTCTGTGAGCACTTCACGCCCAAACCGCTAAACCAATTTTGCTGAAATTTGGTATGGATTTACTTTGAGCCCCGGGAAAGGACATAGGATACTTTTTATCCCAGGAAAATGTACGGTTCTCGCGCGATAAATGATTTTTGGCGCAACGGAGTTGCGGGCGTCATCTAGTCTTTAACTTTAATATTTCGATCGCGGATTCTTGGAAATCTGTCGTTGTTCTCGCGGCCGCATGTGGCCACTTGGGAGTGTAAGTATTATATCATTTTATAGTGTAAAACATAAAAAACACTCATAAACTATCCAGGGTCAAGGAGAATGCGAAGTCAAAGTCACTCACAAGTTACGTCTTTTACTCGCATCGTGGCGCTGCTGTCGAATTACGACGCCCTCTATAGTTTCTGCACGGTCCCTATTGAACTTGAACCATCTTGTCAAAGTGTTGGTTCTCAAAAGGATGATTCTTCAAGTAAGAAAAAGATTAGTAGTGCAGTCTTTGTGTGTTATTTAAAGAATACATACCTAAATGGTGTTTACACTTATGAGATCCAGACTGAAATTAGTTAAAAATAGTGACAGACAAAAGTTGTGAAGATGGTATCGATCGAATCGCAGAAGGTTGATGAAATAAAAGCATTTATTTTAGTGAACTTGTTTTATTTTATTAATCCACAAGCATTTTCAGTAATTAATATAAGTATTTTTGCATAGCTTCATTATTTTATTGCAATATTTATCAAGTTTTTACTTTCTATGCTGACGGATGCTATTAATTACTTTTTCAGATATTTTCTTAGTTAACTAGATAAGCTTTATACATTTTTATTCACTCTTCCATTCTTTGTTTACGGGTAGAAAGTAGAAACCCGTAATATTATATTTAATATTATAAAAATATACTTAATATTATAAATGCGAAAGTGTGTCTGTCTGTTAGCACTTCACGCCCAAACCGCTAAACCAATTTTGCTGAAATTTGGTATGGATTTACTTTGAGCCCCGGGAAAGGACATAGGATACTTTTTATCCCGGGAAAATGTACGGTTCTCGCGCGATAAATGATTTTTGGCGCAACGGAGTTGCGGGCGTCATCTAGTCTTTAACTTTAATATTTCGATCGCGGATTCTTGGAAATCTGTCGTTGTTCTCGCGGCCGCATGTGGCCACTTGGGAGTGTAAGTATTATATCATTTTATAGTGTAAAACATAAAAAAACACTCATAAACTATCCAGGGTCAAGGAGAATGCGAAGTCAAAGTCACTCACAAGTTACGTCTTTTACTCGCATCGTGGCGCTGCTGTCGAATTACGACGCCCTCTATAGTTTCTGCACGGTCCCTTTAGTTTTTCAATGCACATTTTAACAAAAAGTTAAAAATTAGTGTCAGTGTCAGTGCCATCTATAGGGACCGTGCAGAGCGACGACACTGCCACAAGTGGCGAATAGCCGAAACTTTTACTAAAATTTTACTGTCAAGCTCTAGTGAAGCTACGGAAAATTAGAAGATTTCTTAACAAATTCCGAGTATTTTCAAGAATTGAAATGTATTGTTGTATTCCCGGACTTAAAAGAAATATAAAGGCAAATCGAACAATGTAAAATTTTATTATTTTTCTGCCAAAATATTCGCATGGTTTTGCTTATTGAAAAACGAAAGAAATGGATAAAAGGCGGTAAAAATATACGTAAGTATTTAAAAAGTTCCATGAGTGTTATGTGTAGACTAGTAAAAACACTAAATTTTGTAGATTATAACCGTAAATTCATTTTTTATGAACACAATATGAACATAACCTATAACCATTGCTTTCTTTCAGTAAACATCCAAACTGGCTTCCATCTTAATTGATATACATACATAGGCACCGCTCATTTAATTGGCATAAAGTTGCATCAAAAGTAAGGACAATTTGGAGAAGTCCTGCCAGGAATTCAACACTGAGGATAGTATTGAACTTGAACCATCTTGTCAAAGTGTTGGTTCTCAAAAGGATGATTCTTCAAGTAAGAAAAAGATTAGTAGTGCAGTCTTTGTGTGTTATTTAAAGAATACATACCTAAATGGTGTTTACACTTATGAGATCCAGACTGAAATTAGTTAAAAATAGTGACAGACAAAAGTTGTGAAGATGGTATCGATCGAATCGCAGAAGGTTGATGAAATAAAAGCATTTATTTTAGTGAACTTGTTTTATTTTATTAATCCACAAGCATTTTCAGTAATTAATATAAGTATTTTTGCATAGCTTCATTATTTTATTGCAATATTTATCAAGTTTTTACTTTCTATGCTGATGGATGCTATTAATTACTTTTTCAGATATTTTCTTAGTTAACTAGATAAGCTTTATACATTTTTATTCACTCTTCCATTCTTTGTTTACGGGTAGAAAGTAGAAACCCTTAATATTATATTTAATATTATAAAAATATACTTAATATTATAAATGCGAAAGTGTGTCTGTCTGTTAGCACTTCACGCCCAAACCGCTAAACCAATTTTGCTGAAATTTGGTATGGATTTACTTTGAGCCCCGGGAAAGGACATAGGATACTTTTTATCCCGGGAAAATGTACGGTTCTCGCGCGATAAATGATTTTTGGCGCAACGGAGTTGCGGGCGTCATCTAGTCTTTAACTTTAATATTTCGATCGCGGATTCTTGGAAATCTGTCGTTGTTCTCGCGGCCGCATGTGGCCACTTGGGAGTGTAAGTATTATATCATTTTATAGTGTAAAACATAAAAAAAACACTCATAAACTATCCAGGGTCAAGGAGAATGCGAAGTCAAAGTCACTCACAAGTTACGTCTTTTACTCGCATCGTGGCGCTGCTGTCGAATTACGACGCCCTCTATAGTTTCTGCACGGTCCCTTTAGTTTTTCAATGCACATTTTAACAAAAAGTTAAAAATTAGTGTCAGTGTCAGTGCCATCTATAGGGACCGTGCAGAGCGAGGACACTGCCACAAGTGGCGAATAGCCGAAACTTTTACTAAAATTTTACTGTCAAGCTCTAGTGAAGCTACGGAAAATTAGAAGATTTCTTAACAAATTCCGAGTATTTTCAAGAATTGAAATGTATTGTTGTATTCCCGGACTTAAAAGAAATATAAAGGCAAATCGAACAATGTAAAATTTTATTATTTTTCTGCCAAAATATTCGCATGGTTTTGCTTATTGAAAAACGAAAGAAATGGATAAAAGGCGGTAAAAATATACGTAAGTATTTAAAAAGTTCCATGAGTGTTATGCGTAGACTAGTAAAAACACTAAATTTTGTAGATTATAACCGTAAATTCATTTTTTATGAACACAATATGAACATAACCTATAACCATTGCTTTCTTTCAGTAAACATCCAAACTGGCTTCCATCTTAATTGATATACATACATAGGCACGGCTCATTTAATTGGCATAAAGTTGCATCAAAAGTAAGGATAATTTGGAAAAGTCCTGCCAGGAATTCAACACTGAGGATAGTATTGAACTTGAACCATCTTGTCAAAGTGTTGGTTCTCAAAAGGATGATTCTTCAAGTAAGAAAAAGATTAGTAGTGCAGTCTTTGTGTGTTATTTGAAGAATACATACCTAAATGGTGTTTACACTTATGAGATCCAGACTGAAATTAGTTAAAAATAGTGACAGACAAAAGTTGTGAAGATGGTATCGATCGAATCGCAGAAGGTTGAAATAAAAGCATTTATTTTAGTGAACTTGTTTTATTTTATTAATCCACAAGCATTTTCAGTAATTAATATAAGTATTTTTGCATAGCTTCATTATTTTATTGCAATATTTATCAAGTTTTTACTTTCTATGCTGATGGATGCTATTAATTACTTTTTCAGATATTTTCTTAGTTAACTAGATAAGCTTTATACATTTTTATTCACTCTTCCATTCTTTGTTTACGGGTAGAAAGTAGAAACCCTTAATATTATATTTAATATTATAAAAATATACTTAATATTATAAATGCGAAAGTGTGTCTGTCTGTTAGTACTTCACGCCCAAACCGCTAAACCAATTTTGCTGAAATTTGGTATGGATTTACTTTGAGCCCCGGGAAAGGACATAGGATACTTTTTATCCCGGGAAAATGTACGGTTCTCGCGCGATAAATGATTTTTGGCGCAACGGAGTTGCGGGCGTCATCTAGTCTTTAACTTTAATATTTCGATCGCGGATTCTTGGAAATCTGTCGTTGTTCTCGCGGCCGCATGTGGCCACTTGGGAGTGTAAGTATTATATCATTTTATAGTGTAAAACATAAAAAAACACTCATAAACTAGCCAGGGTCAAGGAGAATGCGAAGTCAAAGTCACTCACAAGTTACGTCTTTTACTCGCATCGCGGCGCTGCTGTCGAATTACGACGCCCTCTATAGTTTCTGCACGGTCCCTATATATCTCTATCACAGATTAAGTATAAAGTATTATTACCTCAATGATCTCTATGGTGCCATGTGCTAAAATCTGACAGAATATATTGTATGAAACTGACAGCTGCCAAACTGCGAAAAAAGCCGCGCATGCGCAGTTGAAAAACCAAACGAACACGACTAGTGACTTGGAACTAATTATTATTACTAGTGATGACAACTGTTGTTATTGGTTGTGGTTACGTCAAATTTAGTTCTCTACCCGAATAATGGGGGCGCTGTTTCCGCTTTGTTTGGAATATTGAGTGTTGCCAGTTGCCACCATAGCCACATGTCCATGTCCACATGCAATTTCATCTTCAATTTTCGTCATTTTCTTTTTGTTCAACTTTTGTTAATAAATTTGTTTGGCATATTCAATAATTATTGAATGCGTCAAAATCCACCCGCGTTGAAAGAAAAGTGTCATAGCGAGCGGTGCTACGATTTCAACGCGCGTCACGGGCATGCCTCAGTCCTCACGTTCGCTGTTGACTGCGCTATAACGCATGCCCTTGACGAACAGAAAAAAGCACAATGTGGACAAAGCCAAACCTGTAAAGTAAGTTAAAACTCAAAACTCAAAAGATGTCAAAAGTGTAATGGCGAATCGATTGACGTTCGTAAATTGTAAAAAGAGTTTACAAATTAAAATTTATATGTTTTTTACACAAAAAAAATTATAACAAATTCAACACAGTAGAACAGCTTTTGTACAGTTTGAATTGAAGATTTAAATCCTTATATAGTTTGCGGTTGAATGCTTACGAGTACAAAAATAAAGGCAACATAATGGAGTTTAGACAAAATTTCAGCGTGAATGTTTTACCAGCACAACCCACTGGTATACAGAGTACAGCAGGAGCGGTACCCGTAAGAAATGAAAAAGGTAAAACATTATTGCAAATCCATTATATATAATAGGTACCAACCTCCTAAATAAACAAGTTGCACACTGATCTATTTATTATTGGTAAGGTATATTCACATTGTGTAACGCTTTAGTTATTCAATGTGATATCCTACTCTGATAGTTATTAAAGTCGTTTAACAAAGACAAAGCGTTGTTCATGAACGTAGAAAAAAAGGCAGACGGAGCCTTACTATATAAGAACTGTGTCCTCAGAGTCGGCCAGGCTGACTGCATGTACACGGTCCGCACGCAAACATTCTTACGCTAGTCCATACCATTTGACAGGCGTAAGAATGTGTGTGTGGCCGACTCTGAAGACACAGTTCAGTGTATAATAAGACTCAGTCCGCCTTTTTTTCTATGTTCATGGTGTTGTTAAACATTATCATAAGTATTGTCGGTCCTTTTATTTGCATTGGTGACAAACAATGATTATTTTTACCCGACTACGGCGAAGCAAAAAGGAGGGTTATGATTTTGACCTGTATGTATGTATGTATGGATGTTCATCTGTTCCCTCGTAACTTTAAAACTACTAATCCAATTTGGACAAATGAGGTGTCACTGGAAGCCTCTTGATTGTCCGCTGGTTATAGGCTACATGACGTCACGTTAAATTGACTGTAGCGCCATCTAGGGGACATAAAGGAAAGAACAAAAAATATATATTTCCTAACGGTGTCATGTGGGGTATTCAAATGAAAGAGCTTTGTTAGCACATTTTAAATATGTAAGCATTTATTAGCTATTTACTACGGGTTTGCCTGCAATCACCTGAAAATTGCAAGATTTCATAAAATCAGTTCAATACAATATGAAACAATATTATAATTATCATCGATCATTTGAGGAATTGTAATATGGTAAAGAAATTTATCGAGTAAATCGCAGCCCCAAATAATTGCAATAAAAATAAAGTTTAAAAAACTAAAACACGCTCTAAAAAGTACGAAATAAGAAAATAGTAAAGGAAGTTTAAAAGATAGCCATGGTCGTATGCCTTCTATTGTAGCAAAACAGATAATAATAAAATTAAAAGGGCTTACGACCACGGCTATCTTTTAAACTTCCCTTACTATTTTCTTATTTCGTACTTTTTAGAGCGTGTTTTAGTAGTTGGGTTTTAGTTTTTTAAACTTTATTTTTAGGTTGCCAATAGTCACCTATTGCCTATTGGTGTGATTCTAAAAAACATACAGTACATGCTTCAATTTGTGATTTTCAGGTGAAATTTCTATGAAAAAAGTGAAAGTCCAAAGATATATATCAGGAAAGAAACCAGATTATGCCCAAGGAGTATCGTCATCAGAGGAATCAGACACTGAAGATTTCATAGAACAGCAGAGACCAGAAAGAAGACATCAAATTGCACCAGTTTTAGGAAGAAAAGAGGAGCAACAGAGTGAATCAGAAAATGAAGTCTGTTCTAATTTTATTTTGTAACTAGACGTTCCACGCGGCTTTGCCCGTGTAAATCAGATATTTCACAGACAAATTAGTCTACAAAAAATAGCATATGATCCTTCACGCGTGGCCTACTTCTTAACTGTGCCAAATAACAAAAATTGCTCCAGTAGTTCATGAGATAAGCCCTTTCAAATAATTTCCCTCGTTTCTTCCACATTTTCCTCTATTTCTTCGCTCCTATTAGTCTTAGCATGATAAAATATAGCTTATAGCCTTCCTCGATAAATGGCTATCTAACACTGAAAGAATTTTTCAAGACCAGCAGTTTCTGAGATTAGTGCATTCAAACAAACAAACTTCAGAATTATAATATTAGTATAGATAATATAATCATAAGCTCTGTCAAACCTTATTGTAGTTTTGTAAACATAATATTATTAATTCCTTTTCATGGTCATAACTATGTTGCTTATAAAACACAAGCTGTTTTTGATTAAATACTATACTGTTAATTTTGTGAACTTTACCTCGATCGTGAGAATCGCAGACACATTAGATATTCAGTTGTTATGTGGCACTCGTTCATTTTATAACGAAGAAATTCAATGTTTTAGGTGGACGATCCTCGTCTACGTCGATTACGTGTGGCCGCACATTCACCGCCACGCAGGTCGGAACACAAGCCCGAGATCATTGATGCAGAGCCCGAGGTGGAATCAGAGTCCAGCGCAGAGGAGGCACGGCACAGCTCCGAGAGTGAAGATGAATTGGATGAGGAGGAAATTGAGCGAAGGAGACAGGCTGTTAAAGCCAAATTAGCTGCAAGGTGAGTTTTTTCTTAGATCTGCAACATAGTCATAATCAGATGTATTGGCTGTTGTGTAGATTTTTTGTTCTTGAATGATAAATTATTTTTAGTTAGAACGTTCTGTTAGAACGTCAACGACGTTATGATTGATTATTTACAGGGAGGCTGAAAAGGAAGTGCTTGGTAGAGTTGATGATGAGGAAATGCTGGATGGTGATAAAGAGGAGAGTGGATCGTCGGACACCGAATACACTGACAGCGAGGAAGATACAGGTAAATAATGTAGATATTATGGAATTTGTATTCCAACAAACCATGTTGTTACATTATACTTTTTTAAAGTCTCTAGCACCCACTGAAAAATAGCTTGGACAGCTATATAAGCTGCTTGTTATTTTGCTGATTAGTAATAACATAAATGTACACAGCTAGCTTGTCCCCAAATATACTTTAAGTATATTTGGGTACAAGCTAGCTGTACCCAAATATATTGTACATACTTTAAGTATGTCAAATATTTTATAATTTAATTTTAACAATGGCATATTCTATTTTTTAAATTATTATTATTTCAGGGCCTCGGGTGAAGCCGGTTTTCGTCCGAGCTTCAGAAAGAATGACAGTAGCAGAGAGGGAACGCAAGATGAAGCAGCAGAAGAAAGAAGAGTCTGAAGCTAGGAAAGAAAAGGAGGAAAGAAGGCGGGAAGCTCTGAAACTAGTCGAGGAGACAATCAGATCAGAGCAGAGGAGCACTCAGGTATGCTTTCATCAAAATGGGAATAGCCGCGTACTGACAGGGTCCACCGGCAAATTTTTAGTGAAAATAAATGTTCACCATGGAATTCCATACTTACATGGGTGAAGACTGAAGACACACATATATACAGGTTGTTAGGTTTAACACTGCACCATTATCCTTAAAATTGTTCTCATAGAAAAAGTTGTTCATTTTGACGGGTTCATTTGATGGTTTTAAGAATAACGGTGTTAAACCTAACACACTATGTGTTAGGTTTAACATTGTCCATTTATTAAATTTCAGTCGGACCAGAAAGAGGCGAATATAAACGACGTGTGTACCGATGACGAGAATGATGAGTTGGAGTATGAGGCGTGGAAGCTCAGGGAGATGAAACGGATCAAACGAGACAAGGAGGAGAGAGAGGCGTGAGTATACTTGACTATGTGAGACCGTACCACAGACATAAATCAATTTACCTAGGGTGCTGCTAGTGCTAAAACCGGCCCTGCATGTATATGTAAGTACTTCGCGTGCCATATCGCGTTCTCAAACGACGAGCTATGCTCGTCTTTCAAAAGTCTGTTCTTTAGTCTGCGTTTCACCGTTATCATCAATCGGAATTTCAAAAATGCCTAATTGTGCCATATTGAGCTGTAGAAATTCGAATAGAAATGTTGGCCTAACTAGTTAATGGACAAGTTTCTTATCATCGGTACGTCACAGTAGCTAGGAAAAAAGTGGTACGCTCGTTTTCATACAAATGGAGGGATATGTGGTATCTATCTCGATCTATGTCTGTGGACTGTGCTGTGTATAATGGGGAAGATGCAGTATTTTTATTATAGCTTAAATTAAATTTATTTTGTGTAGGAAAAGATCACTAGCATGTAAACAAAATGATGCAATTTTTTATGCCCCATGGTCAAGTAGTCGTTGTTTGAAATCGTGCGACCGAATCAAGAAATTCCGTAACGAAAAAGCCGGTGTTTGTGTGCATGCGACTAGACATTTGCGGATTGTAATTGCATAAGTTGATAAAAAATGCTGTACAATAGCTTTACCGCGGCAGTCCTCGAGTGCTACACGAATTTTTTCATATTTTCCAGTGCCGAAAAGGAGTTGCTGGCCATAGAACGTCTGAGGAATATGACGGAGGAGGAACGCCGGGTGGAGGCGCGACTCAACCCCAAGGTGGTCACCAACAAATCCGTCAAGGGCAAATACAAGTTCCTACAGAAGTATTATCACAGGTAAGAATACTTTTATCAGTTATCACCAACTATGTAATTCTTCATCGTTACTATTGTAAAACATAATATTGTAAGGTAGAACTTATGTTTGATAAATAATAATATTAATATGTCCGTTTAAAAGAAGAATATGCACTACTTCACAAAAATGTTGCATATTAAAAACTATGAAGTTCATAGTATTTCAATATGCTACATTTTAATTTATTATACCACATTAATTTTGGTACAGCAGTGCGTTGTATGTACCGAAGGCCGAAGCTGAACCGGCCCCTAGATGATCATTGATCAATTGTATTGTCAATGTCACGCTTCAATTTTATTGAACAGTTTATTTGACAATTATTAGATTGAAGGCGCACGATGCACTGTTCAATATCAACCATAGACGGTCAATTCGCAATACGTGATATTGTGCAATGAAGTTGCTCGTCTAGGGGCCCGCTTACATTTTTTCACTAAATCAACTAAATATAGAATAACATGCCAAAATTATGTCACTTATAGAAAAGTATTTGTTGTTTTCAGAGGTGCCTTCTACTTGGACAAAGAGGATGAAGTTTTCAAACAGGACTTTTCCGGAGCCACACTGGACGATCACTTTGATAAGACTGTTCTACCAAAGGTATGTGCATATTTTCCATTAAGCATGTATAGTGTATACCAATAATATTATGGATGTATTGAAAGCCAAAGGCCCGAAAATGGCTATGTAATTCCAATAGCACCGACCAACTAGAGCGCGAATAATGGCGTGGTAGACGGATTTATTTTATACTAAACCCAAATTTATGCTTAATCTTCTTTTTAGGGTACCGTACCCAAAGGGTAAAAACGGGACCCTATTACTAAGACTTTGTTGTCTGTCTGTCTGTCTGTCTCCAGGCTGTAACTCAAGAACGGTAATAGCTAGAGATTTGATATTTTCACAGATTATGTATATCTGTTGCCGCTATAACAACAAATACTAAAAATGAAATAAAATGAATATTTAAGGGGGCTCCCATACAACAAACGTGATTTTTTTGGCCTTTTTTGCTGTCTCCAGGCTGTAACTCAAGAACGGTAATAGCTAGAGATTTGATATTTTCACAGATCATGTATATCTGTTGCCGCTATAACAACAAATACTAAAAATGAAATAAAATGAATATTTAAGGGGGCTCCCATACAACAAACGTGATTTTTTTGGCCTTTTTTGCTGTCTCCAGGCTGTAACTCAAGAACGGTAATAGCTAGAGATTTGATATTTTCACAGATCATGTATATCTGTTGCCGCTATAACAACAAATACTAAAAATAAAATAAAATTAATATTTAAGGGGGGCTCCCATACAACAAACGTGATTTTTTTGCCCTTTTTTGCTCTATATCAAAAATGGCAACAGGTAGGTACTTGAATTTTTCACAAAATCCTTAGTTATATGTGTACTTTAATATTTAATAATAATATTAAAATAAAATAAAAAAATAAGGGGGGCTCCCATACAAAAAACACAATTTATGGCCTAATTTTGCTCTATAATGGTACGGAACCCTTCGTGCGCGATTCCGACTCGCACTTGGCCGATTTTTATTTACTAATATTAGATAGAAAGGTAGAATCTATGGGTTTGTGACATCGCATCGTATGGGGTAATCTCTGATTCTATTGAATCGATTTGAAAAATCTTGCATCTCTAGAAAACCATGTTATCTGCAAGTGTAATAACTACTAACATTCCAAAAAAAAGTTCAATAGTCAAAGTTTATATATGCCAGAAAACAATAACAAGTTGGTTGTAAATTGTAATAATAATATGTATAATAGTAATTCTTCATTAATTTATTTAAACATTGCAGGTGATGCAAGTCAAGAAGTTCGGTAGGTCTGGTCGCACGAAATACACTCACTTGGTCGACCAAGATACTACAGAGTTCGATTCCGCCTGGAGTAACGAAGGAGCCGCGGCCAGACTCAACAACTTCAGGGGAGGCATGAAACAAGTTTTCGACAGGCCGTCGGCTAGACGCTCGCATAACGTGTGAATAGTGTTAAGACTGGTGTAAATAATAATATTATAAGTTTATAGTATTTGCAAGTGTTTTATTAGATAAGGTTGATCGTATGTTGGTTTATTTTCAATCGGAGTTTCCTGAGATATTGATTGGAGAAGTTCTAAATCGCATTAAGGGCCAACGCTAAAACTCGCGCGGGCGCACGCTCGCATGTGTACAATTAATTAAAATGGTATGGGCAGCGCAGGCGCGTGCGACGGACTGTCACACGCGCGGCGGACGGCGCGACAACGGCGCGGGCGCACTCTTTTCGCAGTCGACGTTGTTTCCGTTGACGTCTTTTTGCCAAATAATAAATTAGTAAATAATCCACTGTAATCTACTCGACACAACTGTACACGCTCGAGATAAACGTTATACTAGCAGCGCTAAATGAGATGGGCGCACGCGACGGGTGCCCGCTCGCGGATTCGTGGCCCGCTGCGGTCTTCCAACGCGTGCGTCTGCGCCTGCATCCGCCCGTGTTTTAACATTGGCCCTAACTCTTTCAGTTAGGTTATTATTATAGTTGATATTATGAAGAATAACAATAAAATAAAATAACGATTGTAGATATTATAAGCCTTTATAAATTATAAAATTAAAACAGTTACAATATTTTTATCAAATACTATTACTATACTATACAAATTATGAAGGTGTTGAACTTTAAAAATTGAGGATTGTTTGAGATATAAATAACGAGTTTATTACATCATTTTCTTTACTTAAGATACTGATAAAATTATTGTTAAGAAGATTATGTGGTTTGAAAACAATAATTGATAGTTATAATAGTAGTCCAAAAACCTGCAATTATTTATTCACAAAATGAAATATTCAAAAGGAGGCTAAGGCACTTCAAGTCTTTAAATTACAACATAAAATTTTTAAATTCAACTGTACTATATCAATACAAAAATTAGCAACAAATTGTTGACATCAAAATAACCATCACATGTTTTGCTATAGAAAATCATTTATAAGTAAGTTATGTTTTGGTAAACCTTAAAATAGGCAACACTCATTTGCCACATGCTTTCATTACTTTAATTGTAATTGCATTCATTACTTTCTTTGTAATGAAACACAAAAAAGCACCTCACATAATACTATTCTATTGATCCGATTTCAATTTAGTACCTACACAATTATAACTAACAATATAAACCTAAAAACAAAAACGTCTAAAAATCCTAAGTAGTATTGTTTAGTTTTGTCAAAAAAGAGTTTATAACAGGTTGATTCTTTTTGGGTTCCTGTGCCTTTTTAACTTCCTTGGGCTTTTTGGCTTCTTTATCGTTTACTTTTGTTTTCTTTTTCTTTTCACTCTTGGGACTGTCCTGTTGCTCACCTTCTGCTATGAGCTTTTTCTTTTTCACCTTCTTTTTCTCTGTGTCTTCTTGCTCAGCGGACGGTTGTAACAGAGGTGTAGGGTCGTCCATGATCATAGCCAATTTGCCAAAATAGTTCCATAGTACGTCCGCACAATTGTCAGGCTTCCCTCCATCTTCATTGACCCAAAGTAAGCCGTACATGCGGGGTTTCAGTTTTTCTGTGGGCTTCTTCAATTGTGTTTCAAATTCGTCCTCCAAATGCTTTAGCTTAGCCTTCTGTGTTTCCGGTGAAAGTGACATTACATCGTCATCATCCATTGTTGCCTCCTGAAAATTGAATATAGGTTGTTCTTACAATTTTGATATAGACAAATGAAAAACAATCAATTTACCAGAGTATACTGGTAAATTGACTAAGGAGACATCTTAAGGTTCTAAACCTAAATGTGTAGGGATTTTAAGGAATTAAAATGTAAACAGGATAATCAATTTCTGGGACCTCAAAGGACAGGGATGCCCCATGGTCTAAGTGCTTGTTCAGACACAGCGGGAACCGCGCAGTTCCCGTGCAGAAACCGAGCGGTTAAGTGTGAACGCTATAATACAACGCCATAGTAAGCTGCGAGCGGTGCGGGCCCAAATCGCGCGGTTCCCGCTGTTTCTGAACAAACAACGCCTCCGTGGTCCAGTGGTTTAGAGCGTGGCTCTTGACTCGGAGGTCGTGGGTTCGATTCTCGCGTTAGAAACATGTTATTTCCAAGTTTGGTTAGGACAATGCAGGCTGACAAGTAAGATGATTCATGCGTCGGATGGGCATGTAAAGTCGGTCCTGCGCCTGATCTCTCGCCAGTCGTGTCGGTCGTCCGTCCGACTGGGTTATGAGAGTAAAAGGATTAGAGAGTGCTCTTGTGTACTGCGCGCACACACTTGGACACTGTTACTCCTGTGTGTAACTGGCTTGGTTTCAATGAAGCCAGCCACCGTTACCGAAACCAGTGTGGGAATTATTATTATTATAAGCACATTATAACATAACTTACCTCATCACTGAGGTAACCGTGTGGTACAAACACCTCATTGTCCACCTCATAGTCGTCTTCGGGCTCATCGTCACTGCCAGCAGCGCTACCGTCTATACTCTCCCCCTCCTGTTCCTCTTCCCACTCCTCATCACTGTCGACGTCATAGTCAAGTAGCTTCTGGAATGTTAAAGATGTTAATAAAAAGTTTATTTTTATACAGCATAAAGGCATTGGCATGACTTTATGAAAATATACAGGGTGTAACAAAACTGAGTGATAATACTTTAGGGTGTGTATGTGTTCCTTGTAGAGAATTACTGTGAAAGTAGCAGTTAAAAGACCATTTTTTTCACTTTTATATGGACTAGCGCCCCAGTGTCACAAGCTTCCACATACAAACATGAAAAAATTACCCTTTGGGTACGGAACCCTAAAAATGGTCTTACAGCACTACTTTCACAGTGAGCTCTTTACAAGGAACACATATACACCCTAAACTCTAAAGTATTATCCCCTGCATAATTCTCGCTTTTATAACAAAACCGGGCAAAAATAGATACAAGACCTCAGAGAAATAAAAATAATATGTAATACTATACATGCAAGTTGTGAGTTATGAAGGCGCAAAAGCGCCAAAGAGAGGAGTTTTGTCTTGCAGGTGATATTGCATCAAATTAAATATAACAACTGTAATTATTATTATCATTACAATAAAATAATATATTAATTTTGTTCATAAAAAATATTGCTTGACCGTTTTTGCAGCAAATACTGGGACAGCTTAGCTAAAAAAATTACCTGATCCATTTTAAACGGCTGTGTTGGTTTTATACTTTGACTCTTCTTCCTCCAAGTGCCCCAGTACGGTGGCCTGCGATTTTCATGGAAAGACAACAGTTTCGGTCGTAGCTTCTCTCTGACGGCCGGCTCACAGGTTTGTATTTCACCTGCCGTATCTACAGGAGGCAGCTCATCTTCTGAAATTATGAGAGTAATTTGTTATTCAAATTACTTTATTTTAGGTTACAAATAATTGTTTTTTTAATGTTATAAAAATTAAATATAAATGGTCAAGTAATACAGGTAGCTAGTTAAAATCACTATAGCTCCAAAAAGTGAGTTTTGCCGTCCACACAACAAGTTTTACTCGATTTGGAATATATCTATCGAGTAATGCTGAATGTGTAGACAAAGTTCAAGCTGTGTGTTAATATACAGTCTACGTGATTGCTCCATTGAGTAAAACTGTATGTGAGTACATAACATAAAACAAAAGACTTACCAATTATCATCACGTCATCATCATCTTTATCACTCAAGGGCCAAGTTTTGCCGCTAGTCTGTGGTTTCTTAGCCCCTTCTCTCAACTCATGCACATACAGTTTATTTTTATCTACACATTGTTTGCTCAGCAAAGTTTCTAGTTCTTTCTTTCTATCGTCTGACAGCTCACTTCTTATAGTTGGTGCTAATCTCATATCCGATTTTATGGTAAAACTTGAGAGCCTATCATTTTTACTAGCAGTAGGTTGGTCTTTCTCAATTTTTTGTTTTGGTACAAAGAAACTAACAAAAGCTTCGGCTGCTTTCTTCTTTTTTTGTTCTTGTTCTAACTTCTCCAGTTCTAAGGCTTCCTGTTTCTTTCTTTTCTCCTCTTCCCTTGCCTCTTTTTCTTTGCGCTTTTGTTCTTCTTTCTCCTCTCTCTCTTTGCGTTTTTGTTCCTCTTTTTCCTCCTTCTCTTTGCGTTTAAGTTCTTCTTTTTCCTCTCTCAATTCTGAAAAAATTTAACAATAATCAATATAGATTAACACTTTTTGTAAAAATTAAAAAGCAAAAGGAGTTTTTCCGGCAATGTGAAAGAGTACTGTTGTGTTTTTGTATTATTTTCCAAAAATAGTTAACTGGATTTTTATTCGTTATCGTGTAGACAAATGCTGCAACTTGCAGAAACATGCTTTTTTGTGTTCCCTCCAAAATTCCATGGAAAGTAACAGTAAATCGTCTACCACTTTATTGAATTGACCGAATTGACTGTTTTGACTTTTACTTAGACTTGATGATATAGTGAAACGATAATGAAAAATATTGTAAGAAGAATATTACCCTTGTATGTGGCAAAGTACACCCCCTGTATCAGTGCCAAAATCCAACAAAAAAAGCAAAATTTATTATAATGCATTACAAAATTTAAAAATATTGTATTTATGAAAATTATCATGGAATACTTGATAATTTGTTTCAATGGGCTTTCACACACATGTTATGTTGAGCTTCTTCCAAAATATCACATTTACACAGTACTACTTACTTTTCTCAAGTTCTTTTTGTTTCTCCTTTTCTTCTTTCTCTTTTCTTTTAGCCTCTTCTTTTTCTTCTCTCTCGCGTTTCTTTTGTTCTTCCTTTTCCTGTTTCTGTTTAGCTCTCTCCTCCTTCTCTTGTTGTCTTTTCTTTTCCCTTTCTAATCTCTCCTTTTCCCTTTCTTCCTTTTTCTTGGCAGACTCTAATTTCTTTTGTTGCTGTGAAAATATGGAAGAAATGTAATTAAATACCTAAGCATATATATAACTCAAAGGTGACTGACATAGTGATCTATCAAGTCACAGCCCAAACCACAGGACGGATCGGGCAGAAATATGTCATGCAGGTAGATGTTATGACGTGGGCATCCGCTAAGATAGGATTTTGATCTACCCCCAAGGGTATGAAAGTTTATATGAAACTTTGTCAATTTTAAACCGATCGGGTTGAGACTTTGATACCAAATTAATAATTTAATACTAATTCTTAATGTGATTAAAGCCGTGGGCAAAAGCACTGTATGAAATAAAAGAGAACTAGATGTTGCCCATATGTTATTGCAAGGGCACCATATTTTTTCAATAATAATTTAATGTATACTTTGTCCTTTCTCGGCACTCAAGCATAAGTTTTTTTTTAAACAAGCAAGCTCTTGGCTTGGCTTAATTCTTCGATTGCAGATTCTTGGAAATCTATTGTTCTCACGGCCATATGTGGCCACTTGGGAGTTGAAGAGTTAAACATCCAGAGGCACAGACAAATTTGGCACTTATTTTTAGCATACAAATTATTATTTAGCTAAGATGCACAATGGTGACCATCATTAATTGCTCTATTTTGTAAGAAACTGACACTAAAATAATAATTTTACTGAAGATAGATAGAGCACATATTGATACGACTTACCTGTTTTGGTGTAAGATTGGTGTTTGTTGATTCATTTAACAAGGTATCCCCATTGCTATTTGTGACCGATGAACTCCGGTTAGTACGTTTGGGAGTAGACGGGTTAGAAATGACAGATTCATTAGCCTTGCTAGACTGTGACGAGTTTAAGTTATTTTTTCTGCTCCTTGTCTGCCTTTTTGGTGATGGTTTAACAGAACTTTCTTTTTGGTCATCCTCACAGTCACTGGCATCCTTTTGAGCATCCTCATGGTCACTGGCATCCTTTTGAGCATCCTCATGGTCACTGCCATCCTTTTCAGCATCAGACTCATCCTTTGTTAAATCAGTTTCTTTGCCATTACAGCTTATAGTTTCTGCCACTTCCTGCTCCTTAGACGACTCCGTTTCTTCCTCACCTTTTTCTACATCTTGATCAACATCTACTTCCATAGCACTAACACTATCATTGTCCGTGTCTATACTCACGACTTCATTGGCAGTACCATTGGCTTTAGAACTATTCAATTCTACAGAGGACTTACTTTGTACAGGCTTCTTATTTTTAGACTTTTTCTGCAATTTCTTCTTCCTTGCGACGTCAACTATCTTTACGAATGGATTGAGAGTTTTGCTCTGTGTCTTCGAACCGTCTTTGCTGTCCTCATCACTTATCACAACACACACATCTGTATCCTTATTTTGGTCTTTTATTTTACCGATTTTGCTTGCAGTTTCTGTGTCTGTTGATGATAACTTCCGTTTTCTCGGTCGCGTGGTGTTAGATTTAGGAGAAACATCACTTATTAACTTGAATGGAAGACGTGCTTGTTTCAAAACTTTTTTAGAAGGTGTAATCTCCTCACTTTTTGGCGATTTCGCAGTTTTCATTTTAATTTATCTAAATAAAAGCTTAAACACTAATAAAATATTATGCTCAGACTGTTTATAATTGATAATTACCACTAAATAATATTTTACATTATTCCGCTATTTTTGTTTTGTTTTTGACAGCTGTATGAAAACGCGGGAATTTTGAGACCTTTTTTTTAAATTTTATGTTGCCAACTGACAATAGTCATTCCTCTCCTCTGTCATTTGCCATTTCGCCATGGGTATGATTCACATTTATTTTACCTCTAGTTATATAATACATCAACCAACCTTCCAGAACTGAACACGCCACGACAATGACACAAGCTCGTGAACTTAACGAACTCACGAGCTTCGACGCGAGCCTTGAGACGCGCCTCCAGCTCGTAGTTCGAAGAAAATAATAATTATTCCTGTGCTTCTGACTATTGAACCAAATGAGCTTTGACGTGATTTGACGGTAAGCTTCAAGCTAGCTTTTCACAAAACCTTAATTAATGTTGTTCACGGTTTATGATACTAAATACTGAGAATTACATAGAATGAGCGATAAAATAAAATTCAGAGATGTCTATTATGGCATACAGACATTTCGAAATTTTCTGTTAGGCAGAAAGTATACTCTGCATAATCGATTTCTTCCTTTCATATCACCGCGGTCCATACCTTGCCCAGATATTCCTAAAAGCAGTGTCGTCAAGTATTCTGACAATTACTATGCTCAAAGACATGCCTTTGATTCTGTGAAGCCTCCAGTTATCGCACCCGTAGCTGAAGCATTACCAGCTGATCAAAAATGCGGAGAATCCACTGAGGCTGTAAGTGAATAGTGATAATAAGCTGGGCAAATGATAGGTAATCTGAGAATATAGTCATCAGTCATCAGTCATCACTCATCAGTAGAACTTAGTAAGACGTTCGCTGTCACCTAGAAACAACAGGGGTTAAAATAAGACTGTTGAAGTCACAGTCCACTGCAGACGTGGTTGAAGTAGGTAAATCAGATTTTTATTTCAGTATTTATTACGGCCCGGCCGCATCTGCGTGTATTCGTGCAAGCTTCGTGCGATGAGACGATACTATTGGACTATACACGCAGATCGTCCAATAGTATCGGCTTTAGCGCGAAGCACCACGCATATTATGCGGCCGCGGCATTAGAGGTAACATAAAGTGCCAAGAGTACCGCGCGTACCAGCCACTTAGGCCGCGTTTCCACTGACGCGGAGCGGGGCGGAGACTGGAGAGGAGCTTAGCGGTGCCCGAAATGACCAATCACTATACTCAAAATCTCCGCTCCGTTTCAATGGAAACAGCACAAGCGGAGTGGAGCAGAGCTGAGCGGATATTCATAATAAAAAGGCCATGCGGTGCGGAGGACAACGAGCATTGGGGTGCAGAGTAGGAGTAAATCTGTTCTGTGGTGCAGAGCGGGGCGGTGCGTGACTCTCGCGCAGTGCTTCAGTTAATCATTCAATCAATTCCAAAAGTATGCTCCGCTCCGTTCCGCTTCAGTGGAAACACTGACCACTTTTCACCGCTCTTCACCGCTCCTCTCCGCCCAGCTCCGTGTCAGTGGAAACGCAGCCTTATTATCAGCCTGCCTAGCATACGCCAACGAGATATCTCACTCTCGAGATAATTAAAAACTACTCGTCTCATAATGTCAAAATCTCGACATTATCTCGACAAAACTCTATAAAAATGTGTTATTTCGATGATAGATCAACGCGAGAAAAAATGTTTGTCATGCTAGGGTCAATAGAGATGAAGATACAAACTATCAAACATGTAGAGAGAGATATCTCTTTGGCGTATGCTAGGCCGGCAGGCCTAGGTTTCTATCAAGGTTCGCGTACCCCACTTTGAGAAACTCTGTTCTAGCCTCTAGGTGCATACAAAATATTATTATAGGGAATGTGCAGGAACTTGTCTAGGTAGTAGCACATGATTAAGTAGGTACCTAAACAAAACAAGTTTCGGTAGGCAAAACTAGTTAGCAGCAATAGCAGCATCTTCGCTGTGCACGTTCCCTCAATATTCCTACCTCCACCAAAGAATAAATACACTACGCACGGACCACGCTTAGGTAGGTATGTATAATGTAAATCCACGTCTCGATGTGAATTATTGACGCGCGATGTGAATTATTTAAAAACTACGCGACCAAGCGACTGCGAAGCGGGAGCGTCAAGTTGTCAAATGTTGTCAAATGTGTGTTTTGTATTCAAAAAAACACATTTGACAACTTGACGCTCCCGCTTCGCAGTCGCGTGGTCGCGTAGGTTTGAACCTCCAGCTATTACTTGCAACCACTAGCAATAATTACTGTTTCAGGTATGTTTTCAAAGTGCACCAACTCCTGGCAGAGTCTGGTGGTGGGATGGTCATAGTAATTATGAAGATGAGAAAAAGGCCATTCAAGGGAATGAGGAGCCCAAACTGGAAGGGTCTAAATAATTTGTGATTGAAATTTGGAACAATTGATTTACATAAATATTATTTCGTTTTTGTTGAGTTTTTGTTTAATCTACCAGGGATGTAGCCTGTAGGGGTTTAAAGAATTTAAAGAACACGATTTTGATCGACTTGCACAGGTTAAACCTCGAAAATACCCTCAGCAAAAATGTTTTATGCCCACAGTATGATTGTTCTTAAAAATCATAGGGAACGAGCGCAACAAAGATGCTGCAAACTGGTGCTACCAATGCGAAACTTGTACTCAATAGTACGGGTGCCCTAGAACAATTTTTTTTGTGATTACTAACAAGCTAATTTTTTGTGAGTAGCTACATTTTGATAAGATGAACAACATTTTTATTTTCGAAAAATCTCGAAAGTGGTAGCTAACAGAGATAGAAAGGATTTCATACTTTGACTTGATGGTTCTAGCATATGGATTGCTTTATTTGTAGGACAAGGTTCCTCTTAAATTATATAACTATTTACCTACCAATATACAAAAAAGTAAGTAAGTTGGTTGACTACTGTAAACTTACTGTCACAAAAAATTTGCTTGTTAGTAATCACAAAAAAATTTGTTCTAGGGCTCCCTGACCACATTTTACTTGACATGACGGGCTGCCACACACTATACATATAGGTACGTTGTACTACACGTTCCACAGAATATATAATTATTAGCCTGTACCTAGGTACTACAAATTTTTTCTATTGGTGGCTCAGGCCGCAGGCGTTAGCGCGATACAACTTTTGCAAAAGAATAATTAATGATTACTTACCTACATAGAATATACCTGCAGCGTTAAACATAAATATTTCCAAGGTAAGAAATATTAACGTCTAAATTATGCGTATTTGCATAAAAAATAAGCTAAATATTTATGTGACCCGAGTCCTGACTTACACATTATCATAAGTATATTTTTATCAATGAAGAAAAATATTTGCATTTGCTCTTATTATACCCATCATTATGTTTTCAGCCTACTTTAGTGAAAAAATATGCTAAACAGTAAAATACCTCGATTATGTACAAGAAAATGTTTTATTCATGCGGGGCAAAGTACGTCATGTCAAGGAAAAGTGATATAAGTACCTACCTACTCGTAAGCTATCTCACGCACTCACAGAGTCTTTAATCTTTATAAACAATGCGGTATACTGGATAGCTAGTTATATTTTACATAAAGAAATGTACTAAAGTAGGTAGGTCCTATAATTATGCAATACCTACCTAGTTATATTAAGGCCCGTATGTACGGGAGAACTAGGAAATTCTGCAAACCTTCAATAACGGACTCTTCTGATTTTTCGTCTTGACTTCTGAATTTTGACTTTCTTACAATATCTAATGTATTTACTTGTTTGCCTCCAAGCAAGTACACGGCAAGACACGCAATCATTTAAATAATCGGCCAAGTGCGAGTCGGACTCGCGCACGAGTTGGTACTCGTGCGCGAGTCCGTCATTGAGAATCGAAACGAACACAAGTTCGTTTCGACTCTCAATTTAATAAAAAAAATATTTTGCCGAGAAATATTGGGGGAGCCGGTATATATTATGGCATCACCTGTACTATCATCCGCATAGCAAAGAATGCCGTTGGTCTTTAACATGTCATTGATATGCAGTATGAATAGGGTAGGCGATAGCACACAGCCCTGAGGGACAATAAATAGAGCAAAAAAGGTCAAAAAAATGACGTTTGTTGTATGGGAACCCCCCTTAAATATTAATTTTATTTTGTTTTTAGTAAGTTTGTTGTTATAGCAGCAACAGATAATATACATAAATAACATAATCTGTGAAAATTTCAACTCTCTAGCTGTTACCGTTCTTGAGTTACAGCCTGGAGACAGACAGACGGACAGACGACGGACAGACATCGAAGTCTTAGTAATAGGGTCCCCTTTTTACCCTTTGGGTACGGAACCCTAAAAATCAACACTCCTCTTCGGCCAAAGAGATTTCTTTGTCAAGCAAGCAAGCAATTCAGAAAACTTTCCAAGCTGTTTGATAATCCGCTTACCTATCGTGTAAGGTCTCCGAATTTTCTTTGGACAAAAAGCCTAGGTTTCTTTAGCAGGCAAATAATTCACTAAACTTTCTTTGGCTACTTGCCAAATGCCAATCTTATACTTAGCGAGTGCATTTAGCAAGCAGCTGATAAAGTGGCACTTGCTTGTCTAATGTCTTGTTACATATTCAGAGAAGTTGATTCCTAGGCAGATGCCGGACCTACATAATTTGGTCGCGTTAAGTCAAACCTAGCGGTCAGAGCACGATTCACGACATAATTATTGATTGACTCGATCCGACCAAATGTTTTTTGACGTGGGAGAGCCATGCTTCGGCACGAATGGGCCGGCTCGACCGGAGAAATACCACGTCCTGACAGAAAACCGGCGTGAAACAGCGCTTGCGCTGTGTTTCGCCGAGTGAGTGAGTTAACCGGAGGCCCAATCCCCTACCCTATTCCCTTCCCTACCCTCCCCTATTCCCTTCCCTTCACATCCCTACCCTCCCCTTACCTTACCCTATTCCCTCTTAAAAGACCGACAACGCACCTGCAGCTCTTCTGGTGCTGCGGGTGTCCATGGGCGACGGAAGTTGCTTACCATCAGGTGACCCGTTTGCTCGTTTGCTCCCTTATTTCATTAAAAAAAAAAGCGGCCAAGTGCGAGTTGGACTCGCCCATGGAGGGTTCCGCAGCAGCAATAAGGTTTATTTTTATGAAATTAAAATATTTTTGATTTATTTTTATATTTAAGTCGATTTAATGAAATTTAGATTAAGGTTTACTATTTGACGTATAAAAAAAACTACTGGCTAGATCTCGTTCAAACCAATTTTCGTTGGTAGTTTTTATAGTAATCTACATCATATATTTTTTTAGAATTATCATGCCTCTACTTTAGAAATTAGAGGGGGGGGGCACACATTTTTCCACTTTGGAGAGTTAGAAAAAAATGATATGAGAAACCTCAATATGATTTTTGGAGACCTATCCATAGATACCCCACACGCATAGGTTAGATGAAAAAAAATTTTTTTTGTTTCAGTTGTACCTATGGGGACCCCTAAAATTTTTAATATTTTTTCCATTTTTGCATCAAAATCTTAATGCGGTTCACAGACTACATCTACTTACCAAGTTTCAATAGTATAGCTCTAATAGTTTCGGAGAAAAGTGGCTGTGACATACGGACGGACGGACGGACAGACAGACAGACATGACGAATCTATAAGGGTTCCTTTTTTGCCATTTTGGCTACGGAACCCTAAAAATGACGTAGGTCCGTCAACTGCCTAGGAATCAATTTCTTCGATGGTATTTTAGCACCATAATGCCGTGGTTGCGATAATGCTATAAATGTTATAATATCGGAATAATAAATGGCATTACTCGTTAGTGTGGGGCCCCAGCATAAGACATAATCACGGCGTGACAGACGCGTAATTCGTGCGTGCTGGTGACAGAATTAGGGCAATTCACAATGGCGCCTACCCCGCTTTAAGGGTGGAACACCCCTCGAGGTAATTTCCATGCTGCCCTTTCGAAATGAATTTTTCAAACTTCAAAGGAACTGAGTGCACTTTAGAAATAATCTTTTGGCCTTTGAACGTGAGATGTGGCTCGTAAGTCGCAATTTTACGCAGAAATACGTTTATCACGCCGGAACTGGCATTACAAAAATGTTAATTTTGAAAGAAAACTCATTCACAATTCACAAGTACAGGCCGGACTATTTAGCCGCTCCAGGCAAAGACCATTTTCGCTGCCCTACACAGAAAACCCCCCTATCTCCCACAAAACTAACCCGATGGGTTAGTTTTGTGGGAGATAGGGGGGAATATATTTTCGCAAGTTTTCCACTTTCCAACCTAAAGTAGATTGGAAGGTAAAAATCTCTAACTTATGTGGTGGATAGCTAATGGGTATAATAGTAATGTTGGAAGATAGCAATAACTCAATTTTGCCGTCCCTCATTTTTTGCCTGTTTTCTATTGCTATTAATTAATTTAAATTTTTTGCGTCACAAAACCTGCCCTGTGAATAATTATTATTCACAGGGTAGGTTTAGAATCTTGACAGATAACAATTGGAGAGGGCAATTATAGAATAGGGCATCATAGGTAGTACTTTTCTTATCTAAAAAACAACATGTTAAATATTACTTATTTTGTAAGCTATATTGTATTCCAACTTAATATAATAATATGAGTATAATGTTTCCATCTTAATTCTTATATTACACAGCTCAGATGTCATTCACGATTCAGTATCATCATCATCATTTTAATAGAGTGTAGGCAGTAACAAGTGGCGCCCACCACTAATACTGGAAATTGGAATGTAGAGTCATAGAGTATAGACTATAGAGCAGTGTAACTCAAACTTTTTCTTATACGGGCCACAAACACGTTTTGGTTTTGGTGTCACGGGCCGCAAGCAAAATTATTTAGGACTAAAAACAAACGAACTTCAAAATTAGTGATTTAAAAAGTGGAAAAAAATTAAAACTTTTTATTAGTTACGACTATTTTACTACGAGTTTTTATTACGACTTTGCACTATATCGCCACGCTGGTGGCCGTGAATTTCAAAGTGGTCCTCGCGGGCCACTGATGATGTCTCGGTGGGCCGCAATAGCTGCTCTAGAGTTTAGTGCTATTACAGCTTACGAATAATAATAAATTATTTAGGCCCACTTGCGCCAATCTGGGTTAAAGTTAACTCTGAGATAAACATCACGTCATCTCTATCACTGACTTGGTGAGTGACAGATATGACAGGATGTTTAACTCAGAGTTAACTTTAACCCAGATTGGCGCAAGTGGGCCTTAGTGGTCCTACATTCGCCTTAGGGCTCATTTAAATTTTAAAAATCAAGCTCTCAACTATTTTCAGCATTTTTCACTTTATTCATCATCACAGAACTCTACCAAGAGTAATAATAGTTTATGTAGATTGTAGGTACTTACATTATTAGCAGCGCAGCGTACTGCAAGTAATTTGCTTCAAATTTGCATAATGCAGTACTGATAAGAAACATGATATTGTTATAATAAACATAAACAAACATCTAAATACCTACCCTATTCCCTTCTCTTCCTATCCCTACCCTATTATTCTCTTAAAAGGCCGGCAACGCACCTGCAGCTCTTCTGATGCTGCGAGTGTCCATGGGCGACGGAAGTTGCTTTCCATCAGGTGACCCCGTTTGCTCGTTTTCCCCCTTATTTCATAAAAAAAAATACAGAGCAGGTAGATTATAGTGCATTTTCTCAACGTAGATTGATTAGAAGAAGGCAGAAGCTCAGTATCCTGTCACTCGTTAGTGATTTAACTTGATAAACCTCACCTTACAACAAAGAGTAAATATCTTAGAGAGTGGACAAGTCGTATACAGATTACAGAGTATAACAAAACTAAGTGATAATACTTTAGGGTGTGTATTAAGGATATACAGAGTTCGCTGTGAAAGTAGCAGAGCTGAAAGAGTACCTTTTTCACTCAGTATGGAAAAAATTCATGACGCTGGAGTGTTTGCCCATGAAAATTACAAAAAAATTGCTCGTTCAGCACTGCTACTTTCACAGTGAACTCTATGTAAGGGACACTCACACAACTTACAGTATTATCACTTAGTTTTGTTACACCCTGCATAGTACTGTATAAGTACTTTATTGGCTTTGAGATTACCCGTAGTAAAGCCACAATTTTGTGTTGTGACTTGTGAGTTGTGCCTTGAAGAACAAAAATTTCATCGAGAGTCAAGACACTAATAATTTATTATAAAACACAAAAAAATGTTTTGGTCTACTCCGACTTTTAGTTTAGATAAATATAATATTATATTCTGAGCAAAATATTGAATTAATTAAGAAATATTTTAAAAATAAAAATATTCGATTTGAGTTGTGACTCTACAAATTAATATCTATGAACAATTGAAGATATTCCAAAGACGATGTTGTAGTTATAACATTTAACATTGTACGGAGGCTCGTATCTGTACGCTATCCTCGTGGCCGACGTTGCGTCAATCAGCGCATGAGCGAAATTCACCCAGCCAGTACCTCGGGGAGCTAAGCCGCTCACACACGTCACCGCGGCTATGACTGAACCTAGCTTTAAATCTCACTAATATCATGTAAAATATCCTTTACTCGCGTAACGTTTGAGTGACCATAGCTACGATGAGGCAGGATACAGAGGAGCTGGCACAAAAAGTGGCAGACTTCAAGAATGATCCCGAAAAACTCCGACAGGCCTCGGAATTCGTTGACGAGCTCATACAGCAGGCCAAAAAAGAGGCCGAGCTCAAACAAAAAGCGAAAGATAGAGGCAAATTTGTAAGTATAAATGTATATTTATCCCCGTAAGGCCGTGGACGATGGGTGGTAAGTGTTATTAGTAGGCTGAGCTGATGTAGAATTGCTTGGGCTAGCACAGTACGCTACGCTTTACATGAGTCGTCTGCGAATCCACATGCTTATTGGCATGCCAAAATAATTTGGTCTTAAAAAAAACTTTTTTTTTTCTTGGAGTTTTAAGCAGCCATTCCAAATGGACGGCTCGTGTACGGCTTTATGCATGCCTAGTACATCATCTCACCTCTAATTGCGAACTTGATGGCAAATCAATATATTGCTTTTGCGAATCAAACGGTATTGCAGAATTTGATATAATCAACCACGTCTGCACGACAAGGAGGGCTTTCGAATGAAAACTCCGTACTTATAACATCTACCTGTGTATTTCTTTGGCACCCTCGATCGCGTAAAATCTACAACTCTAGCTAGGGTCAGAATGGCTTGTCACATTTAGCTATTCCTATAGAAATATCTTTAGAATATCAGTCGAAGTGACACAACGTTCTTCCTTCATAACTTTCGGCCCGTAAGTTAAAAAAAACAATAGCCGCGTTTTTTACTGATGGCCAGGGTGTTTTCGATCTTATCGGGCAATGCAACTATATTGGGCAATCGGATTACACTTATCTGATAACGAGTTTTTGATATGCTAGGTAGATGACAAATCGATAATCCAGAGGTTTAATGGATCCTGGATAAAAAGGTCCCGCAGACTGTCCAGAAAACTCTATGATAGAGAATCTACCTATGTCCTACTTCTTGGTCTACTCTTCATCAGTGTTATATTCAATTCTCTAATCAGTAGTTTCGAGCCAACAAATAGTTCAACTAGTTTATCCCATTAAAAAGATTATAGGTATTTTGTAAAATATGATGTTAGTTAGGTAGGTATGCCTTTTTCACATTATTTGCACTTTCTTACAGTTTCTTGTTTTTAATACATTCAAGTTTGGTCATCCTAGTCTATAACTGTTATAGTCATCCTAACTTGTATTGTATAATAATAATTATTAATAATTATTATTGTTAAAAAAGTTAAAATAAAAGGTTTAGGCTCAATTTCATCAACGTCTGTTAAAGTTAATGCTCGAATTAGTGTCACGTTACCTCTTTCGTTTATCATAATATGAAATAATATTTCATATTATGATAATATGAAATAATATTTCATATTATGATAAAAGAATGTCTATTCTCTTTCATCATATTATGATGAAAGAGAATAGACATGGCATGACATTTTAAGAGGATAGGTACACTACAGCCGTTTTTCCATACAAACGTTGTCCCCTGTTTCCTCCCCGGACAATGCCGGTAGAGTTTTAATTGTTTTCCTGAATATCTACGGTGACTATTAATTACAATGTTCCTACTCTCTGTTTTTTTTTACAATTTAATTATTAAAAAAGATATGAACGTTCAAAAACCCAAAAAGTGGCCAGATTTTCCTCTGTGTCGATTATACAAAAAAAAAACACAAAGGAACACAGCTCACGCCTTGCTTTAATTTTTAAATGAAAAAAGCGGTATAGGCTTGAGGTAAGGGAGACAGCAATAGATATTACGAGTACTTTTTTCATTTCTCTTGACTTTGGAGTATCCTCTTAACAAGCTGTTAACACTAATAGTCAACAGACGTCGCGTTGGTGAAATTGGCCCAAAGTATATTTTGAAATCATGGCTAAAACACTGCCACTGTGTGCTTTAGTTCATCATCTCTACAAGGAATAAGATAGTTGTATATTATGTTGCAACATCTTTGCAATAACAATAATTCACTGCTTTGCAATTCAAATATTTAAAGATGCATATACGTATTTCAATTTTTACTAACACGGCATTTTCTTTGTTGCAGGGATCTCAAGATTCGGGTGTAGGTAAGTAAAGGCAGAGAGTTTGTTTTACCTAGTCTTAAGTCTTAACTTAGATACCGACAGTCTACACTCTACAGAATAGAAAAATCGGCCAAGTACGAGTCAGACTCGCGCGCGAAGGGTTCCGTACCGGTCGCGGTATAGAGCGAAAGCTGTAGACTAAAGGCCAAAAAAATCACGTTTCTTGTATGGGAGCCTCCCTTAAATATTAACTTTATTTTATTTTCAGTATATTTTTTTGTTATAGCGGCAACAGATATACACAATCTGTGAAAATTTCAGAAGTCTAGCTATAGCGGTTCTTGTTACAGCCTGGAGACAGACAGACAGACGCACAGACGGAGAGATAACGAAGTATTAATACCTAATAGGGTTCCGTTTTTACCCATCGGCATCGGTACGGAACCCTAAACATTATTAATTATTAATTTATTATACTAGCCGCTGGCAACTTGGTATGTCCTTCTTAGTTCTTACGGTGGTTGCAGTCAGAAACGAATTAACGATTACCTTCTTAACTTTAAATTAGGCTTATGTCAAAATCTTCATTAAATTAAAGTAACCATTCAATGTCTGTAAATGCGGCAAATTGTATAAAAAATATAGGCAGATATAGTAGGTTAGAATGTGAAATGTCAAAATTAATCTGCAAATAGCTACACATTCCTTTTTGCTTCGTTCCTCCAGTTTTTGCGAAAAACTGTATCGCGAGAGAATCACAGTTTTAGCGGAGATACCGCTAAAACTGTGATTCTCTCGCGATAAGTGTCAAGAACAATGACCTACACGTCTTGACCTAGATGACCTTGAGCTTGACCGAGAGCTCCTTTGTTTTATGATCTTCTGTAGCCCTAGCACGGCCACTAGTAGAAATGCGAAAGTACCTATAGACAAAATGTGGACATAAACTTAAGGTGCCGTTCCGATCTTTACCGCGGCTAATCGCGAGTCGCGACCGACAAAAATTCAATTAAAATGCCACTTTATGACAGACTACATAATTATATTATGTCATAATCATAAAGTAGGATATTAGGTATTTGAATTTTTAGGACTATAGTCTGTCATAAAGTGGCATTTTAATTGAATTTTTCGGAACGAAAAATTATCGGAACGGCACCTTAAGTTTATCTCCAGAGTTTGTCTATACTTTCGCATTTATTACTGGTGGCCATGCTAGGGCTACTGGTGTTTATTCAAGAGCTGCCTGAATTCGTCTACAGGGTGTGACAAAACTAAGTGAATCTAGCAATATATGGTTTGTATGCATAAGAAAATGTTACTCTTTCAACGCTGTTTCTTTCACAGCGAACTCAATACATGAAACTCATATACACCCTCAAGTATTATCACTTAGTTTTGACTTTTGTTACACCTTGTATAAGCCGGTTTATTAAAAAAGACGTGTCTGTTGAAGATAGGGTGCCTAATTAAAAAAACTCATTAGAAATAAAGTACCTATTGGCTACTTGGCTAGTAGAGATCAGAAGACTATATTGATCGAGGTTCGAGGCAGTGGCGGGGCAAGACCTAAATATGTGGGCAAGATATATCTTCCGAGGCCCCCTAAAATATGTTTTGTGAGGCCCCTTGATGGATGACGCTAAAGAACGGATTGGTTGTGAGTAGTTAATAATTATTTGATACTCAGTTTTTTTTATAAAACTTTTTATTTATGAATAAGTACCTATTTGAGTATTACAATTCACAACTCGTAAAACCTTTAAAAAACCTCGTGATCCAAGGCGCGCGAGGCCCCTTAGACCGCGAGGCAGTGGGCGGTCGCCCACACCGCCCTCGCCTTGCGCCGCCTCTGGTTCGAGGAAAGGATAAAGGAACCCAAAAGGGTCCTCTTGCACGGCTTTCCGTCCCTCTGACCCTTTCTGCCAAAGTGAAGATTTAAAACCCTTACTTCAGTCACAATTCATTTGCTGCCAACATCATTTTCGGAATATGCGTAACATCAACATAATATTATAGGTACGTATTACGTACCTACCATCGAAACTTATTCATAGGCAGTTGACGGTCGTCGGTCCTACGCAGCTCTTTGATGTCTACTAGTGCTTATGTACTGAAAAAGTAGAAAATACAATACAAATATGGATACAAAATTACCATTCGACCTTGCGCATGAGTCTACATTACACTCTACAATATAACTGGTAAGATGTTATCGCCCTGCAAGATCATTTCACTTTATTATTATCTAATGTCAAGATAACATATTATGTATCTACTTAATGTAAAGTTAAAAGTCTATAGGTACATTGTACAATTTAAAATAACAGTAATAGGGTCCCGCTTTTACTCTTTGGGTACGGAACCTTAAAACCTAGGCTTACCAATGATGGATCAACCTAGTTCTTATTAATATTTATTCAGTTTTTATTTTTTATTGATTTTCTAATAAAGCACAATGTAGGCATTTCTTTATCAGTGTTCTCTTTTGAAACAATGTCAGTAATGAGTTGATTAAGTACCTATACTTAGTAACGCTTTGCGCTAAAACCGTCATTGAAAAACAATGTAGTTAGGTAATTTATAATGTAGATTGTAGAGGCATTCATTATTTTTATTATCCATACTTTGGGCCTGTTTCACCACTTCCTGATAAAGTGCCGGATAGCCTATCCACAGGCCACAGCTTTTTTGACAAATTCTCCATACTTCGTGGTGGATAGCCTATTTGGTAAATTATCAGAATCTGATATTCGCCACCCCCATGGTGGCAATTTTAGTTCAGAATTATGAATAAAGACTAAGCACACATAATCTAAAACAAAACTCAAAGGTGACTGACTGACATGGTGACCTATCAACACACAGCCCAAACCACTGGACGGATCGGGCTGAAGCCTGAAATTTGGCATGCAGGTAGATGTTATGACGTAGGCATCCGCTAAAAAAGGATTTTGATAAATTCCTACCCCAAGGGGTTCAAATAGGGGATGAAAGTTTGTATATAATAATACTTCTTAGCGCGAACGAAGCCGCGGGCAAAAGCTCGTATACCTATAAACTATTAGCAGTTTGTACATTATAGGCTCGGCTTATACCGGCGCAGCTAATGTTCACAGTTGGCTGGGCTCAAAGTCCTTTGTCGGGTTGGGAGTTGGGACCGGGATCGATATTGCCCACCCATTATTATAAACACGTCTATTAGGAGATGCGACTAATGAATATCTACGAGACAAAGAGAAAGAAAAAATACGTGTGGCACTCTGGGACTGCCGGGATAAAGCTACTCGTATTGCATTTTTTATGAGCCTAAAGTCTAAACTATATCCCACTGCTGGGCAAAGGCCTCCCCCAAGGTCTTCCATCTGTCTCGCTCCAACGCCACCGCAGGCCAGCCTGGCTTGTAGGCATCCAGTTCATCTCGCCATCTTTTTGGAGCCCGTCCACGGCGGTGTCGCTATTGCATAGCATTGTTTATCAACTTATGCAATTATAATTCACATACGTCTAGTCGCACGCACACAAACACCGTGCCGAAGTCTGCCGAACTGAAACGACGTTAGGTCCCGTTGTGCCGGTTGGAGTGGGGGTGTTAGATTTTTTCGTTACGGAGTTTGATTCGGTCGCCGCGCTCAAAACCCGCGATAAAAATATATGACGATATAATATACCTAATTTGTAATTTTTACATCTCAGTCTCTTAAGTATCATTTTATTTATTTTATTTTATTTGTACGTCTGTAGTCTGTACTGCTATAATGATAGAGTTTTCAGACGCAACTTGTCTGTGTCTAAGTGGGTACTGGGTATCTTCAAGCACGTATTTTGTACCGCATTAGCTTTGAGAGTACCTAATGAAATATTTTAAGGTTTAAGACTTTATTTCTCACAAAATAATTTTACAAATTATTATACACGGCGAGAAACACGTGTTACAAAAATAAATTGAGTGATACATTTAGCTTTTTTTTTTTTTTTAAGGTTTAAGACTTTATTTCTCACAAAATAATATAATATAAATATTTTAGTGTTTTTTATGTCTGGGGTTATTATTATCCAAACATGTTATTTGAGGGTTAAAATTAGGACATACCACCACATAATTTATACTGTAATTGTTACAGCTGTACGGACTTAATAATAATATTTTAATGTAGTTTCTCTGATAGACGATGGTGAACAGTGATCCTTGTCAATGAGCTAAAAATCTTGCTTGCATGATGCATTTTGGTAAAAAAAGTCGGAAACTTTCAGACATCAGTATATTTTAGTACCTACGCCTAAATTCTCTGTAAAGGCTAAAGCAATACGTTTGGCAGCGTGTGTACAAATTTTCAGTTTTATTTAAATGATTTAACATATTATTTTAATAGATTTAACATCTTATTAAATGTGAAACCGTCTAAAATTTGTAGGATTGTCATATAAAATTATTTTAGATTCAGAGCTCTACAAAAGCCGGACTCTCCCTAATTTTGGCCGGACACGCAAACACAACCCTATTCTATTCTAACCCTAATCGTATCTGTAGAAATTTTCATATAATTGTTTCCCTTTTTTTAGGGTTCCGTAGTCAACAAGGAACCCTTATAGTTTCGGTCTGTCCGTCCGTCTGTCTGTTTGACCGCGGTTTTGCTCAGAGACTATAGGACCTACAAAGCTGTAATTTGGCATGAATACCTACACATATTAATAATGCCAAAAAAATGGTACATAAAATATAAAAAAAAAAATTATGGTTCCCCCCCTACACATCAAGCGGGGTTGAATTTTTTTTTCGCGCCCACCCCATCGTGTGGGGTGTCGGATAGGTTTTTTAAAAATATTATGAGTATTCATAGATCATTTTTCGATTTAGGGATCCATTTGTGAAATATTAAGTTTTAACCTTCTACCAGCTAAACGGTTGCTTCTGGAAATGTGAAAAAATTCACGGGAGTAGGAAATATTATGCTGAATTTAAAAGGAAAACTATCACGGCTAATAAGACTTCATAAGTAATTATTGAGTAATAGTCGATCAACTAAAAAAAATGTATTCGGCGAAGTATAAAGGAACTTTTTGTTCAAATTCCTTTGAAAGTAACTGAGATGATGTTGTTAGTAGTGTAAAACATGTTGTAAAATATGTACATTCATTGACCATACAATTTTCAAAAACTAGCGGTACTACGGAACCCTATATTGCGCGTGGCCCGACACGCACTTGGCCGGTTTTTTGTCTACTTTCGCTCTATACCGGTACGGAACCCTTCGTGCGCGAGTCCGACTCGCACTTGGCCGATTTTTTTCTTTACTATGGAAGAAAATCTCGCTTGCAAAGACCTTAACTGTAATAATCTGTTACCAACCTATAAATTAGTAGAAGTGACATGACCGAGGCAGTTTAATGCTACGGTAAACCATCGGTAAACAGTGTTTTTGTAATAAATTCTTCTCACCGCTTGAAGTCACGCAACTGGAAAGTGATAAAACTGCCATAGCGCTATTATTATCAGCCTATTTCCACACTACTTTTTACTACCTACCGTATGGTAAGAATTATGAACACTGACCTCAAGCTAAAGTTTTTGGGTCAATATTAAGTACCACTAGGGCACTTAACTCACTGTGCTTAGCCTTATTAGGTGTACCACCCATGGCACTAGATTAAACAAAAAGGCCAAGTGCGAGTCGAACTCGCCCATGACGGGTTCCGTACCGATATAGAGCGAAAGTAGGAAAAAATGTGTTTTTGTACGGGAGGAGATGTATCAAAGATTTTAATTGACGTATCCTCTATTGCAGGTAACCTAAAGAGGAGGTTGGGTCGAGCCAGAGGCTTCATGTTGCGGATGTTCGACGCCCTATGCAACTGCACGCAAACTGCCGCCGCGGCCGCACGCACCAGTGCCCGCAATAATCCTTTCGTCAAACGCTAAAAAAAACTCCAAGTTCCGAGCGACAAACATAGATGGCGCTTTTCGAAAAAGGCAAAGTGGTGCAAGTAAAGAATGTAAAAAAAACTTTTTGTAGAAAATCAGATGACGCTAAAATATTTATCTGCCCGTTTTATTAATGTACTACATAACAATTCTTATCAATTCGTAGACTGTAATGACTCTAATAATTTCTAAACTCTTTACACTGAAATAATAATTATTACTAAATACAAAAGAAATGATAAAAACTGCAATTTTATGCATTTTTAATATCTGGGACTACCATAACATATCTAATCTATCATTTTTGGCAACTATTGATAATACACAGGGTGTGTTCTTTTTAATATCTTAACGGTTTTGATACGAGCTATTTTTGATTTCTACATTGTATTTTTAACACTAACTGCTATGTTTTACAATGACTAATCTTAGGTTTAATTTATGTCAAAGATTTATAACGAATCAAAATGATTTTTTTTTCTAATCTAATGTATTTAATATATTTTATTGTACAACAACAAAAGCTTAGATATCCGGGGGTTGTCTTTTCAAATATTATGAAAAACTATACCCATTGACGCAAATATTTTAAAATAATAATGGGAAAATCACACTAAGCCCTACAATGGTATTACATCAAATGAATTGAAATGGTTGATGTTACATATTATACCTTACCTACTGCTTATAGCTAAAATATATTATAGTGAACCCCCCTCCCAAAACCATATAGGCATGTTTCAGGATGTCTTCCTATAGAACATTCAGAATTATTTTATCTCCGACAGGGCTTTTATGCCTATGGCATAGGGCTCACTTTTACAAATCCCAGAGGTAATATAACTCTGAATAGACTACTTAAACTTCTTGGTGTATCTCAGTCGTCGGTGTAAAAGTGATGTAACTCGAAATTAAAAAAAAAAATTTGCCTTACCAAAAATAAAACATTTTTTTATTTTATTACCCGCATGGCAAACATTAAAAAGGGAAAATTATTGTACTTAAAGCAATATGGGTTACATTGCTTTTGCATTGACATTTTAATGATTGTGATTGGTGTTAATGTGAAGACGCTTATAGAAATTAATGTTTTATATTTAGTAATATGATAATATAGATGTAATTAGGTGTAAAATATATCAAAGGGTATTGAAAATTTGTTTATATTGCTTCTTTATTTTATCGCTTATTTGTAGGTCGATTTTTAATTTTATATTTTATTTATAAGTATTAAGAACAGAGAAATGTACTGTTAACAGTACTTACGTTTAATATAAACACATTGACAATTGACACGTATACTACATCTGTTTTATACTAACACAAGCACAAACCTAAAAATCTTAAAAATTTGGTTTAAGTCCAGAAACAGAAAATTGGCTATATTTTTGTAAAATATTTTGTGATTCTTATACCTATAACCTATTGTATTTTACAAATTAAAGAACGGCACTCAAAATAGGTAAAGTCTGTATTTTTGTCAAACTATGCATTGAAAATGCAAAAAGGGACCTTTGTAATAAAAATACTGTTACCATGTATTATTATACATGTAGAAAAAAATTTTGTTTACTATTAATCCATTCTTGTTTTTTATTTATTCGTTAGGTCCTAAGCCACAAGGTAATTTACGCAACGCTGATTAAGCACAAATACTGCAAATCAATTTCTACTTCTTAAGTACTTAGATTAAAAGTGTAATATTATATTAAAATATTTAAGTTCTGATATGTTTTGATAAATATTAGGTTTTTATGGATACTTTTTGTGTATTATTATTATAAGTAATGATTATTGGATACTAACATTGTACTAGAAGTAGATCAAATTGTGTTCAAAATTTCAATAAAATGTACCTATTTAATATATTTTTCATATTCCTACTGTCAAGTCCAGTGTTTTCCAACTAAAGGATTTTATATATTGTGTTTTGGCTTTTAATATTGTATCTATTAGTCTATCTTGTGGGTCACTAACGCAATTTTATAAAATGTCAAAAAATCAGTACTTATGTCAATAAAAAAATTTGGTATGTTATAAGTTACACTCAAACAAGACCATATTATGCAGTGAAATTGATAGTTTAGTAGCTAAACTATCACATAACAAAGTATCTTATTAACACAACTGAATTGTTTTGAAAATATTAAATATTAAAATTCTGTTAATAATATTTTATTACATTACACTAAGGCCCTGTTTCACCATTTCCTGATAACTGCCGGATAGGCTATCCACCACTTAGTTTGACAGATGGAGTATCACTATGGAGAATCTGTCAAAAAAGTTGTGGATAGCCTATCTGGCACTTTATCAGAAAGTGCCCTCATAAATATTCAGAGGCTTGACGACATACTAAGAATTAAATTTCCCGGTCGTACTCTATACTTTGGAAAACACTGGTTTGCCATAGGTGTAACATAAGTAAATGTACCGAGTAAAAAAATATTAAGTGTAATAGAATGTTTCTATGTGATATCCTGCCTGTCTGAACCCTTCTTGTGATCCGAAATGCGAATCTTGATATCTTCTCAATATAATAAAGATTTTCTGACTAATTTATGTATTTTTATTGCCTCAGAGATTGCCGCGGCAAAGCTATTGCATAGCGTTTTTTTTATCAAGTTATGAAACTTATAATTATTTATTTATGGAGTACAAAAAGCACGCTGTCTCACTCTAGCGTTGTCTAAAAGAGATAGAAGTTATGAGCTAGGTCTAGACGCATACGTCTAGTCGTACACACGACCAAAGTCAAACTGCCGTGCCGAAGACGTGCCAAAGTCTGCCGAACTGAAAAAAAAAAAACGTTAAGCGATGGACGGCTTTCAACGCCGCACCGCTGTGCCGGTCGGAGTGGGGGATGTTAGGTTTATTTTCTTTACGGAATTTCTTGATTCGGTCGCCCCGCTCAAAGCCCGCGATAAAATTTATGCAACAGCTTAAAAAAAATAAAAATGTGGGTTACATTACTACATTTCTGATGAGTCAAAAAATAAAATTGACTGAAAAAATCCAGACTGATACTACTGTTTTGGCTTTCACCAAAATCGGAATTGTCGCCAATATATTATTATTAAGAGACAGTTTTTACACTTAGGAGCTTCTGCCTAAAGTGTGATTATGCACGTGGCTAAAATAAAACTTTTGAATTACAGCTGCTTCGCATCTACCTCATTACAATGTTATCTACGGACGACGAGCCAAAACATGCAGTGTAGAGCTGGTAATTTGTCTGGACTTAGAATTTAGCTATTGAGGGTCACGAATTCACGATATAGCTGTCATGTGTCACGATACAGTTGTCATGTGTCAAGATAATATGCTTATTTGACACTATATACCCTATGTGTACATAGCGACACCTGGTGGCAAATAGAATATCAAACACCCTCATATTTTAGCCTTTGAGCCCATGATTGAGAATGGAAGATTCATGCTTGGGTCTCTACTTGTGTCGCCATCTACCGAATAAATAATGTAAACTTTAAACTATAATCCAGATGGCGCCACTGGGATCATCTTGACTCTCTTCGAATCTTGCCAATAAGCAAGGTTTGAATTTAAAACATACTTACTAAGAGTTTTTAACGAGAAAGAGTTTATATAGATGACGCTTTGCAAAAAATGTATTTTTAAGAATTTTAGGGTGACATGCGTCCAGAATAGCATGCTGCATGACGTGATGGTGACTGGACAGTGGATATATTATGTACTATCAGAGAAGTTGATTCATAGGCAGTTGGCAGACCTACGTAGTTTGGTCGCGTTATGACAAACCTAGCCGACAGATCACAATTAACATTGAATTGTAATGACGTTGGTTTGTCAACTGCCTAGGAACCAATTTCCTCGATGGTACCTCCACACCAAATTTCAACTAAAACAGTCCAGCAGTTAAAAGTGTAGAGAGGGAACAGACAGACAGACACACTTTCACATTTATATTAGTATGGATTTGTTACCATCCTGCCTTCCTAGCATACGCTAACGAGATATCTCACTCTCGAGATAATTAAAAACTACTCGTCTCATAATGTCAAAATCTCGATATTATCTCGACAAAACTCTATAAAAATGTGTTATTTCGATGATAGATCTACGCGAGAAAAAATGTTTGTCATGCTAGGGTCAATAGAGATGAAGATACAAACTATAAAACATCGAGAAACATGTAGAGTGAGATATCTCGTTGGCGTATGCTCGGCAGGCAGTACTTCGTGAGCTCAGAGACATGAGTTCAATGTCACATTGATTCGGTACAAACTTTGGAGTAATAAAAATAACTTACATTAAAATCGTCAGAAATGTAAAATTTTATTCACAAAAGCATTCATTCAGATTTATTTCCTATGTTTCCTGTAGTTTGGCGAACGATCTCGGTCCCTCTTTTTCTTTTTTCCCTTCCTCTTTTTGTCAATATCCCTCTTTTCCTTTGAACTCTTTTTACTCTTATACTTCCTTCTATCGTCTGAACTGGACGAGTCACTGCTATATCGTCTTCTACTCTTATGTCTGTCTGACTCCAAACTGCTTAAAGATTCATTACTACTATATTTCTTTTTCTCCTTCTTTCTATGTCTACTTCTATCTTCTTCGCTAGAGTACGAATCTCTCCTCCTATTCTCTCTACTTCTACTCCGTCTATTACCATTGGAATGACGTTCAGGTTCATTTCTTCTACTTTCTTCCTGCCTTTTTACATTTTTACTAGAAGAAGACTTCTCTTTTTTTACTTCTGAGCTTTTTTGTATATTTTCTTTCCGCTTGTACTCTTCATAGGATTCGGTGTCTGGAAAAAAAATATATTAGCTTTGAAACTGCCCTTTATCTATACTTAACACGCTACAATATATGCGTCGAATTGTAAATTGGTTATTGTATAAAATGACTTTCACAAATTGTCTTAATTTGTATACAGTGGCAATTTTTATTAAAAAAATACATTAAAAAAAGATAAATATTATATTTTTTATAAGTGGAAAACGAAGTTATACTTTCATTTCAGCCCAATACAATCTAGCTGAATTAGGCTAAGAATTCTGTATACAATTGGTATATTATATACAGCAGGGGTGGCCAACTTGACTAGACCTAAGATCTACTGGTTACTAACGAAACCCTGTGCGATCTACCAAGTACCCTAATTACATACTTATTGAAATCTTAAATAAAACAGCATAGTGTAGCATAATATTAGTCATTGTGCAGTCTGGTCTACTTATTTATATTTTTTGCCTGGCCGCGATCGACTGGACTAACGTCGCGATCGACCGGTTGGCCACCCCTGATATACAGGATGTGACAAAACTAAGTGATAATACTTGAGGGTATGTATGAGTAAATGAAACAGCATAGTGTAGCTTATTGGTCATTGCGCAGTCTGGTCTAATTATTTATATTTTTTGCCTGGCCGCGATCGACTGGACTAACAGTCGCGATCGACCGCGATCGACCGGTTGGCTACCCCTAGTATACCGTACCACTCTTCAAATACTGTAGTGCCTGGGACAGGATTTTTAAATGACCGTATGGTTGCCCAAGCGCATACGACATTCTCGCAACACAGTCGGCCTAGTCCAGAGGAAAGAACTAGTCAATACGTCTGGGACCAACTATGTGCGGGTTTCCTCACGATGTTTTCCTTCACCGTACGAGCGTCCGTATTATGTAGGTACTTGAGATCAGAATATGTCTCATTGGTACACGCCTCCACCCGGGATCGAACCTGCACCCTCTGCGAGTGCGAACCAAAGGTCTAACCATTAGGCCACGGACGCACCCCGACCCCTGGTCACCGACGACCCCTGGTATATATACTAGTATATTAATCTGATGAAAACAATAAACTCACTTATAACTTTAGACTCCTTATCGAAGACCGACTTTGTAACAGCTTGCACCATGAACTCACTGAGACTGACGGTTTCCTTCTTGATAGCAAGTTCCACTACAATACGACCATTGTCCTCGTCTAGACTCACGACCTGAAATTATTAGGGTAACAGTCTACAGCCTATGTCTAGTACGTGTACTATCAGAGAAGTTGATTCCTAGACGGTTGCTGGACCTACATCATTTGGTCGGCTTATGTCAATTCAATTTTTTTTCATAATGCAACCAAATTATTTAGGTCCGCCATCTGCCTAGGAATCAACTTCTCTGACAGTATGTTGTAGTATGTAAGCACTGGGCATTCAATTTTTCAGAATCCATAATGGAAAAAGATCTTTAAAAAATGTATAAAGTGTATAAAAAAATCTCTTATTTATTCTATGATGTTTAGTCAACAAATAGCTCCTTACAGTCTAGCTATGCATATTACTTCCACATTGTTATATTTTTTTTCCACTATTATAGAATAAAACTAAAATGTTTATCCTTTCTTTATATTCATAGGCAAATAATAAAGAAAGCAATGAAAAAAGATTTTATGCTTATTTTCATTTCAAAATCATTACCTTGAGTATAAATCCATAGTAGTCTTTGTTTATTTTATTTTATAGACTCACCAACAGATTACAGAACAGCATTTGTGACAATTTTTAAATTTACATGAGATTTTGCTTAAAGATAAAAATGAGTTCTAATGAGGTGAAGTACAGCGTGCATATGCGACAAAAATTTTAGATGAAATGTAATGAAAATCAAAAATGGTGATGATGATAAAAATATGTTAAAAGTATGTAAAAAAAAACAACAATTATTGTTCTTTTCATAATTAAAATACCTTGCCGTAATATCCAGAATGTTTACCAGTAGTAACTTTAACATAAGAATTCTTGACTATTTGTAGTTCCTCTTCTTTGTCTTTTGTATTGTTTTTCTTTTTGTCCGTTATAACCTTATCAGCGCCCAAGCCCAAACCTTTTGGTCTCAACTGTGGCTGCTTGTATGTAGATCTAAAAAGTATTAAATGTAGATTAAAATGAATGTAGATCTAAAAAAGTTAAGTAAATATAGGTTAAAGGTGCCAGTTGGCAGCGAGCGACATAAAGCAACTGCAGACGATGTGTCGTCGCGACACTACTGGTTTGTATGTATTTCTATGAAATACCCTGCGGGCTGCGCAGCTAGCGACACGAAGCTAGCGACACTTTTATAGAAATACATAGAAACCAGTAGTGTCGCGACGACACGCCGTCTGCTGCAACTTCATGTAGCGGGCTTCCAACTTGTACCTTTAGAAAACAACTTTTTTGCTGTTTTATTTTAAAAATAGATACAAGTTTTCCGCAACTTCTACCTGTTTATCGTGTGGGAACCATACATGCTTTTACGACTCTAAAGTGGTATAAATCTGGAGAGGTAACAGACAGACCAAGACACTTGCATTTATTAATAAATAATATGAATAATGTGCACTATCAAAATTTAATGCTATTTTAACCCTCGATAACAGATTCTTCGAAATCTTTTGTTCTTCTTTTGTTATAGCGGTTAACTAAGTTCTAAAAGGTATATCAATGTCACTGATTTTATTGTTTTATTTTAACTTACTCTTTTCCCTGTGTCCAACCCATGCCACGTAGCATAGCCAGACCAAATTCTTGAACTGGTACGGATTCGTAATCATCAAGTGTGGACTGAAATTGAGAAATACAATTTTTATTAATTTTCTTATGAATACCTTACCAGCACCAGCCAGTGCTGTAATATTATTAATTTTTTTAAATCAAAACTACAAACATAAATTATGAATTGACATGGCATCTGTTATATTATATCTAAAAATATGTAATGGTCAGGGAGCCCTAGAACAAAAAGTCAGCTGGTTCGGGTTCCGTTTTAGGGATAGTCAACCAAGTTTTGTTGATTACAGAACCCTAACCAGCTAATTTTTTGTATATCAGTAGGTTAATTGTTGTTTAATTTAAGAGTAACCTTGTCCTACAAATAAAACAATCCATATTTTAGGGCACTTAAGTCAAAGTATGAAATCCTTTCTATCTCTGTCTCTCGAGATTTTTCGAAAATAAAAATGTTGTTTGTCTTATCAAAATGTAGCTACTCACAAAAAATTAGCTTGTTAGTCATCACAAAAAAATTTGTTCTAGGGCTCCTGTACTATAATGTGATTTAACATATTTTTAGAATAACGAAAAATAATGATGATTATAAAACACGATATGACAATAATAATAACCTCAGTCTGCCCATCAAAAATTGGTTTGGTGTTAACGGGCACAACCAGTTTTGGTGTATCAACTACAACTTCTTTCTTGGCTTCTTCCAACAACTCCCTAGCAGCCATTTGTTCCAGGGTTTCAATTTCTGGAACATTAACTTTCTTCTCCTCTTCCTCAGTTTTAATTTTAACATCGTCGAAATTTTCCACCTTCTCAGCTATTTCTCGGAGTTTTTCCGCTGTGATCAAGGTGTTTGGCTTCATTGGTATGACAAGTGGCTTTTCCTCTGGAGCGTCATCACCTCTGAAATTGTTTGACATCAGAGATAAACAAGGTTGTGTATATTTACCAATTTGTTAGCAGTCCAAAACAGTAACATCTTATACAAAAAGACAGTTTTTTTTCAAGAAAGTTAAATTATGGTAAAACAAAATAATAATTATATAGGTACTGTAGGCATATTTTCCTGTTGCAACTAACAACACTACAGGGCAAAATTTTAGCTGATATCAAACAATGACAAACATGAACAAAGCTTGAAGCACTTACCCTATAACTTTGATAGATTTTTCTTCAACACATTCAATGTAATCTTTTTTCTCAACTACTGCTGGTTTATCCGATTTTTTTGTTTTCATAAACCCAAAAGATATCTTTTTTGGCTCCATTTTAGTACTTTACTAAAATTCCACAATAGGAAGTATAGGAATTTTCCAACTGCCAGAGTAACAGTAACTACCAGATTTTAAATTTTAAAACACAATAATTTTTAAATAGCATTGTTTGAATTGATTATAATTCACGAAAATAACAATTTCACCATCCAATCGATTCCATTTCATTGATTTCCACAGATTAAAGTATATAGAGTAGATTTCATTGCGCCGCGTTTGCGTTTCTACTTCTTCTTCTTGGGAATTTGACACACTGACTGTCACGGTGACATAAAGATTTTTTCCTTTCGCTATTTCAGGAAAGCTTAGGAGCTATTTTACAAGAAACCAAAACAAAGAGAATAATTAAATAAAATCACTACGTTTTAACCAAAATGCAAGTTTTAAACTTGCATTTTGGTTTCTTGTAAAATAGCTATAAAGCTTCTTGCAAAATAGCTATAAATAGCTTTTGTTTAGGCAGGAGGCTCCCACATAGAACTAAACCGGTACCGACTTCAAAATAATGAAAATTGAGTATTCAGTCGAATTTTGAAAAGGCACTAATCATAGATTAATGAAGAAATAATTTTGGGAGTGCCTCCGCTGCCGGCGCCGGCTCCCAAAAATATCAGTAATGGGAGCCGGCGGTAAGTATACTGCCGGCAGCCGAGATTTAAAACAACGGCTGCCGACGCTGGCACTCAAAATGGGAACCAAAGGTGAAGGTTAAGTATATTATGTTCGGCTATGGATATTTTAGTTTTTTGTGATGCATTTTCATCTACCTTAGCTTTACCTTAGCTACCTACCTTTTTCAGCTACCAAAAAGTAAAATTAAAACAACAGTTATAAACCCCCAGAACTTCAGACTTCTTAATCCTTATACATGTTAGAGAGTTTCAGCGTTGTTTAAAGAAGCAAAGGTACTTCTTATATTATGCTACCTACTATGCAGATAACATTTATCAATATCATCATCACCACCATTAAAATCCTTACATTATGACCTTATTATTTGTACTTTTCATAGTCCTCTAACTCAAGACTGATGTTTTTGATTATTATTCTGTAATTTGACATGCGATGTTTGCCGAATAGGTTCGGGCAGCCTATTCGGCAAACATCGCGTGACTTCGGCATACTTCGGAAAACGGCTCCGGCAGCCGTTTCGGCAACCGGCGCCGCGCCGGCAGCGGAGGCACTATCAATAATTTTACTCTATTTAGAATATCTTTGTCCCACAAAAAACATTTTCATGTAAAAATGTTGCCAAGATGAGAACATAATATTATTATAGTTCGTGGTGTTTAAAAGTAATGAAATCTCATGTAGAGCCAAGTTTCTAAACTTACATACTTAGCCCTAAATTTAAAAACCTTAATTTTACACCAAAGCGCGGCAAAATATTTGATAATAATATAATGTGTCAGCCGAACGAGAAGAATCTAAAAACTCTACACATTAGTCAAAATCGATAGCCTGGCCATTTTTCTTTAGTTAGGGTATATTAAGTTCAAAGCCCTGCCGAATAACAAAATGGCCAAGCTACCGATTTTGACTAATGTGTAGAGTTTTTAGATTCTTCTCGTTCGGCTGACATATTATTATAATTATTATTATCAAATATTTTGCCGCGCTTTGGTGTAAAATTAAGGTTTTTAGATTTAGGGCTAAGTAAGTTAGGTTAGAAACTTGGCTCTACATGAGATTTCATTACTTTTTGACACCACGAACTATAATAATAATTATGTTCTCATCTTGGCAACATTTTTACATGAAAATGTTTTTTGTGGGATTTCATTTCTTTTTGTAAGTTGGTTTACGTTGTTTTTTTTAGTTCATTTTTTTATTTCTTTTTTTGGTTTATTTCTTTTAGATTTCAGTACCCAGATGGTAAAAACGGAACCCTATTCTTAGACCTCATTGTCTGTCAGCTGTCCTGTGGTGTGGCTGGTAGTAGCTGGTGAGTTGAAATTTTCATCGATCATGTATTTCTCTTGCCGCTATAGCAACAAATTACTAAAAACAAAATAAATTTAATGTTTTGGGGGGCTCTCATACAACAAACGTGGTTTTATTTTAGACATAGGACACTTTTCATCCCGGAAAATTGAACGGTTTCCGCGCGATAAACCAATTTTGTCGCAACGGAGTTGCGGGCACCAACAACAATAAGTATATTAATAGTCTTACTAGTCGTACATTTTTCTAAACTTTTAATTGCATCCAAGTATTTCACACAACAGGCGAACCTAATTAGTGCAATGTGAGATCTGCGTCTCAATTTGTATCCCAAGTTTCTAATTTAGTGCACAAATAAACTAGTTTTCCCGGCAGAAATTAATCCATTAGACATTAGAATGTGGAGTGTACGGAGAAAATGCACTCATTAGCTCAGTTTCGCTTCAAAAGTTACAATTTCATTTCTCGTTTAGGGCAAAATTTGAGTCAGATTGTGCGATACAGTCAAACAAGGGAACACTTTTGTTTTAGAATTTAGATGTGAGTTTGTAAAATGAGGAGTCTGGGGTTAGGAGTTAGGACACAAATGCTTCTAGGATCCAGGTCTATAGTAATTAAACAGATTTTGATAAAACTTGGACTAACACATGTGCTTCTCTACATATTATCCCGAAAAATAGAGTTCCTATGGGACTCAACTAGGTCTAGGTCAGAGGTTCCCAAACTTATTTTGTCTACTGCCACACTTTGAGAACAAATTATTTTGGGGGTTTTAGCGCCCCGTTGTTTCAATTTAAAATGCATCCAGCTGAAATAAATTACCCCCCAAGATTTTCAGCGCCCACAAGGGGGCGTTATCGCCCACCTTGGGAAAGGCAGGTCTAGGTGAAAACTGAAAGCTCGATGTGTTAAAGTTCTTTTAAATAGGTAAGTATGATAATCGCGTAACAAAAGTAAATATCATAATAATTAACGTTTTCTTTCAAGTGTTATTCCACCAAGCAACGTCCTCACAATGAGTACAAACGGTTTAAACAGTGGTTTTATCTCTGAATTACACATAAAAGTAGGTTAGTGTATAGTTCGTTCAAAGCTATTTTGCCTTGGAGTTTCTATGAAAATGACTTTTATCTAGCTGGATTAAGGTCCAGATAGAGGTAAATTAAAGTCGAATAGCTTGTAAGCGTCGCTCGCCTTGGACCATTACTCGCCACGTCAACGGAATTCTAGTGCTTTGTAAGTGCCAAGTATTTAATTTCCTAAACCGAATGTACTTTTTCACAACTTGGCTTTAGCAATGTTGTTGCTGTTTTTACAGAAACTTAATTTTACGGCTTAATTTTTCATAATAACCCTAAATTACTTATATTGGCAGGAAAATTAATAACGGATATTTTAGACAAAAATATATTATGATCGATTTATATATTGCATAATATGTATAGCGTAGGTAAGTCCGGTCCCTTTTGAGGTAGACCGGCCGGTCGTGGAGGGAGTCCCGTGTTTGTTAGATCCGGGATATCCCTCCTTTATACGGCTGAAGGCGAACCACCGGTAGTGAGTAGGAGTCTCACATACCCCCGGGGTGCTGAGGCACATACCCAACCCTTGGGACCCATGACGGTTTCCCTTGCGTATCAAAAAAAAGAGGTAGCTGAAGTTGGATCGAAACGATTGATCGCAATTAAGTGACAGCTCTTAAATATTTCCTTTTTTTCATTTAAAGTTACTTACATTTCCGAAATAAAACCCAGTACACTGGCCAGGGGGGCTATTACGAGCTCTTATATCCAGCCAGTTAGGCCTGTTTACAGGCCGTTGCATAGACACGGCTTGTAAATTAGCTGGAAACTGGCTGGATATAAGAGGTCGTAATTATAGCCCCGCTGTGCTCAAGACGTCATGAATATGACGCGGGATGCCATAATATAATTCCATAATATTATAATAATATAATATATAATAGTAATATCTATGGACGCTTCACACCACGTCAATCTGGCCCCGTGGTAAGTACCTGAAGGACTTGTGTTACGGGTACCAGACAACGGAAATATATTTAATACTTTTATACTATACATATATTTAAGATTTTTATTATATGATAAATATATATAATACACATCCATGACCCAGGAACTTTGAAAACTTTTTGTTCCGTTGGCGGGATTCGAACCCGCGACCCCCGGCTTAAGCTACCAACGTGCTATCCACTGAGCCACAGAGGTCGTCAACAAAGTCATCCATCAATGTACTGGCGTTTATTTCGGAACTAATCAACAGTATGGCGTCGATTTTTGACGTCATGACCTCTGAAGATTATACTGCATTATATTACAGAACACACCCAAAGAAATCGGTACGAAAATGACGTACGATAATGCTGTTGATTCAGCCTAGCAGAATGACCTTAATAAATCTTGTATATAGGTTTTAACCGACAGGGGTGAAGAAATTCCTGATACGACCCACTGAAATGTCAGAATCGAAAAAACTATTAAAATATATTTGCGGCCGTTTCGAGGGCCGCACATTTTTTGTTAGGTCGAAATAAATAATGTTAGGGCACTTATGTGTAATAGAAAATATTATTTATAGCGCAACAAAGTTGTCGACAACAAATGTTAGTTTATTACCGCTTTTGAAGGTTCCATATTTTACTCAAGAAACGTGATTTGTTTCATTTATTAGTTATTAATTATTATATCCGTGAAACAGCGCAAGCGCTGTTTCACGACGCCGGTGCTTTTTATTAAAAAAAAAACCAAGAGGACCCACTTCGATACAGTTTAGGAGTCACGAATTGGGACCATTCGTGCTTTTACGGTTCAGTTGGGTACGGTATTCTTATCATTACCAGTGTAATACAAAAGTTTGTGCCTGATCAGAGATAAGAATGATAAGTCTCTTTGCAAATCAAAATTCGAATTAAAAGAAAAACAAGATTTTAATTAAAAATTGGAATTGTGAAACTTTTTGAACGTCGAATCAACAAAAACGGGTGGCCACGGCGAGTCGATTACGAGTTTTGGAACTAGCCCGGAAAAAAAACCTAAACCGTACAATAATACTGTCTCGTTTGTCTCCAGTAGTTCACTGATTAGTCTGGTGAATACGTTAATCAGGAGGTAATATCAATGCTAATTTCCTGCTCAATCCCTGGGGAAATTCAAAATTTAGGTGATCTGTGCCGTTCCCAATCAAGGCTGCTTTGTAGGTAATCAGAATTCGGGTGTGAAAATCATGTAAGGAAATTACGTGTGGCCTAAATACCTGGCAATGCTGATTGGGTCTCCAGGTTTAGGCAATATTAAGATCCCTGTTGCGGGTTTTCGTTCGGGTGTATTCGGAAAATTATCGATAAGAGTTAATACTCCCGTAGAAATTTTAAGCTACAGAAATTCCCCCCAAGCTGAAAATGGTTTTTTTTAAAAGATGATAAAAAATTAAATTTGAAAGATAACTCCTGTGGTTATCTCCCACTTACTCAACAATTTTTATATAGAAATCAATTGAGGTTCCAGTGCCGTAAATAGCCTTTATAGGGTTCTGTAATCAACAAAACTTGGTCGACTACTGTACCCTAAAACGGAACCCAAACCAGCTGATTTTTTGTATATTGGTAGGTTAATAGTTATATAATTTAAGAGTAACGCCTCCGTGGTCCAGTGGTCTAGAGCGTCGCTCTTGACTCGGAGGTCGTGGGTTCGATTCCCGCGTTGGAAACATGTTATTTCCAAGTTTGGTTAGGACAATGCAGGCTGATCACCAGATTGTCTGACAAGTAAGATGATCCATGCGTCGGATGGGCATGTAAAAAGTCGGTCCTGCGCCTGATCTCTCGCCGGTCGTGTCGGTCTGCCGTCCCACTGGGTTATGAGAGTAAAGGAATAGAGAGTGCTCTTGTGTACTGCGCACACACTTGGGCACTATAAAATTACTCCTGCGTACCTGGCCTGGTTTCAATGAAACCGGCCACCGTCACCGAAACCAATGAGGGGAGTATTATTATTATTGTAATTTAAGAGTAACCTTGTCCTACAAATAAAACAATCCATATCTTAGGACCATCAAGTCAAAGTATCTCTTTCTATCTCTGTTAGCTCTAGAGATTTTTCGAAAATAAAAATGTTGTTCGTCTTATCAAAATGTAGCTACTCACAAAAAATTAGCTTGTTAGTAATCACAAAAAAAAAATTCTAGGGCTCCTGTACTATATTAATATTTTGGAAAAAAAACTTTTTTAATGTTTTGTCTAATTTAGTAGACTTTTAATTGATGTTACTGGCATATTGTATGTATAACGTATTGTTGGAATAGAGAACTAGGGGCGCAGCGGGAACTTATCGGGAGCCAACAGAAAAAATAATAGTCCTGCCTGGTCTATGGCTATTCTTGCGGCCGGCGGCGCCCAGAGTCTACGCCCTGTCCCTGGGCACCGGTGGCACCGCCCTATTTACGGCACTGAGAGGTTCAATAAAATTGGAGGTCATCACGTCGTATACTGGTGCTACTTGTAGCGTAAAAACATTGCTGTGATTATATTCTAATAATTATTATTACACTCTTATTATGATCTTTCGAGTGTCATATTCTTCTAACGTCAAATCAGGAGAAAATGATTCGCAAATTGTAACTCGATAAGTAAAACAATTGTTTCAATTTTAGTGTAACCCTGGATTTGTAGATTTAACTCAAGAAATAATGTAACTTATATTAGATGTTTGGTACGTGTTTGGTACAGACTAGTGGGTAATTTTGGTTCCATTATTAGCAATATGGATGAAGATGCTTTCAAGTCCAAAGTGGGACGCAATTAGGTCGAAACTTAGCCGGAGTGGGCAGAACTGATGACCAAGGATTTGTATTTTGTAGATGTCGCATCACAAGAAGAAAACAGAGGCACTCCGGGAGTGTCAGTGTGAGTGAAGTCGAAACCGAAGAATATAGCATTTTCGATGCGCGGTAGAGAGGAAGTGGAGCGGTCTTTTCTTCGTCTTACGGATTTTCCATTTGGTCACGTAACCTGATGAGAGTTTCACATGTTTTCCCTATGCCATGGAATCCTATGCCAAAATAATTAAGTATGTCATCCAAGTCATCAAGTGTCACAATATACTTGTATGTCTGAACCACAGATTAACTGTGGTCTGAACTCTTTTTTCAAATAAATAAAACTAAATTAAGAGTATACGTTGCCCTGTCAAACACATCTGTTACTACCGGTGGTAGGCAACAGATTAATTTTATTAACTAACGAGCTTTTGCCCGCGGCTTCGCTCGCGTTAAGAAGTATTATTATATGAAAACTTTCATCCCCTATTTTAACCCCTTGGGGTTGGAATTTATCAAATTCCTTTCTTAGCGGATGCCTACGTCATAACATCTACCTGCATGCCAAATTTCAGCCCGATCCGTCCAGTGGTTTGGGCTGTGCGTTGATAGATCACCATGTCAGTCAGTGTTGTCACCTTTGAGTTTTTATATTATATAGATATTATCAATGCGAAAGTATGTCTGTCTGTTACCTCTTCACAAGCAAGAGCCAAGCAAACCGCTCAATCAATTTTGCTGAAATTTGGAATGGAGAATACTTTTAGTCCGGTGAAAAGAAATAGGATACTTTTATCCCGGAAATTTCGGTTTTGGTCATGTAGTAATTAATATTTGTCAGGAATCCTCGGTTAGCCCAATCTACGCAACTATATCTCTGTGGCTGGACTTAGGTCGGATGATGTAATATTGTGGCCGCTGAAATTTGTTCAATCGCTTAAACTTCGCTTGTTAAGTGCATAACCGATATCATATTTATGGCTTTATTTACTCTGTACTTTTAAACTGTGTTTGCTATTTTAACAGCTTTTCAACAGTTTTGAGTTACTTGTACTTTTGGAGCGTACCAAATGGAAAATATGGTAAAACGTAAACAACTTGGGTCAAACATTATGTACCGGATGAAAATTTTAGGTTCTAATAACAGTAACACGATAACGTTTTGCATCCAATATTAATAATTATTATAATCATAAATCAACGTACCAAAATATATCAAGGTTCTTCTCGCCGGGTTAGTTCCCGATCCGGTAGTAGGCACCATGTACAATGTAGACTGTAGACTTTCTGAGAACATTTTTTTCAAAATTCAAAAGTAAAACAATTTTAATTTTAATTTTTTATTTGAAACAATATTAGATTATTTTAGAGAATCTGTCTTATATTTTTAATTATCATGAAAAAATTTAGGTATAATTTTCATAATTTCATTGTTAGCGAAACAGAGTTGGGGGAGGGGGGGGGGGCGTCAGCTAGTACTATAATATTAAATTACTATGTTACTTTTATTATATTCCAGTCATGCGGGTAGCTAGCGTAAATAAGTTTACAAGTGAGACAAATCGGCCAAATGCGAGTCGGACTCGCGCACGAAGGGTTCCGTAGTCCGTACCATAATAATATAAGAGCAAAAATAGGTTTTTTTTTTGTATGGAACTTGAGAGCCACCTTTAAATATTTATTTTATTTTAATTTTATCATAAATTATTAAAGTACTGATACTATATTAAATATTTTGTGAATATTATAGCGGCAACAGAAATACATTAAATCTGTGAAAATTTCAACTTTCTAGCTATCACCGTTCTTGAAATACAGCCTGGAGACAGACAGACGGTCAGACAGACATCGATGTCTTATTAATAGGGTCCCGTTTTTACCCTTTGGGTACGGAACCCTAAAAATTATATTCAGCGCATGCCATCATTAAATTGTTGACGACAGCGAAGTTGCCTTATCGCAGCTGTAAACCGTTTACGATCGCTGTTTGCTACGACGACACTTTTAAAATCAAAGATGAAAGACCATATCAGTGGTTTTAGTAAACCCTTCATGGATGGCTCTGAAAATGTACGGTTCCCGCGCGATAAACGAATGTTGGCGCAACGGAGTAATTGCGGACGTCATCTTGTACTGTATACATAATATACACGAGTAAATATCCGCTCGTCTTTGTAAATATTTGCATTTATGTGTTAATTTTATAAATTAATAAAAAATAAATACATAAATACTATCGAAAACCTTCTGCCACCGTAAAATACGGCTTTTGTTGTTCACAGAACTTTTTTATATTTTAAAAAGTAGGTTATTATTTAAATTCTGAAATGGTTTAATTATTTATTACAATCGACTTGTTTATTTAATAATTCTCAGATAAAACTTAACAAAATATGAATTGCAAATTTTTTAATTTAATAACGCCCCAAATAAACAAAAATAAATTGTATTTGGATATGAATAATGTAAAACATAATATTTTGAGAATTAGCTACTGTAGTAATAAATATAAATTACTAGCTGTCCCGGCTACGTTGTTTTGCCATTTATATTATTTTGCCCATATTATTTTATTGAAGTGACTAAATAAGTATGTCACCATGGCAACGTCCATCGCTATTCCGTAGCATGTAAACAATGCGTCGTCAGCATTCGTCAGTCTCGAGTTGTAATAATTTACTGTTATTTATTCAACAAATGCACTTATCAATATAATAAGTACCCAGTAGCCGATTCTCAGACCCACTGAATATGCATATAAAATTTGGTTAAAATCAGTAAAGCCGTTTCGGAGGAGTACGCTAACTAACATTGTGACACGAGAATTTTAAAATATAAGATAACGCACGTAGGTATTTATACAGCATGACTGGTGAGACAATATGTTCAATATTTGAAGACGTGATATTTGGCTATTATATTAGTTGAAAAAAAATAATATAAAAAAATAATATCAATTGATCACTGAGTAAATGTAGCTTAAAGTTAAATAATAATTATTATTTACCCAACGCATGGACACCGCGCGCAGGAGTAGCGCGCGGCGCGCGGGGCGCGGTGGGCCGCGCCCGGCCGCATAGTAATTTACTAAGTGTCCATGATTCATTTGTTTAAAGGGAAATTTGGTCAAAAATTAAGTACCTAATTTTATTACATTATATTAATGAGAATCGAGTACTGAATACTCTCCTTAATTATCGGTATTGACTCACCAGTCATGCTGTATAATAAAATATGTAAAACGTATTTTAGTATTTATTAAAAAACGTATGGAGTCCCGAGTCCCGACTAGAAAATTTTCTAAATAAATATTTAATTTTGATTGTACCTTTAAACTAGGCCTTTGCATCCATTGTGGATGATTTACAAGGACAAGTCAGCGCATAGATAAAACAAATTGAATTAATTCGATTGTAGTATTCGAATGCATTTGAAATTGTTGTTATAAAAGGAGATCGGTCTCAAGACATCTTGGATTGTCTCAAATAAATGTCCCTAGGGATAACTTGTATGTGGATAAAATAGATGCAAACACAGCTGCATCCACTATCCAGCCATATTGCTTGTTGGTTAAATTGCCTTTCTACGTATAAAATATAAATCTAGTTTAAATAAATTTTAATGTTTGTACAGCGAATTTCACTCTGCAGATGTGTTATTATTATGACGGAAGTTTTTTTCTTATCTTTTATAGCTCAAATCAACTTAGATTGCTGATCAGTGATCACACTAATAAAGGTCAAAAGTATTTGTTACGAAATAACTATTGAACAGATTTTAATAAAACTTTGCATGCTCGTAATGCTCTGGACTATTTTATAGGTTACTTTTTGTCGCGAAAAAATACAGCGTTGCTACAGGTTTCGTCTATGGCTATGAATCAATTTCTCTTCATTATTAATTATAGCAGTAAATAAATGATTTGGACACGCATTTTGCTCCTTACTTCGATATTTCTCGAATAGCCAATATTTAACGGCGCCCATGACAGCGCTTACGCTATAAAATATTTGAAGCTTGAAACATTTTCGTCAGTTAATAACGAAGTTTCGAGATTTATTAATTATTCTTAATTCCGCGTAGCGCGACTATAGTAGGGGAGCCTGCCGAATATTCAGCAATAAATATTCATATCCAACTCCAAACATTCAATCTTTCATTATTCTTCAGCGCTGTGTCTATAGACGTAGAGTTATTGAAAATTTACCTTTTTATGAATATTAATTTATTTATCCTCTTTGCGTAACGCTGTGCCGCTTATGACGAGAACAACCCTATAGTGAAATTTAGACATGGTCATGAATTTCTGACTGTTTTAGTTCGAAACCACTAGGCAAGACACAAAACTAACATTGGACAAATAATTTACCAATGTCGAGGTGCAATTATAACAAAACGAAATAGTAAAATTTTATAAGTACGTTATCTAATTAACATGAGGCTGGTCGTAAAAAAGCTACTATTTATGGCCAGTTTAAATTATACCGATCCAGTGATCTAAGCCAACATTGGTTGCTATTGGAATAATGTCAACCCTTAAATCTTAAATTTTACCGGTAATCTTCGTAAATACCCTTTTATATCAAACGTGACAAACATTGCCGTAGGGTAAAAAATCGTTATAATAATAATAATAGCTCCCACACTGGTTTCGGGGATGGTGGCCGGTTTCATTGAAACCAGGCCAGCTACGCAGGAGTAATTTTATATTACCCAAGTGTGTGCGCAGTACACAAGAGCACTCTCTATTCCTTTACTCTCATAACACAGTGGGACGGCAGACCGACACGACCGGCGAGGGATCAGGCGCAGGACCGACTTTTTACATGCCCATCCGACTCATGGATCATCTTATTTGTCAGACAATCAGGTGATCAGCCTGCATTGTCCTAACCAAACTTGGAAATATCATGTTTCCAACGCGGGAATCGAACCCACGACCTCCGAGTCAAGAGCCGCGCTCTATACCACTAGACCACGGAGGCGTTAAATCGTTAGCATGGTAGTTCAAATACTATTCTCTATCGGCTGTATTTTCAGCGGGCTTGTTACTTAATTATAGCAACACAAAACCTCCAAAACGCTGAAATGTCTCAACATTCGAGCAATTTCGTCAACAATGGAAAGCAATTTTGAAATTCTCCATGAATCGGCTGTTTTCTGCCGGCGAGTGGGGGTTATGGGGGGGGTGAGGTGAGGAGGGGAAGCGGAAATTAAACTTGCTATTAACGTGAACCTAGGTCGAAAGAAATACCGAACAATCGGTGTCGCCACACTCGGAGCTAAATGCATACCTAGACCTTAATAAAGTAGAAATAAGGTTAAAAGTTTTGCATGACTTTTGTGACGTACATACAGAAAAGAGATTTTTAAACGATGTTAGTGCTTAGTGCTTGCTAAATATTTTGCAGTATGAAAATTTTAGCAGTATGTATTATGTACTAAAGTCATCTAGTACTTACATATAATATTACATAGGTACTGCCGCCCGTAACTCTAGCGTTCCAAAATAGTTTGTCGCACGAGAACCGTACATTTTTCCGGGATAAAAAGGCATCCTATGTCCTTTCCCGGGTCTCGAAGTATTTCCTGTACCTATGTAAATAACGTGTAGAGATTCGAACACAGTTTGACAACTGCAATCCTCTCATATGCACCAATTAGCATTCTCGTAGCTCAGACTTCTGTAATAGTTTGAATTAGTTACCCGTAGAGTTACGGAGTCTCAAGCAGCTTTTGTGTATCAATTTCTTATTCAATAAGGAAATAATAATAATAGCTCCCACACCAGTTTCGGTGACGGTGGCCAGTTTCATTTAAACTAGGCCAGCTACGCAGGAGTAATTTTATAGTGCCCAAGTGTGTGCGCAGTACACAAGAGCACTCACTCTCTATTCCTTTACTCTCATAACCCAGTGGGATGGATGGGAACGTGTGGTGGGCTAGACCAGTTAAAAAAAAAAACAAAAAATATATATATATAATAATAAAATATATATGGTGTTTAATGTATGGATACCAAGTAAATTACGCGGCTAGGCAAGTAGGCATACTATGCGGCCGGTGAAGAGGCGTGCGCTACCAAAGAAACACCACACAACTACCCGTCCCGCTCGCGGTGTCCATGCGTTGGGTAAATAATTATTTAACTTTAAGCTACATTTACTCAGTGATCAATTGATATTATTTTTTTATATTATTTTTTTCCAACTAATATAATAGCCAAATATCACGTCCTCAAGTATTGAACATGTCTCACCAGTCATGCAGTATATTACAACAGATTTACCGCGGCAGTCCTCTGGTGCCACACGTATTTGTATTTTTGATATCAGACGGTAACACGACTGACAGTGTAATTAAAAACATGAAAGGGTCCAACATCATTTGCCAAAGGATACGGATTCAAACAACGTATCGGTTAATCGTGGAAGTCAGTGCTTCAGGGTGGCACATATTCAATTACAGAGGTCAGAGAGGAGTAAAGGGCACGCAATCAAATCAGCAAACATGTGAAGTGTTCCTTCGGCAAACATCGAACACGGATTTAAAATTTTCTCTTAAATTAACGCTTAGTTACCCTCGCAGTTCGCACGTGGCCGTGGTTCCCGCGGCTGCGGATTCGAAATTCGAATTTATTATAGGGTTTATCCACATGCATCAGACAAAAAATTTAGATTTTTTAAACCCTACACTTTTTATATGCCTTTAACATTGTTATGATTATGAAATTTGACTTTTTTAAACATCAAAAATATTTTACCAAAACGACAACGCACCGCATTGTGCCGATATAAGTGCGACCGCACACCTGAGACACGACTGTAGTTAGACAGACTATCGCATAGCAAAATGCACTAGATGCGCACATCTGAGACAAGACGTCTAATAGACAAAGTTGACTAATGCGAGTCGCGACAAGTCTGACTAACGACTGTCGGCTTCCCTTTGAAATGTATGCAAGCGCGCACATCTACGACAAAACTGTCTAACTACAATAGACATAACTACCAGTAGTTCAACTGCAAAGCAAAGAGACGGACGGGACAGGTTTCAATATATTATATCAAATTCGTCGGGTTTCACTAAGATTATGAATGGAATGTGCCTCGCGCTGGCTGACATAATTAATTTTTAAATACTTCTAGATTTCAAAATTAGATTCTGACAATTTTAATCACATGTGTCAAAACATAAACAATAATACGACCAAAAAGAGGAACTCGACCAGCGATCCAAGTACTATACTATACTATCTTTCCCGTCGAGTCTTTCCCGTTTATTTTTGAAGTTATTTTTATCCAAATGAGAACTTTTCTATCTATATCTATAAAATCTTTCAGAACTGCTCGCAATAGACGCAAAATATATTTTTCAGTAAGTATTACGTAATACAACATTTTTTGTGCTTTTTAACAAACTTAAAAAAAGATTTCACGTCAATGCTAGTCGTTCAGAAGCCGGTATAGCTTTGCGAAAATGAGTGTATGATGTGATACTTAAGTAATGTAAGGTTGCAACAATTTCAACAAATTATCAAAGGTACATTCATTCGAAAGTACTTGAAAAACTTTCGGGGATAAAACCTTAGTTGATCAAACAATAAATAGAACTTTCCTTTTAACAATCTTTCACTGTATATGGGGTGTACCCAATATTTCCGTTGTCTGCGCCGTTTTGCACGCATTACTAGGATGCTTATCACAGCTTCGGTGAACTCCATTCTGCTACTGAATGAATATACAATTGTATGCATTGCGTCATCGTAGTCAAGACAGTCTTGACTTAGGTGTGCGCCACATGATAGACACAACTGTCTTTAGACTGCAGTTAGACAGACTTGTCTATGTGAAACAAGATTGTCTAACTTCAGTCGTGTCTCAGATGTGCGCTCTCTCTTAAAGCTGGCTCTACAATACCATCTAAGTTGGTGCCCATTATTGGGAACGTTCAAAGCGTCTGAACTCGCGATTATAACCGTCTGAGTATTTTCGTAGCAGGTATTAGATCGTAAATTAGAGGTCCCAGGCTCATTGCTTCGGCAATTGTCCCAGAATTATACGCTCGTATATATCGCTCTGTGACGCGAATTTTCTCGAGCGTTCGCCGAAAATTTTTTCGAACCGCTCAGTATGGACTGACAAGGCTTTATATGAACGTGGTCAAAAACATGTTAAAAATTAAATGGGATTTTTGTATGATAGCGGGGCGTTACTTCCTTTTTTTGCCACGTTCATTTAAAGCCTTGTCGGTCTATAGTAATTAGTAGGACAACTTTTCATTGCATTTCTTAATTTTCGTCGATTTTTTACTGCCCAATGTTAATATTATACTTGATGCTGAATACGAACTTAACACCACACTTAAACGAGTTTTTTATGTAAGTAAATTGTGAAAATATCTGGATTTTTTATTATGACTTATATTTTTGTTCCGGTAAACTTCGTTTCATTTTACTCCCTTCTCTGGACTGAAAATAAGTCAAATCAGTTCAGCCGTTCTCGAGTTTAAGCGAAACTAACAAAATTGAAAATTCAATTAGTTGTAATATAAATAAAATAAAGCTGTACTTGAACAATGAAACCTTTTATTTTATCGACACAGTAATACATTCACAGGTAAAAATTCTCCATGACACTTTTTACAACTTTCACAGATTATAATGTCAGTGAGAGAGAGACAACAAATAACATAATACTCTCTATCCCACTCTTACTTTATTACATTGTATTTAACACCCCCCGTCAATGTAATAACATTATTTAACAACTTATGTGGCGACAAAAGAAATATAATATAACCATCCTTTTATAAACTATAAACATTCAAAAGAAAGTAAGAAAGCCATTAAACTAACTAATAGTATTATATATCCATACCACATAACTTTACAAATTTTAAAAGTGTATTACAATTCAGGGACTTTGTTAACATGTCAGCAATTTGATCTTTTGTTGTCACATACTGTATACATATCTTTTTATTTTCAATCAGTTCCCTTATGTAATGATATTTGATATCAATGTGTTTTAATCGTTTAACACTCTTTGTATTTGCAATCATTATGGCAGCTTGGTTATCACAATACATAATAGCAGGGCATACATTACGCACATTGAAATCACATAGTAAATTAATAAGCCAGCATGCCTCACTACCTGCCATGCTCATAGCGACATACTCAGACTCTGCTGACGATAAGCTTACAGTACTCTGTTTCTTGGAGCACCAAGATATTAGACAATTTGAATACATGAAGCAGTAACCGGTAGTGGATTTCCTGTCACGGAGATCCCCTCCCCAGTCAGCATCACAAAATCCAATCAATTTGCTATCATCACACTTATAGACTAATTTATAATTTAATGTGTGTTTAATGTATCGCAAGACTCTTTTCAAATTAGTTAATAACACATTACTAGCACAATCTTGATATCTACTTAATATTGATACAGCGACACAGATATCAGGTCTTGTGCCAGACGCTGCATACATTAAGCACCCAATAATCTGCCTACAGATATTTTCAGTATTATCATTATATTTATCACTTTCAAGTTCTTTACAATTAAAATTCTGGTCCATTGGAGTGGAGTTAGGTCTACAATCATGCATATGAAATCTTTTCAACACATTTTCAAGGTAAGTTTTTTGACATAATTCTGTAACATTTGTTTCTAAATTTTGCTTTACATGTATTCCAAGAAACTCTGAGATAAGACCTAGATCTTTCATTTCAAATTCCTTTTTTAGAATTGATTTTAAATTTGTTATATGCTCTTCATTACTACCAAATATCAACATGTCATCGACATATAATAGGATATAAATTTGTTCTGAATCACTACATTTAGTGTACAAACATGAGTCACATCTAGATCGTTTAAAACCCTCCCTAATCATAATTGAGTTAAACTTTTCATTCCAATATCTCGGAGACTTCTTTAGCCCATACAATGATTTGTTTAGCTTTACAATATTATTACCATTTTCATAAGCGCCATCTGGCAAACTTATGTATACATTTTCTTCAATATCCCCGTACAAAAAGGCTCCGGTTACATCCATGTGACAAACAGGTAATTTTAATTTAGTTGCTATAGCTAAAAATAGTCTAAAAGTACTTAACTTTGCAACAGGTGCATATACATCACTCAGATTTAACATATCATTTTGCTCAAACCCTCTGGCCACCAAACGTGCCTTGTATTGAATACTACCATTATTTTGTTTAATTTTAAATACCCATTTACTACTTATTAATTTTTCATTACCTGGTATGTCACAAATACTCCAAGTGTTGTTATCTTTGAGGGTTTTGAGCTCCCTTTGAATAGCTTCTTGCCATTTACATGCATCTGGACTATTCATAGCCTCACAATAGGTTTTTGGCTCACGGTTATCTAATATTACATTATTACAGTTATAGAATACAGTCTTCTTCCTAGTACGTTTGTTTTCTGGGTCCACTACACGTCTCACAACCTCACTACACTCCTCACTATCACTAGGTTCATATAAGCTACCTTCAGACTCACTCTGCACGGTACACTGAGAATCATCACAATCAGGTTCACTTTGCCCATCGGTGGTCTGTGATTGGGGACTCGACACACCTGCCGCACTGGAATCTTGTTCTTGAGCACTCACCTCGACTGTAGCTGGAACCTCGACACTGTCAACCTCCTCTATAATATAATTGGTTGCCTCACATTGTTGTATTGGCTTCACTGGGCTGTTGTTCACAAAAACAATGTCTCGTTTGATCTCAACTTTATTTTTCTGTGGAAAATACACTCTATAGCCTTTTGACGTTTCTCCATACCCAACCATAATGCCCTTCTCACCTTTTGCATCCCACTCATGTCTTTTCTCTTTGGGTATGTGGGCATAAACAGGACTACCAAATATTTTTAGGTTATTAATGTCAAAGCTTTTGCTTGACCACAATTCATATGGAGATTTCCCTTCTATTGAGCTCTTACCAGTTCTATTGATCACATAGGCAGCTGTATTAACACTTTCGGCCCACAAACTGATGGGTAAATCCTTGGCGTATAACATTGTTCTAGCAGCCTCTACTAAAATCCTGTTTTCCCGCTCGGCTGAACCATTTTGTTCGGGAGTGAAAGTCACAGAGGTTTGATGTATAATCCCTTTGTTCTGAAAAAATTCTTTGACCTCTTTGTTTATAAATTCGGTTCCATTGTCACTCCGAAATATCTTTATTTTATTTCCCGTCTCATTTTCAGCCTCAAATATAAAGTTCTTTATACACAATTTAATTTCATCTTTTGTTTTCACAAAGAACACGCGCCTGTACTTGGAGTAATCATCTTTAAAGACGACAAAATATCGGGATCCTCCAATCGATGTCTTTTCCATAGGTCCACAAGTATCGGCGTGAATAATTTCACATACTCTCGATGTCGCATTATTGCTCACAGGATATGGCAAACGATGAATTTTGCCTTTTAGGCAGCTTTCACATATTGTTTGCATATTTGCATTTTTAATGTCGATATTATTTCTTTTCAAAACATCTTTTACATAAACAATGTTTTGATGTGCAAACTTTTCATGCCAATCATGCAAATCACAACACACATCAGCAAGGTTCGCTGTATGTGCGCTAAAATAGCGAAAATCTAAATAATACATGCTTCCGTGACGATCAGCAATAGCCATCAACTTGTTTTGTCTAAAAAACTTGCATTTATTCTCTTCCGTTACGATGACATAACCTCTTCTTGTTGCACAATTGACAGAGAACAAATTTACTTTCAACTCAGGAACATGAAGTACATTATCTATGGTAGTATCTATCCATTTGCTACCATTCCAAACTTGCAGCTTCACCTGACCACAGCCCTTGACATTAATTTTTGTTCCGTTTCCAACTATTACGGACTTATCATTTACTATTGAATATGAACTGAATAGTTCATACTCACAACACATATGTTCGCTTGCGCCTGAGTCGACCAGCCACTGTGATTTCTGTAACTGTTCATCAAAGACACTGTTGACTATAAATGCATTACATTCTTTTTCTTTATTTTTCTTAAAACGACACTGGCTCTTTATATGTCCCGGTTTATTACAAAAGTAACACTTGATATCTGGACGGCTGTCTTTATTGTTGCGGAAATTATTGTTTGCATTGTTGTTATACCTGCACTCGCTTTGATAGTGTCCATATCGGTTACACTTATAACATTTCACGCTTCTTTTATCTAATTTCTTTGCTGCAAACGCCGTAGACGACGACGGCCCGCCTTTTTCTTTAATTCTCTCTTCCTCTATCAACAATCTAGCGACCAGGTTATCATAAGTCTGCTTATCATCTGGAGCGGACTCCCACGCTGAGACGAAATGTTTGTAATTTTCTGGTAAAGACATCAGAACTTTGGTAATAACCAATTTATCAGACATATTTTCTCCAAGCTGTTTTAACTGATTCTGCATCTCCAGTATTTTTGACAGAAACACAGACATCTCTGTTCCTTCTTCAAACTTAAATTGGAAAAAGCGTTGTTGTACAATGTGAATGCTTGTTTCAGATTTTTGTTCATACACGCTTAGCAATTTCTTCCACATAGCCGCCGCAGTATTGCACGAGATGATATGTAACATGGCTTCTTCTGACATTCTCGTAACTATCAGTGTTTGAGCTCGCGCATCCAGGGTTTCCCAAGTACTAAGCTGAGTATCATCTTTAGGTTTTACTGTTGTCCCGTCCACGATTTTGTACAGACCTTGACCTCGCAATAGCACGGTCGTTTGAAATTTCCATAAGTTCCAATTCCTAGAACCTTCCAATTTCATGACATTCTGTCCACTTCCACACTGTGTCAAATCCATTTCAAATTCCTGTTAGCTCTCCTACCTTGCTCAACGATAGCCGAACAAGTAATTTTTCCTTCCCGGTGTAACTTAACCTCAAAATGGCTGCCGCCCACGCCACCGGTATTATTCTTCACTACAGTATTTGCGTTCCTTAGGCTTCTTTTTATTAATCCTTGCTAGTTAGTGTTCTGGGCCCATAACCAGTTGTAATATAAATAAAATAAAGCTGTACTTGAACAATGAAACCTTTTATTTTATCGACACAGTAATACATTCACAGGTAAAAATTCTCCATGACACTTTTTACAACTTTCACAGATTATAATGTCAGTGAGAGAGAGACAACAAATAACATAATACTCTCTATCCCACTCTTACTTTATTACATTGTATTTAACACAATTACTTAACAATAATTAATATAGGAATAATATTTTTGTTTTAGGTAGGTTTTTTGATGAAATATTAATTAAAATCGTTTATTCAGAGTATCACGTGTATTGGAAAGGTAATACTAGTTTTTCCGACTGTACCGTGCGAAATTCGACAAATCCAAAACGAGTGAGCGAGCATTATTAATGCCATCATTTGTTTCGAACGGAGCTAAATATATGAGTAATGTAATTTTTACGCTGTTTGAACTCAAAATTGTACATTGAATTTGCCCTCGCTTTAATCTGAATGTACGTGTAAATTTATGTTATATTGACTGTGTTACAAATGGCTCTAACAAATTTCGAAAATGTAGTTTTTAATGGCCTCTTAAGAGTTAAAATTTTTGTGTGTTTGTAATGGTAGTATGGTACAAGGTTTAATTCCAGGTATGCTAATAAGACATTTCCTGATCTCTTGCGAGTTATAGAACGCTCGTACGGTAAAAAAAAACCGGCCAAGTGCGTGTCGGGCCACGCGCAATATAACCCTATATCCGTAGTACCGCTAGTTTTTGAAAATTTTTGCATGGTCAATGAATGTACATTTATAACATGTTTTACACTACTAACAACATCATTTCAGTTACTTTTAAAGGAATTTGAACGAAAATTTCCTTTATACTTCGCCGAATACATTTTTTTTAGTTGATCGACTATTACTCAATAACTTATGAAGTCTTCTTAGCCGTGATAGTTTTCCTTTTAAATTCAGCATATTTCCTACTCCCGTGAATTTTTTCACATTTCCAGAAGCAACCGTTTAGCTGATAGAAAGGGGGGACACTGGACTCTAACGATTTTTTCCACTTTAAAACTTAATATTTCACGAATGGATCCCTAAATCGGAAAATGATCTATGAATACTCATAATATTTTTAAAAAACCTATCCAACGACACCCCACACGATGGGGTGGGCGCGAAAAAAAAAATTCAATCCCGCTTGATGTGTAGGGGAGGTACCATAAAAAAATATATTTTTTAAATATTTTGTGTACCATTTTGTTGGCGTTATTAATATGTGTATTCATGCCGAATTACAGCTTTGTAGGTCCTATAGTCTCTGAGCAAAACCGCGGACAGACAGACGGACGGACAGACGGACAGACAGACGGACAGACCGAAACTATAAGGGTTCCTTGTTGACTACGGAACCCTAAAAAGTATCCCGTAGGGAACCCGCACATAACACATTGTTACTTCCAAATTCATTTCATTTTTCTGGCCTTTTTTTTTTTTTTTTTTTTTTTTTTTTTTTTTTTTTTTTTTTTTTTTTTTTACATGGGGAAATGCTTTGCGCATCCCCGGCGGATTGGGGACATCGGCCGGGGTATGTGGGACTCTCCGGGAGCTACCCACTAAAACCCCATGGTGCTCCACTCCCCGCTAGGCAAAGTTACGGGCACGATCAACCCACCGCAACTTTGCCAACGGTTGTCTGTGCCAGACTCGTCAAAACATGCAGGCTTTTCTAGGTCGCCACGCGAGGCGGCCTAGAAAAGCCCACACGGGTGCCGCGATGTACAGAAGCACCATGCACATCACGGCTCTCTCTGGAACTCGGTGCAATGGGCAGCAGTGTCCCCACACTGCCACCCCGAGTATCCTGGCTAAAGCAAGGCGCTGCGGCCACTCCGTGGTGCGCGTCTTCTCCTTGGCCGTCTCAAGGGGTCGAACGCCTCCCGTTCTCTCCTGCGCTCGGCCTCCTCCTTTGCAGTGATGACATTCTGGGCAAAGTCATTCACCGCCTGCCACGCAATCTCACTGCTCAGCATTGCCCGGATTATTGCTGGCAGGGAGAGGTCCACTCCAATGGCAGCCGTAAGGGCCGCGCGTTGTTCCATCCAAGATGGACAGGTCGATAATGTGTGTTCGGCCGTGTCCATTTCGTCGAGGCAGTGGTGACACCTTGTGTCACTCTCTCTCCTCGCGATCTGGCACAGGTACCGACCAAAGCAGCCGTGCCCGGTCAACACCTGTGTCAGATGGAAGGAGAGTGCTCCGTGTCTCCGTTTTACCCACTCTTTAAAGAGTGGGCGGATTGCTTCTATCAGGGCGACGCTTACCAGCGGTTCCTGCAAACGCTCCGCCCAAAGGTCTAACGACCTCTCCCTCGCCTCAGCCCTCCACCGACGCACGGCATCCGGAAGGGGGTTGCTGCCCCCCGCACGGACCACTGTGCAACGCCAATAAACGTCGGCAAGAGCTTCTGCGTCAATATCCCACGGGACACTCCCGGCGAGTAGGCATGCCGCATCGCGGGAGATGGTACGGTAACCGCGCACCACTCGCGTCGCCATCACTCTTTGCAACCGCCCCAGTACAAGCCTGTTGACGGCCGATAGTCTTCCAGCCCATATCGGAGCTCCGTACATGGACATGGAGCGAATAACGCCCATGTACAGGCGCCGACATACCAAACTTGGGCCCCCGAGGTTCGGGAGCAACGATGCCAAGGCCCCCGCGGATTTGGTTACCCTTTCAGAGAGCCGACGAAAGTGCTCCTTGAAGGACCACCGACCGTCTAACACGAGTCCCAAATAGGTGAGTGTGGGAGTTACTTTTATTGTGGTTCCACACACAACCACAGCCAAATCCGCTGGTGGCGGGTTCCTCGGCCGGTGAAAACATAGGGCCTCGGACTTTTCTAGGGCCACCGTAAGGCCGAGTGCTCGAATCCGATGGACCACTTGCGCCACAGCCGCCGTGGCGAGTATCATCACCTCGCGGTAGGTTTTGCCACGACAGACGACGGCCGTATCATCAGCGTAGCCGACCAACTCTACGCCGCGGATGTATACGCCTCTCAATACCGGGTCGTATCCTATGTTCCACAAGGTCGGACCAAGAGCAGAACCCTGCGGAACGCCGCAGTCAACCTCTTGCTCATCCCAACCCTCCTCAGTCGGGAACTGCACTGACCGCTCCGAGAGGTAACTACCAATCGTCCTCTGCAGATACTCTGGAACGCCATGGTGTCGTAGGCCATGTTTTATTGTGGGCCAGGGAAGCGAGTTAAAAGCATTTGAAATATCCAGAGACACGACTAGCACTACGCCTCCCTGGCTCACTTCCTCTTCCGTAATATCTCTTAGACGAGCGACCGCCCCAATCGTGGACCGGCCCGAACGAAAACCGAATTGATTGTCACTCAGGTTCGGCCCTACGGTCTCCAAATGGTGTACCAATCGCGATACCAGAACTCGCTCCAATATCTTGCACATCTCATCCAACAAGACAATGGGGCGGTATGCAGACGGTTGATCTTCGGGGCGCCCCTTCTTCTTAAGAAGCACTAATTTACCCGTCTTCCATAGTCTGGGCACTCGGCCCTGGACCAGGCAATTGGTCAGGATGGCGAGTACCCTCGACTCTAAGTGCTTCATCGCCAGAACCCACGCACGACCTGGCACACCATCAAGACCTGGGGCCGTGTTTTTACGACTCATTTTAAGTACTGCCGCTGCTAGCTCAGCCGACGTTACGGGCGGCACTTCTTGCTCTCTCTCAGGCTCAGAGTCTTCCATTGGTGGTGCAGAGGCTGGTTGGTACCACTCAGTTTCGGATGGAAACAGAGCAGATAAAACTCTGTTTCGAAGCTCCGGTGCGATAGTCTGTGTTATTGGGGGCCCTGTAGGACGCAACTTTTGGCGAACCCATTTATAGGGCTTGCCCCATGGGTCCTCTTCGAGAGTTTGCAACCACTCTTGCCATGCGTCAGCCTTCGCCTGGGAAATGGCATCACGGAGGGTGAGACAGACCGCACGGTATGCATCGTACAGCACTTCCTCCTCCTGTTGGTTTCTATTACGCCGTCTGCGATACCTCTTGTAACGGCGACGGGCCACCGTGCATTCTTGTTGCAGAGAGTTCAGCTCCGGACGCCACCAATAAGCTTGGCGCCGTGGTCTTAAGGGCCCCACACGTGGCATAGAAGCATCGCAGACGCCGTGCATAGCCCTTTTAAGCCACTCCGCGCATTCGTCGACGTCATTGGAGGGCAGCGGTGCCCAGGACGCAACAATAGCAGCTTCCTCCAAAAGCTCCGGATTCATTCTCTTTAGGGACCACCTTGGGCCGCCGCCGGATGGAGTTGGGCGGCCGGATTCTGACGTAGCAGCAGCGATGTCAAATCTGATATAAAGGTGGTCCGATAGAGTTTCAACCCCTTCAAGAACCTGCCAACCATTGGTTCGACGAGCGATAGAAGGGCTAACCAGGGTGAGGTCAACTATCGACTCTCCCTGCCACCGCACACATGTGCTGACAGTACCTCTATTGGCTAGGACTAAGCCGGTTGTTGTAAGCCAGTCTGCGACCGCTCTGCCTCTGGCATTCGTCGCCGGTGAGCCCCATAACGAAGACTTCGCGTTGAAGTCCCCGGCGACGATTACCGGATTGGCTGTTGTGCTCACGTAAGTAGTGAGCTGCAGGAGAAAATACTCAAATTCTGCAATGGGTCTATTCGGGGAGAAGTAGACCCCCACCACAGTTAGAGCTCCCAAGTTCGCGACGACGAAACCGTGGCCCCGGGTCGTGTTCCTCGAAGTTGGTGGTACGATTCCGGGGCCAAAGATCAGGGCCACTGTTGAATCCAAGTCGCCGATCCAATCATTCCTCGAAAGAACACGATATGGTTCGGCTATCACTCCAACGTCAATTGTCCGCTTCATCATTTCCTGAACCAACAGATCCTGCGCTCGAGCGCAGTGGTTCAGGTTTCCCTGCAAGAACCTATGGAGAGCCGTTATTGGGCGTCCATGAGGGCCGCTCCAGCGTCTAAAGCAGCCGCTGATGTTGTGGCAGCCTTAGACGCTTGGCCCCTGCTGGAGCCCTTCTTCTTCTCTGGCAGTTTCTTGCAGGGCTTACTTCCCACAATGTGATCCGCCTTTTTTCCGCTCGCCGCGCATACTGCGCAATGGGGCAGGTTTACGCACTCCTTGGTCCTATGGCCAGGTTGACCGCAGCGGAAACACAGGTCACCGCGATCAGATTCAGAGGCGCATGTCGCCCGCGTGTGTCCTGCTTCAAGGCAGCGGTAGCATCTCATGATGCGTGCAGATAAAAGTGTCACGCGCACCATGGTCCACCCTACGCATACCTTTGTATTAGGTGCAGTCAGCCGCTTCGCGGCCTCGACCGGGCACTTGACCCAGGCCATACCTCGACCACTTCGATCTAGGCGAATCTCACCGACCTTTACTTCGTTGACTTTGCAGCCACCCGATACTGCAATTCATTTTTCTGGCCTAGCCCAACTTTATTGTGGTACAGACATAATAATATTTTAAGACATTTAAAACAATATCGGAAATATCGGACTAGTTTAAGGCACTACATTATTTAAAGAGCGGCTACTTCACACTGCTTAAATCATACGGATGCAAAGGCCTTAATATTAGCTTATTATTCATGTATCTTCAGTTTTTGCTTCTTATTTAACCAACCTTAGTAAAAAGTTGTACTTGAACGAACGCCGGCTCACCACAAAAGACGGTGTAATACTCCATAATACCCTCTTCGCTCAGTTTAAAGGCTTACAAACATCATAATATGGCCGAATTCTGGAGGCTTTACTTCTTACAATCTGTCATTTAATTCAAAATAGATTCAAGATAGTTCTTGCATACAGTCACTTACTTACGTACATAATATGATTAGCTTATATAATATCTACTAATATAATATGTTCTGTGGTAATATAAAGATCCATAAATATCCACACTGTGCTTAAGTTATAGTAGTCGTATAGTGTACAGACTATTCACTAGACAACGTGACAGTCATTATAATATACTTCGATATTTTGAGACAATTCATTTTTGTGGTTGGATAGAAAATGAACTGGATTAAATTAGGAACGACACATTATTTCATTTGTTAGCACAATATAACAACAAAGATTTTTATTAACGTTACCAACTTTAAACATTTAAGTCCAAAAAAGAACTGAGAAGTTTTGATACTCTCATTAAATGTAAATGCACGGTACCTAAGGGAAATATTTTGCATTCGAAGTCAAAGAAGGGAACATAGTTATTGTGGTTTCCTGCTAAGCTCACAATATTCTGGGTTTATCACATGTTTATCTGTGAATTGCGGCCTCCAGGCAAGTTAAATTACATAGTCTTACACATTACACTTCCTACCAGTGTTTCACATTACTTTAAACCGACTACATCGAAGGCTAAAGTTAGGTTGTTGTTTTTACCGCTCTATAATCTTTGTTATAACTTTGATAAACATGTACATAGTAAAAACATTAGAATCTAAGTTATAAATATATAAATAATATTTCAATGTTATCGTAGTCCATTTCTTACCTGTGCAAACCAATGACATTAGTATAGTTTGTAAGTTGGGGAAATAATGAACTGCAAGATGAATTATTGTGATAACGACCTAGCCAAATAAATCAGGTCTAGCATATTATTTTGCATGCCACAGACGAGGCAGAATGTTGGATCCATGTAAACCCATATCGTAACACCTTTATAAACCACTTTTTAAGCAATGTTACATACTAATTACTAAGTATTCAATTCTATATAATATATTGTGTAGTATACACGATAACCATCAATTTTCCAAAATCACGATAAAAACGAATTACAAAAACAATTACTATTTTATTAGCGCGTACCAGATCATGGGGATAACAAGTAAACATAAAAGTGCCTTCGAGGAAAGGGAATCGTAAAAGGGCTCTCGCAATATCTCAGAGAACACTCCGCTAGTGATCTAGCTAACCTTATTAAGTCAGCATTCGACCCTTTTCCCTTCGCCCTAGAAATGTTTATGAAAGTGAAAATGTCTTTAAATGCACCTGTTAGCCCCATTACAGCCAATTTGCTCGAAATTCGACGTAAAAACGTAGTAAACGTCCTCGGCACGGTGTAGGTTAATTTTTGTTGTGTTAGCGAAAATTTATTGTGTTGAGTTTACGATTTCTATTGTGATTTAGTTGAGGTATAGTGTAGAAAATATCAAGTGTTTATATTTATATATGATAAAGATAAATATACGCAATGTAAAACAATACGTGTGGGCTGTGGCACTCGGGGAGTGCCGCGGTAAAGCTATTGCAATTTACATAGCAATAACTATTTTACACGTATGCGTTTAGAATTATAGCTTTATAAGTGTATAATATAATTGCACAATACTTACATGATATTGCACAGTAAAGTGTGTGTAGTGTACAAACGAACGAACGTGTGGCAATTACAAAAATTGTTATTTACTTATCTTATAAGCCTCGTTTTTATTACGCTTTACTTATTCCGCCATTAATTAAGCTACCTAGGGAAATCATATTTAGATAACTTAACTCATGGCCCAAATATGTGTAATTAGTAGATCAAATAATATTATGCGACGATATTCAGTAAGAAATTAGGTTAATAAAACTGGCGCCTAATAGAGAAAATTACGCAAAGTTCGGAGTAGAGGGCGCTAGTCGCGACACGTTGCACCCGTCATATCAGAATTTTGTCAGAAACGTTGTCAAACGTCAAACGAAACTTTTTGTTAAAGCAGGACATAAACGCAAGGGTATATACCTGATAGATTTGCCTGTGCAGTTACGTCTGTCATGAAAAGTTGAGGCAAAACCTGCACAGTTCCGGTTTACCTGAACAGATGATCTGTTCACTGTTCAGGCAAACCTGTTAGATACACTCCAAGTGTATGGCCTGCTTTACTGTCTATGCTGGCGCTGTCTCTTGCGTAAAAATAAAAACATTGCAGTAATAAATCCTATTCTAAAAATGTGTTACAGATAATTATCTGTTATGTAGCTGCTACATTTATTCTGATGTGTTTACACCTAATTATGTACACGTGAGCGTGTATCTATGCATGTGTGTGTGTGTCAATGTATGTGTATTTTAAACCCCCGATGTGTTTACACGCTCCATTTAACTACGTGTTGAGTGGATTCATTTGACGAGCTTGTTGTTTACATATCCAGTACGAGACGTTCTAACTTCTAATACATTGACTGTCGAGGTTTTTATAGATTTTATTTTATTTTAGTGACTTACAGGGTAGATTTTTATCTACCCTGTAAGTCACTGAAATAAAATTGTTTTCAATCCATTTTTTTGTGCTGAAGGCAGGTCAAGTAGCCCTGATGTCACTGTGACCCTTGAGGATCTATTGTGACTCCTTCGCATTAGAGTACCGTCCCCCACCCAATACTGCTCATGAAAATGGTACCAACTCGGAACAATACCCTATACAACAAAAGTAAAATTTAAAATATCGGTTCACAAACGGCGGAGTAATAGTTGAACATACATAAAAAATATCTACAGCCGAACATTTATAACCTCTTTCTTTTTGGAAGTCGGTTAAAAATGCGTAATTGCTCTTATGTTGTAAAATGTTACTTACCCACTTCATCTACTCGTGTCTTCATATACGAAACGCGCTATACAGGCTGTATCAAAACTAAGTAAGTGATAATACTTACGCCCTAAAGTAATATCCTAAAGTTTAGGGTGTTCATGAATCCCGTGTATGAATACTGCAAAAGTAGCAGCGCTGAAAGAGCAATTTTTTTTCACTTTTGCATGGGAAAACTCGTGACGCTGGGGCACTTGCCCATACAAATCACAAAAAAAATTGGTTTCCTAAAGTATTATCACTTAGTTTTGTTACATCCTGTATATTTTATTCTTAACCCTCCAACGCATCAAATATTCCTCATCAAATAATTCTCTCCACTTCTCCTCGTTATTTGACTTGTTCGGAATACATTAAGTGGTTTGAATTTTGCCCTTATTGATACCACGAATCCGGATAAAGGTATTGGGTAACGATAAATGACTACCTTATATTACCTACATGTATAAACCTATTTCTTATTGTACGTCCTATGAAAATGAAATGGAAATATAACTATATAATAACGCTCCGCCCTTGCAATGGCCTTTGGGGATCATTACAAATGTCTATCCGGGGAAGGACGGTGTTACCCGAGTAGCAGAGATAAAAACAAAGAGTGGGACATACAAACGCCCGATAGTACGACTTTGCCCGCTACCGACTCAATAACTCAATTTGTTTTATAATCTTTAATTTAGTGATTAATTAGTTGTTTAAGTTGTAATAATAAATAGTATAAACCCGTGAAAACGGTACTTAGATTTAAAGGTTCGGTTACGGTAAAGGTTGTTAATTTTCAATAACTTTACTTCATAGTAAGCGATTGCACCCGCACTTGTAATTGTTAAGTTGAGCTTCATAGCTCTATTCTGACTGCTCTTGAAGGCTCTTGACCCGAATTTAAATATTTAATATTTTTTGTGATTGAAGGTAGAAAATTAAAAAATCCTTGTTCACGAATCACGCAGCGAGAGCGTGATATTCTCATCCATCCCTACCTATATAAAGAGCAGTTTTTGGTCATCGCGAGTTCAGTTCTTAACGAACAATCAACGTTAACGAATCTATGCTGCACCGCGCCGCGCCGTGAAAATAATTATCGTCGTTACTCTGCGCGATAACATATAGAACTACTTAAATTCCGCCAAGTGTGAAAAATCTGTATCAAGCAAAGAAGAATTATTGAGGGCCCTCGAAGCTAGCTGCAAAACCAAAAAGGAGGTTAGTGAAAGCTGCTCTAAATCCCTTCTTTTATTCCCGAAATACAGTTCACTAAATTTTAAAACTTACAAATGGTATTAGAGCTACCATTAGGGGATATACTAGGGCTCGCTTCGCTCGCTCTGATAATAATGTAAGCCGGCCACTAGGAAAAGAAAGGATTTAAGAATTTATATTCAAAACAAAACATTAAGAATACTGAAGGTCATTATTCTGAATGATTCGCCAAAATTGTGAGCCTCGCGTGAGTCAGACAGTATTATTACTCAATAACATGCTCCATTTTGTAAAATACGACCGAGTAGTAAAGCAAACATGAATTATCTCTGCAAGTTTTCATGAAGGTACATTTTCAATCTGCGCAAAAGTGGCGTGATAGGAAAAATATTTTCTCGGAGCGTATTTTTGATATCGCTACACTAATATCAATAAATTTTGCGCTGGAGCAATTTAAATGAGAGCATAGAGAAGACTTATTGCTCCTTTGAATATTTTGATGGGAAACTTTGCTGCGTTTCCCCTGTCAAAAATACTACAGCTCCTATTGCTACTTTTCCACTGTGCATCAGAATGTAATGATTTTTACACATTTTCTGCGTCTGATGCAGAAAATGTGTAAAAGTTGAAACGCTACTTTTATGTTTTTACATAAAATAATACAACATGACTGGTGAGACATTACCGATACTTATGGAGAGTACTCTGTACTCGATTCTCATTATAATTATGTAATAAAATTAGGTTCTTTTTCCGAATTTCCCAAAAATAAATGAATCATGGATATTAAGTAAATTACGTGGCTAGGCAAGTAGGCATACTATGCAGAGGTGTGCGCTACCAATGAAACACCACACAACTACCCCTCCCGCTCGCGGTGTCCATGCGTTGGGTAAATAATTATTTAACTTTAAGCTACATTTACTCAGTGATCAATTGATATTATTTTTTATATTATTTTTTTCCAACTAATATAATAGCCAAATATCAAGTCCTTGAGTATTGAACATGTCTCACCAGTCACGCAGTATAATAATTAATATACAAATATTGTTAATCTGAAAGTTTATTTACGCATAAACAGCTAAACCGATTTAATTGAAATTGAAGATAGTTCTCTTTATAGTTTTCGTGATGGGTTTTTAAATAAAGAATATTTCGTCTTTTATAAATGTAGAATTTCTATCTATAAGTGCAATGGCCAATTACAACTTAATCACTTATTATTTTCTATTACATCTACATTTGCAATGAAGAAAAATCATTGCAACACATGTTTGAAAATAAAGCCTTTAAATAAACACAATAACGAATTTTCATAAAGAGCTTTTGAAATTCGAAACCTATATTGAAGTGATTATCTTATAGAAAGGACAAAAGAGCAATACTCGACCTAGTTCCACAAAATTCCCCGAAACGCAAGGAATTTCATTAAACGTAACAAAATGCGAATACCTAAATAGCTCGATATAACAATTTTGGCCTAAAAGTATTGAGAAAAATCTCATTTAAACGTTGTAATCCGAGCTCAGCGGGTTGGACACTGATTGAGGTAAATTCTTATTTAATATTACATAATACTACTTATACGTCTTGTTTAATGTCTATAGAATCTATTTTAAGTTAAGAGTTTGTGGGATACCCGCTTAACAAGCAAGTAATTAACTATAAGTGTCTAAACACACTAGGCCGAAGTTACGCCGGCGTAAATTCCGCCGCGTTTCAAACGCATACAAAATACGGACGGAACGGGAGGGATGACACACTATTCCGTTGCGTCCGTCCGTATTTTGTATGCGTTTGACATTTGCGGCGGAATTTACGCCGTCGTAAATTCTTGCCTTTGCCTGGCATAATATGGACTTGTCCCATGACGGAAAAAGCAGCAGATCTTGATAAGTACACAGTACACTGCGTAAAATAATATCTTTATACGTGGGGTTTGCATGTAATACTAAACTTATACAATATTAGATGACGCATTATTAGAAAATTCGTTTATCGCGTTATTTCAGCACATTCGGTTCAGTGGTTTGGGCGTTAAGAGGTAAGAGACAGATAGACAGACACACTTTCGCATTTATAATATTAAGTATTGATACGAGGCTTCATCATACATTTTAACTATCGTTTTAAAATGTTATCTGTTCTTTTTAGGGTTCCGTAGCCAAAATGGCAAAAAAGGAACCCTTATAGATTCGTCATGTCTGTCTGTCTGTCTGTCTGTCCGTCCGTCCGTATGTCACAGCCACTTTTCTCCGAAACTATTAGAGCTATACTATTGAAACTTGGTAAGTAGATGTAGTCTGTGAACCGCATTAAGATTTTGATGCAAAAATGGAAAGAATATTAAAAATTTTAGGGGTCTCCATAGGTACAACTGAAACAAAAAAAAATTTTTTTCATCTAACCTATGCGTGTGGGGTATCTATGGATAAGTCTCTAAAAATCATATTGAGGTTTCTTATATCATATTTTTCTTACCTGAATAGTTTTCGAGAGAGACTCTTCCAAAGTGGTAAAATGTGTGTCCCCCCCCCTCTAATTTCTAAAGTAGGGGCTGATAATTCTAAAAAAAAATATATGATGTAGATTACTATAAAAACTACCAACGAAAATTGTTTTGAACGAAATCTAGCCAGTAGTTTTTTTTATACGGCATAAATGGTAAACCTTAATCTAAATTTCATTAAATCGACTGAAATATAAAAATTATTATTATTATTATAGGTAATCAGGCAAGCAGTTGATACAACTGATGTTGCCTGTATCAGGTTATTCTCTGTGCATTTTAACAGTGATTTTTCAAATATCTGTCAAGTCTGTTCTTGAAATTATTAACATTCTGGGCTGCTATAACATCCTCCGGCAAGCTGTTCCACGCTCTCACAACTCGATTGCACAAAAAGTGTTTATGTGGATTGTTTTTCGAGGAACTTGCAGCGAGCTTCTTGCTATGGCCTCTTAAATGTGTGTTATCATTCAATGTGAATATGTTCTGTATATCTTGAATGTCATAATGTCCGTTTAGGATTTTATATGTTTCTATTAAATCGCCTCTATCCCTGCGTTGTTTCAGAGTAGTAATTTTCAAGGCTTCCAGACGTTCCTCATATGACAGTCTTTTCAGTTTTCTGGGTATTTTAGTAAAGGAACGCTGTACTTTTTCCAACAATTCAATATCCTTAACAAAATAGGGGTTCCAGATCTGGAAAGCATATTCTAATATTGGTCTTATAAAAGTTTTGAGGATCTGGAGCATCATTTCTGGTGTAAGCTCACGAAATGCTTTCCTCACTAAGTATATGAGACTCCTTGCTTTCTTTGTGGTGGATGAAATATGTTCTCCCCACTTTAGATCAGATGTTATCTTTACACCCAAGTCAGATTGCACATTGACCTCTAGTAATTGGGTATCATTTAATTTGTATTTCAAGTGAGGATTGCATTTGCCAATGTGCAGCACTGTGCATTTAGAAGAATTCAGGTTTATAAGCCACTGCTTCGACCAGTTAGCTATTCTGTTGAGGTCATCTTGAAGTCGGTTGTAGTCAGTTAATGGATTTGCAAATATCTTAGTGTCATCGGCAAAGATGCTTAGATTGCATTGAAGGCAGTGGGGAAGATCGAAGGTGTATAGGATGTACAGCACAGGACCGAGTACTGATCCCTGGGGTACGCCACTCAATACTTCTACGTAATCCGATTTTGCTTCGCCCACTCTCACTTGCATAGTTCTTTGTTGCAGAAACGCTTTAATCCACTTAAGTAACTTTCCTCGTATTCCTAGAAATTCTAATTTTTGCAAAAGCCTTCTTGTGGGAACTTTATCAAATGCTTTTTCGTAATCCAGGTATATAATGTCTATTGGTTCTCTCTTATTAAAGTGGTCAGTCCATATAGCGAGACATAAAACAAAAACCTTTTAATTTTATAAAAATAAACCTTATTGCTGCTGCGGAACCCTTCATGGGCGAGTCCAACTCGCACTTGGCCGCTTTTTTCCATATATTTATAATGAAAGAGAGGGCACTAAGTCTTGTCTGGCTGGTCTATAAGTTTTCTAATACACATTTTTGCCAGGAAAAAATGTGATAGCTTCATATTTCCTACGAAAATAATTTTGTAATCTTTTTTCTGTCGGATTCGAACTATCTGTGCCAGATTTATGAGTACAAAGTATATTATATTGACATTATAACTCAGCAATCGTATTGCGTGCCTCGAGGCCTTAAGGCACCCTTCATACTGGGAATATAAAGTGATTTTACATAGAAATATACAGAAAAAAGACACTTTTAAGGCAAATATACAACGGATTATAATTTTGTCTGGTAGAATTTAAGACTTCATCTTAATCGTAAAGTTTACTTCTTATCCTAGGAAAGTATATCACAGTACAACTAGAAATTATATCTTTACATTTAATATTATTCCCAATAGTCTTTAGAGCTTAATGAACATGTCAAAGTCTTTAGAGAAGTATCGAGCCAACTTGTAATGTAGTGTGAATAGCTATTGTTGTGAATGATTATGCGGTAACCATACTAGTAAAAATTATTATCCAGTGTATTTTCTTGAAAAGCCGGTACCTCTTTAGTCCCTTACTGTCTCATCCAAATCAGTTCTACACTTTTAGCGTCTTTAGGTAATCAACATAAAGATTCGCAGACAGACAAACTGTCACATCGATAATACAGTAGACCCTCGCTAATCCGGCCCCCGGCTAATCCGGCACCCCTTGTAATCCGACATGAATATCGCTGGTAAGAGGTACATATATATTATTTTGGCCAATCTTTATTTTGGTGCATAATGCAAAATTGTAGACTAAACGTCCAGAAAAAAAAACTTGGTACTCGAGATTATTTTAAGCTGGGAACTATGAGCATATTATGAGTATCTAGCTTTAGTAAAATGTTTTGTAGTACAGATAAAACATTATGATTTTGATTGGTAATGTAGATGTAAACCTATTCTCAGGCCTAACGAATATACATACAAAATTTCATTGAAATCGGTAGAGCCGTTTTGGAGAAGTTCGCGCACAAACACTGTGACACGAAAATTTTATTTATTAGAAGAAAAATAAATTTGTAATTTTACTTGTCTCGCTAAAACTCGAGAACGGCTGAACTGATTTGCTTAATTTTAGTCTAAAAATATTGGTGGCAGTCCAGGAAAGTACTAATATAATAACTAAATAAAAAACAAACTGTCTGTCTATTACCTTTTCTCGCCCAAAGCACTGAACCGATTTTGTTGAAATTTGGAATGGAGATACTTTGAATCCCGGTAAAGGAAATAGGATATTCTGTATCCTGCATAAATGTACGGTTCCCGTGTGGTAAACGAATTTCGGCGCAACAGAGTTCCGAGCGTCGTCTAGTATAAAATATTATACACGATAGTTTGTAATTGGTACTCTGGTTTCAGAATTCAGTCTCTGTATGAAGATTCTCAGAATAGACCGATAAATCAAATCAAATCAAATCAAAATCATTTATTCACATAGGTCACACAGTAACACTTATGAACGTCAAAATCATTGTAATATTAAATTAACTGTAGTACATAATATTATATTCGTTAAATTATTATTATCATTATTATCACGAAACCCATTAAGTATACAATTACATTCATGTCACCAATCATTACCAATAATTATAACATAATATTTAACAAATTGTCATAAAAATAAGTCATACATACATAATAATTATTATTTAATCATATTATATACTTTATTATATTATAATATTGTCCAAAAATTAAAAAAATAAATTACTAATTAGATTTAAATTATTAAGTGTGAATGTCTTAAATATAACAATTAATGTCAAATCAAGTAGAAACAAAAATAGTAGCAAAACAATAAATAAGTACAATGAACATTTAACAATTACAATAATTACAATTAACATTACAAATAATTAATTAATTATCATTTCCATGGTTGAATGTCATTAAAATATTCATTTGTTGTGTAATAACCTTTATTCAATAATTGATTTTTGATACATCTCTTGAACTTAGTAAATGGTAAGTCTAAAATCTCAGCAGGCAATCTATTATAAAAACGTATGCCGAGTCCCATAAATGTATTTTGAACTTTGTGAAGCCGTGAATAGTTACTAGCTAACTTGTTTTTATTTCTAGTATTGAAAGGGTGAATATCAGCTTTTTTGATATAATTGTGAATGTTTTTTCTAATGTACATAATATTGTCAAAGATAAACTGAGATGCAATTGTCAAAATATTTATTTCTTTAAATTTTTCTCTTAAAGAATCCCTGGGTCCTAGTCGATACATAGCACGTATTGCTCGTTTTTGCAGAATAAATATTGTCTGGATGTCAGCTGCACTTCCCCATAATAATAAACCATAAGACATGATACTGTGGAAGTAGCTAAAATAAACCATACGTGCTGTTTCAACGTTTGTCAAAAGTCTTACTTTCCTAATAGCAAAAACGGCTGAACTAAGTTTCTTAGCTATGTTAGAAATGTGAGGTCCCCATTGCAATTTACGGTCAAGCGTAAGACCTAAAAACATTGTAGAATCCACTAGGTTTAAATTGTCTATACCAATTTTAATATTAATTGTGCTAGTGGACAATTAATATTTAATAGTAAAGCTTAGAAACGGAATATATTCGAAGCGAAAGCAGTTAGCATATTCTACCACACAGGGTAATCTAAATATTTAGGCCTAGGGAGCTATAAAGGATGATACGAAATTCAATATGCTCACTTCCGAGGCCAATCGGATAGCCTTTCAAGTCTAATACATTATGATATAATGTTTCGGAAAATCTATTGAAGGTATTAAATATTTATTATTTTTCGTAGTATTTATTACATGTAGGTATTTAGACATACAAATAATTATGTAAATTCTACTATATTGTAAAAGTCACTTCAAACTGTAGCTTGTGTCTTTTTGTGGGACTAGGAGAATCAGAGTGGAGACTATAATATAATATTCAGATTATGATCATCTTACTGTTGGTAATAAAAAAAAATAAAAGGTACTTTATTTTCACCGGCTACAGGGTGACCATTTTGGCCGACAACAGCCGGCCAACACTCCTATCCTGGGAGAATCACCGGAGACTTGCGGATCTGGAGTCCCGCTCGTTGCTGAGTGTCCCAGTTAAGTGCAGTGATCCCTGAAATCCGTTATAGTTTCCGAGGCTTAGAAAATAGACTGGGGTTAGGTTCGTCCCACGACCTTTGCTCTCGTATGCCTGGATAGATTCGTTTTAATTGAATTTTGTAATTTGTAAATCATTTTTCATTTATCTCTCATTTAGATTTTAGTTATGATCTGTTCGTGTCCGGGCATAACAGATAATGCAACGGGCGTGTAAGTGGCAAAAGATTGGAACTCGACCATGAGCACTTTCAATATTGCAAGCCTCGTAATGACAATGAAATTGGTAGTATTTATACCTCATAGTTTTAGACGTATAGAACTCATATGTGGCTCCAACTTCTACAGGTTTTTATAGCAATTATGTTGCGGAAAAGGCTTAGCGAAGAAGTGCGAAGTTCCGATCACAATTCATTATTCATGAAGTAGTATAACGGAGTGAATAGGGCAAAGGAGATCGGTCACGTTCGCACCAGTTGGGGTTATAACTTTATGAAGCATTTGTATTCAAATATTCAGGCTTTAGTTTACGTGGTCGGCTTATTAAATGATAGAAAATTATAATTAAAAGTTGAAAACTATAACCACTCGACGACGAATTTTTTTTATTTATACTCGTAATTTGAATACAGTCTACAATCAACGTAATATAATATTTTAATACAAAAGATGTTTTTACCCCTTCAGGGACCTATCAGACAGAGAGCGGTCACGCGGTCAACGTGCAAGCGGTCAGTTTTGCGTTATTTGTGTTGTATTACGTTTTAAAGAGATACTCACACAGCGGGCGTTCTGGCCGCGTCGAAATTGACAACATTTCAAAATTTTAACATGGCTTTTTTATTATTTTATAAGAAAGTTGACTTAAAATAAGGCGACACGTGTTTCTTGCTTTTTCCTATATTTTATTTTATACCTAAAAAATAGATTTTAATCCTTCGTATTCTAAAGAGACGTAAGCGCCAAGTGACGTCATACTTACGCCTGAACGGTTAATTCCATTACAGTTTACAAAAGAAAAAATATGTCAGTGTAAGTTTGTTACGTTTATTAGGACGTTTGTCAATGTCATCGTGGTACTTTCGTATGTAGAAATGTCATTGTTGACAGTGACTGTTTTTTTTATGCTTCATGATGTTTTTTTAAAACGCTTTTACACCAGGCAAAGAAAAAATGTCTGATATGCCGTAAGTATGACGTCACGGCGTATTTTTCAGTTTTTCTTTATTTTCTCAGTAAATAAGCAATATAAAAAAAATTTGAATATTTTTTTGATATCAGGAAAAGAAACTAAAGAAACGGTATTTTTTATTTTAAGGCTTAAAATTTTTGAAATGTTGTCAATTCCTCCCGTGTGATGACCGCTCGAACGTAGAACGCTTGAACGCGTGACCGCTCTCTGTCTGATAGATCCCTCAAATTGGATTAACAGCATAAGCTCATAGTTGCAGGCTGCAGCCGAATTACATAGAATGCCAAAATGATTATCACACTATTTAAAAAAAAGTATAAGTAAAATGGAATCTTGAGTTTCTTGCTGGCTTAATTGTAAAACGGAAAGCTGTGATTCGCTACGAATGAACTGGTTAAATGAGGTAAATAGTAAAAATTTAATACCATAGCCTTACAAAAAGCCACTAACTCAAGGAGAGTTGGGATTGTAAGTTTTTAATTTTACTGGTACTTGCATCAAGTAATAATCTGCTTGTCATCTAGTTCATTACATGAGAAAGTATCTCAAATGATTGTAGCATTAATACTATCAATATAATACAACGATTTCATACAATAACGAAACTATTTTTCATGGCACAATAAAAGAGAAAAATAACGATAATTATAATATTATATTCCGTTTTTGGTCAAAAACGTAATGAGCGAGCACAGAACCTGTTATTTAAATATTAAAACGTATAAAATATTCCTTTGCAAGTGTTCAACAAATTTAATTTCCGCTTCTATTTAGAAGGTCCCCCGGGTGAAGAAACCATTTTATTTATACAATACGAAATATTATTCAAGACAGTATGATTATTTTAATGGAATAACGTGATGAGCCCAATTTATAATTTTATTTCAATAATTTTATATTTCTTATTTATGCTCCGATCTTTATTTTACTAGAATTTCGGATTTTATTTACTTTCTACTACGTCACACTGGTGCACACAATCAAATTTTTTTACCACCGAAGAAAAGGAGAAGTGTTATATTGTGTCTGTCTGTCTGTCTGTATGTGTATACGTCTGTCGGTGCCATCGCTTAAATTTTTTTTTGCCTTTAAAAGCTGACATGATCGATTGTGTTTTTAATCATAGTTTATTATTATTAGCCCACTTAGCGCCAGAAAATTTGGGCTTAACTACTTCATGAATGGTTGTAAGCAACTTTCAGTAATTTGATCAGATTATGATCATGTCACGCTTACACGTGTACACGACGTTAAAATTATTTTGTTGTTGCGACACGGCTTTTATGTTACTATATATTATATTATTGTTGTGATAGTGTCCTTCGTAACAATTCTCGCTAGTTGAGGTAACGGTGAAAAGGGCAAATTCTTTTATTTACTTTCTTGTTAGCAAACTTCAAGTGTAACAAAGTAAGTGGAAGACAACATTTCCAAAGATGCTATTTTCATCCTGTAGGACCTTTATTTTTATATATTTTTCACCCTTCTTCGCAACGCTAAGGTTGGTATTTTACTTTGTGTGGTAGTAAAAATGCTTATCAATTTTCTAATCACCCAAACTCTATTTATTTATAGTTTAATTGCGCTTCTTGCCTTAAAAATGCGTGGGTAAAATTGTTCAGATCAATATATTAATATCATTGCGTTAAAAAATTAAAATTAAGGAATATTAATATTATGGTGTGAACTGCAAATCCTGTAAGACATGATCGACAGCAGAAACTAACGACGAAAAGTATTTGACATGAACTTAGGTTAGACCATTGTTAAACAACTTAAGTTAACATTAAAGCTTCGGCCAAACCTGCGCGTCAGTAACGCAGGCGGCAGGACGCGAGATGGCGCTCCCATCTGCAACGCGAAACTGACGAAGTCGGCTTCGGCCAAACATACGCGAACAAAGTGACTGCGAAGTGGGAGCGTCTGCAACGCGGGACGTTCGCGTCAGCAGAGCGGGAATAATAAACAAACACCAATTTCGCGCCAGTTTCGCGTTGCAGACGCTCCCGTCCCGCGTCCCACTCGCATCCCGCGTTACTGACGCGCAGGTTCGGCCGAAGCTTTACTTTTACTAGAATACACTAAATTTTACTAGTGTTTGTTGCTTATACTTCTGCTATCTCTTCAAAGGGTAGGGCAGGTAAAGTTGCTAGTGCTTTGACTACTGAGTCTGAGTTTCGCTCTCTAAATATACCGAAGTTCTAGAAACTTTAACTTCGGTACAAAATATCAATTTGAGCCACAGGAGTTATATTGTACGAGTGCAAAGGCAGTTGTAGTTGTGCAATCTAACTCCAGGTGTTTTAACATCCAGTGATGAGAATAGTTGAAGTCAGGTGGAGATTAAGCAACTATTTTCCGTCTATTCTTAAAATATATATAGTATTTCATGGAAAGTCTACTTGTCAGTTTTTAATTCTGGTCCTACTTTTTGCGTAAAGAAGCCATTAAAATACGCACATACTCACAATACTATTGAGTTTAATTAGTCTTCTTTCCTTGTTGAAATTTACTTTAACTTTCTTGTTGATTTTTCACACATTTGACGATAAAAAAGCCTATCAAAATTCACTAAAATACTTCTAAAAATGTTCAGAAACATAACATTAATCCAACGAATTGCCTGTTTCCGTCTCTGTCGCATAATTCAATGGATTTGCAATTATACAGAGGCCAGTTTCCATTGGACACTACAGATTGATTGCGTCCGCGGATATTGGGAGCTGTATTTTAGCGCATAATTTAGCCTGCCCATGATTATATTTCATAATAATCTCGATGATGAAAGTGATATTAGAACCATTCTATGCTATACCTCTATATAAGTTACATATAGCTAAGAGCTTATTAATGGCGTTTTAACTTTGATTTCTCACTCACAATTTTTTTAGTTATTTGTTTGATAAAAATAAAACAAAATATCATTATTAAACATTATTGCTCGCAATTTTTAAGTTTTTCGTTAGTTGTTGTGGTGTAATAATCGCGCACATATTGGCATACAATGCCTATTAATAATATATTATAATGCTATATAATATTATGATGCGTCTTTTTATAAAATTAGGGGGCAAACGAGCAAATAGGTCACCTAATAGAAAGCAGCTACCGTCGTGCATGGACACTCGCAAGTCGCAAGAAGAGTTGCAGGCGCGTTGCCGGCATAACAATAATATGTCTCCGTGCTCTTTTACCAGTTTTGATCTCTTTTCACCTCAATAACCTCTAAAAATATCGATCATTGCGTATTGTTTTTCCATTTTCCAAGCGACATTAAAGTTGCTGCCAGGCTTATATAAGCTATATACTTAATCATCAAAATAAATAACTACTTGAAGTCTCGAACAATATCTATAAAACTCGAACAAGATTGAATTTCGTTCACAATTATAACGAGAAAACTATTTCTCGACCCGAGAATGAATATCTTAATTAACTTCTCGATAATGAAGCAAAATAATGTTTTCGTGCAAAAATAATTTAATGAGGATTCCAGAATTGAAACGAAACTTTGAACTTCGTTACAATAAACCCCGCGGTATTGTTCAACGAACAATATTTCAGATGAGGTTTTATTGAAAACTATCGAGTTTATACTTTTTTATTTCGCGTCTATATTTTCTATTTGTTTTACGTTATCAAATATATTTACCAATTACCAGTGAAAATTAAAAGTATGTATTTATTTTTAGAAACCTAAGGAATGCAATGCCTAGTTTTACAATTCAAACTAAACAGCTGCATTCAGCGATTCAATTATTGATTTGCGTCATTTTTATTACAGACAAAACAATAGTGGCGAGAATAACATAACTGTACATTTTTTAAATCAACTGAAATTATTGATTTTCGAGTGATTTTTTGTTATGTTTTGCAGTGCCCTACTGTGACTTCACTCAAATTCCTAATGTGCAACAGAGGCACTTTGGTAATTAAGGTCCCAAGGTAGGAATCATTGAGTATTTTGAATGTTTTCCCATTCTAATATTAAAACGCAATTAGATAATATTAATCTGTTTTTCAATAATCCAATTTCCCAATTCACGGTAACACGCGTCCGGATGTGGCTTATATTTTTATTCGGTGACACGTCACGGTAATCTGACGGCTGACGTTTCGGCTCACTGAGCTTCTGACATGACGCGTCATTCCGAAATGAACTATCGGCCGAACCCAATATACGATCCTAATCCGTTTTTACCAATCCAAGATCGATATTTCAATCCATATTTGTGTTTGAGTGTGCCAATAATGTATCCACAGATTGAAATTACAATCTGTGGTTGCAAGCCATCCATGGGAGGCTCGCTCTATGATTTCGGATAGCCCTCCGTTTGAAAATGACAGTTCGAGTGTATTCATAACCTATCTCACAATTTTGACGTTTCTTTCGATCGGTTTTATGATCCAAATCTGCAATCTTAGGAATTTCTCGGTTTTACTGTTTAAAATATGGATTTGTCTATACTCTCAAGCAGTGATAGTAGTGATTTTGAGGATCTCATACTGATCGTGCGCGAGTCCGACTCGTACTTGGCCGATTATTTTTTATTACTTAATTATAATTATTAATTACCAGTATTGGACAAGCAACAAAAAAAGCGGCCAAGTGCGAGTTGGACTCGCCCATGGAGGGTTCCGCAGCAGCAATAAGGTTTATTTTTATGAAATTAAAATATTTTTGATTTATTTTTATATTTCAGTCGATTTAATGAAATTTAGATTAAGGTTTACTATTTATGACGTATAAAAAAAACTACTGGCTAGATCTCGTTCAAACCAATTTTCGTTGGTAGTTTTTATAGTAATCTACATCATATATTTTTTTTTAGAATTATCATGCCTCTACTTTAGAAATTAGAGGGGGGGGGGGGCACACATTTTTCCACTTTGGAAGAGTCTCTCTCGCAAACTATTCAGGTTAGAAAAAAATTATATGAGAAACTTCAATATGATTTTTGGAGACCTATCCATAGATACCCCACACGCATAGGTTAGATGAAAAAAAATTTTTTTTGTTTCAGTTGTACTTTACTATTTATGACGTATAAAAAAAACTACTGGCTAGATCTCGTTGAAACCAATTTTCGTTGGTAGTTTTTATAGTAATCTACATCATATGATTTGTTAAGCCAATTACACTTTAAAATTCCCACTCGATCTGTACGCATTCCGAAAGTATTTGATGTTCCTTTTAATAATAACAATGTGTCTATGAATAGTCCACTAATTAGAATGTGCAACCAATATAACACAATATGTCCTGAGGTAGATGTGTTTTTCAGTAACATTAATGGGTTTCGAAAAGATCTGTATAAATTATTGTAAACCTTAACAGCTTATGCTCGTCCTTTTGTTTGTACTATTTTGCTTTGATTTTTCTTATTTTTATGTTAAAAAGTGTTAGGTAGCATGTAGCAATAATTTTGTATGTAATAAAATTAAAAATATTTAGATAAATAGAGCTGTATACAGTTAGAATTGGACTCCAGATTTATATAAGTTGTAGGGTTTGAAAGCATTCTATGTTAGTTATAGTCTGTAGCCTATTACTGTATTTAATAAATAAATAAATAAATAAATAAATAAATAAATAAATATATTTTTTTTAGAATTATCATGCCTCTACTTTAGAAATTAGAGGGGGGGGACACACATTTTTCCACTTTGGAAGAGTCTCTCTCGCAAACTATTCAGGTTAGAAAAAAATGATATGAGAAACCTCAATATGATTTTTAGAGACCTATCCATAGATACCCCACACGCATAGGTTAGATGAAAAAAAAAAATTTTTGTTTCAGTTGTACCTATGAGGACCCCTAAAATTTTTAATATTTTTTCCATTTTTGCATCAAAATCTTAATGCGGTTTACAGACTACATCTGCTTACCAAGTTTCAATAGTATAGCTCTAATAGTTTCGGAGAAAAGTGGCTGTGACATACGGACGGACGGACAGACAGACAGACAGACAGACAGACAGACAGACAGACAGACAGACAGACATGACGAATTTATAAGGGTTCCTTTTTTGCCATTTTGGCTACGGAACCCTAAAAAGGGTGCGCTCGGTGCGCCATGATGACTGCCCGCTGCCGGCAGGTAGAAAATGAGCAATGGCATGTGTCAACTGTCAGCTTACAGCAAGATGGCGCGTGAAGTTTGTTTGTCAATTGTCAGTGCCATTAGAATTTAACGAAATACTCCTAAATCCGAATTTTGCGGATATATGTTGTCGACTCGAAATCAATATTTTTTTATTTTCTATTATTCACATAAGGTTTCGATCGAGTCTATCGTACCCCTGGACAGAGGGAAAAGATCGCAGGCAATCCGGCCAGAAAAAAGATTGCAGATTTCAATTTTTATTATTGAAACGTGGATTGGAGATCGATCTAAGGATTGGGATCGATCCGAGATTGATTTCAATCTATGCATAAGGATCGAATATTGGGTTCGGGCGTATATCGGGAAAGCCTTGGGATTAGAATAAACTTCGACACGCAATCATTTTATCAATAAGGGAATTTTCGGTTGAAGGTTCTTTAAGATCTACTTAGAATTTAAGTCATTTTTTTAAGAAATAACCGGGCAAACGAGCAAACGGGTCACCTGATGGAAAGCAACTTCCGTCGCCCATGGACACTCGCAGCATCAGAAGAGCTGCAGGTGCGTTGCCGGCCTTTTAAGAGGGAATAGGGTAATAGGGAAGGGTAAGGATGGGAAGGGAAGGGAATAGGGGAGGGTAGGGAAGGAAATAGGGTAGAGGGTTGGGCCTCCGGTAAACTCACTCACTCGGCGAAACACAGCGCGAGCGCTGTTTCACGCCGGTTTTCTGTGAGGACGTGGTATTTCCCCGGTCGAGCCGGCCCATTCGTGCTGAAGCATGGCTCTTCCAAGTCTAAAATTATAAATTTCTAATTCTTAGTTTATTATATTTTCATAGATTTCAAAAGTGAGGACGAATCGAAATTTTTCTGTCAAATATAAGTATAGCGCTTATATTTGACAGAAAATTTTCGAAACAAAAAGTTACGGTTACTTTCTAAAGGTGAGACCTCATTAGCGACACCACACTGTAGTGGAGCGACACGACATGTTACCGAAAAAATTTTTTGTAAGAAATCATATTATGAGGTAAGGCTATGCGATACCTACTTGACGCAACAATGATACGTGAAGTGTTGCTTCACTGCAGTTTAACTGTCGCTTAGTGTGGTCACTCCTTAAATGTCGTGAGAAGCACACCTCAAAATATCAAGATGGCATAAATAAACTGCCCCAAATAGAAAAGTAGGTTGTTGAGGCATATTGAGGAAAGCAGCTGAATATGCCTCGAGTATACCGATCTAAGTTTTACATACAATGCTGGCTACTGCCTACAATGCATTAGTATCTGCAGGCTTAGCATAACAACAGTAGAAATGGGAAAAAATATCAACATACTGACAGATTCTATCGACAAAATGGCGGATTTCTATTGTCTAACTGTCACTTTGTCTATTCTTCGGTAGAAAGAATTAACCGTTTCTATAGTGACCATGCTACGCTTGCAGGTAAACAGTGATCAGCTGAAAATGCGATACATTCCATGCATTAACCGAGTTTGAGAGACAATATTGAACACTAATGAACAAGTAACAATACAATCAGTTACATATAGACAATATTGACTCTCATGATAACGTTTCACCTAATTATTCAGGTAGCGACATCATTTTCATCGCTTAGCTGATGCTGACGAGCTACTCTATGTATATAATAACGTAATCTGTATCAGATTCTGCTATTTAAATAATCCATACTTAATAGAATAAATTCGAAAGTGTGTCTGTCTGTTACCTCTTCACGCCCAAACCATCGAACCGATTTTTCTGAAATATTGTATGGAGAAACCTTGAGCCCCGGGAAAGGACATAGGATACTTTTTAACCCGGAAAAATGTACGGTTCCCGCGCGATAAATAACAATATACGCGTGTCAATCCAAAGAAATAAATCCACGCGTGCGCGTGGCCGTGCACAGCGTGCGCCGCGGTGGAATGGAGCCTTTAAGTCCAATAAGAACGTGTTTAACGTTGGTTTTATTTTTCAGAATATTCATCTTACCTACTTTGTCTGGATATGCGTTGATGTAATAACGTCTTGTCGGAAAATTTTAGATGGAAGCTGATTTTATTTGTCTGATACGAAAAATTTAATCAATATAATAACAAAATAAATCTTAAGCTTCTTAAGAGACTAGCTCAAATTGACTTCACGTGAAAAGAATTAGGTATGAGCGCGGTTTCCAAGAAATATTTCGTGAGAAATTAAGCGATACCTACACATTCCACGTATTTCCAAGTTTATATTTTATTAAAATAATATATTATTACCTACGAATAATAATATTAGTAACTTTTCTTTAGCACCAATTATTTGAATTCATACTACAACATACTTACATTTTACTACCTACATATATATTTTTTCTATAATTAATAGCTGATTTTTTTTTCTTTATGAGTGGATTTTTCCAAAAAGAGACTCAACAGAATCGGATATAATCATGTTTTTTTAATACGAAGCTCGCAACGCTTCTAAGCGTTCATCGTCAATCCTTATAGTTTAGATTTCGCCTTATAAACTTTATACTAATCGTCTTGACAAATGTAATTTATCAATTGAAGTTTCGTAATGTATCGACAGAAGCCATTGAAATCGTAGTAGCACAAACCAACAAGGATGATTCTGACTTCGTCTTCGCACTGAAGTAGCATTGTAGTGCTTATATAATATTATACATGTGTCTCTAAAATATATAATGACAACGTAACTCAATATAAAATAACATTGATAAATCATCTCTTAGCGCAATACATAAGATTTTAGAAGAGAATTAGATCTGAGATACTTCCGTACGTGCCTCGACGGCCATTCTTAAGATTAAAACAAGCTGCAGAACATGATATTTTATATCGTTATAAAATTCGATTAGTGCGCTATACTGCTTCTAAGGATCGTGATGTGAAAAGTCGTCAATTTTTAAAATGTAGGTATAATGATTAACAACATACAAAACAGTTACATCTGTTATAAAACGTTTCATAATTTAAACATTATCATTAGGAAATAGCTTCAGGGGGTGAGCCAAAATCTTTTCGTTGTCGCTTCGTTATAGAATCGCCGATCAAAATGTATGGATTTGACATAAGACGAATCGAACGTTAACGTCATATTAACGAACGTTTATGTCAATTGTTTATGATTTTAGCTCACCGCTCTGGTCTCTGCCCTCTGGTGACTGGTTGCGTCAGAGAAAAAAAAAAGTTTTTGCTTATAACTTTACGCACACTTTGGCACTGTAAAAATAGCCCCCGCTTAGCCGGCAAGGTCTTATAAAACCAGCTACTGACACCGAAATGAGTGGGATCTATATTATCTGAGCATATACTATAGCGTACTGCGCCGTTATAGCTTAGTTTACAGCAGTCTACGACGTAGCTCAGTTGTAGTGGTCTACGTCGTAGCTCAGTTGTAGCGTGTTACGTCGTAGCTCAAGTGTAGCGTGCTACGTCATAGCTCAATTGTAGCGTGCTACGTCGTAGCTCAATTGCAGCGTGCTACGTCGTAGCTCAATTGTAGCGGTCCACGACGTAGCTCAATTGCAGCGTGCTACGTCGTAGCTCAATTGTAGCGTGCTACGACGTAGCTCAATTGCAGCGCGCTACGTCGTAGCTCAATTGCAGCGTGCTACGTCGTAGCTCAATTGTAGCGGTCCACGACGTAGCTCAATTGCAGCGTGCTACGTCGTAGCTCAATTGCAGCGTGCTACGACGTAGCTCAATTGCAGCGTGCTACGTCGTAGCTCATTTGTAGCGTGCTACGACGTAGCTTAATTTATGTAGCGTGCAGTCTACGACGTAGCTCAATTGTAGCGTGCTACGTCGCGTCGTAGCTCAGTTGTAGTGGTCTACGACGTTGTAGAGCTGCAGGTCATCTACGTCGTAGCTACTCGTATGTTGTTTTAAACCTATAAAATAGCTACATTTCAAAGTAACATCTTATCTATGTATGGTGTAAAAGAATATTATTTTTAACATTTCCATGAATATTCTTTCGCAACATTTTAAACGAAGTTTGACCCTTATTAGTTATCAGCACGACTACCTCAATAACTAACAATTCATTTCTTTACCACTAGCGCTACTTTTTAAATAGGTTAAAATGTTTTCTCAAAGGAAGAGTTTACTCTTAGGCGAAGTATCAGACTCATCTCGTGAGGTGTGAGGGAGTCCTTGAGGGCACTTCTCATTTTAAACCTAAACACGTAGAGCACTTTAGAACGCAGCTAAAGATATATCTCATATGAGCTGGAGTTTTTAATCAGAAATATTGTTGTAATAAGGATGTTTCCTCCAGAGAAATTTACTTTAAACTTTGACATTTTTGGTGTTTTTAATGAAAATAAACAAAACACTAAGAGACCTCAAAAATGTTTTATCTAAAAAATTATTTATTAAATTAATGGTATCAGTTAGTGTTGGTAAAAATAGCATTTGCAATAATAATTAATTATTGTGAAATGCCCATTAGCAATAATTAAATTAATCGTGCTTGCTGAAAATACGATTGCTAATATTATCGTGTGTAGCAATGGTCTGCGATCATGATAAAAGTCACGTCCGCGCTTTTTCGTACCGCGGTGCTAACTGTTAATGAATTGCTATTTTTCACTCCATGCGAAATAATACTCGACGCAAGCGGTGCGATGCGAACCGATAATTCACGATGGTGCGTTTCAAGCAAATAGCAAAGCAATAATACTTAGCATGCTGTGACAACAAAATTCGCATGTTAATGAAATTAATAGAAAATAGCATTTATTCCCATTACTAGTATCAGTATTCACTTTCAAAATATCAAAACATGAACAAGATATATTTTCACAGTCTGATGAACTTGCATTCTTTTAGTACGAAACAATTACTGTAAAACTGTAAAATTTGTTCTCATAATATTATATTTATCAAAGCGTAACTAACTTCTAGGAAACTGCAGCTCATGGTTATGCTCGTTATAATATAAGTGCTCATTTCCTTATAATTTTTCACTATACGTGTGTCGTATAGTATACGTATAGAATAAGGTACAGTAGTAGGTGAAATGTGTTCTTCTTTATTTAAAACTACGTTACTTTTTTTATGATGAGGAGGATTCGTCTCCGTGGTCCAGTGGTTTAGAGTTTGGCTCTTGACTCGGAGGTCGTGGATTCGATCCCGCGTTGGAAATATAATATTATTTCCAAGTTTGTTAGGACAATGCAGGCTGATCACCTGATTGTCTGACAATTAAGATGATCCATGCGTCGGATGGGCATGTAAAAAGTCGGTCCTGCGCCTGATCTCTCGCCAGTCATGTCAATCCTCCGTCCCACTGGGCTATTAGAGTAAAGGAATAGAGAGTGCTCTTGTGTGGATTATTACTTTTTTATGAGTTTTTTAATAGATCCGGTAATTTAACAAGAAAGTTTAAGAGATTGTCGTGAAACCGTTTCATAGATTTAATATTCAGTCAAGTGTCTTTTATTTACTTATTTATTAAATATAATTACATAAGGTACTATTATAGACAACCAAAACTCCAAAATCAAACTGCCTTTTTTATTTTGTTTATAAAATGTTACCGTCTAGCGTTTGTGACTTAATGTAGGTGTAAAACTGAAGCGTTAGCGGAACTCTCAGTAATAATTACACGTGGTTATTTTACGCCAGACTCGTCGACAATTCGTCGCTTAAACGGTTTTGTACGAGTCCTTTCAACAACGTAATTGTCCTTTCGACACCTTGACGATTGTGCCACAATATACACCTATAAAGTAGCACAGCTATTACCTTGAAACTAAACAAAGTCAAAATGGAAAGAAGATTTAGGCGCGCGCAGGTTTTTACATTGATTTGCTATTTAAAGTTACATAATATATTTTAACTAGATGACGCCCGCAACTCCGTTGCACCAAAATTTGTTTATGGCGCGGAAACCGCATATTTTTCCGGGTAAAATAGTATCATATTATGATCCTTTCCCGGGACTTAGAGTATCTCCATACCAATTCAGCAAAATCGGTTTGGGCATGAAGAAGAAACAGACAGACAGATACACTTTCACATTAATAATATTAGTATGGAAGTATGGATAATATGGAAGTATGGATTATTTAAATATACGCTTCCTAAGTACGTGGAGCCGATACTAGCGGTCAAAATATATAAATATGGTTTACTGTATGTTTTTTACATTGTGGTTGTGTCAAACTTCAATATAGAAAGTAAAATATTATGTTGTACAATAATTATTGTTCTTAAGCTTTTGTTTTGTAACTCTATGGCATAAACGTTTAAGGTAACGTACCTTTAGAAATTAAAGTGTGCTTGGAATAGAAAATACAATTTTGTGTATGTGAATATTTTTCAAATTCCATGACTTTTGCCAACATTTTGCCGAAAAAAAACAATTCTGGAGAGGACTCCAGTAATTAGAAATATCTCCATAACAAATTTTAGTAAGATCGGTACAGTGGTTTAAGTGTGTAGGGCCAACAAAAATTAATTTTAATTCATATTATAATAATAATAAAATATTATACAAATTCAAATTTCCGATAACAAATTTTAATTTCAATTAACATGCTTACAACAAAAACGTAAAAATGATTTCTGTTTATTTTGAAACATAAAACAAAATCCAAAATTAAAATGCGAATTCCCTCAATAAGCCTTCACGAGTTTCAATGTTCGAGATTCGTTAATTAACAAAGAGGAAATCAAGAGAGTTTTCATTTAAAAATCCACAAGGAAATCTAATGATGTACTTGTAAAGATTTTTTTATAAAATAAGAGAATAAACGAGCAAACCTCACTCGGCAAAACACAGCGCAAGCGCTGTTGCACGCCGGTTTTCTGTGAGCCCGTGGTATTTCTCCAGTTGAGCCGGCCCCTCCGTGCCGAAGCATGGCTTTACCACGTCAAACGCTATTGTATACTCATGGTAAATGTAAACGTATTCTGATTGCGCAAAACTTCAAATCAATCGTTGAACGATTATTTAGCTCTTTGATGGGATCCATATTGAATCGATTATCGAAGCTGTTTTAATGTTGAATTACAATAGCAGAGTAAGTGTTTCATTTTTGGAATAGAAAAGAATAGGTACTTGTGAAAATCCAAACTGTTACCACATTAAAAAAACTTTTAATCTTCGTCATAAAAATAATCATAAACAAGATTTTCTGAACGGTGCGCGGTAGGAATTTACATTTAAATGCACTCATTGTACAATATACAGCTACTTTCCTGGGATAAGTTACAAGAACATTTAAAATTCTTTTATACTTTTGCTGTTTTGAGAAACAATAGTAGACTTAATGCAGCTGGCTTTTGCTGTAGAAAAAGGTGATAATTAAAAAATATATCTTAATATTACAATGCCAATAATTCGACACACCAAAACAAGACGAAATGACGCTTGGACTTAGTAATGCATTTATAGTGAGCTTATATTATTCCAGTCCAGTGTTTCAATTCAGTACTGGATTGCTATTGGAATAATGTAAATTCCAGCCCGGAATGGAATCTAAGGCTGCGTTTCCACCAGAGATGTGTTTCGAGGAATGCGTTTTAGAGAATCAATAGAAACGCTTCATTTGCCTGACAACATTTAGCGCAGCGATTCTATTGGATCTTACAAAAACATTTCTCGTAACACATATCTGGTGGAAACGCAGCCTAATTCAGTGCATTACAGTATCCGTTTGCATTGGAACTCTGAATTGGAACACTGGACGGGACTGCAGGTTTGAACTGGATTGGAATAATGACATAAAATTAATGAAATGAAATGTAATTTAAATGTCAAATAATTATCATGATGTCGTCGCCTAAGGGTCAATTCAGATCGTAACGCGACCCGTAGATGCCTTTCTAAACTTGTATTGAATTGACAGATTTGCAAGACCTCTTACGCAATTGAAGTTTGTGAAATCCAAACATCTACGCGTCGCGTTGCGGTCTGAATTGTCCCCGATCAAAATGCTACGCCGTGCGCGCGTCAGAATTTTTTTATAATATGACTACAGGTAGTGACTAAACTCTTCGTCCTTACGAACAAAGAAAACTTAGATTTTCAGAAGTGTTCACGTCTAGACACCAATACTAATATGGTTGGTTGACTAATAATATTATCATTAGTCTTCCATCCTTTAAATATCAGTTTTTAATACCCGACAACACGAGTTACATTGATATTAAAATATGCACCTCGACGCTTATTATAAATCATTTTTAAACATAATAATAATTTATAAGCTTACATAATAACATAATCACACACTAAATTTAAAAGTTGGATTTAAGTTGGTTAATGGCCGCGCATACTATAAAAGGTTTAACGGCTGCCAACCGCAGCAGTAACAACGTAAGATAAACAAATACAAGATATTATCCTCGGCCCAATGCTTTGCTTCATTTGTTTTCCCACCAATCCGTCTTTAAAAGTTATTGCCTAAAATTATTGCTTCGGCTGGGTCACACCATTCACGAAGTTTAATTTCCGGCAAAAACACGATGTTTTTCGCTGAAAACGCGGGATTGTTTGCAGCATAATAAATCAATATACGTTTTTCTTTCAACCGACTGGCGTATTAATGATAAATCAGCTTAATCGAGCTGAAAATGTATATTTTAATACTTAAATCGTAATACATATTTCGATTAAGATAATAAAATCCGCATTTATATTTTATCTCAACTGTCATCAAAATCCTTTGATTATTATCGATCACTTTACTTTTGAAATATAGTATATTTCAAGAGTAACTTTGACGCGATGAAGTGATAACATTTTGTTTACTGTGTATATTTCATAATAATATACACAGTAAACAAAATGTCTGTCTGTCCGTCCGCAACTTTATTAGATACAGAACTCCTAAAACTTAGCGTTTAGGAGTGAAGAGTTAACAGGCAGACACACTATCGCATGTATATTATTTGTATGGAATATAACTTTATGAAAGCATGGATCATAAAGGAATCTAGTTAAATTCCTTTATATTCCATGCATATTTATATGCATACAACTTTATTTTGTTGGTAGCTGTAATCTAAGAAGTATAAAAATATAACGAGCTAGGTCATGTGCGGAACAATAGGGAGGTTTAAATATCAGCCGGGCACGTAAAATAAGACACTATTAAGATTCAAACAAGACGTGACCCAATTTTTTCAGCCATACGTTTCCGAGCTTTTCATATCTGAATGAGATTTTCTAAGCCCCTGGTATTACCTTATTAGTATTTTGTACATGTCGCGCAAATTTTTTATCTGTCACTATGTAAAATATATTGTGTTATGCTCTTGATGTATATATCACATAATATTACATAATATAACAAACGCAATTTTTGAGAATTCCCCAGGACTTACAAAATACTCACCGACCTCGATCTGCAAAGAAATTGAAGGTAAAATATATTAGACTGGAAATATATTCAAGAGAATTTAATAGTACAATAGTACCAAAGCTCATAGGGTCAACAATGTAATACACAATACAGACATGACAAATGAGATATTCAAATTGAAGATTCATACTGGGAATCCGTCCTCGAGTACCCAATAACGTCACATCCAGAAATAACACGAAAAGATAATCTCATCCAAAAACTTATAACGCTCGCAAAATATCGGATAAAATGAATAAATTGTTTCATTTAAACATAAGCTTTGTGAGTTTGCTCGTCTCGAAACAACGAAAGAAGAAATTACACGCTAAAACGCAAATTGAAAGTCTTAGGTGAAGGCGCGGCTTAAACGAAACTCGTGCCGAGCGAAATTAAAAAAAAATTGAGCAACTCAACCGAATTTATTCCATTAACAGTTCGCAAAGTTTTTGTGCCTTTCGATTTACAATTCAATGACTAAAAGGTACAGGAAGATTTCAGCACGCCGATACTTTATTTAACTAAATCCCTTTGTGAGTTTTTTTGTCAAAGACTCATAGATTGTTGAATGAGAAATTAGAGAGAAAATTACTTGAAAAAATTAAAACTGTTGTTATCTTTCCCAGGATTCGTAGTATCTACAAATCTACAATCTACATACTTTTAATCGGTTAGACCGTGGTCTTAGCGATAGTTACATACATTGGAATTTAATTGTGGCAAACAGGGAATATTTTGTCGTCTGTTTTCTACTTTAAACCTCAATTTCCGTAAAGTTGCGGCCATATAGTGTACGAAACGAAAACGGTTGTCGTAAGTGCTTACTGCGAACTACTTTAAACTTGGTCCTGGAATGGTCTTTCGACGCGTCATAAAGTTTTGAAAGTACATTAACCCCTGTTGCTTTGAGCCGCTAAAGATGCGAGGGACGAAAAGTTCAATGATTGAATTTGCGAGTTCGCCGCATTCAATTTCTTACGTCTTTTCTGGTGAAGTTTTGTGTCGAGTTAATGAACAACTTCGGACGACAGCGAAGGTCGAACTGTCTCCGACGCCCACGATAGAGTTTTAGCTGGTTGAAATATTATATTTGATACAATAATTATTAATGTGAGTGGAAGAACCAGATAACTAGTATCTTATAACATAAATACAATTACTCATTATTTCCCTTATAATAAATACAAAAAGTCATTTTTTTATTTCAAATCATTTAATCGGCCCTAAAGCCTCCATTTATGCAAAAAACGGCAATTTTTGAATTGTTACTTACCTGCTTCTATCACTCATATCTTACTATTATGAAGGCTTTAAAGGTTATGGTTGAGGGCTCGTAGAGGGCTGCTTACATCAGCTGTGTCGTTAGAATCGTTTGCAGTTAGCTTATATATCGTGCCCTTAAAAGTCTAAAAAAAGTTTCCTATGTTTTATCATCAATCCTGTAATAGGATATAGATCCTGTTATAGGACATAATCGCTCTATGGAAGCCACATTCCACTCTACCATTTTTCTGCCACCGCATTGTATTGTGTTGACATGCGTCGCCGCAAAGCTATGGTTGAAGCTAAAATACAATATGTTTTCCGTTTCGACAACGCAACTTACTTTGAAACTTTTTTTATAAAATGACGAGTCTACGAGCCAACGAGTCACCTGATGGAAAGCAACTACCGTCGCCCGTGGACAATCGCAACAGCTACGGGTGTGTTGCCGGCCTTTTAAGGGTCAATTCAGACCGCAACTCGACGAGGTGTGGCGTAAATTTGTATGGTTTTGACAGATTTCAATTGCGCGAGGCGACATGAAAATCTGTCAATTCAGTACAAATTTAGAAATGCATAACTGCGCGTCGCGTTGCGGTCTGAAACAACCCTAAGGGTCAATTCAGACCGCAACGCGACGCGTAGATGCATTTCTAAAATTTGTATGGATTTGACAGATTTGCAAGACGTCTCACGCAGTTGAAATCTGTCAATTCAGTACAAATTTAGAAATGCATCTACGCGTCGCGTTGCGGTCTGAACAGACCGTAAGGGAATACTTTTGCTCTACGCCACGACAAAGCCGCGGCGGTTCACTAGACCAATGTCGGTGGAAAATTAAACCACCTATGGCATAATGTGGCATATATGAATTTTTGTTTGTCGAGGTCGTCCGCAGCAAGGATCGGAAAGCCAAGACAGTGTAACCTCGTATAGTATTTAAGAAATAATTCTCAATGTAAAACCAAACGTAATGAACGAACACTACTACTAGCTTCAATTATATTATGGTCAGGTTGATCAATAGATCTATATAAGCCAATTTTAAATAGGCCAGGGTCCAAAAATACTTAAACATGATCCTCACGTTTGCCTTTAACAAATATCGTATTCAGTGCATTATGTTTAAGTTGGAAGCTTGTTAAAGAAGTTTTTAAAACTCCTCCGTTCCTTGAAATAAAGTTTCCGTGACTGCACCTTTTTAGGGTACCGTCCATAAAGGGTAAAAACCATTTAAATAATACTTGCGCTGTTGTCGTAGCAATTGATTACAGAATGTATCTCATGTATATCTCATCTAGCTTAATTTTTTTAGACGCATTATATTTTTAAATCAGAATAATAATATTGTATTACTGTTGCCACTATAATAACGAAGCCTATTAGTATAAAATTAACTAATAGTTTAAGTAAGATTCCATTTAAAGAATATACTCGTATTTCGCTAAAGATATTTGTTAATATTTTTAAAATTGTTCTTAATGTTACGGAACTTTTCCAGCAATTTCGACTCGCGCTTGGCCGGTTTTTCGAAAGTTTCGAGTGTAATGAAGTAGTAACGAAATGTTTACTAGGAAATTTAAGGCTTCGTTTACACCGGCGATCATATTAACCGCACACGTACGTAATAACCCTGGATGTATCCCACAGGCCGCAACTTTACTGCAGCGAGATTCTTTTAACCCGTGGGTACCCTACACTTTTCCGGAACAATAACTAGGTACTATCTGTTACCCGGGATTCAAAGTAACTTAATCATATTAAAGTTAAAAAAATCCGTTCAGTGGCTTAGGTGTGAAGAGGTAACAAACGAGAGCGCTTTTAACTATTTATTATTATTATTAGTTTGCAAGCGGTCAACAACAAAGAGTTTTATCTAAATTTTAAAGTATATTGTGTGAAAAAGAAAGAGGGAATAGGAATATTGCTGACCCCTTCCTCCTAAAACACAAAACTAAATTATGTTCGTCTGTAACGCGCCTTACATAGACTTTTGACAATATGATCACAAAGTCCTTCTCACGTTCTCGACTATTAGTGGAATTGTTCAAGCTTTTGAGCAATTACAATCCTGTTACCAAGTAGCTTTTCACAGTTAAAAGCTTCTGTACTCGTATGTACCAAGTATCTTCGTATAAGAATTAAAAATTTGTAGATTTTTTGTCCATGGCTAAATACATAATCCGGTGCCTAAATACATAATGAGGACTCTGTTTTTAGGGTTACGTACCCAAAGGGTAAAAAGGGAACCCTATTACTGAGACTTCGACATTTCCGTCTGTCTATTTGTCTCCAGGCTATATCTCAATAATAAACCTCATATTTAAAAACAATGACTAACATGTTATAACATACGGATAATTACTCATTTTTCCCTCAATTTGAACAATCCTTGTAACTTACCTACTTTATCATCTAGCTGGCTACACATACATTATATATGTATAATCCACAGTTTTTTTATTTCAAATAATTTTTACGGCCCTAAAGCCCCCATTTATGCAAAAAGTTACTTACCTGCATCTTCCACTGACGTCTTCATTTCTGTTTCGTATTTAAAAATAATAAAATGAAGTTTTTCTCATCTGAGGCGGCGCAGGGTCAGGGAAAATAGGTTAAGGTGAACCTTTTGCCTACGGCGCCGGCGCTGCATTCAAGTCCTAAACAACAAAAGATGCACCGGTGTTCTAAAATCTAAACAAAATGTAAGCGGTGCTGTAAAAAGGTCGCATTAAAATAATATTTTACTATCTTTAACTATTGGCATACAGCTGATTTCATACAGCTGACCTGGCAAACGTTTTGTCACACAAATTATTTCTAGTATCAATATAAAAAGTAGATAAAAACCTATTTTCATTCCTAACGAATGTACATACAAAATTTTATGGACGCTATTACAAATATCAGCGATTTTCCGGTACCCTATTAAAGAATTAGGAGTCAAATTGCGAGGATATTTTGGTTTCAAATGAAAGATAATATATTCATCTCCACGACTGTATCATAAAAATTCTATAGCCGCATACAAAATTTTCACATAAAATACGTTTTAACCATCACAATAATCGCAAAATATGAAAAAAATGGGGTCTGATTAGGTACCTTAATATCTAAATACACTGAACTGGGGAAAATAACTATACAAAAAAATTGTTGCTTATTTAGTCCTCTATAAAGTCCGCTAAAATTTTTATATAAAAATAAACAACTTTTCCAGTTATAAGAAAAATAAGAAAATTTCTTAAATTTTTTCCTACATTTTCGCCATATCAAAAACGCGGCGAGCGTCGTAACCGCCACTGTACAAGGCGCGCTAATATGAATCTTATTTTAATGGTATTAACGTCGATATTCGTACTGACAGACATCCGACCTGCTAATTAAAAAGTTGGAGCATTCTTAAATGGAGGAGTTCACGTTCAAACATTGTGACGCGAGAATTTCATATATTAGAAAGTACACACAGTAAATCTATCAGTAAGCGTAGTCTTTATTCTTGATATGTAGGATCGTGGGAATCCAGGATAAGGGAAGATTCCACGGTTGTTGTTTTTAAGTTTTTAAGAATTACTTTTACTAGCCATTGTCTATTGTTGCCGTGTTCTTAGAAGTAGCCGCCGTAAGATGTAAACAGAGTCATAAATAATAAAAGTTATTGTTAGAAATTACTTAAAATATTGAACCCTAAAATTGCTTAGCGTGGGAAATAAGAATTGAAGGGTGTAAGCCCGAGTATAAATTCTTCTTCTTTAGTTGTGTTTGGTACCCCACGTCAGATAAAAATAGCTTATTTCGTAGCTCTCCCCAACATTACCCGATTAGAATGTCACACGTGTGACTTTAGGGGAGGGGGCCAGGCCCCCTCATTGCTCATCTCCAAACCAACTAGCAACAGACTAGTTATAGCCACGATTAAACTACCATGGTCTTAACCAGACCAGTAGCTTAGACCCTTTCGAAAAAAAAAATTGTGTTTGGTTAGTCCCAAGCTATCCGTAGAGAAGTGCGTATATAGTCCCAAGCTAGTCTTAGAGAGAGAATATAGTCCTAATTCAGAGTTGATATAGTGCGGATAGTTTTATTGAGAGTTTTGTATAGTCTAACAGTTGTGAGTTATTGTAGTTGATGTGAGTTTAATACACTGATGATCGATCTGACTGCGTTTCCTTTACCCAACATCATATTAAGTATCAACCACCACCTACACCGATACTACAAATAGTTACAGTCTTATCTAAGGTTTTGATTTGATAGGCTAGATAAACGGCAATTTAAATTCATGAAGACGTCATACACCTTAAATAAAAGTCTGAATACGACATAGTTCTGTGATTAGTTAATAGACGATCTATTTAATATGGAAAAACAATTATATCCATTTGTCTGTCTGTTACCTCTTCACGCCCAAACCGCTGAACCGATTTTGCTGAAACTTGGCATGAAAATACTTTGAGTCTAGGGAAAAGGCATATGATACTTTTTATCCCGGAAAATGTATATTTCCCCCGAGATAAACGAATTTTGGCTCAACGGAGTTGCGGGCGTTATCTAGTTAAGGCGCTATATTGATAGTAATTTTACCGCAAGGGCAATTTTATACTTAGTTTGTATGACTATAAAGTCGTGAATACGCTGCGGCCAGAAGCTATCGGCTCGCTCGGAAAACATGCGAAAAAACATAATTTTGTTTATTTAAACAATGACTAGGAGCATTTAAGCAAAATGCTTCTATACGAATTTGGGTAGTTTAATTAATAGACACCTATCTATTAATTAAACTAATTTCTTACAATACATCTATTCTCGTTTAAGAATAATCTTCAAATTTCGTAATTTTAAGAGGTCATTTCGATCGAGAAATGTATCGAGGCAAAATACATTAATCGTGTTTCTGGTTCTTCTCAAACCTAGATAAGGCTATGAAGATATGTATATCTCATTTCCAGATTTTTAACATTTCTGAGGGTCCTATAGTATTACATCAAAAAGGACGTTATTATCAATATAGCGCCTTAATACTAATGCCTAAAGTGAAACATTAAAATTGGATGGTTAATGTTTGGCCAGCTTTTAGCAAATATGATATTCATTTATTTTCATGAAATGTAATTCATACAATTACAAAGAGACATTAAAAATTGTCACAAAATTGATTGTAAATTGACCGAATGATTAAATAAAATCTGCTCCTATAGTGAAACATACTGAAAAGCCTTTTTTGTCGGCAGTTAGAGTTTCATTCAGTTTCACGAAAAATAACGCCATTTCGAAAATTTTACGAAGTCGTGTTTAATTCATTTACAGACCCGTCGAAACTGAATGGAAGCTTAACTAACTTAACTAGTTTTTACGAGAATTTTTGTCCCAAAATTGTTTCATTTGAATATTTAAAAGTAAATAATGGATTTTATAACTGACATGAAATTGGAGGTTACTTCTAAAGAAAATAAAATAATATCTAATGTTAAATGCTTCTGAGATCGAAAGACAAAGCCTTGAAATATTAAATTTTAAATAAGTTATTAAGGAGAAGGTTCTAAAGATAGCTAGTATATTTTTTATTTAGATTCTACGTTAAAGGTAATTGCAACCTTTCACTTCACATAAATATAAAATTTGTGATAACGTTTCAGAAGCTTTTAAGCCTCTCAGATACTTCGGAGTTAATGTAATTTGGCCCATGAATGTTCCTACATACTTTGAATCTTTTGAGTCTGTTCTCGGTACATCGAACAGCTCAGCATTTTTACATTAGATTAATTGCTTTCGCATTTTGCGAGCGCAGTAGTTGTCGTGTAGTCGTCGAGCAGTTATCAACTAATCGGTCCGCCGCGCCATCCGAATCGCTGCCTGGACAGCTCGTATAACCATTACCATTAAACCTAATTGACCAGTGTAAGCCAGTGTAGTAAATAGTTCCCCCCGATGGTTGCTCGCCTTGTCGTGGCGGTGGGGCTCTAGTAACCGCGGCTTGGACAACCGCGGTGAAGCGAAGAGGCAACCAGGGCCGGCCGGTGTCGCCGCCTGGCCCGAGGAGGGCGCTCCCAGCGGACTGGAGGAGTCCGCTGCGGATGCGCACCGAGGTGGGGCCGCAGAGGAAGAGGCAAGTAGGTATTACGATGCGCCGCTTGCCCTATCCTCTGCGGCCGAGGTGTGGTCGGTGGCAGAGCCACAGACCTGATCTGCCACATGGCCTCCAAGTAGCAGACTCGGGGGGCGTCTGCTACAGCCCTGGTGGGGGCCGAGGAGGAGGGCGCACGTGTTGTGCGCCCATCGTGGAGTCTTCGGACCGCTGGCGGGGTCGCGGATGTGTGTATCGTTCCCGTGGCCCCGTCAAAAGGCGGCGTGGCGGAAGATGGGGGGGGGTTTTAGTGGGTATACCGTGGTCTCATTAGCTACGGGAGTCCCACATCACCGCTCGGGTCGCCCCCTGCGCCTGGGTGGTATGCGTAATGCATTTCCCCCTCCGGGGAAAAAAAAAAAAAAAAAAAAAAAAAAAGTGTAGTAAATAGTTAACCAGTTTTGCATCTTTTAACTCTACCAACCACACCAGAAACCAAACCATCAGAACAACCAACGAACCAAACCAAACCCCTGAAACTCTAACCCCAATACAACCCCTTTTCAGAGTCTTACAGTAATTTCACTAGAAAACTTTGAATAAAAAGTACTCTTTAAAAATACGTTGAATATTAAATACTATAGAAAATATTCAGAATAAACATCAAATTCTTCTTTACGACTTCTTGGCTTTAAATCTAACGTACAATAAAAAGCGTAATACTTTCTTTTGCAGGTGTCTAGTATTAAAATAAGAATCTTTGTATGTGTACTTATACAATATACACATCCAATAACGTTTTAGTGGTTTTTCGTTTATACGACAAAGTTTTACGACCAATAAAATAAAGAGTGGGGCACTCGAAAACAACGACTTTGCAAGAAAAAATGAAATTCATATTACGTAAAGACACAAAGAGATTTTCATAACAAAAACAATATTGAATATAATAAAGTAAGGTGTGCTACGTAGATTTATTTTCATACATAGGTGCTTCTGTCATAAGTCATAAAATTATGTTTTTATAAGAATGATCATCATTGGAGCACTTTCTAAAAACTTATAAGAGCGTCTGTGGCCTAGTAACCAATGATTCGCAATCAAAATAGTGCGTTCGATACCAGTTGGAATATGTGGATAACTGTAGGAATCTCGTTTTCCACTACCGGTCTTTTTTGACAGTGGCTTCCCACTGCCAGACGACAAAGAGTCTCATACTTTAGAGTTTAGACACTTTTAGAGGTGTGTGGCAGTGGAAAGCAGATGTAAAAATGACCAGCAGTGGGAGACGAGATTCCTACAGTTATCCCAACGAAAATAAGAAAAATAATTAGCTTTATGTTTATCGAAGGTTAGGTAGACCTTGGTAGAACTGGATACCGTCTAATTTTGTGTTAGTACGAGTATGCTGCTAAAATGTGTTTAATTGCTCTCTGGCTCTAAGTCCTAGTCACTAGGTGTGAGATGTGGTACGAAGCGTCATACAAAATCTGTTTATATCATGTTTTGTGCGTTTCGACTCATATAATAAAAAATCAACGAAACAATTACGACACGAAAAAATATATAGAAGTTAAAACAGATACATATTTTGTTAATCCAATATTGCAGTACGAAGTCGGCGCATAGCTTCGAAAACGTTTTCAAATGTCGGGGACACAGCAATCATATTGTTCAACATGGAACTCGGAATTCTTTGCATAATATGTAAGCAAGAACAGGTGTGCCACTGCAGGTATGAAAACTGTTCGAACATGCACGGAATATTCCTGAAACTGTTTATTGTGAAAGTCTAGCGTTTGCATAAGATGTTCGGTGATAATCTATCTTTATACGAATGTAGGTTTCGATATTGTCTTTTGAGTATATTCATCATGATCATATTATTTAACATAACCAAAATTTTTTTAGTGATATGCAGAGTAAATGCAATATCTCCTACTCGCGGCTTCGCGGCTATAATCCTTTTTCATCGCGGGTCTCAAGACATATTTAGTTTATCTCTTGGGCACCCCTGATATCCTGTCAAAGAAAGTGGTTGGTTGTGCTCGTTGATCCTGGCGACCATTGTGGGTAGACCTTTAAGCTGCATGCACCGCCGCCTGTAACTGATAATAATGTCACATGCAAGTTGTATTTAGGGATCTATGTATGTAAGCGTGACTAACCAGTTTCTGAAAACAAATGAATTCTGACAAATATAACTCTAACTGCTAAACTCAGAGACGAACATTAATTACTTATATATAATTAATTTAAAATTTTGACTTAAGAGTTAAGCCTCGTACATTATCTGTCAAACTGTTTCCACTTGATGGTTTCCACTTTCCTTCATTACAATTTATTTTACGAGCTCGAGCACCGAAAAAAATGACCGAGAACCTTTTAATCACAAAAGTCATTCTAATTCCTATTGAACATTCAATACCAAATATTTCCGAAGCAGTCACTGAGAAATGAGCCAATAACTGTCTTCCGGTAATTCCGCCCTTAACATTTCATATCGCCGTGTCACCCCGACAATAGCTTCCTTGAGAATTGGGTTATATAAATATGAAAAATGAATTTCATGAAACAGAAATTTGTTATACCCGCCTGACATCTGTTTCCATAAAAATGTGTCAATTCGCGATTTCGTACGTAGTCGCTCGCGGATTAGGACTTCAAACACTGAAGAGTACTTCCAGTTAAGCATCAGCATCTGAATGACACGAAATGATTAGGGATTCTGGAAAAACAGATTAAGATTGGGACACAAAAGAGTTTTCCTGAATAAGAAGCGACACATATTTGTAATTTGTTATTATTGTGTTGTCCGACATCACCAACATAATAATAATGATTAATTAAATAAGTTTGTGCAGAATATTCATGGCTTACGTTACTTAGGATACTTGGTCGCTGTTGAGCATTTGTGTATTAACCCATAAAAATATTTGTGTTGAGTTATGAACGCAGTCTTATTCTATATTCTAAAGATTATGACTGTATTCATATTATATGTAATATATATATAGGTATTTTTGGGAGGATACACTTAAGCTTCCTTGCCATACGTAATTATTATTATTACGAGTATATTCATAAGAATATGTGATGATGGTACATAAACAATTACAGAAAAATACAAGCGTTACATTTGAATACAATCACACAAACAAAATACATTAACCAAACAATAAACATTTATCTGGATATATTTAATAAACAGTTGAGATTGAATAGTTAGAATAATTAGTATTGTAGTAGTATATTAATATAGCATTGTAAAATAGGATTTCAATTTTTAGAATAAGAGCAACACAGTGTCGGTTCTTGTTAATTGCTTAACGAATATGTAAAGCATATCCAATTTGTATAGTTAAATATAATGAAACCGAACGGTTACTGTTGGCTTTAACGAGTGTTTATGGACAACGTCGTTTACATAATTTCAATTTAAATATACTTCCCTTTATACCGCGCATTTTAACATTTTATAATTACTTTTTTATACAATGACGTATTTTCGTAAATAGAGTTTGCGGAGTAAATATCGTTTTATCGCAAACACAATTTATCATATTTAGGAAAAGCTTCACCGAACAATGTTGATGGTGATTTAGAATAGACGGCACGGTGGAGAGAGTAGATAAAATTTCACCAAAGCGAAGCCGCGGGAAAAAAAATAACAATACGATCATGAATCATGATATCTATATATATATATAAAACTCAAAGGTGACTGACCGACAATATGGTGATCTATCAACGCACAGCCTAAACCACTGGACGAATCGTGCTGAAATTTGGCATGCAGGTAGACCGTAGACGTTATCAAGTAGGCATCTCCTAAAAAAGGATTTTGATAAATTCCCACCCCAAGGGGTTGAAATAGGGGATGAAAGTTTGTACATAATATACACTTCTTAATGAGAGCGAAGCCGCGGGCAAAAGCACGTAACGAATAAAATTATTTCTTACTACGACCGCGACTTCACGCACGTCAAAGTAAAATATTATATCCTCCTTCTTTTTGGAAGTCGGTTAAAAAGTAGTCTAAGTTACTCCTTACTACATCAGCTATCTACCAAAAAAGTTCCGTCAAAATAGCTCCAGCCCATTCAAAGATTACCCGGAACAAACTTGTTTGAAAAAAAAAATGTTGTTTTGGTGTATGCAGCGTACACATAATAATATATTCATATGTATGTAGTAACAAACGGTTCTTTCATTATTACAAATAGACACTCTAATTTTATTTATATGTATGTATAGATATACATATTATATATATATATATATATATATATATATATATATATATATATATATATATATATATATGTATATTATACATATTATATAGAAAACTATGTAATATGACAAGTTTTTGTTAGGGGATCGCTTTACATTTTCGCAATAAATATATTTCATTTCATTTACTTACGTTATTTAATAAGGATCTCTCTCTAATCAACAATATCATATGTGCTGAAGTAGCAACAACTTAAACTACAATTTCATGTGTTGAATCTAATTAGTTAATTACGGAGTAAATTAAGCTAATATTTAACATCCCTTTTGCATATTAATATGAAACATAATTCAGCCCGGGGGAAATGTTGAAGACAATAATGCAGGAATCAGTAATACCGAATATGCATACTCGAGATTGCCAGTACAGGCACTTCGTATTGTTTGACAGATCTGAGCTAGAATTTCATAACCTTGTCGTCATCTCCGGTTATGTATTTACGCCACTCATATGACACCCAGGGAAGCTGTCTCCTGAGTGGAAGAGATATTTGGCAAGTGCGTGCCAATAGCCATAAGCAATAAAGTGGCAATTCGAACGTCAAAAACATACTTACATTCTTATATACACTTACTTTAACGTTGGAGTCCGATGGCACCATATAAAAGGCGAAAAGCCAAATATTAAATCTTGCTCTTCACTCCCACGGGTTACTTCTTCTGATTTTTCTAAAATTAATAGCTGTGTACAGTTTAGCTTTTTGCACTTTCGTTGTATGATTGTGAAATAAATAATCTCTAATGGCAAATGCACTACTACATTTTTGTAACCATTTTCTGTGATACAGACGATTTTTATAGATTTAGATATAGAAGACTTCTGAGATTATTGTTTGAATTTGCTACCGAGTGTATCACGTATATTATCGTCTTCGCTTAAATCGCATGTAATTAAGCATTTCACCGTATTTGTTGAAAACATGAATGGATAAAGTAGGCAACTAATATTTTACAAATTACAATATAAGAGCAATCACCGGTCCTAAAGCGTCTTTTTATGCAAAAACATCAGTTTTCAAATTGTTTCTTACCTTGCAATGTGTGGCTTTAGGGGAGACTAAATAAAAGATGACTTGTCTTATTGATTGTCGTATATTAACTGTCTTAATAACTAATTACTCTAACTTATATAGGAGGGAGGTAAGCCGCACACTACACCTCCCCCGTTTTTTTGAAAAAAAAGAAAATTACAAACTATTTTTTTTTTTTACTCTTATAAAATAACAATAACTAATATACTTAATAATACTAAATTTATAAGGAACTAGTATTTATTTAATAAACTTTTACTTTAAATTTCTATAAAGAATAACTTAAACCATAATCTTAATCTAGCTAACTTTAAATACAAATCTGCCCTATTAATTAATATTTTGTAATAAGTAATATATTTTATTATTCTAGTGAGGGTTGGTGACGATGTTTTTTTTTTTTTTTTTTAATAAAGAAAAAAAAATATACCTATATGAACTAATTTCCATTTTTTTTTTTACATGGTTACTTTGATATTTCTTTTACTTTAAATTAAAATGATATTCCTCTTTTCCTAAATATCAAACCTCTATAAAACACTTTAATTTCAAAAATACAATCTTGATTCAATTCACTGTCAAATATTCGCCATAATACTCATTAATTTACGAAAACCTTCATATTTAAATAGACATAATATTGTATTTTAAATTCATTTTCAATAGGTACCTAATTCACCTTACCTATAACCTACTTGTCTACATAATATAGTAATTAATAATTATTATTCATCTCATATTCATTTTATTATTACTTCGGTACCCTATCAATAATTTACTAATACTCTTGATTAGTGGACTGGCCAGTCACTACATTTGAAAAAAAAAAAATATTTCAAGTTCACCTTAATTCTTTAGCTCTTATTGTCATTTCATTATTATGCATGCATGCCTTTTCATTTATTTATATTTCCTACTTTCTTAACATTAATGGTACATTTTTTTTAATATTTTTATTTATAGTCGACTTTTATATATTTTAATGGTACATATTTATTTTTAATATATTTCATGTGCGCACTTTTATTTGGTACAATATATTTTATTTATACACCATTTAACGGGACCTTTTTTAAGACCACCAAAAAAAAAATATATGTCTCCAACCATTTTACTTAAATGAAGGATTGTTCCCGCCGAGCATGCTCTAAGTACCATTTATTTTTGTACCATTTTGTACCATATTTAATACCAAGGTTTGTTTTAAGGCTACTTGACCTCCAACTATTCTCACAGAGAAAACTCGTTTACACCATGATCGAATGAAGGATTCCCTTGCGTATTTTTTTTTTAATGCTCTCGGCATTTTATTTATTCCTCAATATACGTAGCATTTATGCTAGTATTTTATAATGCTCTATGGCATTTTAAACCTATTCTATACCAATGCCTAACAAAGAAACCCATTCCATAATTTTATGCAATCAATACTTAAAATATTCTTAACTATTGGGTGATCAAGCCAACAGCTACCAAACATTTTAAACATTGATGCAACCCTATCGACCTAAAACAATCCTTTTCGATCAAATCCCTTCTATAACACTAAAACCCTAATTCCTAATATCAATTAACCAATTCTTTTCCTACATAACAGCTTTCAGCTATTTTACAAACTAAATATCACATTCCTAATCCATCTTCACAATAATGTTTCGTCATATCTTGTATGAACGTAAATATTTTTAAGTAAATCCGTGTAAGTCATATCCAATGTGAATTCTCAGTAAATGTAACTAATCCACTTACTTACTTAAAGTAGTTGAAAAGAATTTAATACATTCCCAAGAATTATCTCTCCTTTTCTCTATTTTTAACTCACTTTCCAATTTGTTTTAATTAATTTAGTTATATTATATTATACTGAACTTTCTTTTATGACACGCTTCTTATGTAATATAATATTAATTTCTTTGTTTTTCTCACTCTACTTTTTCTAATTTATTTTACAATAATATTATGATCTACAAAGTAACCATGGAATCAAAACAATTTCAAAATTATCAATATTTTCCCTCTTAACTTTTCTATCTTGTGAATTTAATTGTGTTGGAATACATAGTAACATAACATTCTATAGCCTATATTCATAAAATCCTAATTTTATTATTATTACATGAATTAATAACTGTGCCATTTATTTTCTTCCTTCTAAAATTGCCTCTCTCTTCGATTAATAAAATTTAAATAAAAGTTAATTCTTAGATATTCTTTACTTTTATTATTTTTAAATTACAAAATTATTAATTTACTTTTAAGTTCGAAGTAAATTGGAATAAAATACCTAATTTTTTTTTTAAATTAATTAATATTTACGTTACTTAAATGCACCTAGTTATTATTATAGTTATTTCACGTACGCCTCATATTATTAACAATTTTAAATATTATTATTGTTTAAATTCAGTAGGTATCTGTACCTAAATTTTACAAACTAATGTATAATTATTAATAACTATTTAAAGTTAATTTCAAAAGGAATTCTTCCTAATTAATTTTGAAAAATCAAACTATTTAAAATGAGTTTATAATATTATATTTTTTTAAATTTCAAAAATAAATTTGAACTAAGTACCTAAATTTAGAAAATTTTATCAACTGCGTAACGTATCTAGTATTAAATTTTTAGAGTGACCAAAAAAAAATAATAATTTTAGCAAATTAAATGTTGTATCTTTAGTTATTAGTAGCCGAAAGTTAATTTTATTCTATTAAGTAAGTACTAATTTAATATCTTATTTAAAAACATACTTGTTAAACAATTATTAGTTCTATAAATTTAATAAAATTCATACCCTGGAATGCATGCTGATTACGATTGTAAGTTTTGCAACAATTAGGTAATGGATTTAAATTACTGGAATCATATTCAACATAAATATGGACTGCGCTTACATGACATATTTGGATGCATAAACTCATTGCATCACGTTTCTTATGTTTACCTTTGTACCAAATATGATGCACGAAATGTTTTGATACTGTTATGCGAAACCAAAATATGATGCTCTCTTTTGGACCACCCATATTATAGACTGTACTGTAATACATATTAATTCCTGACACAAAAAAAAAAAACCTTGCATTTTCGCAAATAAAAACAAAATAAATCACCCTGTTACATAACTACTGACCCATTTAAAGCTGTAACTACTTTTACTAAAATTTGAAAAATAAAGAAACTACACAACACAAAAGACCAAAGATTGTACTTGGTACTATTTAAATTAAAAATGATTAAAAAATAAAGCTATCTTAGTTCAATTACTTATTTAAAACAAAATATTTTGTGAAAAGTTGAAATCTCTAAAATCTTTTTCTAAAAGGATCTCTTGCAAAGAAATCTACTTAGACCAATTTAAAGAATTTATGTTAGTTAAAATTATTTAAACAAAACTTATATTCGGTACAACCCTAAAAATAAAATATATTTAGCCGAACAAAGAACTTACTCCTTTTTGTTACGTCGGTTAGAAAAAGTTTCTACTTACATTTCGTTGCGCGAATGCTGAGTTGGCACCGCGGACATTTGACGCTTTTCCCACAAAGGTGTTGCATACCGTGGAAACTTACCTGAGGTGTTACCTACCTGCTTTAACCAACTGCGCATATAATTTGATTAGTTATGACTGAGTTACTATGTATTCCTTTATCCCAATAACAAAATTAAGAACCTTTCAACTCTATAAAATTACCTTAGTTCTACACAATTTCCTATTTTTAAAATATTTTAGTTATTACCACACATTTTTATTTCTTATTATACTGTAAACATGCTTTTAAACTAAAATATATTTGTACTACTCATACCAAAACTTACTCCATAATATATAAAATTCATCGTCAACACCCTGTTTTTAAATTTTTAAACTTTCCCTATACCACAGCATAATAACAACTTATCAGATTGACATTCTAAATTAAAAATAATTATTTCCGAATACTTTTTCAATTAATATTATTTTCTTTCAATTTAATTTCATGTACAATTTATATGTATTAAATCGTTATTTCCCAAAAATACCAAATTTTTGCAAGTTGCAGAATAATACCATTATTTAAAATTACTTTTACATCCACAACATTAAACATGACAATATTACATAACGTAACAATACTTGACCAAAATGTATTAAAAAAAAAAAAGATACAAATTATTAAATAATTGACAACACGTCGTAAACTCGTAATCACCAAAAAAAAAATTTTTTTCCAAAAATAATTCAGAATAATTTGATAGCATTTATCATTTAAACAAAATTAACATTGCAAAAAAAAAATACTAGTAAATGTCTTAAGGTATTCATTGCGTGAGATTGCAACTAAGTATTTGAAAATTCCAAAAAGTAATAAATTAACGTCTTGTTGTAAAACGTTATCAAAATATGACTAATATTATACTTAAAATAATTTATAATAAATTTCGCAAAAACTTGTTTATTTTACAGAGCAATCTGACTTTCCATTAATAAATAACTGTAATTTTTTCACCATACTAATTTTTATCGCATTCTTTATTTCCAAAGATTTAATTTTACTTAATCCAAAATTATATGAAATTGCCATATTATTAAACTGAAGATGCATTTTGTACTAAAAAAATAAATAAATTACCTGACTTGTTACTTTACTCAAATTTTATAAATTTTATTATTTTAACGGAGCTTGCTATGATAAACTTATTTAAAATATTATCAACATAAAATTAAAATTCAGAATTTTTTGAAAAAATAATTAATTACTTACTAACTTTATACATACCGCTGTAGAATTAGAAATAAACGAATATATTATTTATTTTATTAAATTTTTGACATAAAACAAGTACTGCTCAAATTCGCATTCAAAGCAGTCGCATTTTTCTATCCTCTTCTCTTCTCTCCCAGCTGCATCCACTTCCGACACGAACATCTCCCGGCCGCCTGCTCTACATTCCTCTCATCCGACTCCAACATCTCCCGGCTGCCTGCATATACCACTCATCTGACTCCATCATCTCCCGGCTGCCTGCTTTTATCTCCACTCCAAAATTTTTGATTTTTCGCCCACAGATTTTTAGCAACGGTAAAATTATTCTTGCAACTTTTGGTTTATTATTTTTCACTGAGTCTCATTTATTACTTTTTTGCAGATTTGTATTTATATCTTTAAACTATTTTTAATTAATCTATTTACCAATAAGTTCCTATCTACTAATAATAACATCACAACCGGCCGGTAATTGATTTTGTTTAAAATTTAGTTCATATTCACTTAACACTAACAAAGTTCACTTTTAATTTATTTTAATAGTTCACTGTCTAAAAATATGTAATATTTTGCACACACTGTTAATTTTATTAATATTTTTATTTTATTTTATTTTCTCCCTGTACCCGGTGCGCAGCGCTGCCGCGAGGCAGCACTGGCAGGGTCGCCATGCAATGTGTGGCTTTAGGGGAGACTAAATAAAAGATGACTTGTCTTATTGATTGTCGTATATTAACTGTCTTAATAACTAATTACTCTAACTTATATAGGAGGGAGGTAAGCCGCACACTACAACCTACTCGTGTCTTCAATTATGATTCTAATTCAGTCTATGTTCTAGGAATCAAAAATCTTCGACTAGGAAAATTAACTCACAGAAATATTGTTACTAGCCTTAAGAGCGGGCTGCCAAATTTTGCTGTGTTTCCTAATAAGTATTACGATCCCGGAATGATTATATTTTAATCACTGTATATTTATCTGATATTTGCCTAACGGAAAACACGATTATTAGACTTATTTTGACTCGATAGTTTTATTTTTCGAATTTCTGGGCTTTTCAACAAATATCTGTTACCTACACTTATTGAGTTACTATTATTAAATAACTTGCACTACTACAATCACACACTTTATAAAATAATAGCTAAAGGAAATATTAGTATTGTATTTAAGTTTTAAGTAATCATCAAAAACAGTTTTGGGACTTACGATCTTTACTTTCGTGCTATAATGCGGGAACCGTTGTTACGCTATATTGTTCACTATTAGCTGCAGCACAAAGTACAATCCGCGCGGGCACAATTCAAGGAATCAATAAATTATCACGATTGGAGGATAGCGGGGTGTGTAGGCGGGGCTAGCGTATTTCGATATTTTTGACAGCAGGCTCTTAAATGTCACTCTGAACTTCTTGGGTCACGTTCAGGCTATTGTACACTGCCAGCGCCACTCGTTGTCCAGGCGGTCAGGCTTTGCATTTTTCATGCCTTCCTAAACATTTTAATTACAAAAACCTCTCATAATTCTTGTACTTTTTTAGGGTTAAACCAGAATTATTCACCTCAACGGACAGGAATCTTTTTTGGGGGTGTGTTAGGGTTAATTTATGCATAATTTATTTTTATTTTTAAATGCAAATTGCGTCTCTTTTGACAACTCCATGTGATTTTGTGTCTCACCTAGGCGGAATTTTGGTTCAAAAGTAATGAATGTGTGTGATTTTTGTTTGCATTAAAATCATAATTTTAATTATTTCAATGCAGGAAAAATTCATATTACGGTTTGATTTCTGCTGATTGTCGAGCTTTTGTTATGAATAAATCACAATCATTGACTTTGTTTTATTTTATTTCATTGAGTGCACTAACTATATTGTAATATATTATAACTCTCACTAACTTGCTAACTTTTATAGTATTTGTTATCATTTCGATGTACATACAGTTTTTGTTCAACAAATCTCTCGCATGCTTTCACCGATATTGAAAATAAGCCCTCCGGCTATTTTTCAATTTCATGGAAACAAAAAGTAATGTAATATTTTATGTTGTAAACTTTTCAAAAAGTACACGACTTTTCAAACATTTACCAACGTGTACTATGAAGACAATTTATCTTTTTAAAAGTTTGTCAAGCAATTTTTCGTATAAATGCTAGGAGATGAAAATTCTTGAGCTGGGTATAATTTAAGAGAGATCACAAAATACGTCCGTCCGCTTGATGTATTATAGTTGTATTTTAAATAACTTTTATGTTTTGCCATTTCATACTATCATAATACGCAGAATACACGTGGTAAAATAAGTGATAAAATTCATCTTTAAAAATTTCACGAAGTTTAAAAGTATAAATAAATATCTAGTTGTATTACACTTCAAAAAGGATATTGGCTGAATTCTAAAGACACACAGAACTAGAGTTCTTATCTTTTCTTTCTTTTCTTTCTTATCTTTTTAATACCGAATTAATGTAGCACCAGCGATCATTGACCTTCGCTCCGTAAACGATCAAATTTGTTTGACAAACTTGTTTGATGAAATTCACGTTTTCATTATAGATTGACAAATGCTTCAAACAATGCTGTATACTATCAAATTGTTTGACAAACATGTAAAATTTGACAAACAATTTGATTGTTTACAGGGCACTATGGCTGGAGCTGGGAGCTATGTGAAAAATTGTCAATCAAATGTCACTTCATTATCAATCGCCGTTTGCGTAGAATGCGATGAAGTATGACAAGTTCTTTGGGGGTCAATGATCGCTACAGACAGGTTGTTACGGCGTGTGACATATTAAAGTTATAATATAAATTAAAATATTCCATAACTTCTAGTTAATTCATAACATCGTTAGGCTTACTAGCTTTGTACACAAGACAGTCTACACTCTACGGGCTACATAAACATGTGCTTTCGAATAATAATTAGTGTAGACAAAGCTCATGCATGAACCGGCTATGGACTCATCATACTTATTCTACCTGTAAAAGACCTTTATTACCAATGTCACAAGGGTCATTCTTCCAGAAGTTCTAAAGTAAAGTAATTCTGAACGGACAATACGAGTACAACAGAAATGGCAACTGGAACACAATTAGTCTTTAGTAATTAGTATTTGCAGACGCGTACTTTTAGTAATAGGGTTTTGCTATGTCTTTAGTCCTAAAAAAAGTAGGGGAAAATGCTTGTAGGATTATCTTTGTATATAACATAAACCTACTTCATCTTTACACATCTATGCCTAACGCCTCCGTGTTCCAGCGGTATAGAGCGTGGCTTTTGACTCGGAGGTCGTGGGTTCGATTCCCGCGTTGGAGACGTGTTATTTCCAAGTTGCAGGAAAATGCGGGCTGACAATGCAGGCAATGCTGGATTATCTGACAAGTAAGATGATCGATGCGAAGGATGGGCATTTAAAAAGTCGGTCCTGCGCATAAAGTTAATATACCTAGCGGTATAACTTTATGGTCTCTCTTCCTGATCTCTCGCCAGTCGTGACGGTCTTCCGTCCCTCTGGGTTATGAGAGTAAAAGGTAGAGTACCAACACAAGAGCACTCTCAATAGAGAGCGCTCTTGTGTGCGTTTCACACACACTTGGGCATTATAAAATTACTCCTGCAGTTATGCAAGTTATTGCCTGGTGTCAACGAAGCCGGCGACCGTCACCAAAACCGGTGTGGGAATTATTATTATCTATACCTAAAGATAAGACGTACATGGTATGATTTCACATTATAACTTTGCGTAAAGAGGAGTTTTTTTTTTTTTTATTCCTTCCCATAACATATTTAGGTCTGTTTGTGTTCTAATAAAATTACAGCACAACGACGTAAAGAGGTGTTACATTCATCTTTATTATATTCCCTATATTGTAGCCTAGTTCAAAACACGCGCGAACAACCAAAATTTAGCCATTGGCTTCTGGACTGGAATTTGAGCTTCCTAGACGAGGTCTTAGTACTACGTGGGCTTGAGCCATAGACTAATTAAATTATTTATTGATCATGTTTCTTTTAAATAACAAGTTAAAATTCCATAAGCAGCTACCTCTGTAAAATCGTCCAAGTGTAATAAATGGCTTTGATGTTTGCGGGTTCGACGTAAATATTTTAGGTGACTCGAGGCGAAACCTTAGGCGGCTCCCATTTTTTATGAGGTCACGAAAAAAATTTTTGCATGCTTATAATTCACACTGAAGAAAGTAATTAATAGTGGTCAATGTAAGTTAACTAGTACAAAATATCTATTCTTCTGTAGCTTTGTATAATCTTAAATTCCTCAGTGAAATAAGTATAATAATAATAATTATACAAATAATATCTATGGACGCTTCACACCACGTTAGTCTAGCCCCGCGCTAAGCACCTGAAGGATTTCGTTACGGGTCACAATGGAACAATGGAATTATATCTAATACTTTTACACTATACATATTACATAATATAATATTTAAGATTTTTCTTAAATGATACACATATTTAATACACATCCATGAGCTAGGAACATCGAAAATTTTTGTTCCGTCGCGTCGGCGGGATTCGAACCCGCGACTCCCGGCTTGAGCGCTGGCAACGTGCTTAGCCGCTGAGCCACAGAGGTCTTCAAGTAGTATAGGAGACGAAAAAAATGTTCTGTTAATATAAATTATTGTGTGTTATAGTGAATCAAATGTGATGTTCTCCTTATTATAGTAAGAAGAACGCATAGATGTTTTATTTTGTTCGAATATTTGTAAGACTTTATACAATTAAATTGTTTGCTTCAAGTTCGGATCTCTTCATAATATAAGGTAGCATAACATTAGACATAGTAGCTGGTTCTTCTCGCCGGGTTAGTTCCCAAACCGGTGGTAGGCACCATGTAGACTTTCTCAAAACATTTGTTTCAAACTTATTCAGATTAAAAACAATTTTTAATTTTTATTTATTTTTCAAATTCAAATTCTTTATTAATCATTCCATAATATACAATAGTATAAAAGCAAGGTAGCGTACCTCACGTCGTCTAATCCCATACTAAGTAAAACTTGTATTATGGCAATTTTACTTTTAGGCAAAATTTTATTATGGCAAAATTTTACTTTTAGTACTATATTATAGGCATGAGACGTAGCATGTAAGTTTAAAATACTGTATCAATATGAAGTTTTTCCTCGTTTAACGGTCTTGACTCTACCACTAGTTTACGGACAAGTTCAGTTTCAAAAGATTAAAACTGATGAGTGAAGTTCGTACCGCAATGACAGAGTTTAAGCTCATTTGCACTCCGAACCGTGATGTTATGAGCTACTTATCACGTACTGAATATTCACCGAGGTTAAGTTGTTCTACGGTAATATATTTGATATTAATATTATATTTAGTAATAATAATACCTCCCACACTGATTTCGGTGACAGTGGCCGGTTTCATTGAAATCAGTCCAGTTACGAAGGACTCAGGAGTAATTTTATAGTGTCCAAGTGTGTGCGTAGTACACAAGAGCACTTTCTATTCTTTTACTTTCGTAACCCAGTGGGATGGAAGACTGACATGATTTGCGAGAGATCAGGCGCAGGACCGAATTTTACATGCTCTTCCGACGCATGGATCATCTTACTTGTCAGATAATCAATTGATCAGCCTTCATTGTCCTACCCAAACTTGGAAATAACATGTTTCCAACGCGGTAATCGAACCCACGACCTCCAAATCAAGAGCCGCTCTCTTGGAACCACTGGACCACGGAGGCGTAATTTCTAATAATATTATAATTATTTATCATCATATCATCATACTAATATTATAAAGCCGAAAGTTTGTGAGTTTGTATGTTTGTTACTTCTTCACGCTTAAACGGCTGGAGCGATTTCGTCAAAATTTTACAAGGAGGTAGCTGACATACTGGATTAACACATAGGCTACATTTTTAAACGACTTTCAAAATTGAGGATATGTTTTTTGTATGTTCAACGATAACTCTGCTGTTTGTGAACCGATTTCGACAAAATTTTACAAGCCGGTAGCTGATATCCCGGATTAAGGGCCCGGGTTAACCCTCGAAATTTTCATACATTCTTAATACCAAAATCATTTTCTCATACGAAAATATTTAACATGTTTGAGTTATTTTTCAGCTTAAGATAGTAATTACCTAGGGTCCTGAACAATTTTTTTTACAAAATATTTAAATACTAAAAAAAAACTTTTGTGTTAAAATATTTTTTTAGTAAATTTACTACTAAATATTTAAACGCCAAAAAATAGACAAAAACACTAAAAAATATATCAATAAATATTAAATTTACTACAAAATAATTTAAAAAATATTTTTTATTATTTAAATATGTTGTAGTTAATTTACTGCTGCGGAACTATTACGGAGTGGGTCAGGGGGAAGTTTAAAAAAAAAATACTTTTACGGCTGAAAATTTATTTTTAATTAAAGAACACAATAAATGTGTTGTCGCGCCGAGGTTCAAAGCTACTCTAATTTATTTAATGCAAAAATGAAGGAAAGGAAACGAAAAATGATGAATCTATGAAATATTGCACTAGCGTGAGACCGCATGCTCAGCTATTCACCCTGAATAGGATAACCGTGGAAATAATATCATAACAGAACCCTTCATGGGCGAGTCCAACTCCCACTTGGCCGTTTTTTAGCGAAACGACCATCCATTCGTTTTGTCAAGAAGGGATTAATCACTAACCCATTTCGGTTATTATTGAGGGTCACGATATCGGCCTGTGTCAATATCACTGATTAGTATTAATGTTGACTCAATATTGAGTTTGGGTTATAATTGGCAATATTATCTTAATAAATGGTTGTACTTAGATCAATATTCAGTACTCACTATTTAGGGGAGAGAGAGAACTTGAACGAATGCCATTTATATTATGTTGCTTTTGCGTGCACTTGTAAAAGCGTTTTCTGTTCATATCAGTTTTGATTGGCTCTTTTAATAAAATATAATATCGCATCACATTGCCTCGTCAAGTTACAATGTGACTGACCCTAGGGAGAGGATTACATCTTCACCATTTAATATTTATTAATAAGTGATGGTGTGGAAAGCTTCACAATATTTTAAGTGACAGAGAGTATTCATGGTAATTTCAAATAACAAATAATTTTAAAATGAAAAAAATAAAGGGTCATACGAGCAAATTGGTCACCTGATGGAAATAGCATTGTTATGTTGAACTGATATGGACGATTCAATACAAAAATACATTTGCTAGTCAAATAACCTCACGATATCGAGAAACGTAGTCTGAAAAGAGCTTTACGTCCATCACGAAAAAAAAACTTCTGTAGAAAATCCCCCAATACTTTTATTTTAGCACAATAGTCTGTGCGTTCGTCGTCTTATAAGCCAATAAGTATCCTTTGTGTTATTTCAATGGAATGGCGTAGCGGTTCATTATAATTTTATCGTGCGTAAGTATGGCAGAATGGAATCATTTCTTTTTATGTCAGGCCATTAGTCACCCAAGGTAACCCATAAGCTTGCCCGTTCAACCTTAAGATGTGCGTAGACTTAACGCTGAAAGTAAGCCGGCCAAGCGGGAGTCGAGATTTGGTACAATTAAATCTTCAATCAAAATGCAATATAACATAAAATTTGGGAATCCAACTTAAAAAATAATTTTGTGTTGGTATTGCTGACAACTTGGAATGAAATTTGGCTAACCGTATATTTTACTACGAATTTTTTATACTCTTCACACAGAAAAATAATCACACTTAAAACATTAGCACTTAGCAGATAATTAGCAAATAAATTTCATGTTTTTATACGTTTTTTATTAGCTTCACCTGTATATTTGTTTGTAACATGTTTGTAACCGACTTCTTTGGGCGCGATTTTGACCCACTTTAAACGGCCAGATTTCGTTCAAACTTTGTAGATTTATCGAGGACCGATGACAATACACTAATTTGATATAATTATTCTATTTTTCAATTTGTATGTTTGTGTGTTTGTTTGTAACCCTTTATATAAAAAGCGTGTTTTAAGTTTTTTAACTATTACTTATTTTTTTGTTAAAAAATTCTAAGTTCTCTACGAAACCAATATTAATTAACAAACTGTTAACTATAATTATATTTAAATGAAGTTAGCAAGTTAGTCTAGATAGCTTTCTAACTTCATAATAATATTATTCGATAGTATAATAATTATAATATAGAGTATGAAAGATAGATTTTATCGTATAATAATATATACTATGACTTTAGTCATTATTCCGAAATGAGACAAAAAAGCTATTGTTCATAGCGCAAACTTAGTAGTTAAGAATTATTATAAGTATATACAAACTTTCATCCCCTATTTTAGCCAATTGGGAGTAGAATTGATCAAAATCCTTTCTTAGCGGAACCTCTATGCCAAATTTCAGCCCGTTCCGTCCAGTGGTTTGGGCTGTGCGTTGATAGATCACCATGTCAGTCAGTCACCTTTGAGTTTTATGTATAAAGATAAGTGTTGAGAATATGAAAACCTCTCCCCAAGGATACCTGTGCCAAAAGCCGCTTTATTTAATCATACCGAACGTTATCGACGCTCAGCGGGGCTAAAATGGTCACATTTAAGCAATTCCTCTCTTCTTCTTCTTCTTTTTTATTATGGCGGCCTCAGTGAGTTGCCAATGTCAGAGTGAAATTAATTTGACTTTGCAACAATTCCTCTAAATCAATTCAGCAAATGAATTGTCAAAACTGTCAAACTGACAAATGTCAAATCAGTACAAAGATACAGAAATTAATTGCAAGCAGAGTTACATTTTGCTTTTTAAAAAAAATGAATTATATTATGATTCATCTCATGATTCCACAAAGCGACCATTTTAGCCCCGCAGATTATAGCTGGGGGCAACCTTTATCTGATACAATAACTTCGATACGGCGTCGGAACTCGGAGTAGGGCTGTGGAAACTTAAAATTTGAACAATAAAAATCTCTATTTGCCTTTTTTTTCTGAAGTAAATCAATAATTTACTGATGTCACTTAATCTCGCTAATATATAAAATTCTCGTGTCATAGTGTTTTTTGTGCGTGAACTCCTCCAAAACAGCTTAACCGATTTTAATGAAATTTTGTATATACTATGATCAGAGAAGTTGATTCCTATGCAGATGGAGGACCTAAGTTATTTGGTCTCGTTAAGTCAAACCCATCCGACCTATCACAGCCAACATTGATTTGACATAAGTCGACCAAATGACATAGGTCCGTCAACTGCCTAGGAATTAATTTCCTTGATGGTACATTCGTTAGGCATGATAATAGGTTTTTATCTAATTTTTATATAGATACTAGAAATAATAATGTACATGGCAAAACATCGTTTGCCAGGTCAGCTAGTAATATAAATAGTTTTGGAAAGGTTGTAAAATATAATATTTAACGCCTTGAATTACTTGGTTTCATTGTTTTAATCTTTATATTTTGTGCGATGTGTAAAAGTTTCTGATGTCTGACTACCGCCGTTTTTGAGATACAGCCTGGAGACAGACGACAGACGGACAGACAGCGAAGTAACAGGGTCCGATTTTTACCCTATGGATTTGAAACCTTTACGGTCTTACTACAAGAGATTAAACATCTGTTGAACAGTTGTTTTGACACCATTACTTACTGAATTTTTTCTAATCAACTGTTCAGCAGGTGTTTAAATCTTTTGTAGTAAGACCGTTAGGTTTTCGATTACCGTTTTTATTAAGACTGAATAGTGAATATCTCAAAAATACAAACCTAACTGCCGCACTTAGAGACGAATACTAATTACTTAACTGTAATTAAATTATGATTTTGACAAATAATAATAATTTATGGGGCTTATGTCTTTGAGCGCGGCAGTAGCTTGCTTATGGAGAGTATAAGTAGAGTACTTTAACATTATGTGTTATATGAAAATACAATAATATTCTAAAATATAGCAGCGCGGCGTAGCAACCCTAGTTAGGAAAACTGATAATGAAATATGTACTCTGTTATTACTTGTTGAACACGATATCACCTAATCAATTTAATCAAAGGCTTCTGCTTTTGTACGAAAACTATTTAACAACCATAGACTTATATATTACTCAGGACCGGGTCAATCGCGCGTTGCAATGATGCAGATTCGTAGGGGTCAAAACGTTCGGTTTGACTCCTACGTGACTTAGTCGTCTGTGGTCCGCAGAACAAATCAGGTGGGTCATCGTATGCCTTACAGTGCCATAAAAATGCCTAATTGTGTAGTAAAAGGCTGCAAAAATTATATTAAAAAAGTTAAAAAAGCACATGGAATATCTTATCATCGGTAAGTATCACAAACTGTTTGTTTATGTAAAGAAATAATTAATTTATAATTTTACTACCGATGTCCGTCATTATCCGCCATGGCTACTGTTTTACCGAGTAATGACGCAACCCCTACGTTCCACTTGGCGTTGAAAACGATCAAAACGCTAAACATAGGAGGCATTTTCAGCGTTTTGATCGTTTTCAACGCCAGGTGGAACGCGGGGTTCGTCGGTAAAACAGCATTCGCACGCGGCCGAATACTGTGTCGCACTACGTAGTTCAATCGATTTTTCATAGATGGCTCTCTATTTCCTTGTATGAAAAACCTATTAGCAAAATGTTCTCGTAGGCATATCCTGACATATAAATCGATGTTAACAACTAGTTAAAGTAGTCCACTTTTTCCAAGGACATTAAATTCAACACACTTTTACACATTTTACTTCACTTGTAACTATGTAAGAAAATCTTGGAATCTTAATTTGACCCACTTCCCGGTCTTCGATTAGGATGAAATTTTGCACTCGCTCCGAGTTCTAATGACAATACATGACTAGCTAAGAAACGTCATTACAAATCCAATATGGCGGCCTCCCCAAGATGGCGGACAGGCTATTTGAATTTTACCCCATGATAATATGGGTATCAAATGAAAGGATTTGCCGTCAGGAATACGAAAAAGCGTGTTTTTTAGTTTTTTTAAACTATAATTATATTATTTTCTATCAAATAAATACAAATACAATTTTTATTGTATTTACATCTACGTCAAAGACAAATCTGGAACGACTGACTTTTTAAGATTTTAGCGAATAGAACGCCATCCATTTAAGTACCATTTTATAGTTGAGGGAACGGTCTCAAACGACCTAGGAATGAAACTGCGTTAATAACATTGCATCAAGTACCAGAATCAGATTACATTCGTTCCATAAATATCCCTCGAAAGTCCAAATCCAACATGTGATAGGATAAAAGCTTCACTAAACTAAAAGCTTCAGAAATTCCTCATTTCCGCGACTTACAGTCAGATTGCCAAAACATAGTAATGGCTAAGTAGCTTTGCAACGTTCCACTTTTTAAATCCCTCGCAGGCTTATAAAGTACATTCGCGTGCAGCGGCGTACAGTTCGTGGGTACAGTCACCGACAGAATTTGAACTTTATTGATACTGAGCTTATGCTATGTAAGGTATAATTAATGTCAACGACTGTACGAATAACTCAAATAAGCCAAGAGCACGCTTTTTAAATAGCTATTGGCTATGAAAGTAGTCGTATATCCATAATATTATGTAAGCTTCTATATACATCATCATCATACCGTCTATATGCATATGGTCAAATTGGACACTCTTAATATGACCTAATCTATATATATGTTACCGGCCAAACCCGATTTCAGGCCAAACTAGTTTTGCCTATGCCTAGGCTAAACTAGTTATTCCTATACACGATAGGATAAACTAGTATAGCCTAGTCCAAACTAATTTGTCCTAAGCCCGATGGGATAAACCAGTCTAGCCTAGGCCAAACTAGTTGATCCTGATATAAATACGCCCACTCTAGGATAAACTAGTACGGACTAGTCCGTTAGCTCTTCAGTTTTCACGCTGCTCGCAAGCAGCGTGAATAACTGAATACTGAAGAGCTGAACAGACGAACTCAATTTGGTATTAATGGGTCCTCTATATAGAGTTTGGTGTGAAAATAGCAGCGCTGACAGAGTAACATTTTTTATCTTTTTATGGAAAAATTCATGACGCGCGGGCGTTTGCTCATACAAATCACAAAAAATATGCTTACTCAGCGCTGCAATTTTCACAGTGAATTCTATATAAGGAAAACATAGTACACACCCAAGTATTATCACTTAGTTTTCTTACACGTTGTATAGAGTGAAAAAGTCACTTTCAAAATGTTTATATGGGATAATATGGAATTAATATTTATTAATAATTAGTGACACATACACACCCTAGACTATTAACATTTAATTTCGTTACACTATGTACAAATACCTATTGTGGTATGTAAGTTAACATGTTAACTTTTAGCCGGGTCCGCCCATTCAGTCGCTATCAAAAATCCGTTTGAAATATTCTGAGTGCTACGAATGATTGTTCGCAATCGAGAATTTACCAATAAAAAAAGTCCGCTACACACGTTACGATAAAAATGTACAAAAATATCATCATTTATACCAAATTGAGTCCGTCTGTCCATTAGCTCTTCGAGCAGCGTGAATACGCGAGCTAACGGACTAGGCCGTACTAGTTTATCCTAGAGTGTGCGTATTTATATCAGGATCAACTAGTTTGGCCTAGGCTAAACTGGTTTATCCTATCGGGCTTAGGACAAATTAGTTTAGACTAGGCTATACTAGTTTATCCTATCGTGTATAGAAGGAACTAGTTTAGCCTAGGCAAAACTAGTTTGGCCTGAAATCGGGTTTGGCCGGTAACATATATAAAACTCAAAGGTGACTGACATGGTGATCTATCAACGCACAGCCCCAACCACTGGATGAATCGGGCTGAAATTTGGATGTATGTAGATGTTATGACGTACGCATCCGCTAAGATAGGATTTTGATAAATTCTCACCTCAAGGGGTTCTAATAGGGGATGAAAGTTTGTATATATTAATACTTCTTAACGCGAGCGAAGTCGCGGGCAAAAGCTCGTTGCTATATAATTATCTATATATATAAAACTCAAAGGTGACTGACTGACATGGTGATCTATCTACGCACAGCCCAAACCACTGGACGGACCGCGCTGAAAATTGGCATGCAGGCAGATGTTATGAGGTAAGCATCCGCTAAGAAAGGATTTTGATAAATTCTCACCTCAAGGGGTTCAAATAGGGGATGAAAGTTTGTAAATATTAATACTTCTTAACGCGAGCGAAGCCGCGGGCAAAAGCTCGTTGCTATATAATTATGTAATATATATCTACTGTGGACATGCTAAAGGGGGTTGGCTACTGTATATAAATTATTTACCTGTCCTATCAGGTACGTGACACGAGCGAAGTAAGCGCGCCTGTACACGTTAGACGTTATTTTTAATGAGTCCGCTCATATAAGCAACTTGTATCTCGACTCGAGCTGAGCTTCAATTTGTCTTAATGCATATTATATCTTGAGACGTCTGGAGCTACATTAGAACTCTCTAATACTTCTTTATTCAAACCGAAGATGAGAGTAAGAATTCGCTAGTTACTTTTCAGACCTCACTAATAGTTTACTTCAAAAAATGTTTTCATAGGTATGTCTTTCAAACTAAAAAAAATATAAAATCGACCGCCGTAATAGTACTGTTAATCATTTTTATTGGCAAAATAGCTAAATTCAATTGAAAAATTCCATAAATTCTGAAGCGATGGGTTTCAAACAGTAACCCTATTCTCCTACTTTCGACAATTTTTAATGCTATTTCGATCCGGTCTGGATCATACATCTAAAGAATAATAAATATTAAATTATACACCAAACAAACGTCAAACGCCATGTCAAAACAACAGATTCTTATATTATAGACCTCCAAGTTATAACCAATCAAAAAGTGACTGTTTTTAATTTAAAATTGAGCCTTTTGCTAAAAAGCCGTTCACTGTTTAGTCCAAGTTTTTTAAAACTATAATTATTGTCCACACTTTTAAATTTAACTTTTTATTACAGTTACATTTTTAACCGACTTCAAAAAAGGAGGTTATCAATTCGACGCGTATGTATGTAATATTTCCAGAACTGTCCAGTTTTTGTATAATATGTTAATCTATAACAGCTTCTGAATAAATGTGCAAAGTCGGTTTTATCTTTTTAAAATACAGTTATTAATATTTTAATTTAATGTCCACAATTTTTAAGCACAAGACTATATTCCCTGTACCATCTGCGTAGCGTTGCCACGAAGCAGTACTGGCAGGGTTGCAATGTGCACTGTGCAGGTTGTGGAAGTTTAATTAAAGATAAATAATTATACTCGCGAATAATCTTTATTGATTGAACTTATCATCCTAACTTATATAACATGGAGGTGAGACACACACTACACGTTAAATACAGCTAGACTTCATCGCAACTATATTATCAAAGTTATATTAATATTGAACTAAATAACAGAATCGGGGTATTGTGCCTTCAAAGGACAATTCCAGTAAAACTTTCTGAGATGGGTGCTGAAATCTGTCATAAGGGTCCAGTCCCTACTCCCTAGGCCTCCTGTGATCTCGTACAACTATTTTCATTATAATCAGCATTTTCCTATTATACCTTAAGGTATCAAACTATTTTAATAATTGACCGACTTAAAAAAAGGAGGTTATCAATTCGACGCGTATATGTATGTAATATTTTCAGAACTGCCCAGTTTTTGTATAATGTGTTAATCTATAACAGCTTCTGAACAAAATATGTGCCAAATTTCAAAAGTGTATGCAGTATGTATGTATGTAACTCTGATGGTTGCCTGGAAGATATCGCTTTTAGCGATAAGGCCGCCAAAATTGTACTTTTATTAAACTAAAGTGTATGTTATAACTGTTTAAATATTTGTGGTGTACAATAAAGATTATTATTATTATTATTATATTGTATGTTTTTATGTTTGTGCACGCATATCTCCGGAACTACAAGTCTGATTTAAGTGATTCTTTTTTATTGTACTAGGTATTGTTCAACTAAGGGAACAGTGCAAGTTTCATCAAAATCGGTTTGGTAGTTTTGGAGATAGGGCGATTTAATTCTCAATTACGTACAATTTTGAAGTCGGTTTTATCTTTTTAAAATACAGTTATCCTATCTATTAGGTGAGATGTTCCGCATTTAATCATGAATGGAATGGATCGAACAAAGTAGTAGAACGTGGTGAGTAAATTGTAGTTAATAAAATAATTATTCTCTTTCTATGTTGATGTCGCAGCCAACTGAAAAATTATGGCATTGTTCAGTCAAAGATTTAGCTGTTTCATGGAACGGCTATTTTAACCAGTTAGCTGCGACATTGACACATGATAAACGTTGGTGAACTTCTGTAGAAAATAAGTAGTACATAATTATTATAACCTTGTACTAATATTCATCTAACATTGGCTATGATCGACGGCGTGACGTTGGTTGTGAATTATGAAGGTATACCTAATTACCTATCCATTAAGGCATTACGTGAAATAGAGCATTAAGGGGTTTGACACTTGGTATAGGATTTAGTCTACAAATATATATTAAAAGCATAACCCTCAAAATATCATATTAAATTTACAATTAATTAAATTATAGACTTTTCGACAATCTGACTGCTAGGTTTCTTTCTGTTAATCAGATAACTTTTAAGCCGAACTATAACCTTCTTTTTGCCGGTCGATAAAAAAAGAAAAATTCCGTATCTACCGGCCCAAGTTACTTTATAACTATCGGTTAAAAGTTGTAAAGTAATATTGATGGGAAGTTGTTTGTTAATACAAGAAGACGTAGCGAAGATATAGTAAGCTGAATCCACTCATCCCTAGAGGGGAATAGGAACCACGAGCTACATTGAATAATAAAAATATTACTGGTGAATTTTATTTGAGTAAAATATGTATAAATTATGAATTCTGCTCTGTGCTATTACAATTTTATGCAGCATTAATGCAGTATCGTTTCTTGTTTCATCCAGTCCGTTTTTTTATTATTTACTAGATGACGCCTACGCTTAATTCTTTACGTCCAAACAGCTAAACCGATTTTGTTGAAATTCGGCATGGATATACTTTAAGTTCCGGAAAAGTATACGGTTCCCGCGCGTTTCTGTTGGGTACCTTCGGAACCTGGGTACATTCTGGTGCAAAATCTTACTGTTTGGTAACCTGGAAGGAATGTTTACTTCGAAGAATTCGAAATCGTACCAAATTCGGATACCCTATACAAAAACGAAAAAAAAAATGAAAATCGGTCCACTAACGGTGAAGTAATCGTTGAACATAAAATATTATATATAAATAGACGAACATAATAATATAACCTCCTCCTTTTTGGAAGTCGGTTAAAAATATTAAGAGAATTATTTTAACACACCGCAAAAATTCCTCTCACTTAATAATAAAAACGCCAAATAAATACTTTAAGAACTTATAAGCTAGTAACTACGCAATATTCCTACTTTCATTCAATTCATAGAATTGTGTTATCCAAAGGAAAATAGGATAGAAACAGTATAGTACATATTTACTGAGCCGATTGCACCAGGATTATACAGAGCTCACGGAACTCGGTTGACCGGCTGTCCGTCTGTCAGTCTGGTAAGACTTGTTAAGACCTTGCGAACTAGACAAGCTCTCGAGTCTTATACGCCGAGTGAGGTACAGTAAGGTTTTGTAAAATCAATTGTGAATATTATGGGTAAATATAATAACTGAAGATATGAGTGGGTAATTTTACAAAATGAGAGCAATTATTCATTTTTTCTCTTACAATTCAAACAAAGCTTACCTACTTCATCATCTAGGTAAGCTATACATGGGGGCGATACCGGTCCGTCCACGTCGTGTCCCTGGGCACCTCCCCCGTGCCATCGTGAGCTTTTTAACGGTGACACGGGAGGGGTGGCTGAACGCCGGTATGGGCGAGTGTTTGCGTGTGAGTTTGTGGTGCGTGTATGGCAGAGCTAACTGCCGAGAGAGAGCCCGCGACCCGGGGTGTCGGTGTTTTGATGTATGGATAAGCGCAGCAAGCAAAATAATCTCCGGGTGGGTCCCGGCTCCGAAGGGGCCGGAGAATCCCATACGTCGCCTTCGGGCGGCGGGCGGTCCGTGTATACGGAGGGGCCACTTTCTGCGAAAACGAAGGGGGAGAGAAGGGAGGAGAAGGACGAAAAGAAGGAGGAGAGGAAGGGTAGCGCTAAGAAGCGCGCGGATCCCAAGCCGGTGCACCTAACCGCACCGGAGGGGGAGCCGCCTACCGATGATGACAGAGACAGCGAGGTCTGCTACTCGGCGTCCGGCAGCAATATGTCGCTGGACTCCGTGGGGTTGCCCGCACAATCCGGACGAACGACTCCCCTAAAAAGGAGACACCTGGACGAGACTGACGAGGCGCCGTCGACTAGCAAGTCGACGGTGCCGGCACCCAAAAGAGGACGTGGCCGTCCTCCTAAGACCGGCCAGTACGTCGGCCTGGCTAAGGCGCAGGCCGACTACAACCGTGAAAAGGAGGAGGCTCTCCGGCTTCAGGCTGAAGAAGACGTTGCCGCACAAGTGAGCAAGGCGAGGCTTGCGCATGCGTGTCTCAGCGCCGCCTTCAGAGGGTCCGAGCTCTCCGCCTCTTCTCCTTCGGGAAAAGAAGTTGAGAGGCTATGGACGGGCGCTGATATCACCAGGACGGTGGCGGAGACATTGAAGACCATCAATATGGTCGCCACGAAGTCCACGAACCTTAAGGGAACATATCAGAAGTACCTTAAGGAGTCGGTGGCGACCATACAGATGGTCTTCAACAAGTTGGCGGACCTCTCTACAACAGAGCAGGTGAAGGAGCTGGTGGCCCGAAACACGCGCCTCGAAGGGCAAGTGGCGGCGCTACGCCAGGAGCTGGACGAGGTGCGGAAGAGGGCCTCGCAACCTACCGGAGACGACATGCGTCAGCTGTTGGCCGAGGTTTCCCGTGCGAACGCGGAGACCTTCGACAATATGCTGAACGCCAGGCTCGCCGGGCTGGAGGACCGCCTCCTGCCGGAGCCGAGACGGAGGCCACCGCTGGTGTCGGACGGAGTTCGCCTCTACCTACCTACCTACCTACGCATAAAATGTTTATAATATTATTATAAATAATATAATAATATTATAAACATTTTATGCGTAGGTACCTACCATACTTACGTATCCTAGATACTCATTATGTGCATACTCATCATACAGGATGCTGTAAAAGTTTTCATTGTTATTGAAATTATAATATTATGAATATTATAAATGCGAAAGTATGTCTGTCTGTCTGTCTGTTACCTCTTCACGCCCAAACAGCTAATACTATTTTGCTGAAATTTGGTATAGAGGATATATTTTGAGTCCCGGGATAGGGATAGGAGTTTGGACATAGGTTAATTTTTATCCCAGATAAATGTACGGTTCCCGCGCGATAAACTATATATAAGTTTTGGCGCAACGGAGTTGCGGGCGTCATCTAGCTGGAATTAAAAATCAAAAACACAAAATTAAAGTTTGATAACTCAGTCCTGTTAATTCAGTATAATTAGACATTAATTAAAATTATCCTTGGAATTTCGCATCGTTACGTCCTCTTTTGTGACTTCAACCCTTTGGCCGCCATCGCCCCTTATCTTAACGCAAATTAGACCAGAGCGAAATAAAAACAACCCTAACTCGTCTGGTTACGGTTAGGTGACAAATTATTTTGTTTTCGTGTGAATTTTGTATTTTTTTTCGTTAACGTAGGCAAATATTTCAGTTGGAGTTTAGTAACATTCCAGTTTTTGTAGAATCTTCTATGTAAATAAAAATGAATTTTCATTTATGTTAGTCTGACTGAAACTAGAGAACGGCGAAACTTGGCAATTTTTTGGCTTGAAATGTTATGGGAAGTACTACGAAGTTCGCTGGATCATCGAGCTTAAAATATAGAACAAAATAACTGTTAACTTTGCAATAACAATGAAGATGGAAAACTTACCAACAGTTGACACGAGTTTAGGCACGTGTTTGCACTTTGCTGTCGCTACGTTTTCTATAGTCTTCATAATATTTACTGTGATTTTGGTGAAATTAATATTTATATCTTGTTGGCATAACAGGAACCTGTGTCAACAAAGTTCGAGGTGAGCTGTTATTTACCACGAGGATGTCATACCTAAACATATAATATACTTATCCTGCTAAGTACACGAGCTAAGCTGAAAAGAACAGATAATATACTTTGAAGTTTGAAGTAAGTGAAGTGTAAACATTATGAACTCTCACTTAAATCTATACTCTATAAGGCAATATGTGTCCTGCCAGTCTGTATACGGCTGCCAAACATGGAGTCTCACATTAAAAAATAACAGAAAAGCTAGATATAAAACATAAGACGAGCATAGCAAACATAAAACTATTAGATAAAATAAGATGCTCTACGATAAGAGACAAGACAATTAATGTAAAATAATATATTACAGTGCAGACTAACAAGCTAAACTCAGGGACGAACAACTTATACTGAGGTAAAGACAAGTGGAGCAAAACAGTAAATCTCTAGTACCCAAGAGGCAATAAAAGAAAAAGAGGCAGAAAACTGAAATATTGGTCAGATGTTTTTCGGCAAGCAGCTAGAAAGACCTGGCATAGAGCAGCATTAGATTAGACGTAAACGAATGGAAGAGACTGGAAGAGGCCTTTGCCAAAAAGCATTTAGATAAAATTTTTAACAATTTTATTACTAACAATAAACGTAACCGAATTTGTATATTACGTCTAAATAAAGAGGCTATTAAATTAAATTAAAAAAGTACACGAGTCCTTACGACGATCTAAGATCGGGAAATGAGAATATTTCGTACGGTAAATTAAATTATGATAACATAATTCTTTGATTGATAGAAATAATTAAAATAATGTCGTGGTACACTTTGATTCGCAATCTAATGTAATATATTTTATGGTTTCTTAAGCCATATTCAATAATTTTCTTATTAACAAATTCCACCTAAATAAATTGTCTCGTAAAATTTATCTGCTACTCCACCTAGATCACACGGCCCCATATTTTGTAGTTAAAAAAGCACCAAATAAAGCTACCTGTTACTATGAATCGGAGATTCGAACAACTTGTCAAAGCGGATTGTAAGCACGTACGTGGCTGCCAATTAAAAATCCTTTGAAATGGAGTTTACATTTATTTTGTTAGTCTATTTTTCGATACGAATTCAACGCCCGCCTAAGCCTTTTCAGTGAAATATAGTTTTGATAAATAAAATATGGACTTTCAACTCAAGTTTGAATAGGCAGCGTTAATAAGATTTTAGAGCTTTGGGTATTAATTACGGAAAATATATTATTTTGGTAAATTTCCTGTCAAAAACACGTGTAAGCATATTTTGTTAGTAATTTTATCACACCATTAGTAGAAAATTTATGAAATCAAAACGTACGATTCCATGATAATTAACAGTCCGTTCTTATTTTTTTTTAATTTAAAGTTGAGTATGTTAATCTTCAATTTTTAACCAACATTACTTTTCTCCATTGCAAAAATATACATTTCAATAAGCCAAAAATGTACAAAATTTTTCGTTTATGTTCCCTTGAGACGTCGTCACCGTCACTCGTCATCATATTCGACGTCATGTGACGAGTCACTGCTTATTAATCTGAGTGACACCCATTACCCAAATTATGTCAAATTTAATTAATACGACATGTAGAGTTAGGGCGAAACCAAACGAGCGTAATTTGTGAGTCGTGAGCCGCAGAATTTCTGCTGGGCAGAATTTTTTGTCATACAAATGACAACTCATTTTGAGTCGCCGTGTGAATCAAACATGACTTTCATATGAAATTTCTGCCCGGCAGAAATTACGCTCGTTTGGCTTCACCCTTAATGTGACACCATTCCGAAGTTCTTCTCAAAATATTTCCTCCTTTCTGCTTTCATAGCCGTGGCCCGTGACACAATTTTCATCATTCACGAATTGCTGTCAACGATTGTGTTGCAGCCAGCTTTTAGATTTAGATTTAGGAAAGACATTACCTAACTTTATCTAGTAATCTAGATCTCACATACGAATCTAGATACTTACTCAGTGAAAGAAAAATAAATAATTATTTCTACTAATTACTGTCTTTCTTAAAATTAACTTTGTTTATAAAAGAAGCTGCTTTATTTAACTTTTAGGTACAATTTAAAAGTCTGGACTGGACGAGAACCTTTCTTATACAAAATATAAAAATAAAATCACATTACAACTTCACACTACAAAACTGCTTCAGATCCCATAGTATAGCTTTTGATCAAAATACAAAGCAAGCAATATTAAAAATTTAGATACGTATTAATGAAAACTTTTACGACACCTTTAATTAATAAAAAATAAATTAAGAAATTAGAAAGCAAGGATTCTGATTAAAATGTGCACTAAGAAAATTCTCCTGTGTACAGGGTGATAAATTTCATAGGCTTAAATTATTTTTCTTCAGCGCTAAGGTCAATGACCGTCTGCTATCTGTCTGCTCAGTACTGAATGCACTAATAATTTCCTAACTGCCGATTTCTATAAGCCATCGAAGCGGTAAAAGAATGAGCGTAATATAGCGTAGCGACAAGTTTAGGGTCATTTGGCATACTATTTTTAGCCGACTTCAAAAAAGGAGGTTATAAATTCGACCCGTATATACTGCGTGACTGGTGAGACATGTTCAATACTCGAGGACTTGATATTTGGCTATTATATTAGTAATTGGATAATAATATAATAAAAAAAATATATCAATTGATCACTGAGTAAATATAGCTTAAAGTTAAATAATTATTTACCCAACGCATGGACACCGCGAGCGGGAGGGGTAGGTGTGTGGTGTTTCTTTGGTAGCGCACGCCTCTGCACCGGCCGCATAGTATGCCTACTTGCTTAGCCGCGTAATTTACTTAGTATCCATGATTCATTTACTTTTGGGAAATTCGGAAAAAAATTAAGAACCTAATTTTATTACATAATTATAATGAGAATCGAGTACAGAGTACTCTCCATAAGTATCGGTAATGTCTCATCAGTCATGTTTTATATAGTATTTCCAGAACTGAAAAACACAGAAGAGGAAAAAGAGACACAGATAACACGTAAAACATTATTTATTTACAAAATTACATTACATTATAATGAAATCTTATCTCATGACTGGTCTTAGAGTAAAATTAGATTAGTGTGCACCAACCTTAAACGATTGATTAACTTTAAGTTAAACAAAGTCAAAGATCAAATTTCAGATTGATGTATACTAATCTTGCAAGATATTATTTATATCTACTTATGTTATACGGAGTAATATTTTACAATTAATTCATAAATAAATGTATTTACAATGGTGGACTTTCTGGAAGAATATGTAAGTATTAATTTAATAGTAGAAACAAATAAAATTTAAACTTTAACGGCCTTACTACAAAAGATTAAACATCTGTTGAACAGTTGTTTTGACACCATTATGTACTTAATTCTTTTCTAATCAACTGTTAAACAAGTGTTTTAATCTTTTGTAGTAAGATACTTAGAGATAAAAAAGATCTGCAATAATATTGAACAAAATGACGTATTGCGTAATAATAATATTATTGACCGTCTAGGGTTGATATTGATAGGCTTAGTCCACATTGTGCCTTTTTCTGTTCGTCAAGGGAATGCGTTATAGCGCAGTCAATGTCATTCCCGTGACGCACGTTGAAATCGTAGCACTCGCTATGACACTTTTCTTTCAACGCGGGTGGATTTTGACGCATTAAGTTATTGAATATGCCAAACGAAAGTTGAATAAAAAGAAGATGAAATTGCATAATGTGGACATAGCTTAGAACATCGCGCGCCTTCAACCTAATCTAATGTCAAATAAACTGTTCTATAAAATTGAAGCGTGAAATTGACAGTATATTACAATTTGATCGTCTAGGTGCCAGCTTATAAATGCTGACTGTACAATGTACATAATATTTAATTTAATTGTATTCTGCATGCATTTTTCATATCTACAATGGAGACTACGTGTTTGCGGTATTTCGAATGCGGGCCACATAATATTAATAAAATTTTCTCCCGCGTTAAATTAATTTATATATTTAATTGTTGCTTACACATGTTTTTATTAGTGGTCGCTGTGTTATAATACAATTAATATTATATAAATTAAATTTCAAATGTGTCAATAATTGTAAACGTAATCATGTTAATTATTTTTATAATGTATATTTTAAACAGAAATCAAATTTGTGGTTTTCAGACAATTTAGTATTTTATGCGTCCATTAAAATATGATCTTGTAATTAATAACAATAATCATCATAATTTATGATTATGATTATGAAATCATAATCATTCTTCTACTTAGTTAGAAAACTAAAACTTACACAATACATATTTAATTTGGCTGTGAGATAAGTTCTTTCATAATAAATTAACGAATTTAAAAATGGATGATGATAATGCTAAGAGATATGCCAATCAGAATAATGTGTGACACCAGCGTTTTCAATAACATTTTGCGAAAAATTACGCAGTAAGCCCGTCACAGACTTGGCTTAGCTATAATATATATTAATATATCGTACTATAATATATTATATTATAGTAGCTACCACACACTGAGACCAGAAATATATATTATAGCTGAGTGTGCGGTCACGCGAAAATTAGTATAGAAAACATGTAGTAATATAAAAATATTAATATATATTATAGCTAAGTCTGTGACGGGCTGAATATTGCTTTTTTTAAACAAAACTCAGAACTTCTACAAGTTAGTTAAGGGGAGGTAGTACAACTTATAAGGAACGGACAATTTTCAAGATTTCAACGGGACAGGAGACATAAAAATATAGTAATTTAAATTCTGAAAAAAATAGATGTGTTAGTTAAGGATCTACCACATTGGAATTCATATTCTATCACACAATATCACGAACTTCACTCGATAGAAAAAAATCCCAAAGTTACCTCTTCTTTTAACGAAATTGCCATACTATGTCCAAATCATTGGGAATTTTCAGATAATTTTTATACTGTGGTAGATCCTTAACTAACACATAATATATTTTTTTCAGAATTTAAATTACTATATTTTTATGTCTCTTGTCCCGTTTAAATCTTGAAAATCGTCCGTTTCTTGTACTACCTCCCCTTAATATACGAACAGATAGATGTCGTACTTTTCGGTCTCTGAAGACGTAATATATTTTTTATACATTTTTTCCATGTACCCTCCATTTTTAGTTTATCTCGCGTCAGCCATATTTTCTTTGAACGATTGTTTATTTTGAGATAGTTTGTGAGTGCGGGCCTGCTGATTCTTTCTTATTTAGCTGTGAATTGTGATAAAGGTGCTGGTGAAAAAAAATATTTTACATTTTGTCACTAAAATCTGTCAGTATACCTATTCTTTCCCGTTTATAATGTTGTTATGCTAAGCCTGGGTACAAAAATAGCAGTAAAAGCTTGCGATTTCCCCACACATTTTACGTTGCAATGTCGCAAGTTTCCATATTTTAAGCGACACACTTTGATACTTAGCGCTACAAGTTTGATAACTTTTAATACTTGCAAACTAAAGATTTATATAGTAATTCATGTGGTAAGTTTTAATAAGATTTTGTTTTAAGGCCTCGGATACAAGTGGAGTTGACGAGGCACTGGAAAGTTTGAAGTTTGTAAAAACCTGTTCTAGGAAGGTGCTTGAACGTCAGGTCTTACGTTCCAATTACTGTAATGAGGACGCTAGCGAGTGGCTCGTCAGTGTTATATTACTGTTTATTATAAAAAAATATAACTTTCTATATTGAAGGTGTTTTATTATTTTAAAATAATGTATTATCACATTGTAATATTGTGATAATACATTATATATTTTATTAATAATACATTATGTATATATTATTTTGTATTGTTTGTTAGATTTCTTGTGACTTTAACACTAGTGAAGAAAACGATAGCTAACAGTAAAAAATAGCCGTTTTTTGCATAAATGGAGGCTGTAGGGCCGGAAAAATGATTAAAAAATTGTGCATTTTATAAATAGCCAGACATATTAGCCAGGTTAATAAAGTAGAAAAATTACCTGAGGTTTTTTCAAATTAGGTATAGGGGAAAAATGAGTAAAACTCCTGACTTAATTCACGTTTAATTAAAAATCAAGGTTCTCACTTAAAAGTAAGGTTGAATTTAGACCGCAACGCGACGCGTAGATGCATTTCAAAATTTGTATGGATTTGTCAGATTTGCCAGACGTCTCACGCAATTGAAATCTCTCAATTCAGTACAAATTTAGAAATGCATATTCGCGTCGCGTTGCGGTCTGAATTGACCCTAACACAATCTTGCCTGTAATCCGCTAACAAACGCTTTAACAACTTGTAATCGGCAATATTTTACTGCGACACGACATTTATAGCTTTTTGCCGGCCGTAAGTCGTGACTTACGTTGTTATACTCACTGTTGTCTCAAAGTGCAGGGCAGTTTCACAAATTACGTAAAGTTGACTGGCGCATTTGTCCAACACTACGCCCATAATTATGATTACGTGAGGCATTATCTCAAAATTCTAGGTAATATTATATCTAGTTCATTTTGATAAAAAAAAACAAATAGAATTACATTTACTATAAAATTTTATTTTCGTGAATTAAATTCAAACCAACGTGTAATAACGTTTGCTCGAAGTATTTTATGAGTAAATTGATAGACAGCAGTCTGAATCGAAAAATAAACGAAGCTATTGTTTGTTTGTATAAAATAATAAAATCGAGGTACTGATCGCTCTCTAGTACAATAATTAATCAATAAAATATATTCTTTATTACGAAATATTGGTTGTAACAACTTACATAAAGAAAAAAATATATACAGAAATATTGGTTGTAACAACTTAAATAAAGATATAAAATTATTTGAGAAATTATATTATAGTACAGGAGCCCTAGAACAATTTTTTTTGTGATTACTAACAAGCAAATTTTTTGTGAGTAGCTACATTTTGATAAGACGAACAACATTTTTAATTTCGAAAAATCTCGAAAGTGGTAGCTAACAGAGATAGAAAGTATTTCATACTTTGACTTGGTCCTAAAAATAAATGGATTGTTTTATTTACACGACAAGGTTACTCTTAAATTATAATAATATAACTATTAACCTACCAACATACAAAAAATCAGCTCGTTAGGGTTCCGTTTTAAGGTACAGTAGTCAACCAAGTTTTGTTAATTTGTTGGTTGCAGAATGCAGAACCCTAAAACGGAACCCTAACCAGCTGATTTTTTTGTATATTGGTAGGTTAATAATTATGTAATTATAGAGTTACCTCGTCCTACAAATAAAACAATCCATATTTTAGGACCATCAAGTCAAAGTATGAAATCCTTTCTATCACATTTTTCGAAGATAAAAATGTTGTTCGTCTTATCAAAATGTAGCTACTCACAAAAAATTTGCTTGTTAGTAATCACAAAAAATTGGTTCTAGGGCTCCCTCACTATCATATTTTGCTGGGCTCAAAAAAAAAAAGAATGATAAAAAAAAAAGAGAATGATAAATACTGATGAGGATATTTTATTCACTTTTCATTTAAGTGTGATGGCGCTTTCACTAGCCGTGGCCTTCCTAAATATTTAATAAATACTTGTTTTCTCGTTTACTTCATCCATTTGATCCCGGGACAATGTATAAAATATAAATTATGCAGTATGCTTAGAAATATTAAAAAGAAATTAGATTCGATAATCATTTTTTGGAAAATATTAATTTTTAATATTTTCCAAAAAATAATTTTTTTTATAAATTTTTTATTGGTCTGAGCGATTTTGATAAAATTTGGCACTACGTGCGAGAATAGCGTTTTACAACCTCAAGAAGTAGTCTACGTGTGTCAATTATTTACTTGTAGTCTATATCGGTATCAAATTTCATCAAAATGGACTCGGCGGCTTCGAAAGAAAATTTCAATGTAAAGAAACTATAGCATCAGTGTCGATTGTAACTTATAGGTTAAAGTTTAAACAATGATTGAGGAATTAATTTTAAAATGTAGTAATTAAATGATTTCTAATATACATATATTTATAGTTATAATATTATTTAGATTCTAACGAATCATCACGTGATAATAATTATAATATATTATATAAATATAATTAATATTATAAACTATTTTACTAATTCACAACTCACAAGTTCATGAATTTCATTCATAACTATATTTTTGGACAAGCGTGATAAAACAATTTATATACAAATAATATTATACAGTATTCTTTACGTGTAATAATTTATTAAAATTGTTTTTTACCTAATTTATCTTTTTATTGACAATTTGACTGGTTTTAACCGACAACTTAACTTACTAGCCAATATATTAAAGTAGATATTTCTAATAGTTTTCGATGATATATTCTTAAGTAGCACATTAGGGGAAATATTTTATAATGTAACAGCCGAGTCGCCATTTTGAATCTTTAACACTTTGAAATATTTACAAGGAATTGAAACAGGGCAATCAAACTTTAAATTATAAATAAAAAGCGGCCAAGTGCGAGTTGGACTCGCCCATGGAGGGTTCCGCAGCAGCAATAAGGTTAATTTTGATGAAATTATATTATTTTTGTTTTATTTTTATATTTCAGTCGATTTAATGAAATTTAGATTAAGGTTTACTATTTATGACGTATAAAAAAAACTACTGGCTAGATCTCGTTCAAACCAATTTTCGTTGGTAGTTTTTATAGTAATATACATCATATATTTTTTTTAGAATTATCATGCCTCTACTTTAGAAATTAGAGGGGGGGGGACACACATTTTTCCACTTTGGAAGAGTCTCTCTCGCAAACTATTCAGGTTAGAAAAAAATGATATGAGAAACCTCAATATGATTTTTGGAGACCTATCCATAGATACCACACACGCATAGGTTAGATGAAAAAAAAATTTTTTTTGTTTCGTTAATGTTTACTATTTATGACGTATAAAAAAAACTACTGGCTAGATCTCGTTCAAACCAATTTTCGTTGGTAGTTTTTATAGTAATATACATCATATATTTTTTTTAGAATTATCATGCCTCTACTTTAGAAATTAGAGGGGGGGGGACACACATTTTTCCACTTTGGAAGAGTCTCTCTCGCAAACTATTCAGGTTAGAAAAAAATGATATGAGAAACCTCAATATAATTTTTGGAGACCTATCCATAGATACCACACACGCATAGGTTAGATGAAAAAAATTTTTTTTTGTTTCAGTTGTACCTATGGGGACCCCTAAAATTTTTAATATTTTTTCCATTTTTGCTTTAAAATCTTAATGCGGTTCACAGACTACATCTACTTACCAAGTTTCAATAGTATAGCTCTAATAGTTTCGGAGAAAAGTGGCTGTGACATACGGACGGACGGACAGACAGACAGACAGACAGACAGACAGACATGACGAATCTATAAGGGTTCCTTTTTTGCCATTTTGGCTACGGAACCCTAAAAAACAATACAACATTTCTAGAATTTTAGCTCTATCTTTTAACCAGCTATAGAAAAGTATGACATTAAATTAATATAATTTGAAAAGTCAATTTCTAAAAGATGTCATCACGTGTTATTGTCACTTTATACGTCTAACTTTATAATATCTGACAGCTGTCAAAAAATTCAAAATGGCGCCCGGGACTAATCGACTTTAAATAGAAAAACGTTCATTACCCCACTATAATTCGTTCAATCCTAATTACGATTTAATCATAGGTATACGCGTCATCTCGTAATATATTTTAATATTTTTATGTCTAATCTGGGAAGGAATGTGTGGATAGCGTAGAAGGTTTCAGCTAGTACGTTTCTGCTTTGACTGAAGATGATGGTTAGTATGAGAGTCAGGGGCAGCGCAGGGGTGGTTTTGAGAGCGTTGCTCTGCATCGCCGCTGGTCGCTCACCGCTTACCACATGGACCACGACTGATGCTGAATCTATGGACAAATAAAAAAAATAGTTTTTTATTATTTTTAGCAATATTCCGCAAAATATTGCTAAAAATAATAACAAACTAAATTTTAAGCTATGGATTTCCGCAAAGTAACGCCTGATTCTATTAATTACTATGGACAATATTATAATATGTCTAAGTTACTATAAATCGCACGACTTTAAAGGGCTGTTTCACCACTTCCTGATAAGTGCCGGATAGGCTAGCCACCACTTAACTTGACAGATGGAGTATGGAGAATCTGTCAAAATATAAGTTGTGGATAGCCTATCCAGCACTTTATCAGGATGTGGTGAAGCAGGCCCTAAGCTTGCTTGGTGAAACAGGAGCCTGTGGCAATTAATGCAACAAGATCTATCAATTAATCCACTATATGATTATCTACCAATAACAAGCCGTCTGGTGACTGGTTTAAAAATAGCGTATTCCCGTGCGCGTCCAACCGATGTGCAAAGTGATTTTGTATCTTGTGACAGCAATGTTACTGTTGAAAATTGTAGAATATCTGCTTTTATTGTGCATTCATGTAATAAGAACCTTCTGAATTTCAGTCCCCACAAAAATAGCTATACCTTCATAGAACGCTGCAAAATAGCCAAAAATAGAACGGGAAGCTATTTTTGGCAGGCAATCTTTGAATTGTGTGCGACTTTTGGCTTTTAAATTGTATTTTAAATAACAAATCATCAAAATTGCTTTAAATTAAATTGATATTGATGGAATAACTTAATAACGGCGAAGGGTCCGTTACCATGTTGTCTTCTGATACCTAAAGAATTCTCTCATACACTGGACCATGACATCTACTCACAAGACACTCTAGAATTTACCTGAGCTACTGGGCGCGCACGTATAGTTTCCGGAGTCCCGGGGCGAAGCCCTGGCGATCAGCAGGCGGCTGGTGCGGGTTCTTTGCTCAGTTTCAACGCTGATGCCGCCGCGCTGCGCGTAGTTCACCACGTTCGTACCCCGGTACCAGTAAATGAAACTGTTGAAGGAAGCACTGTCTTAGCGGGCCCCAAGACGATCAATTTTATTGTGCAATATCACGTTTTGTGCTACATTATTGACCATCTAGAGTTGATATTGGACGCGCCCGCATGTCAATCTTATCGTCAAATAAATCGTTCAATAATACTGTTCAATGATATTGCACAATGAAATTGATCGTCTAGGTCGTCTAAAACTTAAAGAATTAACGAACTATAAATAGCAAATACTTTAGGAACGGCTCATTACTAGCAGAAACTAATTCATACAACAACACACCATATTACGGATGGAAGAGATCCATAGCAAAGTTTCTTAGAAAGAAATTCAAGCAAGATGCCCATATTTTATAGTAGAAAACATTGTAAACTTTATTTTAAAAGATTACGCCGGTTCTTCTCGCCGGGTTAGTTCCCGAACCGGTGGTAGGCATCATGTAGACGTTCAGAGAATATTTACAAAAATTTATTCTAAATAAAAAAATTTGAGTTTGAGTTTCAGTTCAAATCTAAATTTGTGAAATCGGGTAGATCGCAAATATTTCACCCTCTTTTGCTCTTCTGAGTTACAGAATTGAAGTAATCATGCGTGATGGCTGGCCTCATGCCGAATAAATGAATGAATGAATGAGTATATTTTTGGAACAAAGTTCCTTATTGCGTGTTGCGAAAGGGAGCTAGACGGGAAAAATTAAGACCGAAAGTTGTAACGACATTTTTTGCTTGGCGTGCGCGTGTTTCTCTGTCTCTCTCTCATAGAAAGCAACCACCTCGTTTCATCCGGACGTCCCTTGACACCTCTCTAATTTTTTTATGCAATAAGGGGGCAAATGAGCAAACGCGTCACCTGATGGAAAGCAACTACCGTCGCCTATGGGCACTCGCAACATGCTCGAATGATTAACTAACCTGGGTGGGTCCGGCGCGTGGCGGGCGATGCATGTGAGGTTGATGTCGGAGCCGGCTCGGACAAACAGTTCCGGACCGGACAAGATCTCCGCCTTCGACACTGTTAACAAAGTAGAGAATAAGATAAGAGTTTTGCCGGGAATGTGAAAGAGTGATGTTGTGTTTTTGTATTATTTTCCAAAAACTGTCTATCTGCCTGTCTGTGACCTCTTCACGCCTGAACCGCTGAACCGATTTTGCTGTTTGTCTTCGGAAAAATATACTGTTCCAGCACGATAAACGAATTTGTGCGCAACACAATTGCGGGCGTCATCTAGTAACAAATTGATTTACAGGTCTTAGTAAAACCGTTTAAATTTTAAATTACTAGACCTATATTTTATGCGATAAATCAGAAGGTCTTAGAGTAAAATATTCAGCGCGCGACGGACGGGTAACCCGAGGGATCTGACATGGGTCCTCAAAAACTGATACATTCCCGACGATCCAACATCACTTACTATAATATGCATGAACGGATTTACTTGGTATCAATTTTTCATAGTGGCTGACTTGAAATAAAATATTATATTGTGCTTTTAAAATAAATCAATTTCGGAGTTGGAATTTGTTTAGGAATTTAAGGGTGCGGTTATGAAAATGTTTAATGGCTTTAAATGTTTAACGAAGCGGTTATTTTAAACTTTTAAAACTGTTTAGTTTATCACTAAGGAGGACTTGCGTAGATCTGGGTTAAAGTTAACTCATTAGTTAAATATCATGTCATATCTGTCACTCACTTTAAAGAGACTTAGAGTTAACTTTAACCCAGATCTACGCAAGTGCCCCTAAAGACATTACTGAGGATACTGCTATTTCAATCTATAACAACGTAACTTTTCTTGAACGAGTGAAAAAAAAACTTGCTGAAGTTTAAAACTAAACACACGTACTCTTGCTCCACTATAAACTTTACCTATTTTTCTTCAACACGGCAGCTAGTTTAATATTCGCCAGCCTGATTAATAATTATTACCACATAGGCAATTCCACCAAAGTTATTGCATGTTTAAAATTACAAGCGTTTATTAAATTCTGAACTTTGTATACTGTGATATGAATAATATTAGTCAGGTGTTCCAAAGTGCTGCACGCGAGCTCGGGAGATTAAGAAAACTCAAAGTTCTAGCGAAGACAGCTCAGCTTGAGCAGTGGCGTAGCTACTAAGAGGCTTTCTCCCTCGCCCAGGGGTCGCCAAGATCAGGGGGCCTCTCAACCACTGATTTACAATCTGTAAGTTGTAGGTGGTATTTTTAAGTGGAGTAAATTTTAAATTGCAGTTGATTGGCACGTCACGCCAACTTTCTATTACATAGTGTTCCGATCAGAGGGCCTCACTCTCGAACGTCGAGTCAGTTTGGTCCGGGCTCCTCATTTAGCTAGCTACGCTACTGAGTCTGAGCAGCTACATTAAACTTTATGAGACCTCCGAACATATGCTTCGAATAAGAAAACTTTAATTTGTTTACAAGCGCTCAAATATGCAATTTATGATATAATTAACCCGGTTAAAGTTGCCCTGATTGCTTCTACTAAGTTTTATACTGAGGTTTCGTGCGAGAGCTCAAGAAGACTTTTGAAGTGTCAGCTGTTGCTATGGGTACTGATATTAAGTCTGAGACTATAATATCATACCTAACTATATAATATATGTACTTTCATACTAATGTTACAAATTCAAAAGTTTTCCATTACCTCTATACATTTAAGGGTCAATTCAGACCACAACGCGACGCGTTGTCTAAATTTGTACCGAATTGACAGATTTCGTGAGCGTCACGTCTTGTAAATCTGTGAAATCCATACAAATTTTGAAATGTATCTACGCGTCGCGTTGCGGTCTGGATTGACCCTAAAGGGTAAAGTAGGAAACGATTAATTGAATCGTTTCTGTTTTTATGTCTTTTCATAGGATCGATTTTGTCACGAAAAAACGCGCGGTTTCTAAGACAAGCGAAAGTTTTTAAAAATATACTTGTAAAGTTGTAAAAAAAATAATATTAACATAATTTTACCAACTAAATTTGAACTGCAGTTAAAGCTTACTTTGTTCCTATTGAGATTATATCATTTTTAACGCAATCGTGTATAGAAATCTCACCAAAGCCAAAAATTAAAGTATAAAACCTTTTTTGTAAGGCATGAATAAAATATGGCCACTTTCCGAGACGCCTGTTTCGTGATAAGTGGTGAAAAACTTTTAAAATTTTTCCGCTAAATTGTTTCATTGTTTTTGTTGTTTGGTTTTTACTTTTTATATGCGTCCCTGTAATAATTGTGGCTTTGTTTTATTATTCCGGCACGTTCTGTCAGGATTATTTATCATGGCAATGCCGTGCCAGATTTCGTTTAAAATTTTGAGTTATGAATAAAATATTATAATTAGACGCTGCCGCAATTTATTTGTGTTGAAATTTGTTTCGTACGGTAAACGTACAGTTTTTTGTGATTGTAACCGTTTTATGTATTTACCAAGACTACTACTACTACCACTCATGCCAAATTTATTCCAAATCGGTTGAGTCGTGATGGATAAATAGACCACAGTAAAAATAGAATATATTATACATGTTCTAAAAAAAAGTAATGTAGGTATTGCTAGTAAAATCATATGTTAGCCCTTCAGGTACTTATAGCACTGGGCCAGACTGTTGTGATGTGAAGTGTCCATAAATATTATTAAATTATTATAATCGCAGTCTAGCATCGTAATTTAGTTTTGTTTGTTTATTTTTAGTTTCAATAAAGACGTATTAAAATATTAATAATTAATTTCACAGACCTTATCTAAATATATTATATTTGTTACTTTATGTAACTTAATTATTAATAGCTGCTCCCAATATGCCTTAATGATGGACACAAAGGAGTATCTAGGACGATCATTAGACATAATTGTCGACACAATACCCAGGCAACGGTAAACGTCAATCGTACCGTAATTAATGATCCAATCAAACATCAAAACGGGGCCAGCAATGGCGTTAGCAAAAATATGTCCTAAATCTAGTAAGACTCATTTTTGCTAGTCATCTACACTAATATAATAAAGAGGTAAAGTTTTTTTTTGTTTGTGGAAGGTAATCTCTGAAACTACTGGTCCGATTGCAAAAATTTTAACACCGATAGAAAACTGGTGTGTTCCTGAGTGACATAGGCAATTTTTATGCAAGTATAAAAAGTTATGTTTTTTTCCTGATATTATATTATGTCGTTCGCAGAATTCCACGTGGGTGAAGCCGCGGGCAAAAGCAAAATATATTTTCACATCAGAAGCGTCGCATCATTAAAAGGCCAGGTTGAAAAATACCGATTTATCTCACTAGCATTCGAAATTAATTACTACATTATATATTATTTAATTATTAAACCAGATAAGCCAACCTGTCGGATCCACAACTAAGAAAATTGCCTTCCCAGAAAACCTTACGTTTTCAGATTTCTCAGAAACAAATTTACGTTCCTTCAAAGACAATCCAATGTTTGTAGCCAGAGATTTGTTATTGCAGCTTAGCTTTGATGTACTGCCTAAACACCTACGTTATTGTAAGCTACGGCTGAAAGCTGCTTTGAGCTTAATTTATAGAAGTGCCCCGAAGCTTACCAGTTGAGCTTTGCTTCTTGAATCGCCAGCACCTAAGGGTTTACTTTGCCTCCATTTTCTATTATAGCCATAAAGCAGTTATTAAGCTATCTTAGCTTACATCTTAATTGGGCTTGTTGTAGCTAATCCTTATGGGAAGCTTAAAGCTCTATAAAAGGGGAGATCGATAGAATCCGGTTGGACTGCAGACCGACCCGACCGGACGCCATAGGACGCTGCCGCCAATAGGCCATGGCCTATTATATTGCCTATACATAAATCCTGGGCTGGTGAGAGCCTTAATAGGATACACCCAGGGCTAGAGAAATTGAAAATAGGTATTTGTAAAGTGTAATGCTGTCTCACCAATCTCAAGTCTCCCCACTGCAGAGCGCGATAGAGACAAAACGACAAAAGTTCTAATAAAAGAACAGAAAATCATCGATTCGTTGTCCTTTGATTTCTTCTCCAAAACCTAACCGATTTAAGTACTTTTTTCATTAAGAATTAAAGCAAGGCTTGAGCTATGTTCGTATGTTTTTTTTTGTATATTCTAGCCAGTTTTGTTTTCTGTGTGTTTGAACACAGAGGAAAATCTGGCCTTTTTTGGGTTTTTGAACGTTTTTATCTTTTTAATTCTATAATATATTTAAAAAAAAAGAAAACATAGGGACATGCTAATAGTGGCAATAGATATTCAGAAAAAAAATTATAACTCTACCGGTATTATCCAGGAAGGAAACAGGGGACAAAGTTTGTATGGAAAAACGGCTCTAGTGGTAGCTCTTAACTATCCAACTCACCTACAACAGTAAGCCAAAACGACTGGCTGATCTTAGGCTCGGTGGACACCTGGCACTCGTAGCCACCGGAGTCGCGCGGCTGCGCGTGCGCAACCCGCAGCGTCCATTCGTCCGAGCCGTCAGTGTGAAGCGCCGCGAATCGCGCGTCGCTGCTGTAAGTGTGAACACCCACTGTCAGGATGTGGAGGTCCCGCTTGCGGATCCAGGATACCTGTAACAAGGATTAGAATAATTTGAATAATTTCTAAAGATTAGAATATTCTACTAGCTGACCCGGCAAACGTTGTTTTGGCATATAAATTATTTCTAGTGTCAATAAAGTCAAAGTAGATACCTATTCTTAGGCCCAACGAATGTACACGTACACATTAAAATCAGTTGAGCCGTTTGTTTTGGAGGAGTTCGCGCACAAACACTGTGACACGAGAATTTTATATATTAGACTAGCTTTAGCCCGCAGCTTTGCCCTCGTGGAATTCTGAGAACGACATTATTTCAGGAAAATAAATTATTTAAGTGCGTCTTTATGTAAGTCTTGGTCTACCCATATTATACCGAACATTTAGTGTAAAAGTATTTTATAATATAAAATTCCTTATACCCCGACTCCCGAGACGAAGCGAATAAGCGAAAAAGTAACCATAATATAATTAAAAAAAATATATCCTATGGTCACTCAGGCATTTTTCGGCTTACAATTTATTTACCTACACCACCTCTTACTTTTGACTTATCTTTAAGATAAACACGGGATGGTCGTTAAAAAAAGGTAGGCGGTTAGGGTAAGCCCGTAACACTCATTTTCCAATAAAAAAGGGTCTAAAATATAAAATTACACGCGCTCACGGTTAAAGCGATTGATAAAAATAACCAATAACACAGAAAATCGTAATAGATTTCACCGTAAAATGTTTATCCATTACGGAAGTGCTTTACGTATTACGTAATATTAATACGCTAAGCTGAAAATTGAGGAAAAGTTATGGTAGGAGTATTTTTTATAAAATAAGGGGACTAACGAGCAAACGGGTCATCTGATGGAAAGCAACTACCGTCGTCCATGGGCACTTGCAAAATTAGTAGAGCTGCAGGTCCGTTGCCGGCCGGAGGGAATACGCTCTCTTCTTGAAGGTTTGCAGGTCGTCCGGAAATAATGCTGGTGACAGCTGTTAGTTCCAGAGTTTTACAGTGCGTGGCAGAAAGTTACGCGAAAAACGCACGGCGGAAGACTGCCTGTTTAGAGAATTATTAATCTTATTGCACATAATTTTGATAGATGGATTGGAAGAAGCTTTTACATTGATACTTATTTCTAGAAATACAAGAAAATAATAACTAATACAAATATGAAGTATGCACACTCTCACACACTCACACACACTGCCGCACGTTTTATTGCTTATGTTATAGTCAAAGTCCGATACACAGTCTCTTCGCGGAAGGACTGGTTTATCCTAGGTTTGGCCAAAGCCGTCAGGCGATCCCCGAAATACATTTCAATTTCGCCCTTTGCCTGAAGTATTTTTAGTCAAACCCAGGAGCTCCTAACTTTTCAGTCAAACGTCGAAAGTAAATTATTCTGTTTCGGTTTTGGCCTAGTCAATCCTAGAAGCGACTGCAAAACTCGGTCAAACGTTGATCTGAACATGTTTAAACAGGTTCATAATGTCTCAATTTTAAAAATGTTATTTTTTTATACCTAATCTTACAAACTAACCTCCGTATATTCCAAAGCATTTATTTATTTATTTTATACTTTATTGCACATCGTACAAAAGGCGGGCCTAATGCCACACGGCATTCTCTCAAAGCATCTCAAATATAAAAGTGAAAATCACGTAAGCTGACCAATCAGGTGTCAGAACTGGCAGAGTTAAGCGGTTAAGACTTGAAAGCTGCTTAAATGATAAAATGCTTCCAAATATACGAAGATAAGATAAATCGGGGTTTGACTCGTCAAACCCCGATTTAATAAAATTGTGTTTTGACGTTTGCCTGACCAAATTAGTCCCTCCCAGGTTTGACGAAAATTGTTTAGTCAAAGGCCGAAAATTTACATTTGTTTGGGCTTTGACTAAGTCATTCAGTCTGACCTGAGGATTGACCAGTCCAACCTAGGAGCGCCGGAGCTTCGGAGTTTGCCTATAACACTTATACAAAACGTAACGTCATTACCTAATTTTGTAATCAAGAAGTTTGAATGCCACATTTAGAAACGAACATTAATTATTACTTAACTGTAATAAAATAAAGACTAGAGATCGCCCAATGGTCGAAATTCGACCTCAAATAAAACATTAAATTATAAGTTTCAAATCAATTTCAAACCACGCTTTTCTATTGATATATTCTATTGTCAAAATATTTTTTTTGATTAGCCTATTATAGTGTCCCACAGCTGGGCAAAGGCCTCCCCCAGGATCTTCCACTGTTCTCTCTCCTGCGCCCCCGTCAAAATATTGACTTTATTATTTTTTTGACATAATATAATAAAGTCAAATGATGATAGACTGGCAGTGTAATAATTGTCTCAATATTTAAGATTCAATAAAAAAAAAACCTAAATCTATTTTCAATTCGACAACAGACTTCAACCATAAATAAAAGAGTACAATTCGTGTATACCCACACGCTTGTTCATCAAAATTTCCTAGTAAATGTGTTCTAGTGTGTGTAATGTTTTATTTGTAAGATAAGCCCCTTAAATTATCTGTCAAACTTTCACTAAATTTAAACTTAATCATCATTAAATGTCTCTGAGTGCGGCAGTTAAACTAAAAACACGTTGTTAGTACGTGAAACGTCTTAATAGCACAACAAAAAGACTATCATTCTTAAAGTATTTTGCTCTTTACACTGAAGTTCGTTGCAATTTACGAAGACTGTAATAGTCGGGGTAATAGTGTCTGTGGCAAGTGTCGCAGAACAATGCTGACAAAACAATTAATTAACTTGACACGAAATAGCTTAGACTTCATCTTACACGTTGCTCACCAATATTTTGTCCATCGCGCGAAACGTTTTAGAAATAGGGAGTACGCAAAGGTAGAGGGTGCTACTATATGTATAGTATGTAGAGGATGTTTTTTTCTCTCTAGAGAATGTTACGTGTAAATGTAGAGGAAGTTATGTAATATTGTAATTTGCCCTTTGAAATTATATTTTGACATGAGCACAGTTTTATGCCGGGGCTATTTAAAAAGCGTATTTCCTACAAATTTTAGCACGTTTCTTAGTTGTTGGAGAGAGATTGAATGCTATTTTGAAACTATATCGATACTGTAAATACAAAAATTTGTCTTTCTGATGCATTTTCATGGTTATGCCGTTCGATTCCGATGAATTTTGGTATGGAGATACTTTAAATCTGCCTGTCTAGCATACGCTAACGAGATATATCACTCTCGAGGTAATTAAAAACTACTCGTCTCATAATAATGTCAAAACATCTCGACCTTATCTCGACAAAACTATATAAAAATGTTATTTCGATTATATATCTACGCGAGAAAAAATGTTTGTCATGCTAGGGTCAATAGAGATGATATACAAAATATCAAACATCGAGAAACATGTAGAGAGAGATATCTCGTTGGCGTATGCTAGGCAGGCTGAAGAAAAGATTTTATCACCAAACGTCAAAACCAGTTTGGCGCAACGATATTGGCAAAAAAAAAAAAAACATTCAAGAAGAGACTGTTGAATTACAAAAGTAACTAGAAGTTATCCTCGGTAGTTTGGGAATTTCTGGGAACGTGGAACTTCAACTTTTTATTCCCGACACGCGTACATTTTATTTGTGTTTCAATTCCAAGAAGCCCCTGAGGCCAGTTGAATTTGTTAACAAGCTATTGGATTATTGGCCGTTTGCTTTTCCTTTAGAGTTAGACAATGTTACTACTAACGATGTTTAAAATAAAAAGGCCAAGTGTGTAATCGTTGATTTATGAATGCAGATAAATTATACATAATACAGGGTGTAACAAAATTAAGTTATAATACTTTAGGGTGTGTATGTGTTGCTTGTAGATAGTTAATTATGAAAGTAGCAGCGCTAAAAGACCAATTTTTTTCACTTTTGTATGGGCAAGCGCCCCAGCGTCACGAGTTTCCCCATACAAAAGTGAAAAAAAAAATGTCTTTCAGTGCAGTGGTTCTTTAACAGTAAACTTTCTACGAGGGACACTTCGTTTTGTTACACCCTGTACCAATATAATATGCTGGATTATTGTACAACAACATGAATTGTTTGTAACCAACTGAGATGAAGATTTCCGAGCTAATCTTATGAAAAACAAAATACGGAACCCTAAAAAGTGATTAAATAATCCGCATTCTGTATTTTATTTTAAATCCAAAATTTTTAACCTCTGTTGTACGTTTATACGAGGGTTGAAAATCAAGCGACTGAACATGGAACAAACAAAAAGTAATTTCTTATTTTCGTTTGAAAGCCATATAATTACAAAGGTGTTTGCCCAAAGGTTTCATATCTCGAATTTGAAAGCATCCGTTTATACAGTAGAGCGGGTTCCCATAAAAATCTGTTATCCATCCCGTCTGTCTGTCCGTGACAGCCTCACTTCTTCATTGTTCGGTCTTTTGTCAACGACTTTTATAGACGCACAAAGAGTTGTATCACTTAGATGAATTGAAAACGATAAATAAAATTCCCATTTTCCCTTTTTAGTTCAGAAATATGTCAATAACGTGTTATGGAAATGACAGGACTCTTATCATCAATAGAGGGGTCGAAAGAAACGTCCAATCAATGCTTACTTCTATTTTCTTGAGAAGTATAATTGCCATGAGGGTTGATTTTGTTACAGGAACATAAGGTGTGGAAATCTCAATCATGGATATTTTGAGAACAAATAATATTATGATCTACTGCTTACAACTATATATAGGCAAAGAGATACTTAAAGAAAAAATATAACACCTTTAGCTAATGGCAGGGGTTACACGATCAGTATTTCATCAATCTGATCCATCAATCCTGATCAGATTGATGAAATACTGATCGTCTAACCCAGAGGTTCCCAAACTTATAAGTATCACGCCTCCCTACTGCTTAAAATGAACATGCCTACGCCTCCCTTCGGCCCAGGGCTCAGCAAGTAGTAGCAAGTGGGCTAGCCAAGCTATTGTAAAATAAAATAATAAAGACCAAAAATACATTTTCAGATGTTTCATTATAAAAATATGCTTTTACATACTTATTTTAAGGGGGCGACTAACCCAAAATTAACGATTTTATAATTCATTGTTATACTTGAAATTAAGCTCCGAATTGTTTCATTTTCTAAAATTAAATACTACATTATATTTCCAAGAATCCCATCTGACAAAAACACGATATCTTAAAATTTTTTCGATAGAAAAAAAATCGCAATTCACGAATTTTTCATATATTGCCATAACCGTGCATTAATCTCAGTTAATATAATATTTTAACACATTGTAAAAATTATATCATTGAGAAACCAACCTTTTTTTTTTTTTTTTTTTTTTTTTTTTTTTTTTTTTTTTTTTTAGGAGGGGAAATGCATTACGCATCCCCCGCCCCCTCGGGGGAGGGGCAGGGGTATGTCGGACTCCCTCCGTAGGTTTACCGACTAAAACCCCCCCATACCCTCGTCAACGCTACACGCGGAGGAGCGGGATCGTACCATTCAACCGCGTCCTCCGCAGCGCTTGCCGCTTCCGGCATCACTTCGGCTGCAGCAGCCTTTGCCGCCGCCTATCTGCGCCGAGAGGCTCCCCGGGCATCGGGGGAGCCTTTCTCCTCAAGGCCTATATTGTGGACGGTGATCCCCCGATCAACCGCCCACAGGCCTAGGCTTCTACCTCCATGGCGGGGGCGGTTTCACTCGCCCCGGCCTTATCGGCTCCAGGCCGCTTACGCGGCTGAGCCTTGGAGGGAGCCTTGCGCTTCTTCCTTGTGCCCGGAGACTTGCTGGCTGCTGTGATACAGCCGTTAGACCCCAGCACGTGGCCGCTCTCTCTGCCGCGCTCTGCGCAAAGGAAGCAGCTAGGCTCCTCCGCGCAGTCGGCGGCCTTATGCCCCGGCTTCCCGCAACGGAAGCAATTCCCGCTACGATCTACCGGAGACTGGCAGCTCGATGCCAGGTGGCCGGTGTCCATACATCGGTAGCACCGCTTTGGCCTCGTGGCCAGCAGCACTACCTTTGCCAGGACCCAACCCACCTGCAGCCGCCCAGAAGCAACTAGCTTCTTGGCGGCAGCCGTGGGGACGTGGAGCCACACGCTCCGCGCGCCCCTGGGGCCCACCGTAATTCTGCCCGACCGGATGTCGGTGGCCAGGCAGCCGCCTTCTTTTGCCGCCGCCTTGGTGACATCGGCGGCGGTCACTGCGTCGTCCAAACCAGAGACGAGCAGTTCCACTCTTTGGACAGGGCGAGTGATTCTCACTGCGTCCCTGTCCAGGACCTCCCTCATTCTATTGGCGAGGGCGTCCGCCTTCTGCTGGGCGTCCTCTCCGGTTACCTCTAGTATCCGGGCGCCCGTCCTCGCCAGCCGGTATCGGACCTTGTTTTTCTGGTGGATTCCTACCTCTTCAAGGTCGATCCGACTCGTCGCCTCCTTAAGTATGGAAGCATATGTCACGCTCTGGTCCACCCCCTTCTCTAGCGTGAGAGTGATGGCGGCTGACTTGAGCGGACGCAGCTTCCTCTTCTTGTTCTTATTCTTCGGGGCGGCTATAGACGGTGTAGCCGCCGCCTTCTTCTTCTTACCCTTTGGACCCACCGTGGTCCAAGGGGTCTCTGTACGAGGGGAGCTGGAGTTCGCTCCCCCTTGAACCGCCTCCTGAGCGGCCATTGAGGGCCGCTTCTTCTTCTTTCTGGCCTTTTTAGGCCTGGGCACCGTGGATGCAGCAGGGGCCTCTGAAGGGGCCGATGCAGCAACTGACGGTTGCGACTTCTTTTTAGCCGGTTTCCCTTTCGCCTTCTGCAGAGGGGGTCCCGGCATTTCCTCCACGATCGGCCTTATGTCCGACGCCAGCGGGGGTCTCCGTCTCGGCTCGGGCAGGAGACGGTCCTCCAACCCAGCAAGCCTGGCGTTGAGCATATTGCCAAAGGTCTCCACGTTTGCACGGGAGACTTCAGCCAATAGCTCACGCACGTCACTTCCAGTTGGCTGGGAGGTCTGTCTGCGCAACTCGTCAAGCTCCTGGCGTAACTTCGCCACTTGCTCTTCGAGCCGCGCATTCTGAGCCTCCAGCCTCTTGATCTCCTCCGATGAGGAACGATCTTTCAGGTCTTCGAAGACCATTTTAATGGTCGCCACCGATTCTTTAAGGTACCTTACGTAGGTACCCTTAAGATTGGAGGACTTCGAGGCGACCATTTCAATGGTCTTCAGCGAAGTCTCCACCGTCCTCATGAGGTCAAGGCCTGTCCGCTCCATAGCCTCTTCTCGCAAAGGAGAAGAAACGGGGAGTTCGGATTGGGAGCGGGCGGAGCTGATGGACGCTCGCGTTTTCTCCGCCTCCCGCGCTGCCTCAGCTACCTTTTCCTCGGCCTGTAAACCAAGTGCCTCTTCCTTCTCCCGATTAAAGTTGGCCTGTCCCTTGGCGTAACCGACATATTGGCCGGTCGTCGGCGGGCGGCCACGTCCTCTCTTTGGTTTGGGCGCCGCCTCTTTGCTGAGGGGCGGTGTCATGTCATTATCCGATCGCCTCTTTCGGCGTGTCCTGGTTAGGAATGCGGGCAGGCCCCCGGAGTCCAGTGACATGCCAGACATTTCGCTAGAGTCCGAGAGCCAGTCCTCGCTATCTAGGCCAGGAGTGTCTCGTCCGGGGATTCGAGTCGGGGGCGGCATGATCGCATCGCGTGTCAGCAGGACACGCGAAAGATCTCTGTCACCCCTCAACTTCTTGTCAATCTGTGGCTCCGCCGCCGGCGCGGTAATGGGTGCCGGCTTCGGGCTGTCGCGCTTTTTCGCGCCGTCATCGCCTCCTAGGGCCGCCAAAATAGCCCTCTGCCTTGCAGCTTTTGCGGCCTCCGACTCACTCAACGCACTTTGTGCCGCCCCCGTATACGCGCGGCAGACATCTCCTTTCGGGGATGTGCGGGATTCTCCGGCCCCTGAGGGACCGGGACCCGCCCGGGGAGTATTTTTCAAATTGCGCTCTGCCATCTTAATCCCTCCGACACCCCGGGTCGCGGGCCCGTTCTTCACACTGCGGGCGCAGCCAAACACACACAACAAGCACGCACACAAACACACGCCATACCGGCGTTCAGCCACCCCTCCCGTGTCATCGTGAAAAGCTCACGATGGCACGGGGGAGGTGCCCAGGGACACGACGTGGACGGACCGGTATCGCCCCCATTGAGAAACCAACCTAGCGGATTTTTAAAATGTTGTATATTTATCGAGTTATTGAGAAGGACAGTGTTTGATTTTTTGGGTTAGTCGCCCTCTTAAGAAGAATCACTGAATCAATGTGACGGATGAGCTTGCATGTTTTTGACAAGATTTCCAATTCGCGTACGTCGCGGGAATGCGCGGGCATCTGGACTCTGGAGTAAAACCACGACTGGCGCCCGCGCCCCCCTCATCATGTCTTCGCGCCTCCCTAGTGGGGCGCGCCCCCTAGTTTAAAAATCAATGGTCTAACCTACTGGATTGATGGATTGATCATTTTTTTAATATGAACTTTTTTAAAACCATCAGTATTCCGTCAATCAGATTGATGGATCAGATTGATGAAATACTGATCGTGTAACCTCTGCCTAAGACATTTACTCTTCTACCTAAGCAGATTTATATGAGCAGTAGATGGTATGCTCAAAATATCCTTAACTTTATATTTTACTTTTCTTCAAAACAAGTTTTACTTTTAAAATCAGTAATTTATATTTTTTATGTCCCAGTTTTAGAGTCACATTTGTAGCTGGCAGTATATTTTGGCCAAGCAGACCTCAGATTTTATTTTCTCATTCCATTTCATCACCTCGCAATAAAATGTTTATAGGACTTCCCTTGCATTATAATATGGAACCTAAAAAAACACGTGCTATATAAATATTGGAATGGAATGCCTTCAATAATAAAAAAAGTTTTGGCCATTGAAAAAATACAGACTCAGAATAAATAATTATATTATTACTAGAAGTTCCGTTCGACTCTACCCGCGTAAAAATAGCACCCCGTGGTAATCGTACATTTTCCCGCGATACAATAATGTAAGAGACAGCGCGGATGTTCAACTGTTTCTGATCAGAAATGTCGTACAATGTGCAGCCGGGCTTAAATTGTCAACGTGCCGATACGTGCCGACTGGACGTTAAAAAAAGAGTTCTGCTGGCATGTATCACACGTCTCTTTTAACTACGCAGTGTTACTGATAGTGACGCCTCGCTTGCTCAGGCCTTTGTTTCTCTATTCCGCTAGGTATATTAACTTTATGCTCTAATTACGGCGGAAAGACTATGTTAATGACAGAAAAATGTATGATTGACTTTACCTAACCCGGCTAAATAATAATATTATGCTCCCGGTACATCATTAATAGGGAAACGGCGACAGCAGTTATCCACTTCTAGCAGGTGGTTAAAGTACCGTAAAGAGTTTTCAACCTTTCACCAGTAATACTAAAACGTAATCGTAAAAAATTTTGAGTTTTCGCGCATATACTGAGCTTGATTTCAGTTATTGAAATCAAGACTTGTCCTTTGTCCCAGATTTTACAGGAAAAATTCTAAAACCTCGGAAAAATGCTCTAGAAAAATTCTATGTAAAGCCAAAGATTGTTCTCCATTGCGTTTACAATTATTATCACAAATTAATATTATCATGTGTGACTGCTAGTGATATTGAGCACCGAATGTATTACGATTTACGCGGAAACCGTATACTATAAAGGATCTCTCCCAGGATTTTAAGGGCCTGTTTCACCACTTCCTGAATAGGTTATCCACCAATTAACTTGACAGAGAGTACAGAGAGAATCTGTCAAAAAAGTTGTGAAGCCTATCCGGCACTTTATCAGGAAGAAGTGAAACAGGCATTAAGTATCTTTAAAATATCAGCTTTAATTTCTGGTGTAGGTATAGTAACGTTATAGAATAGATATTCACATATTTTATACTACAAGACGTATGAATAATTATTCTAAAGTTGCAATTGACAGAAGATGCTAATTTCATTTTCATTATTTAGTATTTCAACACATGAAATGTTATCAACATCCAATAAAATATATACAAAATAATATACACGTCGTCTGTGCGACCTCTTCACTTTACTGTGACTTCAGTTATATTTTATTCTCGTTTCATGCCATTTTGCCAACAGAATAGTGCCGCCGAAGCAGAATTTACACGTTGTTTATAACGCAAATATTCAACGTTTTTCCAATAGAGCAGCAAGCCTTTACAATTTTTAAAATATCAGCGTTTTAACGAATTGTAACTAAAAATATCCAATATTTGAACAAACTGGCTTAACTTCCTGCAAAAAATGTTTTCAACGTGCAAATAAAAACTGATAATAATATTATGGACATTATTATCAGTTTTCATCCAAATGTCTATACTCATCAAAATCAGTTCAGCGTTTAAGTTTGAAGAGGTAACAGACAGATAAACTTTCGCATTTATAATATTAGCATGGACAGAGGTCGTAGGTTCGATTTCCACGTTGGAAATATGTTATTTCCAAGTTTGGTTAGGACAATGCAGGCTGATCACCAGCTAATAGTCTAACAAGTAAGATGATCCGTCGGATGGGCATGTAGGTAAAGTCGGTCTTGCGGCTGATCTCTCGCCAGTCGTGTCTGTCTTCCATCCTACTGGTTTATGAGAGTAAAAGAAATAGAGAGTGCTCTTGTGTACTGCGCACACACTTGGGCACTATAAAATTACTCCTCCAACTGGCTTGGTTTCAATGAAACCGGCCACCATCACCGAAACCGGCGTGGGAGTTATTATTATTATTAGTATGGATTAACAGAGTGGGAGGCGCGTGTGTAACATTGCTCGTATTTGTCATAAACACAACAGTATCGAACGGGAGAAATCGCCAAATATTTTTACAAAATAAAAGTAAACAAATCGCCACGGCTTCGGTTGGCTTTGTTCCAAATGTACTATTCCGCGGGGCTCGACCCAATTCGCCATACTTTGGGGGCCGTTCGTGTATTACGTGAGTTCGGTTTTGACCATACTATCTCCTATATCAGATAATATTCTCACAATATCTCTCCTAATCCCGCGAGATTTTTTTTAAATATTCAGTATTAAAATTCCATAAAATATTATGTCAAAAAAAGCATTAAATTTTTATAACAAACTAGTAAATTTTATAAGCACATGACTGTTCATTGTGCTCTAAATAAGCTTTAAATATTTTGGTGTAACTTGTAAATTACTCAATTTTCTCATATTTTGATGTAATTTTTGCTATAAATCGCAATTTTTAAATAAGGAGATTTTGTGAGAATCAACTAGATATTGCCCCTAAGTAAAATGCCTTACGTAATTTATGGACGGTCCCTCATTCCGGCCAGCCCCGGCGAATGTTCATGCGACATTTCCTACAGCACTCACATAGAATCAAATCCCCACAAACTATAACGAGCGGCCGATACTTTCGATAAATCGGCTAAGAGAATTTTCCGTCTCATTTTCCTCATTATTTAAGATTTGAAGTGCGTCCATGGCCAAATGGGTAGACCTTTGGTTCGCACTCGCAGAGGGTGCAGGTTCGATCCCCGGTGGAGGCGTGTACCAATGAGACATTTTCAGATCTCAATACATAATACGGACGCTCGTACGGTGAAGGAAAACATCGTGAGGAAACCCGCACATGGTTGGTCCCAGACGTATTGACTAGTTCTTTCCTCTGGACTAGGCCGACTGTGTTGCGAGAATGTCGTATGCGCTTGGGCAACCATACGGTCATTTAAAAATCCTGTCCCAGGCACTACAGTATTTGAAGAGTGGTTACTTCGCTCTGAAAATACCGTATAAATCATCCAAAATGGATGCAAAAGGCCTAGTTTTTTTACGATTTGAACTTTTCATGAAGACGTAAGGGGATGAAGTCAATAACTAACATCTCATAACATAAGGACAAAAATTCGATCAAATATTTCTGTTATGTAGATGCATAGTTGCCCTCTAAAAAGTGGCACCGGCAAATAAAGGCATTGCCTTATTTCTCCCTTAAAGTCTAGTGAGCTTTGTCTAGTTTGGTTAAGTTCTCTTTTTCAATGCACGTTTGTCAGAGTCGTAAAAATTTTATTGCCTTGGACGGTGTTGACCTTTGGACTGGAAGAATATAATATGTACGGACTTTATTTTGATACTTTTGTCAACTGCTTAAGGTTCAAATCAGATAAAACTGTTTAATGTTTTAGGACATTTTTTCCCATACTTTTAGTTGTAAGTATGTATAGACTTGGAGACATTATTTTGTTTAATTTTGTATGGAACTGTGCATCTACAGGAATATTTGATCGAAGATTTTAACTAAATACTAAATAAATAAATTATATTACACGCTAATGCTCGTAAGTCAACGAGGTAATATTGTAGTGTAATGCTCAAAGTCGAATCTAATGCGAATGCTTCCGGTGAGGGAGCTCCTTAAGCTAATCCATTTAAGTATAAAAAAACAACATTTTCAAATTGTTAGTTATCCACTTCGTCCGCTTACATCTTCATAATATCGTTTTTAACCCCCGACCAAAAAGAGGGGTGTTATAAGTTTGACGTGTCTGTCTGTCTGTCTGTCTGTCTGTCTGTCTGTGGCATCGTAGCATCCAAACGGGTGGACCGATTTTGATCTAGTTTTTTTTGTTTGAAAGCTGACATGACGGTGAGTGTTCTTAGCTATAGTTCATCATCATCAGCCTGCTCATTGCTGAAATATCACGGTATATCTGGTTCGTCATAGGACGATTAGCAACTTGCAGTCGTTTGATGGGTTTTATATTTTGCATCCTGGTTCGAGACGCTTATGAATATATACACATTATTGGAAAGTTGACCTGGTGGTGCAGCATCACCTGGTAATCAATAGGATACCCAACTCCTCACCAACTTAGAGCAGAGGTTTCGTGTTTGGGCTCATTTTAATTGCGACAACCAGTAAGACGTAGATAAACAGTAAATATTTGCATGCTGCTGCTGCAGCATCACCTGGATTCTATAGGAGCCAAACTCCGTATGAACCTAAAGTGGAGGTTTCATGTTTGGGCTCATATTGATGGCCTCATCCAAGAGGACATATTTTATAGATGGTATTCATTGGGATATGATGCAGTTGATAGGAATTATTCTGCACAAGTTTAAAAAGCATAAAATAAAATTAAATTAAGAAATTTAAAAAAACCACCGCCAAAAAACTTTAAAAAGTAATGAAATAACATTTCCTGACTTTAAGTTTAAATCATTCCTAAGAGTAAAGTAATATTTTAGTCCATAATTGCTGTCAAGGTGTGTCGGGGGACCGCTAATGTAGATGTTTGATTTCACATAACAATATAAATTAAGGGTCTGTTCACAGCGACCCGAATCGAGAGAATCAGCGACTATTATGGCGATACAAAATGCAAAAGTCGCTGTTGTGGTAGTTTACTTAGCGGTCCCCCGACACACCTTGACAACAATTATGGACTAAAATATTACTTTACTCTTAGGAATGATTTAAACTTAAAGTCAGGAAATGTTATTTCATTACTTTTTAAAGTTTTTTGGCGGGGGTTTTTTTAAATTTCTTAATTTAATTTTATTACATAACCTGAAAGTGGGGCGCTAATGGGACTTTTGTTGCGAATTATTGAAATACGGGAAAGTTTTAGCGCTTCGAAATAAGAGTTTTTCGATGAGCAATCTTCCAAATGTAAGGGCGAGTGGCTAAGGGAAGCGAGTGCGAACGAGAACAAACGGATGATGGGATTTGATAAAGCCCACTTTTGTAGCGATTTATTTCGGTTCAAAAAGAAGATAATCCCCGAGGAATCCTGTCCGATTTCCTTAATAATAGATCGAGATAAAACATAAAAGAAACAGTCAAAACTGAGAAATTATTATTATTCTTAGCAAAAGATTTAAATCGACTTCAAAGACAATAATATTCTTAAATGAACTTCAATCAATTAATCAAATCAGCTTGTCTTCGTCCACTGCTGGACAAAGGCCTCTCTCAATGAACTTAGAAGAATCAATAATAATTTTGCCCCTTTAATATTGCCTTTTACAGAATTAGCCTAATCCTCAACTATTTCTGTACTCAATTTTCATTATTTTGAAGTCGGTACCAACTAACTTAACCGTGACTCGTAAGTTAACATCTCGTATTAGGGCTGGTACCGACTTCAAAATCATCTATTATACAACAAAAATTAATTTCGGAAATCGGACCAAACGACTGAGTAATCGTTAAACATACACAAACAAGGGACACCCGGATGGAACGAAGTTATAAATTTCCCGGCAGTTGACGTCATCGCCACATTGACGCCCTCTGCCCCTACTTCGCAGGTACTAAAATAAGTGTCGGTCAAAAGGTGTCGTTACAACTTTTTCCGTCTAGCCCCCTTTCGCAACGTGCGATAAGGAACTTCGTTCCAAAAATATATACATATACAATCGAACATAGCGCCTCCTCGATTTTGGAAATCGGTTAAAAAGCTAAAACTTGAAAGGGATTCCGATGAAAGGATTAATTTTGTAAGAAAAGGAACTTTCCCGCATACTCCCAGAAGGAAACCAATAAGTCGCTAAGACTTTCCTTTATTCAAGGGATTAGTTATACTTTGGAGCATACCTTTAAGTGAAAAGGTATACCAAATTGTATCAGCAATATTCAGTTTTCAATATTTTTAGGCAATAGAAATTCTTCATGTTTTATCTGAGATTTTAAGCTTTTATCGCGGGCTTTGAGTTCGGTGACCGAATCAAGAAATTCCGTAACGAAAAACATCTAGCTTTCATCTTAACTTCGTTTCAGTTCGGCAGACTTCGTTCGGCTCGGGGTGTGGTGCTCGCCGCACTCCGGTGCGGCGGTGCGGCGTTGCCTGACTTCGGCATGGTGTTTGTGTGCGTGCGATTAGACGTATGCGAATTATAATTGCATAAGTTCATAAAAATGCTATGCAATAGCTTTACCGCGGCAGTCTCCGGGTACCACACGTATTTTTATACGCTTTTTATTAGCTTCAGCTGTATGTTTGTAACCGACTTCTTTGGGCGCGATTTTGACCCACTTTAAACGGCCAGATTTCGTTCAAACTTTGTAGATTGAATCGAGGACCGATGACAATACACTAATTTGATATAATTATTCCATTTTTCAATTTGTATGTTTGTTTGTAACCGACGCTTTATATAAAAAGCGTGTTTTTAGTTTTTTAACTACATAATATTACTTATTTAATACCTAAGAAGATACCACTCGGGGCCATTTTAATTTAATGAAGGGCTTGACAGACAGTGTTCCATCATTGTCTGTCAAACTTTTCATATTTTCAATTGAAGGAGTATAATTAAATAATTATTATTATTCGTCTCTGAGTGCAATTACATATTTAAAAATCTCTCATATAGTACCAATATTTAATTCCGAATTTCAGTACATATTATTTTGTAAGGACCCAACACTATCTATACATATAATAAAACTGTAGAAATGTGAATTCTGTATATTAAAGATATTCGAAAAATAATAAGCGGGGACTATCACTAGATCGCTATAGAAGCCAAAAATGTGGTTAGTTTTTTGTCTGCCTGTCTGTCTGTCTGTCTGTCTGTTTGTTCCACTATCACACGAAAACTACAGATCCGATTTGAAAGCGATTTTCGAAGATATATTTGTCTTCTTCCAACTTAACATCTGGTGTATAAAAAATTTTCCCCCCACCCCTCTAAGGGGACAAAAGAGGGGTAAGGTTTTGTATCAAACTTTTTTCTCTAACCCGAAAACTACTGATCCGATTTGCATACGGTTTTCGCAGATATATTTGTCTTCTTCCAACTCAACATCTGGTGTATAAACTTTTCCCCCCACCCCTCTAAGAGGACCAAAAAGGGGGTCAGATTTTGTATAAAATTTTTTCTTTAATGGACTTAATTCATATTATTAACTGTATTTTCCAACTTAACATCAGGTGTACACAATTTTTCCCCCCACCCCTCTAAGGGGACAAAAGAGGGGGTAAGATTTTGTATCAACTGATGAAGTAGAAATACTTTAAATGGCAAAACAACGTTTGCCGGGTCAACTAGTAGATAATAATAATATGTGACACGACTATAATAGTTAAGGGTTAACAGACTAACACATTTTTACAAACCTTATTATATACCTTATGTAAATCCCCGATTCTATCAACTCTATTTTTATTCGTGAAGGCGAAAAAAGGAATTTATTATACCCTATTTATCAGGGGCGGCCATTCGACGAAACGGATATTCGATCTCAGACGGAATATATGTTGCAATGTATGCGTTTATACCGGCATGTGTTTTATGTCGTCATATGTCGTGATGTTGACAAATCGTATTCTCTCAGTTTTACCACATAGATAGATCTAACCAGTAGGCCGACTTCAAACTGACGAATCGGCGCTGGTGAGTGGTGCCGCTGCTGTCTGTAAGCATGCTACGAACGGCAGAGCGCATTGTCGAGGTGCGCGTCGGCTGATATGACATACTACGGCGAACGTATACAAAATAACTCTTCTTAAGGTGATCGTTCATTATTTATCAGCACGCACGCGCCAAACGCGCTGCATATTAGAATTGATGTGAAACCTCGCATATTTGTCCGCATCGCATTTCGTGTACTATGCGGTGAGTTCGTCCCACACCATACACGCCGCATTTCATGGGTTCGACGCGTACAGCGTACGTACGTACGGCGCTGACAAATGTGCGATCAGCTTTATATGACACATGTATAAATTTCGAGAACACTTCTAACTTCTAGGTTCTAAGTTGTCTTACCGGATCGTTCTATCTATTGTGGTTTTACGGTGTGTCTGAAAGTTATGACGTTGTTTGCGCGACTCGTCGTAGAATTATTTCATTTATTCTATTATACAGAATTATTTGTGTTTCGTGAGTTCCCTTTTCTGGTTTCATTGTTATTTTAGTACTGTTGGTTCGTCTGAATTTATAGGTACCTAGCACAGTGGTAGGTATAATATCATCCACCATAATACACATCACCAAAATACAATAATCGCCTCCGTGGTCTAGTGGTATAGAGCGCGGCTCTTAACTCGGAGGTCGTGGGTTCGATCCTCGCGTTGGAAACATGTTATTTCCAAGTTTGGTTAGGACAATTCAGGCTGATCACCATTGTCTGACAAGTAAGGTGATCCATGCGTCGGATGGGCATGTAAAAAGTCGATCCTGCACCTGAACTCTCGCCGGTCGTGTCTTTCTGCCATCCCACTGGGTTATGAGAATAAAGGAATAGAGAGTGCTCTTGTGTACTGCGCACAAACCTGGGCACTATAAAATTACTCCTGCGTACCTGGCCTGGTGTCAATGAAACCGGCTACCGTCACCGAAACCGGTGTGGGGAGTATTATTATTATCCACCATAATTCTTACTAGACTGTCCCAATTCGGTGCTCTTTAGTGTCACGTAACACGTCAAGCATCCTGTATCTCTGTGTTGCTATTTTCATTAATTAATCTCTTAATTTCTTATCAGCCCATCACCGTTCTAAAGGCTAGTTCGCATTAGGCCAGTATTTTAGTCAAGAAGCGAGTATTTTAGTAGCTAAACGTGTCTGAACACTAAAAACTTAGTCACTAAAATACTCGGTACTTGACTAAAATACTGGCCTAATGCGAACTAGGCTTTAGGCTGGCTCTAAAACTAATAAGTTGACTTAATTTTACCATTTTCAAAGATTCAAAGATTTTACCATTTTCAAAGATTCAAAGATGCAAATGACTTTATTAGCATCCAAGTATAGTATACAACTAGCTGTCCCGGCAAACGTTGTTTTGCCATTTAAAGTATATTTTCTACATCATCAGTTGATACATGTTTTACCCCCTCTTTTGTCCCCTAAGAGGGTGTGGGGGGGAAGGTCATACACCAGATGTTAAGTTGAAAAACACAGTTAATACCTAATATGAAGTAAGTCCACTAAAGAAAAAAGTTGTATACAAAATCTGACCCCTCTTAGGTCCCCAGAGAGGGTTGAGAGGGGAGCGGGGGAGGATTTTTATACACCAGATGTTGAGTTGAAGAAGACAAATATAATATATCTGTGAAAACCGTATGCAAATCTGTGAAAACCGTATTCAAATCGGATCAGTAGTTTTCGTGTTAAAGAAAAAAGTTTGATACAAAATCTGACTCCCTCTTTTGTCCCCTTAGAGGGGTGGGGGGAAAAAAATTTATACACCAGATGTTAAGTTGGAAGAAGATAAATATATCTGCGAAAACCACATTCAAATCGGATCAATATTTTTCGTGTGATGCTGGAACAAACATACAGACAGACAGAAAGAGTGACAGACAGACAGACAGACAAAAAACTAACCACATTTTTGGCTTCTATAGCGATGTAGTGACAAAGGTGTAATTTCGGGTGTCATTTCATATTATCTTTTATGTGCAGAATTTTCATTTCTACAACAGAATATTGTCTTCCTCCGGCACGCGCTCTGGTGACGCCCACTATCGTAATATTTTAATTTCGCCATAATTTCAAAACCAAACGTCCAATTTTAATCATTCAAAGACCAAATATTATCTACACAAACTGTACTTAGTGATAAAATAATTTATTTTGATAAGGATTAATAGCGTGAGTAAAATATATCCGTTTAAATGTAGTCCAAAAAAATTCAGGATTTTTAAATAAATAAATGGTTATTGTGCCTCACTCGACATAGATAGGTATAGTGTGTCGCGGACTTTTTTGTAGATATTTATAAGATCTACAATTACTTAGAACATTTTATGGTTCTATCTTTTATAGTTTAGGCAGCGTACGCAAAATAAGTAACTTTTCTAGCTGATTTTTTACACCTTGTGTCCGAAAAACTCAAATATCTTACGGAACCCTAGTTTTTTCCAAAATAAAATGTAGCCTATGTTCAGCAGAAATAATGTAAGATTCCAATAGCAAAAGAATTTTTCAAATCGGTCCAGTAGTTTTGGAGCCTATTCGACTCAAACAAACAAACAAACAAAAAATCAAATCTTTCCTCTTTATAATAGTAGTGTAGATATACAAACTCAGCACCTTGTACAGGCGGTTTTTATAGAAGAAGATGAAGACTTAATTTTAAATATGAAAATATGCTGATTCAAAAACAACAAATGTCATAAAATACTTCTCATGACGTGTATTAAATTAAAATAATATAACATACATAAACATAATAATATCCGGGGCTATGAAATGTAATGGAGTAATTCGTTTCTGCAATTGACAGCTCCTTCCTCATATAAAAGCCACATATTTATTACCACTATGAGTTCTCCACGAGAGGCATGTACATTTTTGCGTCAAGTATTTACTACAACAAATATTTGGATCTCGAAATATTTTTGAATATCTGAAGATAGTTATTTACAAACATGATATTATTACTACGTAAATTCCTTCTTTATTGTATTATTTTAAGCCTTAGAGGTCTAGTAGTTTTCACGAGCCAATGTCTTCATATATCACTGGGAGCTCAAAGAAAATATTACGAGGAAAAATATTTTTGATTTGCATTATGTTATGAGTCTGAAACTACTACAACGATTTTGATGAAAGACTTATCTATACTTACATCTATACATATTATAATAAAACTATAGAAATGTGAATTCTGTACATTAAAGATATTCAAAAAATAATAAGCGGGGGGTGTCACTACATCGCTATAGAAGCCAAAAATGTGGTTAGTTTTTTGTTTGTCTGTCTGTCTGTCTGTCTGTTTGTTCCACTATCACACGAAAACTACTGATCCGATTTGCATACTGTTTTCGCAGATATATTTTTCTTCTTCTAACTCAACATCTGGTGTATAAAAATCCCCCCTCCCACCCCTCTAAGGGGACCAAAGAGGGGGTCAGATTTTGCATCAAACTTTTGTCTTGGACTTACTTCATATTATTAGTTCTGTGTTTTCTAACTTAACATCGGTTGAAAAACCTCCCCCCCCACCCCTCTTAGGGGACAAAAGAGGGGGTAAGATTTTGTATCAACTGATGAAGTAGAAATACTTTAAATGGCAAAACAACGTTCGCCGGGACAGCTAGTTATTATTATATATGTCACGAAAATTACAGTAAAGGCTCACGAAAGACACTTGAAATTATATTTTATAGTGCCTAAACTAATAGGTATTATAACTATATAAAGGAGTGAACCGAATGCATGAAATTTAACAGCTGTGCTAAAAAGCATTACAACTTCCATTTCGAAGCAAAAAACTCCTCGAAACTGCGACACTAACTTATTAATTAGGACAGAAAGACATGCTTTTTTAGGTTAAGTGATTAAAAAGTTTTCAGCCTCATTATTACTTCTCACTAAGGCTGAACGCATTCGTGTTTGACCTATTTAAAAACGGGTAATGGAATTTGTTCTGAACCGGAGTGGGATTACAAAAAGTGTTAAGGGCTTGAAATGATTTTCACCTACAAGGGCCTTTTAAAATGCGGCGCGGCTTAAAACCCCTTTCAACGGTAAATATGAGCGAATATAATCCGAAAAATTATTGGTTTTGTTACAAGAGTGTAATGAATCGTGGACCGTGGTGTAAGTTCTTCGGTTTTTACCGGGTGAATTGAATGAAATTTGTTTATTTTAAATCATATTGGTTCTTGCTTCGTTTAATGCAAAACGGAAAATAATGGCCGTTGTACCGAAATATATCGCGGCATCTAGTATTTTGAGAATTATGTGTGTAAGTTTAAAGACTACCAATAGGTTATAATATAAGGTTAAAAAACTACCAATTTTATATTTATTTTACAAATTTATAATAATAATATCAGCGCAATTAAGGCCCTATAGACCCAATTATACATGACTTTGAATCAATAATAAACAAACAAAATAGTGAATTTTGAAAGCCAAAAAAATACACATTGTTGTTAACTTATTAATGTAAGTACTTTGACAATTTGTGGTTCGAAACATAATATTGAAAACTTCGCTCGATCAAAAATAACTCCGAAGGGGGGGCTAAATTCGAATATTTTTTGATATTTTTCTTATTTTACATGAAGCTTATGATAGTTTTACTTTCAAAAATCATATCTATGAAAAGCTCATAGCTTAAAGAAGAATAATTAATTGTGGTTACATTTTGCATTTTTGTTTAATTATCTGAGCAAAAAGGTTTTTTCTCCTATTTCGCCCTATCAAGGATGCGGCGAGCGTCGTAAGCGCCAGTGTACAAGGCGCGCATATTCGTACTGACAGAAATCACAATTAATTGAAAATTTGTAGGATTTTTAGTTGAGTTTTATTTGTACTCAAGAAAACAATATATTTTTATGTAAGTACATAATATTATTGCCCTACTAAATTAGTACTATCGTTTCCAGCAACACGTCTTATTTTTGATCTCTATAGTGAACGAAAATCGTAGTATTATTATAATTACTCCGCTAATACCCAATTAAGTAAGTTAATACTTAATGGCTACAAGCTGCATTAAACACGACCTATTTTCATTGTCTTGGGACGGGAAAGATTTGGCGACATTTCTCTTCAAGATCTGGCACGATTGCTTGAAATTCCATAGAATCTTTTCTTTAAAACAATTGAAGATGTGAGTCAAAGAACGATATAAGTAACAGTAAAAAAATTCCCTTTTAGTTTGCATAAATGGAGGCTTTAGGACCGGAAAAATGATTTGAAAAAAAAAAAAAACTGTACATTACTAGCCAGCTGTGATGAAGTAGATAAGTTACAACTTACAAGGTTTAGTCAAATTATAAGGGAAAAAATGAGTAATTAATGTCCGCATGTTACAAAATTATGTTAGTTATCGTGTACTCACGTCTTCAATTAATATCTACCAGATACATATATTAATATTTTTTTATTATTATAATTACGTATTTACCTAACTATTACTTACGCACTCATTAAGTGTCTAAACACACTAGGCCGAAGTTACGCGGCGTAAATTCCGCATGATTACGCCCGCAATGTCAAACGCATACAATATACGGACGGAACGCGACGGAATAGTGTGTCATCGGTAATTAAAAATACATAGCGGGCGTAATCATGCGGAATTTCCGCCGCCTATAAAAGCTTCGGCCTAGTGTGTTTACTGTTTAGACACTTAATCTAAGTATGACCGTAAGTTTACAAGAAATAGTTCTATCTTTGATTATTAGGAATATCAAAATGTTGCCAAGTATAACTATTATGATAGTGGTTACTGGAATTTAGTCTTTATTAATATTCAGCGTAGAGTCGCATCACTTAACCTTCGCGGCTCTTTGATAAAATATTACGTATTAAATATTTAGATTACACGTCTTGTGAATTTTAATGAAGATTACATAGGATGGTTACTCGGAGTAAACTTCAGATTATATATTAATTTTAAAGTGTGTCACTAGGTTAGTTTCAACTAGCTTTAAATGGATAATAATTATTTTCTGCGCTTTTTTTTCAACTATCTGTGTTTTTACAAAGAATCTGTAGATGCTTAAAAAGTCATAAGTTTATAAATAATTGTTCTAGATACTTTACTATAGAGTAAGAGGTTTGTATTGGATCAATTATAGACTTTACAACGACTGGGTTGGTTTTCATGAAAACTTTCTTAAAACACAGATATAGTACGAACTACGAATCAGATTATATTATTATGTTACTAATTATTGTCGTGACAAACGTAAACTTAAGTAAGCCATGACATATTCTTTTGTACGCACAAAGTCGTAGGCACTTACTGAATATTCATACGTAAATGAAATTGTCCATTCGTTATAATAATTATTAATTTTATTATTTAAGCATTCCATTTTTGAATACGCGCATTTCGATTGAGGAAATTTATAATAATATCCCCTGTTAAATCAAACTCAAAGAATGAATATTGCGATTGTTAAGTTTTTGAAACTATGAAGAATAAGTTTCTCTGCTTTGTCCATGATTGGAAAACTTTATAGTGATTCTGAGCCCCGATATAAAACGTTATTGTTATTTTATACAATAGCTTCGTCAAGGATTTAATTATATTTTAGTACGCGGGCATTTTCTGAATATAATATATCTAATGTTTATATTACAAACATCTTGTTTAATTAGTTTGTATGTCTTTCATCCTCTACACTAGCTGCACTCTTAGCATGGCACCCACAGAAATGGTTTCTTCCTACGGAATAATATGCCATGTGACAGAAAAACAAAGGAACACTGTCAATGTGTCTTTAAAATCTGTCAGTATTTCTATTCTTTCGCATATTATCTAATGTTACTGTATGCTTTCTAAGGTGTTAAAAGTTTTGTGTATTTTGCAAATAACATCAACCTTTTAACTTTTAACCTTTGGTTCGCTTCTGAACAAATAGACAAATTTTGATGCGATTTCTAAACGGTATGAAGCCGCCTTTAAAAGTCAGTGGTTACAGTTGCACCGGCTTACTTTAAATATAACCTTAACTTTAACCAGAACAAAATGCGAAATGAACTGTCAAATCCCTAGCAAAAGTTGCCATATTTGACGATAACCTTAACCTTAACTTTAACGTAGTTAAAGTGATGCCAATGGGCGCTGCTGGTAAAGGAGAACTGTCAAAGAAACGTTTTTGTATGATAGCAGATTAGGTTTCTTTTCTTGCCACGTTCATAAAGAGCCTTGTCGAACTGTATAATAACTTGAAACCCGCTGACGTATTAGCGAATACGTTGATTTATAGAAGCAGCTTAATAATAAGTACCTAATTATTGACGTCTCTGTTTTACTTTGCAGTACTACCAAAACCAAAAATTTCAATACATTATATTTAATGTTATTATAAATGCAAAGTGTGTGTCTGTTACATATTTACACTTAAATCGCTGAATCTATTGAAAAGGTGACACTTTGAAACCGGAAAAGGATCCTGTGTCCTTTCCAGGGAAGTCTGCGGAACACTCCCTCTAAAGGCACAAACGATTTAAACTTCGTAATTTTTTTTGTCGAATCCGTTAATAAGGCTGGCCGCACATACACGTTTACCGCATACGTAGTCCTAATTCGTTTTTCGCATTCGGAATGCTGAATACATAAAATTAGTAGAAATACATTAACTACCGCACACGTTCGTTTTTCTCCGTGCGTAACGAATTCCGCACGTGCAGTGCAATTGTGCGTTTGCGCGTAAGAAAAACATTTGCTTTTGAATTGTCGACTTGAAGGTTTTTCGATCGAAAAGCCTTTTTTTCACGTATCTAGATCGCCGTGAAATTGGACCGCGCCGTCTGCAAACGTAATGAGGTCACTTCTACCAATTCGTTTCACTTCACTATAGTTTCAATTTTGTTTACTGTTTTAATTTACACTAGGAATTGAACCGAAGACTATATTAAATGATATTATACATGTACAGGATGTAATATTTAAAGGCGTGTGCGTCCCTTATAATATAGAGTTCACTGAATTTTGCCATTGAAAGTAAAAAAGTCACCCTTTCAGATTAACTGCTACTTTCTCAGCGATCTCTAATTATAGGGTACTCACTACCCATACATACCCTGAAGTATAATTATCGCTTATGGTCTGACCAATTTAGGCGCGACCCTCGTAGCATACTAAATGTATGCTACGAGAGTCACGCTTTAAGTGGCCAGAGTATACTTTTCTTACACCCTGTATAATATAAAGTGTATATAAATTATAACATAAAGAAGACGTAATAATATTTAAGAGATGTGTGTGTCCCTTATAATATTATACAGTTCGTTGTGACTTGTGAAAATAAGTCCATGTTAGGCGTTTTGTGTGTAAGCATAATATTCGTCTATGGTCTACGCCCAGGATGTTGTTTATAGATATAATATGAGGACGATATTATACTTTCAATGCTGTATTATCAATAAAGTGCGAAAAATATATTTTTTAAATTGCTTGTATATTAACCGGAAATTAAAAGGGCGTAATTTTTCATGACGATGAAAAGTGCGTAAAATTTCAGGATTGTTTTCAATTATTTATGTATTTTTAATTGCCAACGCCTGGCGCTTAAAATGAACAATGGGACTTCATTAAAATGATTTAATGTTCTCGATAACTGCGCTTCAGAGTAATCAAAACTAAATACCTTTTCCTGTATTTCAAGAAAATGGAAACGAGAAATTTTATAATCACATATCAATAATAATAATTATTTTCAGGGCGAGCAAAGCGGGCCCTAGTATAAACTTCAAACATTAAAATAATTTATTCAAAATAGGTTTACAAAAACACTTTTTGACGTCAAAAATAATTATAAGTTAGATTTGAAAACACATTTACATTAATAGATTTCATAATATTATCATCCCCCAATCTATTATAAATTTTGCGGTACACTTAACGGAAAAATTGTCACGCCTATGTTCAGTTAAATTGTATTTTTGCTAGGAAAGTTTTGGGGTAGTTATGATTTTCTCATTCAATAATATGTGTTTTGGGGTGCTAAATCCGAATCTGAGGTTTGCACTTTGCGGACAAAATTTTGTGACGCGACAGAAAAAAAAACGTATTTTTTTCTGGTTTTTTGCTCAAAACTTGAAAACAGTTAACTTTTGGTAAATGGTCTGTTTACAGAAATTAAAGTAATTACTTGAAATTCTCTACAAATAGCAGTATTGTTCGGCTTTTTTAACAACTTTCCTATCTTTTGCTTAAGGTGATTTACCACGTTGTTATCAACCGAAAACCCAATAAAACATTAATTGTAGGTAAAATATAATATACTTATTATCTGTGCTATAATATAACAATTCTTGCTCGTTGCCCCTTTTTTCATAAAAAAAATAATTATAATATAAATGTCGTATACAACATCGTAGTTCCCGTTATTGAAATATAATCACTTCCAATATTATTTACGCAACAATCTCCAATTACAAAGGCGTTGAAGGCATAAAATATTTAACCGTGACATCTGATCCTACTACAGTGGTGATTGTTAGAAATACACAACTACGGTCACTATACAACGATTTTGTTACAGATTTCAACTTCCATTTATATTTCGTGCGAGAGGATATCCCACTGCAGCCTTACATTTTGATTAGGTGAGTATCCTTATTTCTGTTCAGAGTGAACATTGTATAGATCTGCAAGAAATTGTGACGCTTGGATGATATACAGCATGACTGGTGAGACATGACCGATACTTATGGAGAGTATTCAGTACTCGATTCTCATTATAAATATGTAATAAAATTATGTACTTAATTTTTGACCAAATTTCACTTTAAACAAATGAATCATGGACACTAGTAAATTACTATGCAGCCGGCGCGGCCCACCCCGCCCCGCGCCGCGCGCTACCCCTCCCGCGCGCGGTGTCCATGCGTTGGGTAAATAATTATTTAACTTTAAGCTACATTTACTCAGTGATCAATTGATATTATTTTTTATATATTTTTTATAATATAATAGCCAAATATCACGTCCTCGAATATTGAACATGTCTCACCAGTCATGCTGTATAATTATCGTTGCGGCTTTGAAACATACAGAGTTTATGTCAGCCTCATGAAAAATTTACTTGGATCACTATAGAAGAGAGTGTACTACGACTGCCTCTTAATAAATAGTATACAAGATGGCAGTGCTGATTCTGATATATAAGCTACACATCAAAACTACTTTAAAGGCGCTTATCTGTTATTCGTGGATGCTGGATCGTATATAATTTTTGTTACAGTACATTTGGTTACCTTTCAAAATGTAACTTTGCAGTATGGCCGCTTCAATAGTTCAAAGGTCGCATACGTTTTTATTCACACATGCAACTATAGTCACTCTACACCGACCGATTGGGGCGCGTTCCAAAAACGAAGTTTAAATAGAAAATCCACTGATGCTACGCAAACATTTCGATCGGAAATTCCCGACTAAAATCCGGCCGATCGGATCGGGATATTTGCTTAATACTTGGTGTCAAATGACGGGCGTGTGTGCACGTATTGACGTCTGACGTACGGAGGGAGCAGACGGGCTACCAGCGAAAAAAAGAAAAAAAAAACCTTTACAGAAATATCTAAATATAGGGTTTTGTCTGACGTACGAGCAGAGTAGACAAGCTACAAGAATTGAGTTCAAAAAATAAGCTATATATTATAGTGTTATCGTCGTAAACGCCTCCGTGGTCCAGTGGTCTAGAGCGTCGCTCTTGACTCGTAGGTAGTGGGTTCGATTCCCGCGTTAGAACCCTGTTATTTCTAAGTTTGGTTAGGACAATGCAGGCTGATCACCTGATTGTCTGACAAGTAAGATGATCCATGCGTCGGATGGGCATGTAAAAAGTCGGTCCTGAACCTGATGCCTCTCTCCAGTCGTGTCGGTCTTCCGCCCCACTGGGTTATGAGAGTAAAGGAATAGAGAGTGCTTTTGTGTACTGCGCACACACCTGGGCACCATAAAATTTGTCCGGCCACCGTCACTGAAACCGGTGTGAGGAGTTTTATTATTATTAGTGTTATCAATGTTGCTCTACTACAAGCACTTTTTTTTACAATATCAGGTATATCGCGCACACCACGCTATGTGCCCACGGACCATGGCCCAGTAAACGAACATGCTTGTGGCAGTGAAATAAAATTGTTGAAAGCTCACTATTAATTTGTTTTGCTTACAAATCTATGCTTCCAGGTATAATTGTCTAGGAATTGTTACGAACACAGAAATAAATCAAGATAGAACGGCCACACGCGTCCGTTGCTAAGGAATCGCGCGTGTCAATTTTAGTTAGAACAAATAACTTACCCGTGGAAAGAAATACCTCATTTTAACCGATTAACTTTCGTTTTTTTTTTTCGCAAAGATGTAAAAATTGAATCGCAGATATGCGCGACAGTCTATCAGTCTCTCGTCTGCACCAACGTTGTTAAATCACTTAAACCGTACGTGACCGGACATGTTGATTTCATTTTAATATTATGCTTAGATGGAATATGTGGAACGAATCCGAAATTAGTCTTACGACTTAATTGGCAATTACACGAGGATTTGACTTGAGATTGGCTGTAACTAGCAGGTCCGTGCGTCACTGTGGCTACGCGTCGAATGGCGAAATCGAATTAGTTGACGGAAATTAAACATTTGCTTATCTTAACTTTACTCCCTTACTAATGAAAAGATCTGTATATAGACATTATTATTTATTTGCTCAGTCACTTTACTTGTAACAGTGTTCTTTTTTCCCGGCAAGATTTGAGGCTCTCAAAAATTAAGCTACTAGTTATTATTTTTTATTTAGTTATTTAAGGTAGTTTTTTAACAACAAAGGTCATTAACTACCACAATAATTTACAATAGAATACAATAGAACTTAAATAATTGTAACAGATAGGTACATCTAAACTAATTTATAAACATTAATCATTTTCAAAAATCTTAAGGTCTGATCACAGCCATTTTTATTTAAACATTCCTTGAGACTATTTAGTAAACAATATAATTGTAAGCTACTAATTGCTTGATGGAGAACTAACAAAAGATAACAAATGACTTGTAATTTCAGCTCGGCTTATAAAGTTTTTGGACAGGAGTCTGGAGTTTTATATATTTTATTTTTTGGATTTTGTACAAACAATTAATCCTAATTAAGCCCAAAAATATAGTTCAATATTGACAAATAACAAGAGAAGTTTGTTTGTTTCTAAATAATGTTCATTACGAAGTCACTAATTGGAACGAAATTCAGCCATCGGTTGTCCTACATTAACTCAATATAGATTTTGAGCGCCGGAAAATTTGGTTTGTTGAACCTTATTGTTCCAACTTTAACAACGCAAAAACTAGAATATCATAAGTTTGTGGAGCAAATCATGAATTAAGTTTTAAATTTTAATAAAAAATCCTACTGGATGTAGGATGGATTCAGAGCAGTAGTTTCGAATCTATTCTACTATAATATTATATATAAATCTATACTATAGCATAGACACTATCATCATAATAACATTAATACGCGAGCGAAAAACTTTGTAACCCTTTTTACGAAAAATGGGGAAACGTAGATGCATGAAATTTCGCACAGTTATAGTTTATATGGTGAAGGAGTGCAACGAGCTAATATTATTTTGAAATAATTATGCTTTTATCATACATTTTTTTAATAAATAAAACATTACACACACTACAACATACACACTAAGGACAAGCCTATATACATACGAATTGTCATAGAATTGTACTCCTATAATTATGGTTGAAGTCTGTTGTCAAATTGAAAATATATTTAGTTATTCAAGGCCCACTTGCGCCAATCTGGGTTAAAGTTAACTCTGAGTTAAACATCATGTCATATCTGTCACTCACCAAGTCAGTGATAGAGATGACATGATGTTTAACTCAGAGTTAACTTTAACCCAGATTGGCGCAAGTGGGCCTTAGTGAATCGTAAATACTATTAGTACAATTATTATTACACGGCCAGTCTGTCATCATTTGACTTTATTAATCTGAGACTGTCGCAGGAATTTTCTATGTCTAAGAATAATTAAGTCAATATTTTGTCATTTTTCTTTTTATCTGAGGTCGAATTTCGACCATTGGGCGATCTCTAGTACAATATAATATGTGTAGAATTTTAGGGGTTTATTCAGATATACTAAAAATTCATCGAAATCCAGTCCAGTTGTTTCATTGAGTTTGGCAAAAAACCGAAGAATTTTATACACAGACTACTAAAATATAGTGTATCTTTTTCTGTTTACCTCGAAAACACTCGGCCTAAACGAATTTCCGCTCAAACGAAGTAGTACATCTAATAATGCAAAAGTAGTCCGCCGATACTGATCATTAGCCTTATTATGAAAAAAAGAAAAAGTCCATTCACTCCATTTCATTGTCGTAGAATCGCCAACTCAGTATATTAGAGAAAAAGGCCAGCATGCGTCAGCGGTATCCATATTTTAACCAAATTGCTAACCAGACGGATGAGTGGTGGAAATGCGTTAGTGAGATTTGAAAGCATAATTCGCAACCAGGGTTGTAACTCAGTTAGTTTGCATGCATTACTGCTTTTACTGGTATACCTTTTTTAACGTCGTAGAAATTAGAATACGGCATTCTAAATCGTACGTAAGTATTCAGTCATTAATTATTTCAGTTTTGTCCTAATCATAAAGTTAATATACCTAGCGGAATAGAGCAACAATCTCAAGCTGTCAAACGAAACCTAAATTGGTTTTCATCTGTGTGTAAAAATATATGTACGTATACGCTTACTTTACACAAGCATATTTCTATTCTTGTCAACGTTATATACACTCACGAAAGTGTGGGTACGGATAATTCTACAGCGCTGCTGAGCGATTGTCATTGTATGCCTGACGGACCGATGACTTTGTTAATGGTACTTTTTTTAATGGGCTTTGGCCCACCACACGTTCCCACCACTGTATCTCCTGTGTCGCCAGGACCGTTAATGGTACTTTGTGTAAAATAAATAATATCTTTCTTATGTATAAGTGTAGCTCACCGATCGGTCTCCCAGATTCTTAACCCTGCAGTGCAGGTAGGCCGGTTGTCCTACCGCGGCGGTGTAGTCCCGCTTGGTGGTGTTGTCGAAGGTCGGCTGGACTGTCGTGTCCGCGTCCGTCACGTTGTTCACCGCGAACACCGCGTCGGGGTCCTTCACGTCATTGCCGGCTGACAGCACTGTAGAAGAAAAATTTTATCAGATTTAAACGATACTATAGTGTGCACGGCGTATAGAGGCGGTAGGGGTCATTGATCACTTGTCTGAAAACATCATATTTCATTGTTTCCTATATAAAAACGATGATTAAAGTCACATGCTGTATTAATCCTGTCAATTTCGACCAAATAACACAGATGTTCCTTGTGTAACGGCTATATTGTATTCTACATAATATTACTAAGTTTCTACTTTACATTGAAGTTATAAAAAGTTGTAGATTATTATTATTTTAAAATAAGTTGTCTATAGGTTTTCTGAAGAATTTATGATAATCGGTTTCTTAATAAGAGTTCAATCTTAAAACCATTTAACAGAATACGGTGCATGCATTTTGCACATCACTCCTAGCCTAGTAAGGTCCTTGACCGCTGGTCGCTCGTTGTCCTGTTTAACTATAGTCGTCATTACTACACCCGAGCAGGGTGAACGAATAAAAATGTCAATGTTTATCCAGTCTCTGTGTCATTAGCCACGACTCTACCCCACAATGTTTCCGGTTTAGAAAATTTATATTTTTGTTAAGAATGCTCCAACTTTTTAATTAGCAGGTCGAATGTCTGTCAGTACGAATATCGACATTAATGACATTAAAATAAGATTCATATTAGCGCGCCTTGTACAGTGGCGGTTACGACGCTCGCCGCGTTTTTGATATGGCGAAAATGTATGAAAAATTTGAGAAATTTTCTTATTTTTCTTATAACTGGAAAAGTTGTTTATTTTTATATAAAATTTTTAGCGAACTTTATAGAGGACTAAATAAGTAACAATTTTTTTGTATATTTATTTTCCTCAGTTCAGTGTATTTAGATATTAAGGTACCTAATCAGACCCCATTTTTTTAATATTTTGCGATTATTGTGATGGTTTAAACGTATTTTATGTGAAAATTTTGTATGCGGCTATAGAATTTTTATGGTACAGTCGTGGAGATTAATATATTATCTTTCATTTGAAACCAAAATATCCTCGCAGTTTGACTCCTAATTCTCTAATAGGGTACCGGAAAATCGCTGATATTTGTAATAGCGTCCTTAATGGAAATTATGCACGCAAACGTCCGCGATAATTATATTTGAATTTATGAAACTGCCTTAAGTAGCTTGTCCATAGCTAATTACGGACTTTGAAAGCTATTTAAAGTGACAGTTTTCAAAAATAATCCGACGCAATTAAGCGTCTTTCATCCTAAAACTTTATTAGGGTTATCGCAAGCTTGGAAATTATTTGCTTTAGAAAGTGAATATTTTAGTGGCAGAGTAATATTATAGGTTTATAAGTGTCTAAACTCACTAGGCCGAAGTTACGCGGCGGAAATTCCGCATAATTACGCCCGCAATGTATTTTAAATTACCGATGACCGTCCGTACCTATATTGTATGCGTTTGACATTGCGGGCGTAATCATGCGGAATTTCCGCCGCGTAAGTTCGGCCTAGTGTGTTTAGACACTTAAAGTCTTTTAAATCACCTAATTAGAAGTAAAAGAAACAGCGGAATAGGCATTAACGCCACAATGGAGAAAAGGAGGAGGCACAACTTCCTCTCTTATCTTTCCGAATTACTGATTTTAGATCTGGTCACCCTCACTCCTAAAAAGTATCCACGCCATAACACCGCTAAGAAAAAGAATATAAATCTTCATTACTTTTTATAAACTTTTTTCATAAACATTTTCTAAACTTAGTAATTGACATATTTTTACAATTTTAACGTAGATCGGAGACGACACTCCTAAAACATGATTTATATTTGAAATTAATTAAAATAAATCAATTTTCAAATATCTACACCTATTTCAAAATTCAAGTTAAGGAGCCCATCCGTCAAAAATTCAATTACGATAAACAACATATTTCCATGGAATCAGTGTTTACATCCCATTACGAAAGTAATATAATTATGGATATCGGAAAACCATTCGCGTTGAATTATTTTCGTGTACATCATCTCTAGAGCCCTGGAAGTGAGTTTTAAATTTAATATATGTGAGTGACTTTTAATATACGTACGTTAAATTTATGAAAGTCATTTGTATAATTAAGATCCCGTGTTCTTATTGTCTCTTCGAAATACGTGTTTTAATTAAATTCACTAATATCACAGTTTCCGATGTTGAAAGATTAACTCGTTATAGGTCTAGGAATATGTTACTGGTATTTTGCCTATTATTTTAAATAATGGAGTTTATAATGCGCAATTAACTAACAACGTCTGATTGTTTTTATCAGACATAATATTAGCTGAAACATAGACAGTAGTACTACAAGTTAAGTACGTACATAAATTTTTTGATTAGTAATTAGGGGATAAACTATAAAGCGTTATCCATACTAATATTATAAATGCCAACGGTTGTCTGTCTGTAACCTCTTCACGCTCTATCCGCTGAACTAATTTTGCCGAAATAATTTTATTCACGACACAAAAGGTGGTTAACCTAATTTTATCTGAGTAATCAATATGAGGTTGTCACAGTTTAATCATATCTGTAACTTCTGGAAACTTGTACAACTAATATAACTCTCAATAGGTATATTATGTTTATATGACACAAATTTGTGTGAGTTTTTAACAAAAATTGTGCATTCGCACGTACGTCCTGTCTAGACTTGCGAGAGACTAGACAAGAAGGTCCCTCCCCTAATGAGAAGGGCATGGGGTTGTATCATTTCCGTATCAAAATTTGCATCTTTTCCATATTATTTACTCGTAAAAATGTTTGCAAAATAACTTAGAAACTAGCTAAAAGCCTAGGCTACTACGCGAGCCTTCACAAAGCTAGCAAAGGCTTGACTGACTGACGATAATACATCTACATATAAATAAAAATTACCATGTTAAAGCACAAATCAATTGGTGTGATATTTTTCCGTAAAGTGTACCACAAAATGTAAAGGTGGTGGGATATACTGGGACTCGCTTCACTCGCCCTGACAAGTAATTGGGATGAAAATTTATGAGTATAACAGTTTTGTGCTTATGCGAATATTCTTATGCTATGGTAATTCTGCTGCTAGGCAGTCTAGCATAAAATAATTTGCTTGATTGTTATACTCTATTATAGCATTTCCAACATTATTACTTCTAAAAACTTCTCTCATCATATACTTGAAACGCCGAAGTGACTTAGCCATTATGCCATTAATATTCTCACCAATGTCTCAGAAATATTATTCCCTTTTGACTGTCTCGAGACAGAGTGGTCCAAAATTGGCCTTTAATCTTAGTCAGAGACGCGCAACCATTCATCATCCTGACGTCTGCCAATAACATTTACTTTTTATAAAAGATTTCGTAGGCGAAGCGGCTATTAAATTCAAATATGGAATTATTATTTTTTAAGAACTCCGCAAGACGTGAGAGTAATGACTGGGGTTGACTGCCCGGTCGTTGGTACTCAGGTTGATTTTTTTAAGGTACTGAAATCATGGGCAGTGAGATTGTCTGCACACACGACTGTTGCAGTATAATATTATACTAGCTATTTGACCGAGCTTTGCTCGGTATTCGGTGAAACACGAATAAAATCACATTTTCTAAAAATGATTCCTAGCTAGATCGATTTATCGCCCCCGAAGCCCTCTATATGCTAAATTTCATGAAAATCGTTGGAGCCTATTCCGATATGCCAATTATATATATAATATAATATATTTTAAACAAGAATGGCTTGTTTAAGGTGACGCCATGTTAAAGTAAAAAACCGTGTTGGATGTGTTTTAGATTGCTTGTTTTCTATGCGAGGCTGGCCCGGCCTCTCATAGAAAACAGACAATGGAACAGCAAAAAATGGAAAGGGCGTAGCGACAAAATGGTTTTTGTCGCGTAATTTAAAAACCATAAATAAATTTCATATAAGCTATGGACAAATTAAAGTATATACTAGAACCAATTTATGTACAAATTTTGGAAGCTTATATCACTCTCCTCTGTTGGCAAAATAGGAATCCCTTTTTTACAGAGGTCTTTTTGATTGATTATTCTGTGTTATAATAGTTGACCAATCACACAAAATTGACATGATGTAGGTATACTGACAGTGAACTTTAATTTCTTAGCCTTAGTCATTGCTGAGAAAAATGGACATCGCTACAGCCAAATTATCAAGGCGTCACCTTAAAGACATAAGATTCGTAATTAAATATATTCGTAATTGTAACGAGTTTCTTACGCCGGTTCATCTCGCCGGGTTAGTTCCCGAACCGGTGGTAAGCACTGTAGATTCTACCTATTTAGAATAAAAAGATATTTTATATTATTTATATTACATAGTACTACTTGTTAAACTAATATACTATTCTGTGGTACTACTTACTAAGGAAGTACTAAATTTTTGTAATTTTTGTTTAGATTTGTCATAGAGATTAATATGCACTTTAACAACGCCATTGACAAAAAAAGTCAACGCCTAGTATTAGCGTTATATAGTATTTGCCTCACTGCAATCATAGCTTTTAAAAAGTTATTAAAATAAGACTATAAAAATTATAAACATAATACCTAATAAATTTCATAGCGAACTTTTTAGTGGCTGGGCCGTGGTTGCGGGAACAGTAAAAGTTTTATTCCCCCGGGAACGACTCAGCCGGCACAACTTGCAATAATATCACCAATTTATGGTTTCATATAAAAAGTGTTGCTACTTTATTCTATGGCTAAGTTTTGCATTTAGATTTATTCTGCAACATCTAGTTAGCATAGTGACGTAAAATCTTATATTTTAATACTTTTACAAATCTACGCCGGCCCGGCGTAGGAGAGGGATAGTTAATATTCCCCTCTCTCTTTAATAATAATATATAATAGCTCCCACACCGATTTCGGTGACGGTGACCGGTTTCATTGAAACCAGGCCAGCTACGCAGGAGTATTTTTATAGTGCCCAAGTGTGTGCGCAGTACACAAGAGCACTCTCTATTCCTTTACTCTCATAACCCAGTGGGACGGCAGACCGACACGACCGGTGAGAGATCAGGCGCAGGACCGACTTTTTACATGCCCATCCGACGCATGGATCATCTTACTTGTCAGACAATCAGGTGATCAGCCTGCATTGTCCTAACCAAACTTGGAAATAACATGTTTCCAACGCGGGAATCGAACCCACGACCTCCGAGTCAAGAGAAGCGCTCTGTACCACTAGACCACGGAGGCGTTACTCCCTCTCTTTACCACACGGAGGAAATGTATGTCTACTTAATCTGTTGTCTTGTTTTCAGTTTTGACGGCAATCCCAAAATGCAATGCTATGCGTTTTTGGGCGGTAACTTAAAAAATATACAAAAATTGTTTGAATTACTTGAAATGAAAATAAGAATCAACTTAATTCTATTTTGATTTACATTGAATCAAACATTATACTTCAGAATATTATTTTTAATTACTAACAAAATTTGTTAATTTTAGCAGCCTATTGCAAAGGTTGTCTATTTCTGATTATTTTTTTTTATAAATATATAAATAAATATAAATTTAATATTAGCAAAAACAGCTAAATATAGTTCTAACAACGTAAACATAATGTTATTGTTTTTCCGTTCTTTGGGCAGTCATAAATTTTTATAGAGTCATGAATAATAATTTCCAAAGATTAATGTTGTTTTTTCGTAAATGAAAACTATAGACCCTTTTTATAATGTTGTGAGAATCGTAAAAAAAAGAATCATACAAAATTAGTACTCAAGCCATTTTATTGCATGGTTAGAGTTAATCTTATAAATTTTTAAATTGCGTCTACGCGAACCGGTACTAATTATATGCAAAAAAAAAATCTGTGAGTAAAAAAACCACAACCGAACATAATATACGGCTAAAAACAGGCTATAATTTCACCAAACCAAACTCGCATAAAATATAATAATTGGCCAATTGCGAGTCGGAATCGCGCACGAAGGGTTCCGTACCATTATAGTAGAGCAAAATTAGGCCATAAATTGTGTTTTTTGTATGGGAGCCCCCTTTATTTTTTAATTTTATTTTAATATTATTATTAAATATTAAAGTACACATATAACTAAGGATTTTGCGAAAAATTCAAGTACCTACCTGTTGCCATTTTTGATATAGAGCAAAAAAGGCCAAAAAAATCACGTTTGTTGTATGGGAGCCCTCCTTAAATATTGATTTTATTTTATTTTTAGTATTTGTTGTTATAGCGGCAACAGATATACATAATCTGTGAAAATATCAAATCTCTAGCTATTACCGTTCTTGAGTTACAGCCTGGAGACAGCAAAAAAGGCCAAAAAAACACGTTTGTTGTATGGGAGCCCCCCTTAAATATTCATTTTATTTTATTTTTGGTATTTTTTGTTATAGCGGCAACAGATATACATAATCTGTGAAAATATGAAATCTCTAGCTATTACCGTTCTTGAGTTACAGCCTGGAGACAGACAGACAGACGGACAGACAACGAAGTCTTAGTAATAGGGTCCCGTTTTCACCCTTTGGGTACGGAACCCTAAAAAGGAAAGCCTAGTCTATCTATGCAATATTTCTATGGTAAAATGTTTTCAGATCACATTCAAGCCAAGTCTTCAACTGATGGTGTAAAAAGCTGCAGCTGGTCAAAATGAACGCTTTGTATATCTTTCAATAATAATAAGAATTATTTATAACAATATTAATATTATGATACATCATCATCACAAAATTTAAACACTGAATCATAAGGCATTATATTTTGAACGACTGGACCTTTCTTGGATTTCAAATTATTGTAACTTGGATTTTCTTGGAACGGGATACAAAGTTTTTCACTCGCGTATTAGTATATAGATTTCGTTGTACAAAACGGTCGTTTTATACCCACTTTTCCTGGAAACGTAAGTAAATTCTGACAAGAAATACTAACTAGTTAATGTATCTATTGAGGTCTACATAGATTGATTACAATTCTTCGTAATTCCACCCCTCACCTGAAAACATCGAAACTCAATCAACGGCTTTCACTAATTACATTTAGGCGTAGGATGTACCTGTCTTTAATTAATATGTAAGTGGTGTTTGTTAGTGAATGAACAAATAAATTGTTTCTGATATTGGCGGGTTTTTTTTAATTCGCCCTAAATTATGTTTTTGTTTAAGCACAAGGCGAAGAGTTTTTTTAGCCTGAGATGTAGAACTATGAAATGTTTAAATATGGCATCAATTTTAAATAAATTTCAGACTTTGTTAACAGTTTATAAAATAAATTATTTAAATATCGTAATTTGCGTTTACGTTTATCCAAAATGAATTCATCAAGCCCCGAGCGGTCGCATGCAACCGCGAGAACAATAGATAAGCTATAAATAATTGTGTCTCGTTTTTCCACGATCGACGGGTTAAACCTGTAAAAATGTATCAGGTACACCTACATGCTTTAGGTAATAATTATTTTAACAAAGCTAAATAAAACAGTATACTATTATTTATCACAGCAAACTGAACTTTAAGCAACAAAATGTTTATTTTATATTTATAACAGCACTAAAATAAATTGTGCGAAGAAAACGTTCCATTATTTTCTGGAACATGAAACTATCAAAAGTTTGCCACAAAATATGAAGGTCCCAAGAATGCCAGCTGCGGGAGTCTTGTTCGCTTGATTGATGATGCCAGGGAATATGGCGCGAAGTGTGCGCGAGATTCCACAAAATAAACAATTACGACTAAGGTGAATGCAGATTATATATTTTATATTACGTAGAGGTAGAACGCTACTTCAAGATCGCTCGACAAAGATACGCAGTGTTTGAGTTTTTTGGTCTTTGATGGGGAGAAGAGTGAGCATATTGGTGATTTAAATTCTTGGCCACGAGACATCGGTGAATAACAATCTGCTATTATTTTAATTATCACCAAGGGGGTGAGCCAAAATGTTTTCGTTTTCGCTCCGTTATAGAATCGCCGATGAAAATGTATGGAATTGACATAAATTTCATCGGCGATTCTATAACGAAGCGAAAACGAAAACATTTTGGCTCACCCCCTGGTTCTATTCATGATCATGTCCTGAGTGCCACAAAATCTTTATGTCTGTACTAATAATTGAATTAAATAAGAATATTTATTATTAAAAAAGAAAATCATATAAGTGATATCTAACTGCATTTTATGATTATATAATAATATATTATACGATTATACGGTTTACGGCTGCCGCGGGCCTTTTGACGCTTCTAAATTATTTCGTAAACATTTTTAAGCGCATGTTAAAGCGCGTTATGTGACGTTAGGGGATTCTTGTATGGCGTTAAGCCGGCGCTTGCAAAAAAGATTAAAACAGAAAATACTTGACATCATATTAAATTTCCTAAATTTTAACAAAACTAAAACCGAAAAAGTGTATTGACTTATACAGTATGTAATTATATACTCTATACAGTATACAGTTTTGAAATTTGGCACATTAGTTCAAACGTTGTTATAGACTAACATAATATACGAAAATTGGGCAGTTCTGGAAATATTACATACATACGCGACGAATTGATAACCTACTTTTATTGAAGTTGGCTAAAAAAATAATTAGCCATGTCTAGATGAACAAAAATAAATTGTGTTTCCATTATACTAAACACAAGCATAAATGTACAGCACATGAAAGAACTTCATACCGATTTCCACATTATCACATTAGGCTCGCTTTACACATGCGGAAAATCCACTCTCCACGATTTCTTTTCTCTTTGGAATTATTCAATCTGATTCTTCCCGATTCTTGATTTTTATTTTGCGCTGGCAAATTCTGTGTGTCGGTAAACTGCTGATTGTACAATCGGATCGGGATAGGAAATAAAACATGTGACCACCACGACCGCTGCGGGGAATCGTTTGCTGGCTTTTTATTGGCTTAAATTGCATTTGATTTATGTGGCCGCTCTTGAAAAAGAGAATTGCTGAGTCACAAACCTGTGGTACAGTTCTGATGTACCCAATATGTATTAATCTAGTAATGATCGATTGGGTATTTGTAATATTATTTTCGTCACAATGTCTATAATATGGTAATTAGAATATAAATTATTATAATATAGAGCAAATTTCTGAGACTCGACAAGCATCATAAGGCAGGCAAAAGGTACTCAAACTTAAAAGGAAATTGTATTTTGGTTGTACAAATAAATAAGTAGCCAGCCATATAACTAGATGAATTGGCACAATCTCCCTTTATAAATCATCGCTTACCCAATCTAACAAGGTGATGTTTAGAATAGCCATAACGACTCGACTTTCGATCGACTTTCGTAAATTGCCAATTCTTCTCAGATTTTCTAAGATCTATAAAAACGACCTTTGAAAGTGTCAGCTCCATATCTCCCTAGGTCTGCGTAAGATCGATCTGTCTTCGGCCCTGACGCTGCGTTACGTAAGTTCTCAATGCCTCTATCGGGATAACATAAAACCGAGACATATTTTATCGGCCCCTATCAAACTATTAAGGTTAATTTCTTTATCACGTTCCGTCTACGTGATGGAATCTTTAAGATACCATGGGAGAGCCATGCTTCGGCACGAATGGGCCGGCTCGACCGGAGAAATACCATGGTCTCACAGAAAACCGGCGTGAAACAGCGCTTGCATTGTGTTTCGCCGAGTGAGTGAGTTTACCGGAGGCCCAATCCCCTACCCTTTTCCCTTCACTACCCTCCCTTATTTCCTTCCCTACCCTCCCCTATTCCGTTCCCTAACCTCCCCTACCCTATTACCCTCGTAAAAGGCAGGCAACGCACCCACAGCTCTTCTGATGCTGCGAGTGTCCATGGTCGACGGAAGTTGCTTTCCATCAGGTTACCCGTTTGCTCGTTTGCCCCCTTTTTTCATAAAAAAATTACAAATATTATGTTTTTCCGTTTTGTGGGCAAACATGCAATATTTTAAAAAATATACGACTTAAAATGTTTTATTTATTTGCCATTACAGGAGGCGGCTTCTCTACTTAATTCAGACGAGGATTTTTCAGATTATACGGATAGTTGCGACTTATATTTCCAAAACAAGGTCTTCATATCCGTTGTGGATGATTTATACAGCACTGTCAGAGCGAAGTAACCACTATTCAAATACTGTACTGCCTAAGAGAAGATTTTTAAATGACCGTATCGTTGCCCAAGCACATACGGCATAGTCGGCCTAGTCCAGAGGAAAGAACTAGTCAATACGTCTGGGACCAACCATGTGCGGGTTTCCTCACGATGTTTTCCTTCACCGTATGAGTGTCCGTATTATGTACTTGAGATCAGAAATCGTCTCATTGGTACACGCCTCGAGTGGATCGAACCTACATCCTCTACGAGTGGGAACCAAAAGTCTATGACGCTCTTATATTATTTCCAAAAAAGGAGCTGAAGAGCTCCTCTATGGAGTAGCTTATTTCTAAAAAGGCTACAGTTGTATGTAAAATTAAATTATTATCTGACAACGTTTTTCTGTTACTATAAAAACTAATGTTAAAACTAATTAAGTGTTTTTTCATCCTAGTAAACGAAAACTTCCCCTCGAGAACTTGCTCGTAATATTCTTAAGCAGTAAGCTCGCTGTTGAAACTACTAATATTCTAGTAAAAGATAAGGATTTGATCCTGCTATAAAGCTGTAGTAGATACCAGATAACAGTTACAAAGCTCGTTAAGGTTACGGCTCGGCCATTTCGTGGCCTCAAATTAATTGGGACGACTTAGTTAGGTTAGGTTAGTATTCAATGTGGATCCCCCCGATGGTTGCTCGCCTTGTCGTGGCGGTGGGGCTCTAGTAACCGCGGCTTGGACAACCGCGGCGAAGCGAAGAGGCAACCAGGGCCGGCCGGTGTCGCCGCCTGGCCCGAGGAGGGCGCTCCCAGCGGACTGGAGGAGTCCGCTGCGGATGCGCACCGAGGTGAGGCCGCAGAGGAAGAGGCAAGTAGGTATTACGGTGCGCCGCTTGCCCTATCCTCTGCGGCCGAGGACGGATCGCGGGGGGGAGAGGCATTGTGGTAGGCTGCCGCTCTCCCTACCCCCCCTGCGAGCTGCCGTTCCGTTTGAACGGCATTGGTGGGGCCGCAGAGGAAGAGGCAAGTAGGTATTGCGGTGCGCCGCTTGCCCTATCCTCTGCGGCCGAGGTGTGGTCGGTGGCAGAACCACAGACCTGATCTGCCACATGGCCTCCAAGTAGCAGACTCGGGGGGCGTCTGCTACAGCCCTGGTGGGGGCCGAGGAGGAGGGCGCACGTGTTGTGCGCCCATCGTGGAGTCTTCGGACCGCTGGCGGGGTCGCGGATGTGTGTATCGTTCCCGTGGCCCCGTCAAAAGGCGGCGTGGCAGAAGATGGGGGGGGGGTTTTAGTGGGTATACCGTGGTCTCATCAGCTACGGGAGTCCCACATCACCGCTCGGGTCGCCCCCTGCGCCTGGGTGGTATGCGTAACGCATTTCCCCCTCCGGGAAAAAAAAAAAAAAAAAAAAAGTATTCAATGTGGATACTAACTTCATGACACAATCATGACTCCACACCGAGTGGGTATATGTCTGATACTAATGAATTGGTTGAATTGATGAATTTAGTTTTGTAGATTATGCAGGCTGCGGCAGCCTGCTGATGCCAGGAAAATGCGTAGCTGGCAGTAGGCTCTTTTATTAGCCTGGCAGGGCCGCGGTTGTGATTCCCGCGTATCCCGTGGCTCTGCCTTAAGCGGAAAGTAGGAACACCGTTGGGGTTATAGTGAGATATGCCACCACCTTGAGGAGTCCCACATACCCTGGTGGCCATCCACAGACCCGCCAAGGATGCGTAATTGCATTTCCCCAACAATAAAAAAAGGCTCTCATACTAGAGCGTTGTTCGACTATTTGCCGCCGCTTACCTCTTGCAGGAGAAACGCAATGGACATGATGAGGCATTTACGCAAAATATATTCATACGTACCTAGATAGCTCTGTATAATCGTAAGAGGTTTTATTTTGAGAAAGCCATACCTTGGCATTGGTGGGCTCGATATTTAGGGCTCCCACACATAACTGCGAATTTGCATCGCATCGCAAATATCTGCGATTTTATAATGAAAATTACATTACGATGCGATGCGAATTAGCAGTTTTGTGTGAGACCCCTTAATAGGCATAGCTCATAGGAAGGCTACTAGAGACTAGAATTTAAATAACAAAAGACCACCGCTGGTAGTAGCTGTACAATGTACATGCGTTCCTAATCCTGGAATTGCCAACGTCGGTTTAGTTTAAAATTATTTCACCGCGTATTTATGTGGTCGAGTTGTATCAGAAAAAGAGGATTTCCGACAATACAGATAAGCCACACGATCCAATATCGTATTTAGATAAACAAACAGACCGCAAACGCTAATCTAAGCTGAACAATGGCACTAAACAGGACAATGGCTGCTTTACAAAGGATTCTGTACAAATTAATAATATATAAAACGTTTATACTCAATCTATACTAATATTATAAATGCGAAAGTGTGTCTGTCTGTCTGTCTGTCTGTCTGTCTGTCTGTTACCTCTTCACGTCCAAACCGCTGAACCGATTTTGCTGAAATTTGGTACGGAGATAGTTTGAGTCCGGAGAAAGGACATAGGATACTTTTTGTCCCGGAAAAATGTACGGTTCCCGTACAATAAACTTTTATGATTTGCGCGTAAACTATTCAATCGATTTTGCTGAAATTTGGTACGGAGATAGTTTGAGTCCCGAGAAAGGATATAGGATACTTTTTGTCCTGGAAAAATGTACGGTTCCCGTACAATAAACTTTTATGATTTGCGCATAAACTATTCAATCGATTTTGATGAAATTTGGTACGGAGATACTTTAAGTCTCTAGAAAGGACATAGGATACTTTTGGTCCCGGAAAAATGTACGGTTCCCGTACAATAAACTTTTATGATTTGCGCGTAAACTGTTCAATCGATTTTGATGAAATTTGGTATGGAGATACTTTAAGTACCAAGACAGGACATAGAATACTTTTTCTCCCGGAGAAATGTACGGTTCCCGCACTATAAACATTTATGATTTGTGAGTAAACTATTCAATCTATTTTGATGAAATTTCCTACGGAGATACTTTGAGTCTCTAGAAAGGATATAGGATACTTTTTGTCTCGGAAAAATGTACGGTTTCCGCACAATAAACTTTTATGATTTGCGCGTAAACTATTCAATCGATTTTGATGAAATTTGACACGGAGGTACTTTGAGTCTCGAGAAAGGACATAGAATACTTTTTGTCCCGGAAAAATGTACAGTTCCCGTACAATAAACTTTTATGATTTGCGCGTAAACTATTCAATCGATTTTGATGAAATTTAATAATTATGAAGATTCTTTGAGTCCCAAGAAAGGACATAAGATATTTTTGTCCCGGAAAAATGTAGGGTTCCCGCACAACAAACTTTTATAAGTTGCGCGTAAACTATTCATTCGATGTTGATTAAATTGGGTACATATTTTAGTCCTGAGAATGGACATAAAATAATATTCATCTCGAAAAAATTTATGGTTCCCAATCAAAAGACTTACGGTCTTACCACAAAAAACTAAACATCGATTGAACAGTTGTTTAGAGACTATTTTCTAGGTACTGAATTTTTTTGTAATCAACTGTTCAACAGGTGTTTGAATCTTTTGGTGTAAGACCGTATAGGTTTACGCGTAAACTATACAATCGATTGTAATTATCTATAAACAGAATAAAATCATAGGAAAGTCAATTCTGTACATAACCTAAACATACAGTTTTCGACTGTCATATTTTGATTAATATGAGTGGGACTTTATCCTATGCCCGTACTTGGGGGGGCTGCGCCCCCCAAACCCCCCCCCTCCTGGGTTTCTTGCTTACATCAAAATGGTATCGCGTCGTTAGTGTTGAGTTTTAATTCTCCTTTTTAGGAACAAACTTATTAATTATTAAAAGTGAATTTATTCCAACCTTAACTAAACATACAGTTTTCGAGTGTCATTTGATTTTGCCCTCGGCCCGTACTTGGGGGGGCTGCGCCCCCCTAAACCCCCCCTCCTGGGTTTCTTGCTTACATCAAAATGGTATCGCGTCGTTAGTGTTGAGTATTAATTCTCCTTTTTAGGAACAAACTTATTAATTAAAAGTGAATTTATTCCAACCTAAATTACTAAACATACAGTTTTCGAGTGTCATTTGATTTTGCCCTCGGCCCGTACTTGGGGGGGCTGCGCCCCCCCAAACCCCCCTCCCTCCTGGGTTCCTTGCTTACATCAAAGTGGTATCGCGTCGTTAGTGTTGAGTTTTAATTCTCCTTTTTAGGAACAAACTTATTAATTAAAAGTGAATTTATTCCAACCTAAACTAAACATACAGTTTTCGAGTGTCATTTGATTTTGCCCTCGGCCCGTACTTGGGGGGGCTGCGCCCCCCAAACCCCCCCTCCCTCCTGGGTTTCTTGCTTACATCAAAATGGTATCGCGTCGTTAGTGTTGAGTTTTAATTCTCCTTTTTAGGAACAAACTTATTAATTAAAAGTCAATTTATTCCAACCTAAACTAAACATACAGTTTTCGAGTGTCATTTGATTTTGCCCTCGGCCCGTACTTGGGGGGGGCTGCGCCCCCCCAAACCCCTCCCTCCTGGGTTCCTTGCTTACATCAAAATGATATCGCGTCGTTAGTGTTGACTTTTAATTCTCCTTTTTAGGAACAAACTTATTAATTAAAAGTCAATTTATTCCAACCTAAACTAAACATACAGATTTCGAGTGTCATTTGATTTTGCCCTCGGCTGCGCCCCCCCAAACCCCCCCCCCTCCTGGGTTCCTTGCTTACATCAAAATGATATCGCGTCGTTAGTGTTGACTTTTAATTCTCCTTTTTAGGAACAAACTTATTAATTAAAAGTCAATTTATTCCAACCTAAACTAAACATACAGTTTTCGAGTGTCATTTGATTTTGCCCTCGGCCCGTAGTTGGGGGGGCTGCGCCCCCCCAAACCCCCCCCCTCCTGGGTTCCTTGCTTACATCAAAATTATGATATCGCGTCGTTAGTGTTGAGTTTTAATTCTCCTTTTTAGGAACAAACTTATTAATTAAAAGTCAATTTATTCCAACCTAAACTAAACATACAGATTTCGAGTGTCATTTGATTTTGCCCTCGGCCCGTAGTTGGGGGGGCTGCGCCCCCCCAAACCCCCCCCTCCTGGGTTTCTTGCTTACATCAAAATGGTATCGCGTCGTTAGTGTTGAGTATTAATTCTCCTTTTTAGGAACAAACTTATTAATTAAAAGTGAATTTATTCCAACCTAAACTAAACATACAGTTTTCGAGTGTCATTTGATTTTGCCCTCGGCCCATACTTGGGGGGGCTGCGCCCCCCCAAACCCCCCCCCTCCTGAGTTCCTTGCTTACATCAAAATGGTATCGCGTCGTTAGTGTTGAGTTTTATTTCTCCTTTTTAGGAACAAACTTATTAATTAAAAGTCAATTTATTCCAACCTAAACTAAACATACAGTTTTCGAGTGTCATTTGATTTTGCCCTCGGCCCGTACTTGGGGGGGATGCGCCCGCCCCCAACCCCCCCCCCTCCTGGGTTCCTTGCTTACATCAAAATGGTATCGCGTAGTTAGTGTTGAGTTTTATTTCTCCTTTTTAGGAACAAACTTAATAATTAAAAGTGAATTTATTCCAACCTAAACTAAACACACAGTTTTCGAGTGTCATTTGATTTTGCCCTTGGCCCGTACTTGGGGGGGCTGCGCCCCCCCAAACCCCTCCCTCCTGGGTTCCTTGCTTACATCAAAATGGTATCGCGTCGTTCGTGTTGAGTTTTAATTCTCCTTTTTAGGAACAAACTTATTAATTAAAAGTGAATTTATTCCAACCTAAACTAAACACACAGTTTTCGAGTGTCATTTGATTTTGCCCTCGGCCCGTACTTGGTGGCAAAATCAAATGATACTCGAAAACTACCCCCCCCCCCCCAAACCCCCCCCTCTCCTGGAATTGTTGCTTACATCAAAATGGTGTCGCGTCGTTAGTATTGAGTTTTAAAAAGTGAATTTATTCCAACCTAAACTAAACATACAGTTTTCGAGTGTCATTCGATTAATATGCGGGGAACTTTGCCCTCGGCCCGTACATAAAAAGGCAAAATTTATCCATTTCCGTTATTATACAATGTTAACGCGAACGAAGTCGCGGGCAACAGCTAGTAATATATAAAACGTTTATACTCAATTGGCTGAAATAATTTGTAAAATTGTAGTCTCTGTACTTAAAAATAGGTACACAATAAACACATATCGAATTCATGGAGTAACTATTTTTTAAAGATATTTTTATTGGTCAAAGGACTAGAACGTTGGAAGAGACGCTTGATAAATAAGGACCTATAGCATATCCACTGGTAAATTCTTTTAATTAGGAAGAAATACTTTAATTATAAATTGCGGTGCTCCGAAACTTTTTGTTATAGCTACTAATAGAATTAGCTAAGGGCCAGATTACACCGAAATGAGAAGAGGTGAGGAGAGACGAGTCGCGTCTTGGCGATATACAGTGTGAAATTTTAATGGTTGTTTTCCCGCAGTAAAATGATTCTATCTTAGTAGTACAATAGATTTGTAAGGCTTTTTTTGTTTAAAGCAAAAAAACAAATTCGGTCGGGTCCATAGTAACTCGCGCCTATCGGCATAAAGTTTCCATAGTACGTAAAATAACATGCATGGTTCGATAGTACTACTATAGGTAAATCGTTCTGCTGCGGGAAAACAACCACTAAAATTTCACGTTGTATAAAAGCAAAACGAATTTGAAAGAGCTTGACGCTGCGCCGCTTAAAATTTTACATTTGGTGCTGCCGTGTAGCTAATTGTCTCCTCTCTATACAAGGTGTTACAAAACTAAGTCATAATATAAAGTATTATGACTTAGTTTGGTTACACCCTGTATAATATGTTCAAGTTTCAAATTGACGATAATTTCTGCCATTGTAGCAATTGTGCCTTCTAATAAAGCAAATTTTAGAAACAGTTTAAAAACAGCGAATGTTAGAAAGTTACACCGTACTATAATAAATATAGTAAACTACACCAACAAGTTATAGGATTAGATAATCGGCCAAGTGCGAGTCGGACTCGCGCACGATACGGAACCCCGTACCGGTATAGAGCGAAAGTAGACAAAAAATTGTGTTTTTTGTATGGGAGCCCCTCCTAAATATTTACTTTATTTTAATTTTATTATTAATTATTAAAGTATAAATATAATTTAGGATTTTGTGAAAATTCCAAGTGTCTAGAGTAGCTGTTACCATTATTGATCACGAGCAAAAAAGGCCAAAAAAATTTACGTTTCTGATATGGGAGCCCCTCTTAAATATTAACTTTATTTTATTTTTAGTATTTGTTGTTATAGCGGCAACAGATATACACAATCTGTGAAAATTTCAGAAGTCTAGCTATATCGGTTCTTGAGATACAGCCTGGAGACAGACAGAATGACAGACAGATGGACAGACTGACGGACAGACAGGCGGACAGACAACGACGTCTAATATTAGGGTCCCGTTTTACCCTTTGGGTACGGAACCCTAAAAAGAGTGCAAAGCCACAAAAAATTACGATTTAATTTAACCGATGACAAATTTTACGAAAAACGGAATACAACTAATTCGAAATAAACGAACCTTATAATCCAAATTGTCATGAGACGGATTCAACTTTTCATTTAATCGTTTTATTATATCCTAAAATCTTCCAAAGTGGACTCGAAATCTTAAATGGGATTATTTTATTATGAGGAACATCCTGAGAGGGGCTTTCTAAGAACAGATTACGGGGTATATTAAAATTTCATTATAAGCATGCTATTTAAACAGTTTGTCTCGTTTATGAACTGGGATTTATTTAACTAATTTGAAGATACTATTCTTAAATCAATTAAAATCCCACAAAAATGGCGTGTTTTTAACTCTCAAAAAGTAAGGTCACATGAGAATCAGCTGTAAATTCTATCAGAATTTTGCATGTGGCCTAATTGTGAATTAAGTATGTCATACAATTACCATCAGCCTTTATCATCCTTGTAGGTCTGTATTCGTGCACCTTTTTTAAAGATAACATCATAAATATTTTATTAATAAGTACTTCAACTAGTTGACGTTTACATACTAAACATATTTAATTAAATGAGTCAGGTTTCAACCAAAAAAATCGGCCAAGTGCAAATCAGACTCGCGCACGAAAGATTCCGTACCGTGATAGACGAAAAATAGGCCAAATTAGAGCCCCCCTTAAATATTAATTTTATTTTGTTTTCAGTATTTGTTGTTATAGCGGCAATAGAAATACACAATCTATGAAAATTTCAGAAGTCTAGCTAAAGTGGTTATTGAGTTAAAGCCTGGAGACAGATAGACAGACAGACGGACAGACTGACGGACAGATATCGAAGTCTCACTAATAGGTTCGCGTTTTTACCCTTTGGGTACGGACCGCTAAAAATGTACAGTTTCCTTTGATTTCCCAAAATTTCCCACGAGTATAGTTGCTAGTTATAATATTTTATTTTCCACAAATAATCAAAAAAAACTTAATAAATAATAATTATTACAAATAGAATATATACAGCTAATTAGTTACATATAAAACAAAGGAGAAAATAATAATAATAGTTGCTAGTTACATAAATTATTCTATAAACTTTTTAGAAAAATATATTTTTATTCAAAATCTAGCACAATATCAATAGTAAACAAACGACAAAAACACAGTGGGAAAAAGCAAACTGAACAAAAAGTGAAAAACAGACGGTATTATTTAATCCTTGTGTACATAACGAGAGGTCAGTCAGAGGTCAACTGTTGTCTGTTAAGGTCACGGTATTCGCTTGTAATGTAACGTTACAGAGTCGAACATGACATCAGTGAGGGAGGAGAGCCGAGCATTACAATGTGCACCTTGTAATATCAATGCTACGTGACAGTGAATTGTGGTAATGCTCAAAGTCGAATCTGTAATGTTACATTACACATGAATGCTCGTGGTGAGAGAGCACCATTACGTTACTAAAAATGGTCAATGTAGTAAAAATGTGAAAATTATCGCAATTTTCATTTTATATTATGAGTTTGAAATTGAGAATGTTATACGAAAAAAAAAAGTAAAAAAAGCTATTCTTGCTGTTTGTTACAAAAATGATAATTATAGCACTTACTATGTTAAAATTATTAATAATCGAATATTGCTAATAATTGAAACATTAAAATTGTGAACTTAAAACTATGAATTTATTATTATTTATATTGGCGTATACATAATACAGGATTCACTATTTTGGATTTTGTCTGAAAAAGTCACCCTGTCAATTCGTTTTGTAGTAAGAAAGATGATGACAATATTTATATTAAATAATATGATTATCTTTCCAATACGTTATCCGTTAATCGTTATCCGTTATGTTCACAGTCTCGTAAAGAAGTAAACAAAAGTAAATAAAGTACAAAAGTACGTTCCTTTTGCACCTGTAATCTGTATGCAATTTTTTTCACACGTAGTGTACGTGGACGCGCCAAATCAGGCCGCGAAAAGTATAAAACATGAGCATTTCATCAAAAAGTTTATTAAACCGTAACATGCCACTGTAACATAATTCTCACGTTAAATATGTTAAGCATTCCGCGTACTTTGTAATAGCTTCGTGCTCAAACTTAATTACGATCTAATAAATAACGGGGAGCGCGCAGGTCCGCAATAAACACGACAAAAAACTTAGTGAGGAAAATGTAATAACTAGCTTCTAAATTATGGCCCTAGGAATAATCACCGAGAAGGTTATAACGCGAAAAAAGGAGTGCATGCTAAAATGCATCCAAATATTCTGAAATGAAATGACTTTTGGAAGCGTGTAAAAGCAACGTTTATCACTACGTTATAATAATAATAATAATAATATCTATGGACGCTTCACACCACGTCAGTCTGGCCCCGTGCTAAGTACCTAAAGGACTTGTGTTACAGGTACCAGACAACGGAAACATATTTAATACTTTTATACTATACATATATTTAAGATTCAAGAAGACACATCCAGACCCGGGAACATTGAAAATTTTTGTTCCGTCGGCGGGATTCGAACCCGCGACCCCCGGCTTGAGCTACCGACGCGCTCACCACTGAGCCACAGAGGTCGTCGTAATATAAAACAAAAGCTTTTCCCATACCATTTGTTACATCTTTAAAACTATCAACGGATTTTAAATGGATATAATATTATTATGATACTATATCAATTTAGTAACGTTTTACGAGTTAAATTAATACAGAGGCCGGCAACGCGAGTTGCGAGTGTCCATGGGCGACGAAAGTTGATTTCTATCAGGTGATCCGTTAGCTCGTTTGCCCTCTAATTTTCTATAAAAACAACTTCAAAAACTGAAAAGTATTTTTACTTGACATGTTAGTAGGCACGTGTACAGTTTTCTGCTTTTCGGTATTCGTAGGACATAAACACGATACGACGTCGTGTCGTACCACGATGCGGCGTTGTTTCACGATGCGACGTCGCGTCGTGGGAATCTACGTACTATATCGTGTACTTTATTCGTGTACGTATCGTGCACTTTATGTGTCCCGATCCTTATACGGTTTTCGTAGACAGCTCTACGATTTTTGTAGCACTTGCACTGTTTTCGTAGCGATTATACAGCATGACTGGTGAGACAATACCGATACTTATGGAGAGTACTCCGTACTCGATTCTCATTATAATTATGTAATAAAATTAGGGTCTTAATTTTTTCCGAATTTCCCAAAAATAAATGAATCATGGATACTAAGTAAACTACGCGGCTAGGCAAGTAGACATACTATGCGGCCGGTGCAGAGGCGTGCACTACCAAAGAAACACCACACAACTACCCCTCCCGCTCGCGGTGTCCATGCGTTGGGTAAATAATTATTTAACTTTAAGCTACATATTTTACTCAGTGATCATTTGATATAATTTTTTTATATTATTTTTTTCTAACTAATATATTAGCCAAATATCACCTCCTCGAGTATTGAACATGTCTCACCAGTCACGCAGTATGTAATCATTTTTACAGTATTTTAAATTATAATAAAAGCTTTTAAATAATATTTTAATAAAAATTACTACGATTATGCTTAACGATATTTAATACCTACAGTGTGGGCCTCAGCTCAGATTAAAACGTGGCGAGTCAAAACATTTACAACATTAAAAATTCTGTCAGCAATATTATGTAGATGTTTTCTTTACATTAACATAAATGAATATTAAACGTCTGCGAACTTCAAGCAAAAATATCTTTAAATACTCGTGTCTCGAAAAACAAAACATAAATCTATCAATACTAAGATCTTAATACCAAAGTTACTGTCTACTGGTTAGCGCTGCGGATTTTCCTCATTTATAAATATATTAGGGTATTTTGTAAATAAGGTACGTATTTTTATAGCGCCCAAATGTGTGCGCGATACACAAGAGCACTCTCTATTCCTTTACTCTCGTCACTCATAATCAAGTAGGACGGAAGACCGACACGACTGGCGGGAGATCAGACGCAGGACCGACTTTTTACATGCCCATCCGACGCATGGATCATTTTACTTGTCAGAAAATCAGGTAATCAGCCTGCATTGTCCTAACCAAACTTGGAAATAACATGTGACCTGACGTGGGTATCGAACACACGACCGAGTCAAGAGCCACGCTCTTAACCACTGGACCACGGAGGCGTTATGTTCTAACATTTAATACAAACACATATTAATATGTAATAGACTTAAAAAAAAAGTGCTTTTTTGTGTAGCTCAGTTTAAGAACCGGAGAAGACGAGAACTCGAAATAAAAAATATTTCATATTTCAATAGATAAGAAGCTTACACGATTGATCTTCTTACATATTAAAAGCTTTTTAATTTATTTATCATAATACGAATTAAATAAAACGTAAAAAAAGTAAGTATATCGAAATATTGAACAAAATATTATAGTTAAATTCTACAGTTCTATTTTCGTTAACCATAATAATATTATTATTAGTATAAGCCTGGCCACACATTATACGACAGTTCTGATCAGAAACAGTTGAACGTCCGCGCTGTCTCTTACATTTTGTACTGAGCCGAGTGAGCTAGAACTCGCCGGAAGGATATTTCGGATAATGTGCAGGGTGGCGGTCCGGCGGAATTCAACTGTTTCTGATCAGAATTCGGACAATGTGCGGCCAGGGTAATGGCCACGTTTCCTAAGATGCGGTACAGTGCAATTTTGACTTTAGGTATAGCGTAATATTATTATTGTCTTTTGTATAAACTTATTATTCTTACATTAAAGTCAAGTAGTACGAAATTAATTCCATGAGGGTTTTCGATATGTCATTTGCCGCCAGAGACGGCAAGGTCTTTCGTGTCAAATGTCGCGTCAGACAGACATAATATGACAGCTCACTATTATAATATCGTGATAAGCTATTTTGACGACCTCTGTGGCTCAGTTGGTGGGCTGTTGGCAGCTCAAGCCGGAGGTCGCGGGTTCGAATCCCGCCGAAGGAACAAACGTGTATCATATTATAATAAAAATCTTAAATATATGTATAGTATAAAAGTATTAAATATATTTCCGCTGTCTGGTACCTGTAACACAAGTCCTTCAGGTACTTACAGGTACACGGGGCCAGACTGACGTGGTGTGAATCGTCCATAGATATTATATTTTTATTATTTCGTGACATATGACAGCTGTTTGACATGACAATTGACACGATAGATCCTACGCGGCTATATAGCGCCAAACATCCCTAATTAATCTGCGGGGCTAAAATGGTCGCTTTGGAGAATATTCTTCATATTTAAAAATCACAAAATGGTCACTCTGCTTGCAATTCATGGCTAGTCATTCGTAATTAGCCCCGCTGAATTGAAACTCAATAAAATATGAAACGTATTGTTTCATAAAACATTATATTAATATTTGTATTAAATATCACTGTCTCTTAAATCTTAATAGCACCACGCTCATGAACTCAACAATTAATATTTACAGTGTGAAAGCCAGCAAAGTTTTTCCGATTAAATTACATAAAAGAGAGTATTCAACAAAAGTATTATTTCTTGGAAAAATGAAATAAATTCAGCGTAATATGCGCGAGGAGAGAAAACAATGAATTAATTGTTGTGTCTGTCGTCGTTGGTGGGTTGTACTTACATTGTTGTCGTCGTTGTAAATTATAGGCAACTTAAGGCGTCTCTCAGACAGACGCGGCCTGCGGTGGCGGTCGCGGTGGCGGTCAGTTGACAGCTGAGTTGTCTATCTGTATGATATTTATACTGTGGCACAATAATTATTGCCTCGTATTTTTTCATATTGCGTAATAAACTATCATAAAAAGCCGCTATTATCGTGTGGAGAACAAGCCGTAAGCTAGCCATGTAATTCGCTGAATGCAATATGAAGAAAGTTTACCCTAGAATTACTGTGTAGTATAATATTATACGTTGGTACTCATAATTACATGTTTTTGTTTCAAAATTATCTCATATCGACTATCTTGTTAAAATTCATTATTTAACGAAATAGTTAATAAGACAGATACCTAATATCTACATATATATTCCACAATTAAGGCAATCCAGTCAATTACAGTACCCGTTTATATTATTCCAGTAGCAATCTAGCGCTGGATTGGATTTATAGACTGGAATAATTTAAACCAGCAAACAACATCATCTTAAAATGTAGGATCTACAATATTGGAGATGATGATGACAAACTCGCATTTGCATGAACCAAAACAAGGACATAAAATCTGTGTAAATACTAAAAACCTGAGGACGCCGAGATAAAAAGATAGATTCGGCATTATGTTTTGTGAGCGTATCGTAAACGTATCGGGCGACCCAAAGAGGACTCTGTGCCGCAAAAAATTAGGGTCAATTTGGAATGATGAGTCGTGGTTTATGTGAAGGAACCATCACTAATCCCTTTCAGGGAACGGCTAAAGATCCATTTGCTGTTATTACATGCCGCTATCTGACGATAGCAACAATGGCGGTTGGTTTGCGGAAAAAATACGTCTGTGTTACTTAGCCGCGCCAATTTATTACGTTAGTGGTCGCGTGATTGCCCAAATTCTGGGGTCATTTTTTCGGTCAAGCGCCCGCACTTGGTTTTCACTTAGTGTGTGGATAAAGCATCATTTCTATTGTTTTGGGTTTTGTTATATAAATCGGATGCATTCAAACTACTGTGTCATCTAAGAAGTGTATCCGTATTGTACTATACCGTAATATTGATTGAAAAAATTGCTGTTTTTTATTGCGGTAATTTCGACGCAACGGAGTTGCTAGCGTTATCTGGAAATAATATTAAATTCACATTTACCTATACCAACTGCAGCACAAATGAGTTGAACAGTGTGCATTTCCAAACAAAGACGCATTCCAACAACTCTATCTTATTAGGTGTGGCGTGGTAAATAGTTGCTGTCCGCTCGGTAATAAAGGAGTTCGCCTGGACCGTTAGCTTGTTTAACTTTGTTTATACCGGTTCTGTCGAGATTTCAACAATACCTTTGTTTTAGATTACCTGCGAGTTTCTAATTTCTATATAATTGAGTTTTGAATGTATCAAAATGAGATAAGTTATATTATATTTTATCCTTATCTGACAAGTCAATTTTCTAATGTTAATGTTTTCTAACATTACCATTAAGCGGTCCCTAGCGATCAATTTTATTTCCCAATATTATTGTCAGTTTAAGGTTAATATTGAACATTGCGCAATTATTGAACAAATGTTTGAGCTAGTTTAATTTTTATTGTACCATATTTTTTACTTGCATCGTGTAGATGCAGGCTGTAGAGTGTGGACCACTGTAGACTGACTAGAAAGCCATTGCGAAGAAGCGTTTAGTTTCGTGTCACTGAGTGCATAAGATAAGCGTAGACTTTTGTTTTTGTACCATAATAAGGTTAAAATAAAAAGGTTATTAAGGCGAGCGAAGCGAGCCCTAGTAAATACATCCCACAACCTGTAAATTTTGTGGCACACTCGCCTATTGATTTGCGCTTTAACATAGTAATTTTATTTATAGATGTTATCATCAGTCAGTCAAGGTGTAACGACGCGAGCCCTCACTCGGCCTTTAGCTAGTATTACTCTCATCAGGGTTTACGTAAAAGGCGCCTTGCTATTGTTTGATTAGGTCCCGCATCAAAAGGGCTGTAAAGCCTCGGAATAAACATTCGAGTCTGCTAATGATTAGCTCGGAACGTGTATCGAATGCCTGATTAGGAACCAATTGCAGCTTAGCACACGTTGAGGCCATAAATAAAATTCCCTCTGATCCCGAATAAAAGCGATGCCAATTTGTAGACGTTTTAATAAAACTTTCAACGGAGAACTTAAAATTTTCAGACAATAGATATGAAGAGTTCGGGAAGAAAGAAACGACAAAAATAAGCAATTAAAATGAACACCGAACCACGACATAGTTAGCACAATTATAACGTACCTATAATTGCATCGCGAAAATATATTTTTTAAAATAAATTGAAGACGTGAGTGGAAGAATAAGGTATGTAACATTTCGTAGCATACGGACAATAACACATTTTTTCCCTAATTATTTCAATAAAACTTGTAACTTATCTACTTTATAACCTAGCTAATATATCTGGCTACACATACAATCCATAGCTTTTCTATTTCAAATAACTTTTCTGGCCCTAAAGCCTCCATTTAAGCAAAAAAACGGGAAGTTTTTCATGTTACTTACCTTATTCTTCCACTCACGTCTTGAATTATTATGAATCGACCTCCCTCCTTTTTGCAACATCTATTATATCTATACTAATATTAAAAATGCGAAAGTATCTCTGTCTGTCTGTTACCACTTCACGCCCAAACCGCTGAAATGAGTTTTTTGTTGTATGGAGATACTTTGAGTCCTGGGAAAGGATTCAGGATACTTTTATCCCAGAAAAATGTACGGCTCCAGCACGGTGAACAAATTTTGGCGTAACGGAGTTGCGAGTGCCATCTAGTTCCTTATAAAGCTTAAAGTTTCCTTTTAATATACTGAGTAGATACTGTGTTATAAGTATACCATCAGAATCTGATGGCAAAAAGTGAGAAAGTAAATTGACTCTACCAATACCGGGGTAATAGGAATAAAACATTTTTATCCTTTTTTATTCCTTTAGCGGCTTACTTTGTGTGTGAAACATGCAAATATAAAAAATTATTCAATGATCAAGGATATTTTTTGAAAATCTGCTGTCAAAAATTGCCATCAGATTTTGGTAGACCTATACACAGCCGCACTGTTAAAGCATAATATGAAAATCATCATAGGCTGTGTATGTTATATTATGTATCACATCTACCCGCACACAATATAAACAAGAAAGAGACAATAGTTGCAAACAAAAGCAAAAACAATTATACCTTTTCCAGTCCTACGTATACAATGCCCACATTTGAGGTCGCCATTGAAAAGTTTTTGCCCGCTCTGTGGACAGATTACCCGAATGACGAATTGGTCTCAGGATAAGTGGGACTCATGAAAGGAAACATAAAGATAAACAGTCCTGATGAGAGTTCTTGTTTCTGGTATTAATAGAACTTTCACGATGTTGTATGAAGATTTTTAGTACGTTTAATATACTACCATGTAAAATTTTGTCGACATCGCTCCAGCTAGTAGCTGACATACTGGATTAACACATAGGCTACTTTTTAACCGACTTTCAAAATGGAGGATATGTTATTTTCGTTTTTATTATTTTCCTATGTTCAACGATAACTCCGCTGTTTGTGAACAGATTTCGACAAAATTTTACAAGCAGGTAGCTGACATCCTGGATCAAAATCAGGATCGACCGCCACCGCTGCCCGCGTCTGTCTGGGAGACGCCTAAAATTCATATACTTACTACTTAGTGAAGTTCTTAGATGGGATGTTATCGCAGACTGAACCAGACGACTGCGACATATCTGTAATATCTTTAGTTCAAAGCATTTAATTAAAACTAGATTTTTTAAGCGGATTCCGTTTAGCAAGAAATCTTATTACACTAATCACCTGGATAATCCAGATAAGACTAAACTTAAACTGAAATTACATTATTAAGTAAGCGAACTAATTTTAAAAGTTACTAATTACTTATATCGTTAGTTCTTTTAAAATAATATGAAAAACAAGACACCAAGACAACAACGGAATGCCAGTATGAATATATTATTATCTATTTACTTTTAATCCGAAACTCCTCCATATTTTGCGTGTTACGGTGCAGATTTTATTAAAGCTCTCGATTCTCCGAGTCATTGCGGGATTCAATAGAGTATCCACCGTTAAAATTTATTAAGTTCGCATACGGCGGTTCTCCCTGAACGGTGAAGTGAGATATCCGAATATGCAAAAGCTTACGTGATTTATAAGCCTGAAAAAATACGTGAGTTTGTGTAGCTGAAACTTCAACCCTTGCTTAAAAGATTTTCGTATAACTGTTTTAAATAGTATATTTTGTGTATCAAGTCACCTTTTTAACATATTGAACCAGGACAGAACATTATAATAATAACTCCCACACCGGTTTCGGTGACGGTGGACGGCTTTATTAAAACCAGGCCAGGCAGTAATTTTATAGTGACCAAGTGTGTGTGCAGTACACAAGAGCACTCTCTTTTCCTTTTACGCTCATAACCCAGTGAGACTGACGACCGACACGACTAGCGAGAGATCAGGCGCAGTACCGACTTTTTTACATGTCCATCCGACGCATGGATCATCTCATGTGAGACAATCAGGTGATCAGCCTGCATTGACAGAACATTATAAAATTGAACCCAGTTAACAGATCACGAATTACATTGAATTGACATAATCCGACCAAATTAAGTTGGTCCGCTATCTGATTATGAATCAACTTCTCTGATAGTACATACATGAAAATTTACTAGTACAAGTATCACTACATTAATTAAGGTGTTCACTCAGTGAATTACAGGACAACACGGTGACACAGAGAAGATAATAAAAAGACCGGATCGATGACGTCACTCGTGAAACTCAGCGACGCAATATCATTATGAGGGGAGAGGGGCTCACAAGTTCCGTGAAAATAAAAATAAACCCCAAGCAAATGAGATACACACTTTTATCTAGAGCTAATCCATTTTTCACTAGCGCCTCGCGCTATGTACAAAGGAATATATAAATTATGTGACATATTTTATCCACAAGCAATTCCCGTGAAATGTTTTAGCAAGTTTTTAGGTGGGAATAGAGTGATTGAGATTGAGGAAGTGCGTAAAGGGGATTTGAACTTTTTCTTATTTTTGCGCATTTTACTTTACATTGACACCGTAGTTTAGGGCAAGATGTCCTGAATAATGGTATACAAAAGTTTTATCTCAAACTCTGTGCGTCACAGTTTCACAAAGGCATAAAACGTAATTGGTTTGCTATTATAATTAAGTATATTTTTTGAATCAATACAGTGGTATATTTTGTTCCTGGTTAAACTAATATTAATCAATATGAAGTCACTCCGATGTCATAAACAGAGAATATTATAAGTGTCGACTTAAAATGTTCAGTTTTTGGGATACAATCTACTTCGACAATTTTTCTCCGCCAACATTTTTGTACGCTAGATTTCATCGAAATAGTTATAGCCGTTGTTGAGAAACCCATTATTAATAAATATACTTTAAAATATTAAAGACTTTGAACAAGGCTTTTGATTATCAGTTTCATCAGTTTATTACAACCAGCAATCATAAGTCAACCCTCTTAAACAAAATGAAATTTGAGCCCAATAAATAACATCAAAATGTAGATAAATTGAGACTATGAAGTTGGAGAACACCCATCTTTTACACAAAATCTGGAAAACATCCAACAGGGGCTTAAAGTTTGATCGCCAGCCACTCCACTTTAAAAGGAACTCTTGTTTTAGTATTTATTTACTTCGAGCACCACTTGTCTGCTCGTGTCTAAGGCGTAATGAAATTGGAGCTGATATTTCGTTCTATACCTACTTTAGATATTGTGTAATAACTTATACTAGAGATCGCCCAATGGTCGAAATTCGACCTCAGATAAAAAAAAAAAATTTTGACAGTTATTTTTAACCGACTTACAAAAAGGATGAGGTTATAATATTATGTTCGCCTTTTGAAATATTATATTTTTTTGTATGTTCAACCATAACTCCGCCGTTTGTGGACCGATTTTCATGATTCTTTTGTTGTTGTTCAGGGTTAAATTCGAGTTTATTACCATGTTCAAAAGTGGTGATTTGATGATGAGATCCATGAGGAATTGAGGGGACTTCTTGAAATTTGTATGGAAACATATAGTGATTTCGATTTTTTCTGAAGCATTCGAGGTAAATGCTACCAAAAAGTAAGACTTTGCACCAGGTCATACCCTGGATCCGAAGGTACCGAACAGAACTGTTGTATCCTTATAGATACAGGTTCGGGGATTTCGGCGTTGTTTAAACAACTGAAAGCATAGACCAACACATCAATTTGATTGATCTTCATCATCACAACCATAATTATACCATGGGTCATCATATTATGTCCCAGTTATTGGTACTTTTCGAGATATTTGGATCGAAGCAGATAAGTTTATGATGATTATTTCGCTGTTTGTGGACTGATTTTCAAAATTTCTTGTATTCTCATATAATAGGATATTATCTTAATCTTGTAAAACAGTTACGAAAGTGGTGAGCTGATGACGGGATCTATCGGCAATCGAGGGAAATCCTTGAAATTTATCAAAACACTCATTAGTGGTTAAAATGTTGTTTCTAGTAACTTAAACATATAATACGAATTTAAGAGAAATTTCATATGAAGGTGTCTCTTGTTACAAGGGCAACGAAAAGAACTCCTGAAACTTTAAAGATAAGAGTTTGGAAATTGCAGCATCGCTTAGATTTAGTCGAATTTTGAAAAAGACACTAATGAAAAAAAAGAATTATTTCATACTTTTGAGGTAATTTTAAGAATATTGTTTTCTCCTTGGAAGTCAGTTTAAATTTTTTGTTAAAAAATAATTAGACATCGGTAATTCCTGCGACGGTCTCAGATTAATAAAGTAAAATGATGGCGTGTAAAAAAAAACTAAATCTATTTTCAATTCGACAACAGACTTCAACCATAATTAGAGTACAATCCGATGACCATTCGTATGTATACTGTGTAGGCTTGTAGTCCTTTTTATTTTATAAAAAAACCATAAAGTTAATATACCTAGCGGAATAGAGCAACAATCTCGAGCTGTGAAACGAAACCAAAATTGGTTTTCATCTGCGTGTAAATAATTATACACGTCTTACACAATTGTATTTTTTAATTTATGTGTACGTATACACTTACACAAGCATGATTGAACTTGAATTCTATGAGATTAAATAATTGTCAACGTGCCGACTGGACGTCAAAAAAAGAGTTCTGCTGTCATGTATCACACGTCTTTTTTTACCACACAGTGATACGCTTGCTCAATCCTTTGTTTCTCTATTCTGCTAGGTATAGAAAAAACACAAGTTTCGCATTTTTCCTCTTTAGTCGAGATAATTAAACTGATCTTTTTGGGGACGCTATAACCGAAGACACGTATTACGACGCAGCCAATTCTCCGACATGACCGGCTTTGACCGAATTGATGTGTCGTGACCCAACGCGACCCGACAACATCTGACGTGATAACAATATGTACCCGGATTCTGCTACTTACGTCTTATCTCTAGTACACCGACGCTGCGAAACGCGAAACAGCGGCGAACCGATTTGCTGTCTCACTCGCCACAAGGCGATGCGTTATAAATTATAAATTATAGCATCTTGCTCTATTCCTGTTTCGCAGATATTATGTAGAGGCGTTAATACGACAATACAGCTTCGGTATAGTTATAACTACGTTCTCCTCGATAAAAAATATTAGTATTGAGTATGAAAACAAATTAATAGTAATTTAAGTATTTGTATGAGTATTTGTTAACTACAGTTCACTTTAAAAGTAGCAGCGCTGAGAAAGTTAATTTTGACTTCTTTGTCTTTATGAAAAACGTCCCGAATTTTCCCATACATAAAAAATTTTTGGAACGAAGTTCCTTATCGCAGTTTCACGTCGGCGTAAAGGAGGCTAGACAGAACGATATATTTTGACCTCGACACTTTTTTAAAAGAACCTGCATGGCAGGGGCAGAGGGCGTTGATAGTATTCCTGGCGCACAGTAAACTCTATACAAGAGACACATACAAACCCAAAAATTAATTGTTATCACTTTGTTTTGTAAGACCCTGTATAATAAACGTCTAACTTGTTCTGTGTGCTGAGTGTGAGTTTTTTTGTTTCACATTCATTGTGAACGCGTTTACTAAGATTTTGTATAGGATTTTTACAGCGCCTCCTAGCGACGCTCACGGGAGTGAGCCCAGCCCACGGGAGTGAGTAATCCCATACAAAATCTTAGTAAACGCCAAACGCGTTCACGTTCGAATGTCAAACAAAAACTCACACTCTGCACACTGACTGTCAAAACCCCAAAATTATTTTGACGTTTACGAGAACACTATAGTGTTGATTCTCAATAGAGGAATCCGGTTAGCTTGCGAAGGTTTCGGTCAGATTAATAATAGCTCTATATTACGAATAAAATTACAATTAATTTGGAAGCAGCTGCGAGAAATGGAATATTTACGTCAAAATTACTCGCGTAAGTTTTATTGGATAATTAAGGTTTTTATTAACAAGACATGAAAAATGTCGGTCGCAATAATTTAATTAAGTTATGAAAATATTGATTCTGCAAAAAAGGTATAAATACCGTTATACTCATAAAGATTAGTCTTTTATAAAAGACATTTCGTTCAACTTTTATACTTACTCAATTCTAATATCTAATTAGTTTTGTGTACTTTATTTCATGTTCCTTGCAAAATACTAATTTTATTATTGAAATGAATGCCTTAAATATTTTCCTTTTAAGGTCTAAAATACGTGGAATGTAATACAAGCCTTTCGTATGCTAATGGCGGAAATAAAAAGTTTTATTTCAGCGAACCTAGTAATGAGTCCGTAAAATTTCACATAAAAGGAAATGCGAAACACTATCGTAAAAATAAATTTTTTGTACAACAATTATTATATATAATTACTTTATTGGGGAAAACTTTTTCATTGTTACTACTTTTTGTAAGTATCTCTTAAAGTTTCGATGATACGCGAAAGAATCTAATAAACGCAACCAACTGGAATCAAACCTGGGTCCTCTTGAACTCTAGAGTCTAGACTATCAATGGGCAACGGGTGACATCAAATAATTAAATTAAAATACTGAGTAATTATTTAACAAACGAGCTTTTACGATTTTGAGGTATAAAACAAAGTCGCTTTTTTTCCTAATGTCCCTTTGATCCCTTTAATCTTTAAAACTACGCAACGGATTTTGATGCAGTTTTCTTTAATAGATAGAGTGATTCAAGAGAAAGGTTCATAAGTAATAATAATAATAATTAAATAGTAAAGAAATACTGTTATTGTTAGGGTTTCTAATGTGATGTCGTAAGTAATGGCTAATTTTCGAAGCGATTTTAACCAATACAGTATTATTCCTTATCCAATTAAAGTGCGCAAGTCATCATAGATTTTTTTAAATGCGCCCGTCCTCGCTGCCCTTCGTCTTAGAACCATACCTCACCGGAATGCCACGGCACGGCCTAGTGACGTTACCATGGCAAAGTCTGGCGTTTTGATGTCGCCACTAAGCGGTGTTTTTCTTCAATTCTATGCAGATTTTTAAGAGAATACCTTGAAAAAATTTTCAATTATCTGTGGATATCACACTAAAATACTGATTATAGTGATATCAGTCCCTGGACTGATTGTTACAAAGACGTGCAAACAACTGAAAACGTCAACAGTCACCGCATGCGGAACGGTCGACTCTGGCTACGCTGGCGACGACGGCGACGTAGAGCCGCCAGACGTTGCCATGGTAACGTAACTGGCCACATCGTCGTGGCATCCCGGTGACGGTGAGGTATGGCCCGTAATGGGCACGAACCTAAAATAGCAGAATCGCGGTACAGTAGTCAGTAGGAATTCAGAGAAAGTCTAGTTTAAGACTCACTTAATGGCTGTATCTGGCAGATGGAATTTTTACTTTTTATAAGTTTTCAAGCCCTCGGCAATTTCAACAAATCCAACCACGGTATTTATTCAGCTCGTAGGGCTTTCACACAGAGCAAAGAAACGGCGCGATGCGAAACCGCATTGTATGAATAAACGAACAAAGTTCTTGTGATTTCGGGTGACAATAACCCTTGAAATTTTAATATACAATACCATATAGTAATTAAACATATCAAAATATAATTAACGGTCAGAAAATTCCTTTAGCAAGAATAAAACAGCTTGTTGCTAATCGGGACGAATCACCGATGAATCGCACTATTTCATAGAATAACGAAGCGGCATCGTGGTTTAGTGTAATAGCATATAAAGCCCTAATGGACCGAGCCATCGTCTTGTAATTATTTAACCTACTTAAAGTATTTTTCAACTAAAAGAAAAATGTTTTAACGTTTTCTGGGTATTCTGCCCCCTGGCGTATTCTCGGTCATTATTAAGAGAAAATGTTTTAATCACTTTTTGTAGGCGTCTCCCAGATAGACGCGGGCAGCGATGGCGGTGGCGGTGGCGGTCAGTTGGATGACTTGAGAGTTCTAGGAACGACACAGACACACGTGGTGGCGGTGGCAGTACAAACAACTGACCGCCGCCGCCACCGCCACCGCTGCCCGCGTCTGTCTGGGAGACGCTTAAATCATATTTCGTTTTTTGCTTGTGTTACATAAAATAGGTACCTATACATAAACAAACATATATCTAGTTAGCATGTTATTCCACCGTGGTGCAAATAATGGTCGTCATCATTCGTAAATATCTGGGGGCACGGTAGTGCTCCCGCTATACGAGCTAAGCGAAGCACAAGGGCACTAGAGCCAAGCTTCTGAATCTACACGGCATAACTCTACCGACCCTAACTTCAAGAAATTCTACAATCTATATATCGAATCTTAATAATTCAGATCTAAAACTAAATATTCAAATCACCTCCATGACGGTAGCGTATCATCATCTTACTTGTCAGATAATCAGGTGATCAGCCCGCATAGCCCTAACCGTATATCAATTACTAAAATTATCATACTGTGGTAGCACTACATACAGTTGTTATAATATTATAGACCAAATACTGTAAGAGAAGTTGATTTCTAGGCAGATGGCGGACATAAGTAAATTGGTCGCGTTAAGTCCTCATTCGACCGATCACCACTGACACTCAACTGACTAATAAGCCGACCAAACAATGTAGGTCTGTCAACTGCCTAGGAATCAATTTCCTCGGGTATACATACCCAGGAGACTGGAGACGGAGAGGAGCGCCGGGAGCCACATCACGGCGACTGTTCACATCATCACGTTACTGCAGCACCGACACCATAGCACTGCCGATAAACGACACACCTGCAATAAACACTCTCATTTAAGTCCCACATCGTGTATAGCACTGTTTCCCAACCTGTGGTCCGCGGTCTACGGGAGTCCGCGAGTAGGTACATATACTATGGGGGTCCGCGGTGTCATCTCTGGACCATAAATATTCCATTTTTTTGCTGTTTATTTTGGTAAGGTCCGTGAAAACTGTGCCTTATTTCCTAGGGGTCTGTGGTGGAAAAACGTTAGGAAACACTGGTATATGGCATAACAACATTTGCGGGATTAGCTAGTACATACAATTATTCTCGTTACGTTTTGTTTGCAGCAACTTCAGACAAAACGGCTAGACTGGCGTTGTTGTGTGGCGTTATTTCTAAGAGCAAACCTAATAATCACATAATATACACTAAACAGTATTAAAACAAAATATGATGCATAAAATTCACAATGTTTGTCGGATACAGTGTTACACACCCTAAAGTGTACTCAGTTTTATAATAGTCCATATTTTGTAAGGAATGATATTCATTATAATTTCCTAATCATGCAAAAGTAAAAGATCACAAAAAAAATGTTTTACGCTACTCTGATTAATAATATTTCTATCGGCTTGATATCTTATTAGTGAGAATTTAGAGGTCATTTTCTTCGATAAGCACTAAACTAGTTTAATTAATATTTATTGGGAGAACGGAGCAGTAGCAGTGCAAAAGACTGCAGTTCCAATGTACTTGGAGTTCCCTTTGACTCATTTTACATTCAAGTAAGCTTAGAGTCGGGTGTGCGAATCGGAAGATGTGTCCGGGCTTGTGATACAAACTGAATTATGTTATGTTCTTTTTCTAAGACATATTTAGAGTCTTGAAAAGTAGAAACGATACCATAAATTATTCACTTTCCACATTATAATATTATCTCTTCTTAAGGCTATCTATTATTAAGCTGCCTATTATGAAAAACATAATAGGAATTCGTTTTACAAAAAAAATATTATAATATTACACTTTTATAAGGAATGGACGATTCCGTCGAGAAAATTATAAATTTTTAAAACTATTAATATACTTTTTTGAAATGAGAACAGATTAACAATATCTATAAAATGATAAAACTTAATTATGTGCAGAATTTACAAGAGTCTTATAATTTAAAATCGTCTACGTATTTTCTGCATTATTCTACTATAATGGCCTATGCTAAGAACTACAGCTACAAAGTGCTACAAATAGCTACGAAGTGCTACGTGGAGCTACGAACTGCTACGGACAGCTACGAAATACTTGTAACGGTCGTAGCTACGCGCTACGGACAGCTACGAAATGCTACGGTCTTAGCTACGAGCTATGCGCTACGGACAGCTACGAAATGCTACGGTCTTAGCTACGAGCTACTCGCTACGGACAACTGGACACGTAGAGAGCTACGTTTGATACAATCAAAGTGTCTACCAATTCGGTTTGACCGAAAATAACTCTACTGTTAGGTACAGTTCGGTACAATTTACTGTTTACCTATCGAACACAAAGGCCAAACCCAAATATCATTGAAATTTAATGAAGTAGGTAAATTACTTTTTTTTTAATTTTATATTCGTTTGATAATTCTTCTCTCAAAATTAATTTGAATATTTATACACATTATAATTAAAATTATGCAACTGACTTTGTACTTTTCAATTTGCACTTAATCCTCTTACTTATAACTGTTTACACAAGGAATACGGAATAACTAAATCTGCTTGTCTTTAAGTGTAGTATAAAAGAGTATCAAGCCCTATAAGTTTTAACTAATTTAGTTATCAAAAATAAATTTTGCACTTAACTTACTTAAACTCGATCACAAAGCACAATTACAACTAGTGATAATTAATTTGAGAATGCTTAGTCGGCAACCTGTAATGTATTACTCCAAGTTGAAGCCACTAATGTCCCCAGTCTCCCCACCGTCCATTATCGGGGGAGAGCGGGCATACTTAACCGTAATTTTATATTCTCTTTGGTTACCTGAGACTCAAGTTTAATAGGACGAGGTGAATATCGCCCGGTCACGTGCTAGAGCTTCGGAATTCTATTGCGAAAGTTTGTATTTGAAGATACACTAATATTATGAATGCGAAAGTTTATTTGTCTGTCTGTCACCTCTTCAGACCCATACTCAAACCGTCAATCCCCAAGCGGCATCCGGCTGTTGCTTAACAATTGAAAATCTATTGTATCTGCGATTCCCACGATCGAGGTATTAAGATACTTTGAGTCCCAGGATAATTTTATTCCGACGCGATAAATGAATTTTGCCAAAATTGAGTTGCGGGCGTCATCTACCTATAATATAATTGCAACGCTGTCATTTAGGAAAGATAGATACAGATTGTTATTAAATAAAAAAAATAAAAAACTAATAGAATATAAAACATACGTAATACGTTAAAAGGCAATAGGACTTTTTTATGCAGAGGTATGAAGAAGGAGGGGCATTTCGTACCCACTAATGTAGCACTTTGAGACATAATATACCAAATGAAAGGGCTTGAAACATTTATTCTATACGGTAAAATTCAGGAAATGTTACATTTTTATGGTTTTATTGTTTTCCCACACATTTCTTAAAAATATGAAACAATGTACTAAAATACAACACTTTCCTCAAGTTTGCCATATACGATTACTTTCCAGTAACGATTCCTTACCAGCAGCACTATAAATTAATGCAATAATACAAGGTGTTTTTATGTGATTTTTTCTTACCTTCTACCCTCATTAACTTTTTTCTCCCATGGTTTAGAGATTTTATGTCATACAATAAAATGTACAGCTTTTAATTTCGCATAAATTTTTGTACACTTTTATTTTAAACTATTTGCGAAAACTTTTAAATGGCTTATAGTTATGATTTAGTTAAGTTAACTTATAATAATAGCTGTAAGTTTTCCTAAGAAATAAAAAAAAATCTAGCCCTTTCATTTGATATAATTTATTGTCTGGATGTGCTACAGCTTGGGTATGGGTTCCATACAAAAATGCCCCTTGTTCTTTCGAGATCTCTTCTGATTCGGCCTACTCGTTAGTTGTTTAGCTCTGTTATAAGTTATAACCATGTCTTTTCAACCTTCTGACATTTCGGCCCCCTGGGTTAGCAGGTAATAAACATTTTATCTCATTCCGTGACACACTTATGTAAATATATTAACATAATATTTAGCTGTCCGTTTAATCGTCATAAAAATTTTTAGTGCTCATAAAATATTGCGATTGTATTTTTACGAGTGTTCTTGTATTTGCTGACCGTATTATCATAATAGACGTTAAATTATAAATTATTCGTTCACTCTAATTTGATAAATATATATAACTCAAAGGTGACTGACTCATGACTGACCGACTGACATAGTGATCTATCAATGCACAGCCCAAACCACTGGACGGGTCGGGCTGAAATTTGGCACGCAGGTAGATATCATGACGTAAGCACCCGTTAAGAAAACATTTTGATCAATTCTACCTTCAAGGGGATAAAATAGGGGACGAAAGTTTGTATGAAACTTAATCAATTTGAAGCCGATCGGGCTGAGAATTTGATGCCTAATTAATAATAATACATCTTAACGCGAGCAAAGCCGCGGGAAACAGCTAGTTATAAATAAATATAGTCTGAAGAGTGAACAAATAACATAAGGCTGCACTCCGTTAGTGTCGGTAAAGGTGAAAACGACTGATTTTTTAACGACTGCCGTTTCGGCAGAAACAACATTATAATTATGTAATTGCAGCATCTAGTATTATTATACCAAATATATACCGTTGTATCCATAAAGTGTAGGTACCGCAGTATCTATAACGTCTATAATGCGTAACTTGAGCCGATTCTCAAGGCGGTACTTTTGAGTCCTGAGACAGGAAAACAGTAATTTACTTCACAAAAAAATTGTACGGTTTTCGCACGTTAAAGTTCTTACCAGAGTTGCGGCCAACATATTATATTTATTTCGTAAGCTGTTTAATAAGGAACAATAAGTTATTTACGAAAACCTTTATTGTTTGGTTTTTATTAATATGAACAGTTGGTAATAAGCCGTGTTCATAACCGAAGGTAGCACATGAGCCAATATCAAGAAATATTGCGTTTGCTCCAGCTGTTGCCATGGTAACGGTTTACTTGACAGCACCACCGTAACGGAGGCAGGGCTCCTATAACCGAGATTTGTTAAGGTGCCAAACCTTACATACCTATTGTATTTATAATATACCGAATATTGGACATAAAAACTATAAAAAGGGATAAGGTTATAGCTGTAATAATATTTTAATCTATACTTCTTCATACTATGAGAAAAACTTTAAGTTTAGATAATATATATTTTACCGTCGGCACATAACATTATCTATTTTCACACCTCAACGCGATGCGTCTCGCATTTCTTTTGTATTGAATTATTGACAAAATTCAATTGCGTGAGACGTCATACAAATCTGTCAATTCAATATAAAAATGCGTCAGACGCGTCGCGTTGCGGTCTGAATAGTAAAATTTCGCATTCAATTAATATTAATTTGACATTCTTTAGTTTGACACAGTGTCTGTCACAGTGTAACCTTCATAATTTAATCAAATCTGTGTTGTTTTGAGGTCTTAACTGGTAACAATTATCTTAATTTTCGTCAGGTAAAACACGGGTCTGAAAACTTTGTGTTAAAATGTTTTGTATTCCAAAGGACAAAGGTATAGTACACAATAAGCTACACGTTTAGTAATCCTTGTGGTTTAAATTCTAAGGCTAATAATATATTATTATGTGACTGATAACTTAAGCAAAAATAGATCTAGTCCATGCTTATATTATTATGAGCGAGAAAGTTTGTCTGTCGTGAGAAAAGGGAATCGAACTCACTTCTTACGTTGGAAATATGTTATTTCCAAGTTTGGTTAGGACAATGCAGGCAATGTCTGACAAGTAAGATGATCCATGCGTCGGATGGGCATGTAAAAAGTCGGTCCTGCGCCTGATCTCTCGCCAGTCGTGTCGGTCCTCCGTCCCACTGGGTTATGAGAGTAAAAGAATAGGGAGTGCTCTTGTGTACTGCGCACACACTTGGGCACTATAAAATAAATCTGCGTACCTGGCCTGGTTTTAATGAAACCCAGCTACCGTCACCGAAACTGATGAGAGGGGGATGGGAGTTTATTATATTAGTTTAGCACCATTAAATCCTTTTCGACACATAAACTTTTTTGTCATTCCGTGGGGTAGTTCAACCGAGTAAATTGTGATAAGTAATATCCAAAAGATTTGAGACGAATATTATCGTATCCCATACCACATATTACCGCTTTTGTGTGTACGCAGCACCAATATTATAATATCGGAGGCCACAAATTAAAATGATATGTTTGGGTCCTTTTGGCCGCCATTCTTCACGCTACATTGATTTTTTCCCAACCCGTTGCCGATGTATACAATGCAAATAAAACCCCGAGCTTAGCATTTATATCAAAATATACAAAATATACGGAATATATGAAAATGTGACGGACCATTTATTTGAAATACAGTACATTTGAGATATTCGCGGCTTTTAAATGTGGTGTAATAATTTCAAAATCGGGGTAATCGTTTTTTGTTTTGTGCGTTCTTATTTATAGGTACATTGAAGAAAATTGAGTTTATTTTGGTCGGTTATTAATTCCTTAGAACATACAGGGTGTAAGAAAAGAAAGTGATAATACTTTATTAGGGTGTGTATTAGTGCCGTGTATCTCAATATACGGCAACCACTCGTATCTCTATACACTGTAAAAGAAGCGGCGCTGAAAGAGATTTTTTTTTATCTTTGTAAGGTAAAACTGTCACGAGTTTTACCTTACAAAGATAAAAAAAATTCGCGGGGGCGCTTGCCCATACAAATTTTAAAAATTGGTCTTTCAGCGCTGCTATTGTCACAGAAGAAAAGTTGGTATTGTTTACTTTTCCTTATATAAAAATGTTGCCACGAACTAATAAGGAGGAAAATTTATGTAGATATAAGTTAAACAGCCTACTATTTAATGCTGTAAATAACAATTGTATAGTTATTAATGACCCACAACCACAAAAATGTCAGGTTGTAGATATAAATAACTTAAGTTTTATACTAAGTAACTTGTACTTGGATAAGTATTTATTATCCAATTTCTGTAAGCGACATGTAGCTAGTATGCTATATAATATTTTTATTTTTTCACAAGCCAAGAATTTGGCTTCTACGACTACTGCTTTTATAGAGCAGAATACTAACTATAGTATTAACGAATTGGAACATGTTCCAAATAATCATTTAAATTAGAGAATAAGACAATAGAGAATGTCTCTGGCAGTTATAATAAAAATTTTAAAAATTCCAAAGATTTAAGTAATAATAATTGTTGTGTAATCAATCTGGTGCATCAAAACCTACAAGGAATGGTAGGTAAAGAACTTGAAACTGAGTTATTTTTAAAGGAATTTGACATTGAAGGCACCAGTAGTATCAACGTTCTGAAAGCATTTTTTTAAAATCTACTCAGAAATAAAAATAATTTTTCTTTTTTATTTTTTTATTTAGAAGAACACAATAGTTTCTATAAAGAACACATACACACCCTCAAATTGACACAGGAGATATACATACAGTGGTGGGAATGTGTGGAGGGCAAAAGCCCGTTTAAAAAAACCACCCTCAAATATTATCATTTAGTTTTGTTACATATTAGTATAATACTAGTATGTAACAAAACTAAGTATAATACTACAAATTAATATTCAACTTCAGTACAATGATTGAAACGTTATTGTAGTAAAGTTGCTTTTCGCTGTCTGTTGCTATACTTATCATAATAATTATTATTGTTTAAATTTAAAATCTGTATTTATAATATATTTTTTGCTGATATATAATGGAGCGTGGAGAAAGACTACTACGAAAGATATTTTATTTGGGCATACGATATCGTGACTTGCGAGGAACAGCTAGATCATTATAAGTTATCAGTAGATCTTTATCATTATAAGTTGGAGATTGAAAAACAACGACATGACAAATGACAAATTAGGAAACAATACAACAACGACATTCTAAACACTTATGAAGCTTATTTTCACAGAAATAAGATCGAAATGTATGCTGTGACTTATCGCTTTACTACGTCATAGTACAGGTACTATGACGTAGTATTAATACCAGGGTGTTAACTGGCTCACTCTATTAGCGACAGCGGTTTAGTGGTCGTATATGACTGTAATAAAATTACGGTCTGTGTGAAATTACCTTTTCATTAGCGCCGAGATTCGTACCTATTTAATTAAGCTTAACATGAATACTTATTTTGTTGACCACAGGTTAGTTCAGAATATATATATGCCAATAAAAATCACGTCTAAATCCTACATTGTGGCAGTTTGCGTTAAAGTTCATAAAATCTAAAATCGGTTTTAAAGCCAATACAACAAAATATTACTTTTTCTGACAATGAGTTAGGGCCATACCTCACTGAGATGCCATGGTGACGTGGCCAGCGAAGTCGCCATGGCTACGTCTGGCATCCCTGCGTCGCCAGATTGAGTCACCAAATCGCATAGCCAATGCATTCAGTTCTGTCTCGACACAGTCAGGAATGAACGTAAACATTACAAAGCTGTTATTATAATATATGATTACCAGCGTCGCAAAAAGATGAAACAAACATGAAAAAAAATAGATACATCCGTTTGTATGAAATCGGTGTTTTTCTCAAACTCTATGGAGATTTAAGAAAATAGGCTGAAAAATTTTTCAATTATCTGAGGATGATGTCACTAACAAATCTGATAAATCTCTCAGTATCGAACGATATTTTGTGACTGGGTGAGTGACAGAGCATACAAACACGAGCAAACAACCGGCAACCAGCAGCTGCAGGTCGCCAGTCACCGCACGCGGAGCGGTCGACTCTGTAGGCCTACCACGAAATGGTTTTGAGACTCAAACATTCGGACGAGAATGCCGCGTCTTGCTCTAACAACGTCATTTCACGTTTGTTATAGTAGGATGCGGCACTCTCGTTCGATTGTTTGAGTCTCAAAACGGTTTCGTGGTACCAGCTCTGGCTACGCTGGCTTGGTAACGTCCCCAGTCGGTCGCCAAGTGAGCCGTCATACATCTCAATAAGAACTAGTTGGCAACGTCGCTGACCACGTCGCTATGGCATCTCGGTGTGGTATGGCCCTTAATACTTTTTTTATCTAAAAAAGAAACAAACCTTCAACATAAATGTTTAAATGCGACCTTCATTATGAATTTAGAAACGGTAACATTTTATGCCAACTAAATACGTTTGATAAAGAGAAATTAACGATTCATTGCCTTTTAATACTTCACAACCCATAATCGAACCGCAATAAATATAGAGAGATAAAATTAAATTCACGCAATGAAACCCCACTAGTTCTATGAGGGTTTCGACCCATAGAGATATAATCCTACCCTTGAATTATGTGTATTTCAGTACTTATTACATTAACAGTGAGTATTGAATAATTATTTTTATTACAAAATATAATATTCTGAATATAACCGTGGGTGTTATTTTAATTGCCTAAGCGGTATTTAAATTGAAATAGATTTGATTTTGGAATATATTTCAATTATTTCTTTATTCTAGTTTAGATAAAAATTCTAGCCAACTATAATAATCAATGTATTTACGAAGCGTACAACTATTCAATTTGCGCTGTCTTTGCCTGTCGTGTGATTTTTCCGAGATGCCAGACAAAAACAACTAAAAAGACTTTGTATAGTAGGTATTTTAAATATTTTTAGTAATAAGGCCACCTTTGTGCACCTACTTCTAAGATATTATTTATTTTAAATTTTGTATTTGTATCGACTGTGCACAATAAAGTATATTTTCATTTTCATTTCATTTTTATTAATAAGTGCAAATAAGGGCCAGTTTCACCACTTTCCGATAATTAGTATCTCATAGGCTATACACTACTTATCTGACAGATACTCCATCTTTCAGATATGTTGTGGATAGCCTATCATTTCATTATCAGCACTTATCAGGAAGTGGTGAAACAGGCCCTAAGTTTGTTAAACCTTATGGCTTATGTAAAATATCCTCTGTCCCCATTCAAACATTTAAATCTCTTCAAACATCCGACACAAACAAAACAAATTACACACAAGAAACGAATATAAGTTGCGCGTCGATTTATACCGAAACGGCGATAGAGCACGCAATAAGGCGAGCCGATATAAATTTGCAAGGAGATTTAAAAGTAAACTTATTTCGCCAAGACGTTTCGCGCGCCAATAAAACCCTGAATAGTGCTATCGAGAGGGCTTTGAGGCAATAAATATTCCCAGGCTCGCAATTCTTTTGATCAAGCGTCGCTATCACCTGCATAAAATCACGTTGAACTCCCCGTAATGAGGAATCAATATTTATAACGAATATTTCCGTTTCTTTTGAGGAATGAAAGGCTCCTTTTTAAATGTTTTAATGGGTGTATGAAAAAATAAGTGTTAACAATAGGTAATTGTGGCTTCCTAGGTATCTAAGTCAATTTATTTAAGACTAGAAAATAATAGAGAAAGACGTAATTTGAACCTCGTTGCTCATTATGCCTCGTTATGCCTGAGCCTACGATTGCTATTTGCTACTAAAAGTTAGGCACGTTTTTTTATGTCCTGGTGTAAAGAGAACTAGAATCATATTGCTACGTATTTTTAAGACTTTCAGTCATTATTCAGACTTTTTCATTGAGATACCGAAGCTTTCATCTTAAACATTAAAATCGCCAAACTGTACAACGTTATACCACCATCATATTATATAGTGTGCTAAAATAAAATTCGGCGTCAGAATCTCGCTGTTAGTAGAGCTTATGATAAATAGCAGGAAAGTGTTTTTTTTTTTTTTTTTTTATTAAATAAGGGGGCAAACGAGCAAACGGGTCACCTGATGGTAAGCAACTACCGTCGCCCATGGACACTCGCAACATCCGTAGAGCTGCAGGTGCGTTGCCGGCCTTTTAAGAGGGAATACGCTCTTTTCTTGAAGGTTTGCAGGTCATATAGGTCCGGAAATACTGCTGGTGACAGTTCGTTCCAGAGTTTTACAGTGCGCGGCAGAAAGTTACGCGAAAATCGCACTGTGGAAGACTGCCACTCATCAAGGTGATGAGGATGGTATGTTTTTCGCGTGGGACGATGGCGAAAAGTTGCAGGTGGTATGATTCCGAACAATTCCTCAGAGCACTCCCCGTAATACAACCGATAGTGTACGCCGGAGTTGCGTCTGTCGTTTTTAGTGGAACCAAATTGTGGCCAACAAATTACACAAGCCAGCGAACTGGTAAAGGCGACACCTAAACTAGAAAACTTTCCTGAATCGGACAAACCGAATATTTGATATGAGAAATTCAATTTTCAAAGTTTTAAAGCTTAGAATTTATGGTGCGACGAAACAGCTGTGAGTGATTTGAAATAGCTGGGTGACAGATGTATTTCATAGTGGCGTTGATATGCGTTAGAAATTCGATTGAAGGGGTGAAAATTTTAAAATTGGAAAAGATATATTATGAAATCCTTTTCGAACTCGATTCTACTATATCATGCCACATTGACGTTGCTTCATTCGTTGTTGGATCCCGTCCGCTTCCTATTATGCCCGGGCCGCACCTGCGTTTATCGTCACGAAGCTTCGTGCTAAGAGACGATACCATTGGAATACCAATAAAAAAAATTGGTATCGTCTCATAGCACGAAGCTTCATGACGATAGACGCATGTGCGGCCGCGGCATTAGACACCTGAAAAGTATTCATCTATACCTTCGTCAAATAAAATATGTTTAAACGTTAGGCAATTTTAAAAGAGTATAATCTTGTAGACAAGAAAGAGACGGGACAAAAAACGAAGTTCCATAAAATATACTGCATTAAAATAATGAAAATACTTTTCTATTATTTAATGGAAGTACCATAATACTCTGAATAAAGACAAGATAATAAAAATGTCTGACTTGTATCGGACATGTCAGTCGACGTGGCTGTCGGACGCAACGTATCTGCATAATTTATGTACAGTCACGATTATTATGTAGATAAAAGCTTTATTAGAGTAAATTACATTTTTCGACACAATAGTACTGACAATATAAGTCAAATAAACAGCGTACAGTCAAACAATGCGCGAGAACCGCAGTATGTACTGTTTAGGGTTCCGTACCCAAAGGGTAAAAACGGGACCCTTTTACTGAGACTTCGATGTATGTCCGTCTGTCCGTCTGTCTCCAGGCTGTATCTCAAGAACTACACTTTAGAAATTTTCACAGATTGTGTTTAACTGTTGCCGCTATAACAACTAATACTAAAAATAAAATAAACATTTAAGAGGGGCTCCCATTAAAAAAAACGCAATTTTTTGCTAACTTTCGCTCTATAACGGTACGAACTCTACGTGCGCGAGAGTAATACACAATACTATGTGCACTATATCCAGTAATTAATACAAACTTACATTTCGATTTTTTAATGTTTTTATTTTTTGTTCCAGGTAAGAATTTTTTTAGAATCAGGACTTCCTTTGTCTTAAGTTTTGTCGTTCGTAAAATCTCTAGTTCTAGTTCAACAACACTGTTGATAAACTGTAGTCAATAAACTTCAAAAATCAGTCGTAAGTATTTAACTTACGAGACAAAATATCTTTAAATTGAGAAATAAACGACTGTACCTCGTCGGAACGTGTAAATCCTAGTGTGAGTTTTAAAACGCGTTCAACGGTAACGTAGACGCAGAAAATTTTTACTTTCCCGGAAAGCGTTTGTGCAATCAGTCCGGATTGTGCCGGATATCCGGCATATCCGGGCTGAGCCGTTAAGTAGCGGAGAAAACATTCACCGTAAAATCCTATTATAGGTTTTTAAAGTTTGTCGACTCTCAATATTTATAAAAGTGTAACTAAGTCAACAGTAACAGCAATTCCGACTGCGAGCGGAAATCTTATTACTTCCAGTTTTTTTTCTTTTAAACTAACATTGCTTGCGTTAACTTTAATGAAAGTGGGGAGAAAAATGTTAGATTTAAGTTTACTAATTCCATGTCATACATTTACTTTACAATAAAATAGGAAGCTATAGCTGCATTTTTAGGGTTCCGTAGCCAAAATGGCAAAAAACGGAACCCTCTGTCTGTCTGTCTGTCTGTCTGTCTGTCTGTCCGTCCGTATGTCACAGCCACTTTTCTCCGAAACTGTTAGAGCTATACTATTGAAACTTAAGTAGATGTAGTCTGTGAACCGCATTAAGATTTTGATGCAAAAATGGAAAAAATATTAAAAATTTTAGGGGTCCCCATAGGTACAACTGAAACAAAAAAAAATTTTTTTCATCTAACCATTGCGTTTGGGGTATCTATGGATAAGTCTCCAAAAATCATATTGAGGTTTCTCATTTCATTTTTTTCTAACCTCAATAGTTTGCGAGAGAGACTCTTCCAAAGTGATAAAATGTGTGTCCCCCCCCCTCTAATTTCTGAAGTAGGAGCATGATAATTTAAAAAAAAATATATGACGTAGATTACTATAAAAACTACCAACGAAAATTGGTTTGAACGAGATCTAGCCAGTAGTTTTTTTATACGTCATAAATGGTAAACCTTAATCTAAATTTCATTAAATCGACTGAAATATAAAAATAAATCAAAAACCTTTTAATTTCATAAAAATAAACCTTATTGCTGCTGCGGAACCCTTCATGGGCGAGTCCAACTCGCACTTGGCCGCTTTTTTTCAATGAAATCACAGCTAAAAGCTTTTTTTATATGTAGCGCTCAAAAAGTGGTGTTATATAAAATGTAGATGTAGCCTGTTCCTCTTTCGCACATAAATTCGGTTATAACGCGGTAACAGTACATTTTGATGCAATGAAAACGATAGTCCTTTCACGGGACCCGAATGATCGCCATACAGAAATTTATATGAATCGATTAAGCGAGGTTAGTGTGTGTATGTGTGGAGGTAAAAGACAGAGATACACACTTTTGAAATTAAGTACTAATAGGTAAGTTATATCTCAGAAATGAAATATACAACAAAAACATTATAATATGAACAACAAAAACATTTTCAGCACGCAGTAGGTTTAGTTGATAATAATATTATTATATTTTATCTAAACTCAAGTTTGGCTCGAAAAAAAGAATTTCCGACTTGCCGAACAAGAACTTCCGAATTGGAAGAACTTTCGTTTTATCGGATATTCGGCAGAGCCGACTTGTTCCCTAACGAAGGCGTTTGGTGAAAAGTCGTTTAGATAATGTTTATTTAAACCGTTTCTTTAAAATTTTGAGTTATTAATAAACATTTATTTATGGCTAAGTGCTGCAATTATGCGGAAATTATAAAATGCATTTTAATAGGCCTTATTTAAACCTGCTTTTAACAATCAAAAGATGATAATTTATGATGAAAAGTTTAACTTTTTTAACATGGTCTATTTTATCAAAATTAATTTAGTGAGTTTAGGGCCAAGTCAGTGGGAAAAAACAAACAATGTCTATAATTATGATCTCGATATTGGCGTATTATAAGAAAAAGGGAACGCACGTTTCAATGAAAATCGGTTACCCTCGCTTGATTTTCAGATTATTAAAATAAGCTTATATTTAGAAAGCTTTTCGGGATTTTTTAGGTAATTTAAATTCCTACTGTTACAAAATTACTCTTACTAAAGCGTGGTTCTACATAAAAATATCTCTTCATCAATCTTTGTAGTAATTAATTAACGATTTTTAATAAAAATAACATCACATTTTTACATTGGTTTGATTACAAGGATACTCATAGTGAATTAATGATGTTGTAGAAAATATTTCTACCATTTCCTATACATATTTTTTCAGGATAATCATAGCAAAAAGTGAACCAGAATTGCGGCCATTTTAAAAAAGCGATGCTCTTACGGTTTTTCGGCTGAACTCCTTCCGTCTTACGTGTGGGTCACGTAACCCTGACACGAGTTTATTTAATCGATATTTTAGTTTATTTAGATACACTACAAAACGTGCCCAACGCCGCGATAGAAGTTTTCTCTTAAAAAACAATAAATCACATCTAAAAGATCTCCCAAAAACCTTTTAGCGAATTGGTAGAGTGTAATCGAGCCTTATGGAACGTGTTATCCTGTTCATGTCTCGATGCGCTAATCTCGGCGGGCATTAATCACCGCACCAAGACAATCTCATTACGGGGCTTTTTCATAAATTAAAACCATTCCCGCCAAAATATTTGCACTCACAGAATGTCTTTACGCCTAATTTGAGCTTAGTGGGTTTTACGGTTCAAAATCAAATATTATGGTCGGTTTCAATTATTTAGTCTTTTAAAAATGTAAAGTTAATTTTATTTCATTAATGTTTAAACAATTTAAATTGGGATTATAGCTTACTAAATAAATTTGAATTTAGAGTATTATTATTGCATTTGTTTACGCTTATGCCGCGGCCGCAAATGCGTAGTGCTTCGCGCTTAAAACGGTACTATTAGACGATCTGCGTGTATCGTCCAATTATAGTATCGTCTCATAGCACGAAGCTTCGGACGATAGACGCAGGTGCAGCCGGGCCGTGAGACTACAATAATTAAATTATTATAAGCCATAGACTTAATAGACATCAGACATGGCATGTCGAGGGAAACCCTAATAACCTGAAAGGTCCCATAGCGTTGTTTGGACATATTTTGACACTTCAGGTTTGACTTTGACGTTAATGTCATAACTTTCCTGTATTTTTTCTGATTTTCTCTGTCAAATTTACGATAAAGCCCGCCAATTCGTTGTGCCAAAATTCGTTTACCGCACGGGAACCGTTCTATTATTTTTAATAAAAAGTATATCCTGTGTCCCATACCGGGACTCAAAGTATTTTCATAGCAAACAGCAAAATTGGTTCAGCAATTTAGGCGTGAAGAGGTAACACATAGGCAGACAGATAGACAGACACACTTTCGCATTCACAATATTAGTAAAGATATAGATAGAAATCAGTTTTATTTGGTGCGAGTGTTAAAATAATAAAATTAGAAGTTGTGAATACAAATCTAGAATGACAGCCGTCCTTTTGTTATCATGCGCAGTCCAAACTAAAACTAAAATTTTAAATCTCTAAAAATGTTTAAATTCGTGCAATATTTTACTCAAACAAACATTGCAAATGAAATGAAAGCTTTTAAAAAGCGCCACTGACATGAATTTGGTGCATGAAACTGAAGTTATGTTTATTGCTTAACATACACACTAAAAGAATGTGATTCAACATTTCACGTGAGTAAAAATATAACATTAAATACTATTTTTTCTTATTTTTATTTAACCTTATTATATAATATTTATGTAACGATGACCTCTGAGGTATAAAAACTGAGCTATATTTTAAATACATAATATTGTAAACATCTTAATTTATGAAAGTATTGCATTTTGTTTCTTTGCATAATATAGCCTTAAAACCGTGGTGTAAACCACGGGAAAAATAATAGCTTGTCTTATTATTATGGTAAATTTTCCCGGGGAAAATGCACAATTCCCGTGGGATAGTTTTCTTGCATATGAAGCCACGACCAAAAGCTATAGTACTGCATATTCCATACTAATATAATAAATCCAAAAGTTTGTTTCTCTGTCTGCCTGTCTGTTATCTTTTCACGCCCAAGCCGCCGAACTGATTTTGCTGATATTTGATAATATGAGTCTAGGGAAAGAACATAAAATATTACTTTTTATATCTTCAAAATGTGCGATTTTTTCACGATAAACGACTTTTGGCGCAACGTAGGGGCGATACACTCTAGATAGAAATGTTGTGAAGTTTAAGTTTTTTTATGTTTTTGTGTTTTTTATGTTTTACTTTTTTGTGTTTTTACTATGCGTTTTTTATGTTTAGCGAATTTGTAATTTGTTGCCAACAAACTGTTGCTGCGCAATTTGGAAAATTTTAATGTTTATTGTAAAATGTTAATTTACTCTGAATGAAAAATAAAACTAATATAATATTATCATACTTTTACTTTATACTTACTGTCAGTACAGAAAATAAATGGTATATTTCATACAAGATCGTTTACATCAGAGGTTTTCAATGACGTTATTTGAGTTCAGTCAACAGTATCTCCGTTAAGAGATAAGGTACGACCCACAATACGTAAGAGATTAAATTTTTTCCATTAAATTGTACAAATACCTCTGTGCTATTTTATTATTCCGCCCGGCAGACCGGCATAGCCAGACCGTTCATTTTCAATTCTGAATCCTTAAATTCACATTTATTTCTGTGAGATCTTTGAATATATTCGCCTTTGCATTTACTGTAATATACCTAAATGATTCTGTAATGTAAGTTTAGTTTCTAATGTAGTGTTGGGAGTATTCAATTTTTCTTATATTTGTTTGCAGTTTTTCTTAGGGTGAGTTGCACAAGAGGCTTGGTTAAAGTTAAAATAAAGGCTATCGTCAAATATGGCGTCCATAATAGACTTTTACTAGGAATTTTACAGTTTATTTTACTTTTTGTTACGGTTAAAGCTAAATTAAGTTGGTGAAACTCACACTTATTTAACTATCAAAATATGTTATCTGCATAATATTGCCCGTAAAAATATTTAGTGTCCTTTAGATTATGTTCTCCTACGTAAATTGTGAAATGTTCTTTTTCCTCACCTTTGGAATTTTATTTAGGTCATGTGTATTGTATCAGACGTAGTTTTTTTGCACGAAGTTATAGGCAATGGCAAGTTAATAACATAGAAAATAATAATATGTTTATTACTAGTTAGTTAAATTTTCTCTCTTAATAATTACTCTTTAATCCCTTAAGTCCCGGCAAACGTTGTTTGCCATATAAAGTATTTTTACTTCGTCAGTTAATACAAAATCTTACCCCCTCTTTTGTCCCCTAAGAGGAGGCACCAGATGTTAAGTTGGAAGTAGACAAATATATCTTCGAAAACCGTATGCAAATCAGATCAGTAGTTTTCGTGTTATATGAAAAAGTTTGATACAAAATCTCACCCCTCTTTTTAGGGTTCCGTAGCCAAAATGGCAAAAAAGGAACCCTTATAGATTCGTCATGTCTGTCTGTCTGTCTGTCTGTCTGTCTGTCTGTCTGTCTGTCTGTCTGTCTGTCCGTCCGTATGTCACAGCTACTTTTCTCCGAAACTATTAGAGCTATACTATTGAAACTTGGTAAGTAGATGTAGTCTGTGAACCGCATTAAGATTTTGATGCAAAAATGGAAAAAGTATTAAAAATTTTAGGGGTCCCCATAGGTACAACTGAAACAAAAAAAAATTTTTTTCATCTAACCTATGCGTGTGTGGTATCTATGGATAGGTCTCTAAAAATCATATTGAGGTTTCTCAAATCATTTTTTTCTAACCTGAATAGTTTGCGAGAGAGACTCTTCCAAAGTGGAAAAATGTGTGTCCCCCCCCCCTCTAATTTCTAAAGTAGAGACATGATAATTCTAAAAAAAATATATGATGTATATTACTATAAAAACTACCAACGAAAATTGGTTTGAACGAGATCTAGCCAGTAGTTTTTTTTTATACGTCATAAATAGTAAAACTTAATGAAACAAAAAAAAATTTTTTTCATCTAACCTATGCGTGTGTGGTATCTATGGATAGGTGTCCAAAAATCATATTGAGGTTTCTCATATCATTTTTTTCTAAGCTGAATAGTTTGCGAGAGAGACTCTTCCAAAGTGGAAAAATGTGTGTCCCCCCCCCTCTAATTTCTAAAGTAGAGGCATGATAATTCTAAAAAAAATATATGATGTATATTACTATAAAAACTACCAACGAAAATTGGTTTGAACGAGATCTAGCCAGTAGTTTTTTTTATACGTCATAAATAGTAAACCTTAATCTAAATTTCATTAAATCGACTGAAATATAAAAATAAATCAAAAATAATATAATTTCATAAAAATTAACCTTATTGCTGCTGCGGAACCCTCCATGGGCGAGTCCAACTCGCACTTGGCCGCTTTTTTCCCCTTAGAGGGGTGGGGGGAAACATTTTTATACACCAGATGTTAAGTTGAAAGAAGAAAATATATTTGCGAAAACCGCATTCAAATCGGATCAGTAGTTTTCGTGTGATGCTGGAACAAACATACAGACAGACAGACAGACAAAAAACTAACCACGGTTTTGGCTTCTATAGCGATGTAGTAACACCCCCCTCTTATTATTTTTTGAATATTTTTAATGTACAGAATTTTCATTTCTACAGTTTTATTATAATACTAGTTGACCCAGCAAACGTTGTTTTGTCATTTAAAGTATTTCTACTTCATCAGTAATTGATACAAAATCTTACCCCCCCTTTTGTCCCCTAAATGGTGTGGGGGGAAAACTGATGTCAAGTTGGAAAATACCGTTAATAATATGACGTAAGTCCATTAAAGAAAAAAATTGATACAAAATCTGACCCCCTTTTGGGTCCCCTTAGAGGGGTGGGGAGAAAGTTTGAAAAACAAAAACACCAGATGTTGAGTTGGAAGAAGGCAAATATATCTGAGAAAACCGTATGCAAATCGGATCAGTAGTTTTCCTATTAAAGAAAAGAAGAAAAAAGAAAAGTTTGATACAAATTCTAACCCCCTCTTTCGTCCCCTTAGAGGGGTGGGGGGAAAATTTTTATACACCAGATGTTAAGTTGGAAGAAGACAAATATATTTGCGAAAACCGCATTCAAATCGGATCAGTAGTTTTCGTGTGATAGTGGAACAAACATACAGACAGACAGACAGACAGACAGACAAAAAACTAACCACGGTTTTGGCTTCTATAGCGATGTAGTAACACCCCCCGCTTATTATTTTTTGAATATCTTTAATGTACAGAATTTTCATTTCTACAGTTTTATTATATGTATAGATACTGCAGCAGCTGCAGGTATGTACGTACTATCAAAGAAGTTTATTCATAGGTAGATGGTGGACCTACTTATTTTGGTTGCGTTATGTCAAACCCAGCTGACAGATTAACCCCGGCCGCACATTGTCCGAATTCTGATCAGAAACAGTTGAATTCCGCCGGACCGCCACCCCGCACATTATCCGAAATATCCTTCCGGCGAGTTCTAGCTCACTCGGCTCAGTACAAAATGTAAGAGACAGCGCGGACGTTCAACTGTTTCTGATCAGAACTGTCGTACAATGTGCAGCCAGGCTAAAAACTAACACAAAGCTGACGTATCCCAACCATATTACGTCTTAGCTTAGGTCTGTCAACTGCCAATATGAATCAACTTCTCTGATAGTACATTTGGGTGGATTGCACCAGAGGCGTAGTTAAAGTTAAAGTTAAGGTTATCGTCAAATATGGCGTTCATAATATACTTTTACTAGGGATTTGACAGTTCATTTGACTTATATAATATAATAGTTAAAGTAGGTTGGTGCAACTCACTCTTAAACGCTGTATATTGTATATTTTGATACTTTTTATTAGTACGAGGGTTAATAAATGGTTGTAAATTATAGCCTTTTTTACATAATTGGCATTATACCTAACATTTTTTATCAGTCGCTCCCTAAATCCAGCACAATGGGACGTCATATCGCATTTTTACGGACCCAACATGACATTATAATCTCTTTATTTCATCTCTCCGTTTCCCTTTCAATTTTAAAATACTTTTTTATGTTTCAGCATAATTCAATTTTATCTTAATGAAAATTCCATAAGGTTGACGTGAATCAGAAGCGAATGCAGAAAATGTGTTATATTTTATAGGTTCGAGCGAATCGTCTTTAAATTTCTGATATTGAGACCTAGGCCGTTTGTGGAGGCCGGTAAATGACAGTATACATAGAGCAAAATAAAACCTAGATTGAAGTAGTTATAAAGCTTAAATCATGCTTTGAGTAATGTGCTACGGCTTTGCTACGTGATTTCGTAGCTCGTAGCACTGCTACAAAGGCGCTACGCGAGTTAAATGCTAGATGTATTTGGTCCTACTATTATCTATACATATAATAAAACTGTAGAAATGTGAATTCTGTACATTAAAGATATTCGAAAAATAATAAGCGGGGGGTGTCAGTAGATCGCTATAGAAGCCAAAAATGTGGTTATTTTTTTGTCTGTCTGTCTGTATGTTTGTTCCACTATCACACGAAAACTACTGATCCGATTTGAAAGCGGTTTTCGCAGATATATTTGTCTTCTTCCAACTTAACATCTGGTGTATAAAAAAATCCCCCCACCCCTCTAAGGAGGCAAAAGAGGGGTCTGATTTTGTATCAAACTTTTTTCTTTAACACGAAAACTACCGATCCGATTTGCATACGGTTTTGGCATATATTCCTTCTTCTTCTTCCAACTCAACATCTGGTGTATAAACTTTTCCCCTCCCACCTCTCTAAGGGGACCAAAAAGGGGGTCAGATTTTGTAACAAATTTTTTCTTTAATGGACTTACTTCATATTATTAACTGTATTTTCCAACTTAACATCAGGTGTACACAATTTTTCCCCCCACCCCTCTCAGGGGACAAAAGAGGGGGTAAGATTTTGTATCAACTGATGAAGTAGAAATACTTTAAATGGCAAAACAACGTTTGCCGGGTCAACTAGTATATTATAATATTATTTTATAATATTATTGTATGGGATTTATTATTTTGTGTTAATAAAGGATCAGGTTGCACTAAAACGAGATGCAAAAATAGCTGTTTGATTTTTTTTTCTATGCCAGTCGCCAGTGGTGTTCGTGCTTTTTTGTGTTAACTTGTCGTCAATCATTAAAATATAATATGCTTCTTGTCATTATTCTTTTATATTCGTCTGCTCGTTCGACTTATAAAATGTAGTGTTTTCCGTGGCAAATTGCCGTTCGGTCCCTTGTACTATCAAAGAAGTTGATTCATCGGCAGATGGGGGACCTACGTAGTTTGGTCGCGTTACGTCAAATCCAGACGACAGATCACAATTGACATATTGAATTAACATGATCCTACCAAATGACGTTGGTCTGTCAACTGCCTAGGAATCAATTACCTCGATGGTGCATTTCACTATTCGCATTTTACATCTTAACTCACAAACAAAGTAATTAATGTACGGGAAGTCGGGAAACGAGGCAGGTAAATGTAGTGCAAATAAAATATGGCGATAGATGGGCGGCCCAATCAGTCGGACAAGCGCAGTTAAATTACTACCGTGCCACAGTATAACTATCATACAGTATACTAATGCCCGGTTTCTGAAGATGTTTGACAATTATAGTATAGTTTTATCTATTCAAGAGCGTTGTCGATTTGAATGTATCTTGTAGCCTATTTAGGTTCCTTGTCAAAATGCCTCAAAATTCGTTTAACACGTCAGTAAATTTGACGTGCGTGCGGCGTGATACTCCAATATATTCCTACTTTAAATATCCTGAAATTTTTTGATGCTTTAGTATAACAACGGTTTACTGTATATTATAATTTATCTTGTGATTGTATACAGATGACAATAATTGAGGTATCATAATATTGATACAGAGTGTATCTGTGTATTATAGAGTTTTGTATTTTAAATATTTTTTTTTAAACGAGAATTGAGGTTAGATTTAAATATGAGATTACAAAATTTAATATTCTTTAGTGAAATGGAGTGTAAAATCGTTTTTTGCCAAGAATTAATTGACATCTTGTATTGTTTTATCTGTGATAACAATGTTTGGAGCAATAAAATATAAATAACAAAATATGAAACAGTTTCATTTTAAAATTTTAACTTATATATCTATTCTAAAGAACAGATCTATCATCACATTAAACCTTATTCGATAGACAAGTAAACTTAAAAATTCATAGTAAAAAATAAAATAAAAAGCATATTAAATCGAATTCTTCGAATTTATGGCAACGCGAAATCTAATAAACACTGCGAAGTCATAAGAAGTAAGAATATAACAATAAAACCTTATTGTCGATAAGCTACCAGACTGAAAATTACGACGACCGAGAAATACTCACATTTCAGTGCATTTTGCGCTCACCTCCAAGATCGTATCTCGGAAAATATTTGTCACGGTGGAAATGCATTTTCCTTTGTTTTTCAAAGCCCTGACAATGGACTAAACCGTAATGGTCTTTGTGAAGCCTCCGAAACAATGTATTCGGATCCCGTTGTTCATCATTTTGGGTATTCGTAGGCTTATTTTGTTTGAGTTGGATGTTTGGTATAATTTTTCATTTTTACTAACCGAATAACAAACCTATATAACTTATAGATACAACATACCGTAAGCCATGTTGGTTCTTTAGCAAAAAATGAAAATAAATACACTTAAAAACATTTCTTAAACTCTTAACGCAGGTGACAAAAAATATATTCATATCCATACTAATATAACAAATGCAAAAGTGTGTTTGTCTGTCTTCTGAACCGCTGAATCGATTTTACTGAAATTTATTTTTATCCCAGAAAAATGTACGGTTCCCGTACGATAAACGAATTTAGGCGCAAAAGATACGCGTGATCATCTAGTTATCCATAATATAATATCTTCATAGCACAAATTAAGTTTGTTTTACTGGTAATAGCGGTTTTTAGACAATATAATACAAATTTTATTCTACTTTAAAGTATTTTGAAGACCTCCAAGTATTTTAGCAGTATCAAACAAGTTAAAAATTATATCAAAATACTTTATTACTTATAAAAAAAGTATTCAAATAACGACACCATTAGTGAAACAAAAATCTCTTAAATGTTACCGTCTAATTGCGCGAGAAGAAAAAAACGTGGGCAATTAAAGAATTCTTTAGACCGAGAGCGGCATTCATGTGCTGTTACCGTCTGAAGGTATTTAATGTCTCTCTTACTATATAAAGTCCGTCTGTAAACTGAATTGAAAGAAATTTTGTGAACGTTTAAAATTCTTTGGCCTTTTAATGTACGATCTTAATTTGTATATTGAGTTTACAAAGTAATTGTTGTACACAAGACACAAAAATAAATAATGATACAATGAACATGGTAAGACGACATATAGGAACTGCTTATTTCTGAAAGAAATCTCTTGCTTAATACTCTTCGCTAAAATATCGTTAACCAATCAACTTTCAAGCGGCACCCGGGTGCCGCATAGCAATTGAATATCTATTGCGTCTGTGATTCTCACGATCGAGGTATTACAATATACGTATCTCGTAGGAACTGTGCAAAATACCGAATTTCATCAAACTTGCGGTGGGCTAACGCTTCAAGTGGTAACTGACAGTCACAATTTTTGCATTTATAATCCATACTAATATTATAAATGTGAAAGTGTGTATGTTTGCCTGTCTGTCTATCTGTCTGTCTGTCTGTTACCTCTTCACGCTCAAACGTTCTCAAACTGAAAACGGTTTAGCACCGATTTTGCTGAAATTTGGCATGGAGATACTTTGATTCTCAGAAAGGACATGGGATGTTTTATCCCGGAAAAACGTACGGTACGGGCTACATTGAGTACTTTGTGAATTCTTATAAGAATGAATAAAATTTGAATTACTGTCTAGATTATCTTGTGTTATAATAATAATAATAATAATAATAAAATGCTTTATTCACACATTACTACAATGCACAGCACACACAAAAACAACAACCAAGCAATAACCCAAAAGAAAGAAAACTGCTTAACTAAAATAACAACATCAGAAAGAACAACAATACTATGTAAGAGCATACAAAACAATTCAACAAAGAAATAATAATAATAATGGCATCATTAGGCAGTGCATTGCATAATGCCGAAAAGGATACCCACTCAGGTGTATTACCACGGCACAGAATACTGCGCCGCGGTACCTGATCTTCCGTGGTTCCTATAGATTACGCATGACGCACGACAGATTCAACATAATTATGGTTTAACATAACGAATAATAATATACATAATATAATAATAAATAAAATAATAAACATCTAGGAATACTTAAATAAGTTTAAAACGATAGCTGCTATTTACGATAAGGCACCATGCACGAGCGCCCTGTGACGCAACGACATTCCATGCTTCGGGACTTCGGGAGATACCTATTCCCGCGCTTCAGTGCCTAGAGTGTTAGAGTTCAGTGTTAGAATTAAGCTTGTACGCAATTGTTTGTTATCCCAAATAAAATAGAATAAAATAAAATAAAATAGATTCATTTACAATTTATACTCTGTGATGTCGGTGTACAGCCTGATGAATAATAGTGGTCTCGGTATTATTCTCCAGTTTTACAATTTTGGTACGCAATCCCAAAATTACAAGAGTACTATCATTTCACATCCATGAGCGTAGAAAAAAAGGCGGATGGAGTCTTATTATACACAATATCAATGTGTCTTCAGAGTCGGCCAGGCTTACTGACTGCATGTACATTGTACACTGTCCGCACGCACACATTCTTACGCTAGTCGGCCATTTGACAGCAAACAGACGACTGTCTTTATGTTTGCTGTCAAATGACCGACTAGCGTATGAATGTGTGCGTGCGGACCGTGTACATGCAGTCAGCCTGGCCGACTCTGAAGACACAGTGCTGTGTATAATAAGACTCCGTCCGCCTTTTTTTCTACGTTCATGTTAACATCAATTACTTTTGCTACTAAAATCTCTTGAACACAAGAAAATACATCCACGACATACAAATGAAAGCAGATTTAAAATTGTACGAACATTTCTAAGCCCAGTTCAAAGAGACTGAATAGGCTTTATTAAGAGTACTTCGAAACCGCCTTGGTTTTGTATTAAGAGCGCTTGACATCTTTTCATAATCATGGACTCCAGTATAAGAATCTTGAGGAATTTATAGACAACACAAATAATGAAGCAGCATAAACGCTGCAAGATTTAGAGGACTAGAGATATATTTTCTACCTGAAAACGTTGCGTTTAAATGGGTTTTATAGTAAAAAAGAAATAAGATGGCACCAACGGTCATTGACCTTTCAAGTGTAAGAGCGATGAGAAAAACGCTCGCACTGTAATTTGTTAACTTGTACCTGTTATATCTTGTTTTTTTTTAATTGATCTCTAATAAAAGTACAGACTATTACATTTTATCGGAAAAACTGTTGGTAACAGAATGATAATTGACTTCAACTTTTTATGGGTTCAAAGCAATTTAATGCATACTTAGTTCTAATTGCGTCAAAACAAAAGCCACTATTCACAGCAATAGCTATAATATATTATTCAAGTTGCTATGGCCGAGTATTTGTGCAATGTGCAGCAAGTACATTGTTGAATAGCACCCGCAACTTTTTTGCTCAGTAAATCCTCTATCGCACAATGCATTATCAAATATCCAATATTCGTTCCCGTGACCTAAAGTTTACATACCAAATATTATGTCGTCTATATCACCAGTTAAAATTGGACCATGTAGGTTACTTGCATAACCGATACAGCAATCCTATTAAACTTTCAAGGTACCTGAATTTATCATTGCGCCAAGATCGATGAAATTACAACTAGTCTAGCTGTTTTGTAACAAGACCAGAATACAATAGTAGATAGTTACAAGATGTAGGGCAAACTACCCCATTGGCTGTCATTGAGTATTATAAGTGCCTTAAACTGTTCTTAAAAAAACTGGGAATGCTAATAGTAAAATTTCCATTATGAACTTTTCAAGTGCCATTAATTGGGTGTACAATTCCCTTCATATTTATTTGTACCAAACGTGAATAATTATATGTCTTGTCTGATGGCAAGCTTACAAACGCTAGATTCTAGAATGTAATATTATCTAGTAACACCACATTTTAACCTACAAAAGCTATTTTGGTTTTAGCGCTTACTAGAATATGACTGAGATAATATTATAAGCTCAGTCTAAATTTAAATGTGAAAAGGTTATCTTTATAAAGATGCATAATTTACGCCTTCTTTAAACCTTTCAAATACCAAATATAATAATTAGTGGTTTAGTATTATCGCATAGTATCTTCTTTTGAAACTTTGTAATAAACAAAGGTAAGAAAAGGTTTTTGACTTCGAAATAATTACGTACGATTTAGACATATTGTGTTGGTCAAATTATGATGATGATTAGTGATTACCTACCAAAAACAATGATATTGTAGTTATGACATTAAATACAGATTTTTCTGTTAACAATACTATAGTTCGTTCTATTTCATTTTTAAGTAACAATAGTTTTTATTATTCGTAGGTAAAAGTATACAAAAAACAGCACTAAATTAATGAGAAAAATTCTTTATACTTAAAGGTTACTACATGATATCTCTATTGGTAACTAGCCACCTATACTAGACTTTTTCTGTATCGCTTCTTTATAGAATCGCCGATCAAAATATATATTATGGAATTATTGATATTAGACAAGTCCAACGTCAATTTCATATTATCGAACGTTTAGTCGTTTATGTCAATACATTTTGATCGGCGATTCTTTATAGATATTGTTTTCCTTTCCTCGCATAATACAAAACAACATACCTATAAAAGATTATATTGACTATCACAATAATTTAACAGGCTAGGTCTTATGAGTTATCTGAATTTATAGGTCATAGTATATCTCCCGTAAGTGGCTCGCACAAGCCACAAAATTTCAGATTGTCGCATTGACAGCCTTGGCGCGATGCCAAGAAAGCGTCATCCCTTATCGTAATACGCTTATTTTAATAGTGAATTCTGATATATCAAATTACATTAATATTTCAGAAGACGGTGACTTCGCTGGCTTTTATTGAATGGCAAACTCGACATCTCGAGGCGCGAATCGATAAATATAACGACAACCGTCTCTTGAATATTTTATTTCGTCAAAAGTCTAAATAAGAAATAACCCAACTGTACAGCTTTCATCCAAAAAGGAATATCTACATTACTGTAAGGCGGCCCCTAGACGATCAATTTTATTGCCCAATATTACGTTAATACGTAATTGCAATAATTGTTGCATAATTGCAAAATTATTGACCGTTTAGGGTTAATATTGAACAGTTTGAGCTAGTTTAATTTTTATTGCACCATAATATTATTGTATCAATATTACCCTAAGGCTCTGCTTATGCCATGAAGGAGATCAATGTCCTGTCGAGCCTATTTGTCTACACGATCTATTTCTTGTATTCACACTAATATTAAAATGCGAAAGTGTGTATGTCTGTCTGTCACTTCGTTGCCTCTTCACGCCGAAACGTCTGAACCGATTTTAAATGAAAATGAAATTTAGTATGAAGCCCGGGAAAGGACACAGGACACTTTTTATCCCGGTTCCCGAACGATAAACGAAATTTGCCGCAGCGGAGTTACGGGCGTCATCTAGGTTGGTCTATATTAGGCCAACGTGGAGAGACCACAAAAAATATTCAAGAGATAATAAAAGTATCTGGAACAGTGTCAAGTAATAGCAAATTTTGTAGCTTAGTCGCAGTCTCGTAATCTAGTAACCTCTCTCAAGAACACTTTTTTACCGACAACGTCATATGATAATACTTTAGACTTAGAGAGTGTATGGGTTCTCTGTATAGAGTTTGCTGTGAAAGTAGCAGAGCTGAAAGAGCAATTTTTTGTGATTTGTATGGGCACGCGCCCCAGCGACATGTATTTTCCAATTCAAAAGTTAGAAAAAAAGTTACTCTGTCAGCGCTGCTTAATTTTCACAGTGAACTTTATACAGGGGACCCATACATACCTAAAGCATTACTATTCAGTTTTATTACACGTTGTATAGTTATACAACGTGTAATAAAACTGAATAGTAATGCTTTAAAAAAAACATTTTACTATCCTAATATCAGTCGCTAAAATATATTACTAGTAAATCACCGTATTGTGGTCAAATAACATTCATCTTAAACGAATGAAAGCAAGTCAGCATGACTCTCTTATATTATTATCGATAGAATATCAACGGAGAGAGAATATTTTTATAATAACATTTGATGAATAGAAAATCGTCTGTGAACGTAAAAGATAAGTATCATTACAATGTTATTTACTTTAGTTAGTAAAAGAGGCCTGACTTGGAATCAGTGTCTCACAGAAAACTGACGCGAAACAATTTATATACTACCGATAGAATATTATTTCAGTTAGTGATCTAACATTTTGTGGTTAACAACAGCGTAGCCTTTAATCAGAGGTCGTGGGTTCGATTTCTGCGTTAGCGGGCCCCTAAGTAAGCAATTTTATTGCGCAATATCACGTATTGTGTAATATTATTGACCGTCTAGGGTAGATATTGAACATCGCGCGTCATCAATCTAATCAACCGATTTTAATGAAATTTTGTAATAATATTATGTACACTCGTTAGGCCTAAGATTAGGTTTTTATCTACTTTTTATATTGATACTAGAAATAATTTCTCTTTATATAAAGAGAAACTTGTATCTCTACTTTTGGCCGGCAGTAATCGCCAGCCATTGTGACCGTTTGACCTATTATTCCATAAAAAAAGAAATTGGAAAAAAAATATGAGTGATACCAAAATTCCGCAATAAACAATGCCAGTAATAACAAAGCTTGAAATTGTGACGGAAATGTTTCTTGGCAAGCGTTTAGTGAGCATCGTTCAGGCTGAAGGCAAAACAGTGTCACACAAATTATGTAAATCGAGTAAAAAACGTTTAAAAAAGAATTATTGTAGTCAAAAAAGTATTTTGCATAAATTATGTACTGGAAAAATATCTAATACTCTCTCCAAAACCGCTCAGCCTATTTTAATGAAATTTTGTATTTACATTCGTTAGACCTGAGAATTGGTTTTTATTTACTTTTTATATTGATACTACTTAGTCTTAATTTTTATGGCAAATGGATAGTTAGAAAATTTAAGAATCCCTTACCAGTTAGGTTTTACCGTATTATAGAATTATGTCATTACACTATTGATAATAATTTAAACTTTATAGATATGACGGGACGTTATCCGTCGGGCCCGCTAGTTGATATTATAAACAGCATGATGAGGAATCTCCATCACTTGCTGGCCCCGGACAAGCGGTGACGAACGTGAACCGAGACATTCGTCTTTAATTGCCCGTGATCGACACCGGTTGTACAATGTACAATGTACATAATTATGCATACTGATGACAGCATTTTTTTTTGAACATAATAATTATTGGTTTATACTAATTGTGTTTCAATGCTTAGACTTACGCCTTTATGGACATAAAGGCGTAGGTCTAAGTCAGTTGCACGAAATTTCTAAACAGATTTCTGTGAAGTCCTACTCGCAAAAGTTATACGCGAATAAACATGCATACGAGGTTAAGGCGGACGTGCGTAGATCTGGGTTAAAGTTAACTCTGAGTTAAACAGCATGTCATCTCTATCACTCACTTGGTGAGTGACAGATATGACATGATGTTTAACTCAGAGTTAACTTTAACTCAGATCTGCGCAAGTTGGCCTAAGTCAATCTGTCATTGCCGAGAGTTATAATATGTTAACAACTGAGCGAACAGGTAAAGTAACCGATAATGGAAATGTTAATAGCGGAACCGGCACAAAACGCAACGGACCCGAGTACCAATTATAATCTGCCGTCCGTGATATGCCATGTAAATTATAGAGCGCAGACAGCAGAGCTGACCGGTGGTTGACGCATTATAAAACATTTTTTGTGCAATTTTTTGCCTTAGCTTTTGGGAATACATGCGCGCTGAATCCGTGCGCAGAAAACTCGCAAAAAATACACAGAAAACGTGCAGAAAATGCACAGAAAACGCGCACGTCTGAACGGTCAACATTGGAGAATATCACGAAGGACTTGTACACATCCATACTAATATTATAAATGCGAAAGTCTGTCTGTCTGTCTGTTACCTCTTCACGCCCAAACCGCTGAACATTACAATAATAATCTTCAAAAATATTCTTTTTATTTACATCGTGAGAGCTTATTACGCGTTACACTTCTTACCATACGTTTTTATTTACGTAACAATCATGAATTATTTTTGTTACTTTTGATGTTATTGTTAAGAGTGTTTGCATCCGCACTTTTTCAACCAACTTTATTTTTTCACAAATCTAAATGATCATTTTAAAATTATGTGTTTTGAAAATTGTTTACCAAGCCGCCATGAAAAAACACTGAAGGAAAACCATTCTAAAACTTTAATAAGTTACTTAGCTCAAAATGTTCAACATATTTAATTAAATAATAATAATAATATCTATGGACGCTTCACACCACGTCAATCTGGCCCCGTGGTAAGTACCTGAAGGATTTGTGTTACGGGTACCAGACAACGGAAATATATTTAATACTTTTATTACTATACATTTATTTAAGATTTTTATTATATGATAAATATATTTAATACACATCCATGACCCAGGAACTTTGAAAACTTTTTGTTCCGTCGGCGGGACTCGAACCCGCGACCCCCGGCTTAAGCTACCAATGTGCTATCCACTGAGCCACAGAGTTCATCAAAAATAAAAATTAAATTCATGATTTGTAAATCAATGCTTAAGTAACTTCTCCTATATTAGAATTTCGAGTAAATAAAAATATATCCTGTAATACAATGTAATTATATAAAGTATGAATGCAATATCAAGTAATCAAATTAAAGAATAACATAAAGAGAGCCGTCATATGAGAAGATTTGTTTACGAGAAAATATACTGCCTAGTAGCGATAAGGAAAAATTCATACATGCCAAGTAGTAAATTTTGCCTCTATAAACTCGTATAAATACATAATATTTCGTACCATTCATAGATAATCCATTACAACACTACACAGTAGTTTAACCACTTTAAAAGTGCATACACGGTTCTACAGTTTCACAAAATACTTCGGAGTTCCGATATATACGTCCCGATCTAATACGGCCGTCTATAGAAGCGCGCGTACAAAACTGGACTCAGCTACGCGATGGAACACGCATGCGCGGAGAAACTCATATAATATGATATCCCATCGTCGCCTTCACTCCGTCCTATCATCAAATCAACTAAGCTTTACATATTCAATATATTATATAAATTATTGCTGTGCCATGTTGCTAACTGCAGCTTCCGTTACGATACTACAATTAAGAGTGGGTTGCACCGGCTTACTTTTACTATAACTTTAACTTTAACCATAACAAAATGTGAAATGAACTGTCAAATCCCTAGCAAAATTCGTCATATTTGACGATAACCTTAACCTTATCTTTAACTACGCTTCTGCTGCAATTCACCCTAAATTATGTGAAAGTTTGTGATTTTATGTGATATTATTGCAAAATCAAGTAATCTCATCAGAGATAAACATAAATGTGAAATGAGAGCCAAATTCAACATTAATATTATGATGCATGCCTTAGTTGTTAACTTCATCGACAAAAGAAGAGCGAGAAGAGATCTAAAATGGGTGCTTAGTTTAACGGTCCGTCCTGAAAATATATAACATTACTTAAAAAATAATTTCTTATAACTTAATATAATATAATTTAATATATTTTTTATTAGGTTTGACTAGCCAAGTCAAACCTAATCCTCTAGATTTAGGTTTGACTTGGCTAGTTTAATATATTAAATTATGAATTATTATGTATATATCGCTAGGTAAGGTTAAGTTCGATTCCTAGTTGGTTCAACAAAAATGTTGTTTCCAAGCATTTTAGGCATAATGACTGTCACAGCTCAACGTGAGAAAGATCTTGACAAAATTATGAAAAAAATCCTGTTGCGGGTTAGTAAAAATATTAAAGTTTAAAATATGTAGGTTTCCTGTTTCGTTACCATTTAAAAAAAACAATCATCAACAACAATACATACATTATACCTCTGCGCAATATAGCGCTAAATGCTTTGTATACGCTTTGTAGCCATTAGAAGGGCAAAGTTCGATGCCTGAACCTCAAAAACCTGTGAGATGCGAAAGAGTTTTTTTACTGTCTCGTTAGATAATGCAAACTAATCACTCTATTGTATGTAAACGAAATATGATCCTTTATTGGATTGACTCCTAAGGTTCAAATCACCCTAGGCAGGGTCGAAGCGACGCGACGCTTCAATATAATAATAATATAACATCTATTGGATAGGACGAATGGGCTGGCTCGACCCAAGAAATACCACGGGCGGGACAGAAAACCGGCGTGAAACAGCGCTTTCGCTGTGTTTCGCCGAGTGAGTTTACCGGAGGCGCAATCCCCTACCCTATTACCTTCCCTACCCTCTCTGCCCTATTATCCTATTCCCTTTTAAAATGCTGGCAAGTGGCAACGCACCTGCAGCTCTTCTGATGTTGAGTGTGTCCATGGGCGACGGAAGTTGCTTTTCATCAGTTGCCGCAGAACGCATGCTGCGCGAGGCAGCCTCGGTCTGTAAGTTTTCTAATCCGAGGTTGCCTTGCGCGGCAAGGCCGAGCCACCGTAAGGCTTAGCCAGCATTAACGCTCAGTTTAACTTGAATCGCACAACATGCAACGAATAAGCGAGGCAAAACACTAGCGTCTCGAGTGAGCGCGGCAAACCTACCGAGGCGCCTTTGAGCATCGACAAGAACCGAAGACTCTTGGATCGGGCCACGGCACGCCCGGGCGAGGCAGCGCGTGCGTTTGCCGCACTCGAGGCACATCCCGACAGACCAAGGATTTGCTTCGCAAGGCAGCCTCGTGAGGCTGCTCGCTTGGGCAGTAGGCGGCTGTTCAGCCATTTCCAAGAGTATCTTGGCAATAAAAAGCGCGACATCAGAGTTTTACCTTAGAAACTAGATATTAACACCCGCAACTCCGTTGCGATAAAGTTTTTTATCGCGCAGGAACCGTACATTTTTAAAGTAGGGATTTTTAGGGATAAAAAGTATCCTATGTCTTTTCCCGGGACTTAAGTATCTAAGCATACTAAATTTCAGCAAAATTAGTTTGGCCGTTTGGGTGTGGAGGGGTTATAAACAGATAGACACACTATCGATGTTAAAATGTTAGTATGGATAGTATGGATTGCAAGGGCAAGGCATCTTTAGAAAGCTTGCAATTCAAAAGCCAATAACTTTTGAATTTCTACTCAAATTATACTCTTAACATGCATAATGCATATAATATTTTATTTTCCATAACTTGGGTTACGGTTTTGAACAGACAGTGTGAAGGAAAGTTAGATTGTTTTTGGCTCCGCGCCCACCTCGCTGGTTATGCTATCTACTTCAGAATATGTCCGTCGTAAAAATCTTATCCTTTATCTCACTTTAAAGGTGAACTTGTTATGAAAATTGCGAGTTTTATTGTGAAAACTCTACATTAACGTGTTTGTGTTGACTTGGCTTCTATCGGACTACAAAGAGCGAGAAGATTTTAGTAGCTTATGCATTTATGTTGAATAAAGCGCTCCGAACTTTAAGGGGCCGGGGTACACTCGAAATTCTCATACATACTTCATACCAAAATCATTTTCTCATACGAAAATATTTAACATGTTTGAGCTATTTTTCAGATTAAAATACACACACTGGCAAAATTAGCGGAACATAGTCAAAAAGGGGCACAACTTGAACTCAAGTGGGTCGGGCTGTCTGAAATCCTTTTATATAGTTTCTAAGCTCATTTAAGAAATAAAATATTGAACAAAACTGGCAATTTGAGAGATTTTTATTGCAATTATAATAAATGTTTTTCGATGATTGACGTTGTAAGTGTTTCTGATAAGAATGGCGATTTTAGCGGGGTTCAAGGTATGCCAGCTCATTTGATTGTTTGGTTTTTGGAAGAACACATTGCTTAGATATAAAATTAGTGATTTCCCAGCATCTACGACAGCTAGAGCTGTAACCACGATAGAGAAAGATCACACCTACCGTTCGGTCAGTCAGGCCTTAGGTGGGTCAGCTTCCGTGGTCCATCGTAACTTTCAACGCTACAGAGAGACTGGATCTTACGTCTGGAGACGAGAACAAGGCAGATATCGGGTGACATTGGTTCAGGATGACCGTTTTGTTAGGGTACAACCCTTAAGAAATCGACCTCAAACTGCATTGCATACACGAAACCTGTCGGAACAGATCCGAGATGTACGTGTGAGCGATTGTACAGTAAGAAGAAGACTCAAAGAAGTTAAATTAAACTCAAAAGTGCCAGCAAGGGCACCAGAACTTGAGACAGGACACCAAAGAGCTAGGCTAAGATATGCGCGTGAACATTAAAATTTGACAAGTGTATGAAATCGTATGCTGTACAGTGATGGGAGCAAATTCTGTGTAAATTTTGTTGACAGGCGATAAAGAATGTGGATAAATCGTAAGGAACGCTATAGACCATCAAACTTAACGGAAACAGTGGCCTATCATGCAGGCTTCGAAATTGTTTGGGGTGGCATATGACTTGGAGCCCGCACGGAGCTGATGATTGTTAATGATGGTACTTTGACAGTACACGGCTAAAGCACAGATGTCCTAGAACTGCATGTTGTGCCTTTTACACAAGTTTAGGCAGTATCTTCAATTTTATGCGCGTCCATAGAGTAAAAAAATCAGGCATTATTACCTAAATTATGCTGGCGTAGCCTAGGTGGAGAGGCCAGCACGGTCTACGGATATGGATCCGATTGAGGACGTGTGGCACATCAATGGGTGAACGGTACGAGTTAAACCTCCAGCTCCAAAATCTGTTCAGGAGCTCGAGTTGGCGCTACTGGAGGAGTAGGAGAATATTCCACAGGAAATGATTGACAATCAAAATGCAAGCATGGAATGGCGTATCCAGGCCCTCTTGAGATCCATAGAAGGCATTAAACGCTTTTAACATGGCATTTCTTAAGTAAAAATGGAGAATTTAACTTAAAAAATTACTGCTGTAATTTCAAAGATTTTCTTAATTTTTGATTTTTGCTGATTTTTTTTCTTTTTACACGATTTCATGCCCTAAATTTATATAAGTTTTATTTTTTAATCATCAATTATTAAATTAATAAAGAAATACATACAAATAAGCGAATAATTTACAAAAAAACTGAAAATTTTGTTATGTTCCGCTAATTTTGCCGGTGTGTATAGTAATTACCTGCACAATTTTTTACAAAATATTTAAATACTAAAAAAAAATGTGTTTAAATAGTTTTTAGTAAATTGACTAGGTACTAAATATTTGAACACCAAAAAATAGACAAAAACACTAAAAAATATATAAATAAATAGTAAATTTACTACAAAATATTTAAATACTAAAAATATTTTTTAAAGTTTAAATATTTTGTAGTAAATTTACTATTTATATATATATATTTTTTAGTGTTTTACTCTATTTTTTAGTGTTTAAATATTTATAGTAGTAAATTTACCGTACATTTTTCCGGGATAAAAACTATCCTAATTAGTATGTCCTTTCCCACGACTCAAAGTATCTCCATGTCAAATTTCAGCGAAATCAGTCCAGCGGTTAGAGCGTAAAGAGGTATTAACAGACAGACAGACACACTTTCGCATTGACATTTTATAATATTAGTATGGAAGTATGGATGTCTAATAATTGAGAGTGTACCATAAACCTGCAAGGTTTCAATAAAAAAACCATATTATAAAGGATATGGGCGACTAGCCCATAGACGACCCTAATTATTATAATAAAAAAAAAACCTGCAAGGCAAAAATAGCATAAATTAGGTGCAGAAATTACACCATTCACCGCCGCATTCAGAGATTGTAATAAATTCTTAACTTTCTTATTTTATTATGTCAAAATCTTTATTAAGATCAAATATAATAATTGTTCTCAAAATACAAAATAAAAGCAAAGATGTGATCACATAATATCAAGATTAATTACATTATCGGAGTATTTAACAGTCCATTATCTACTTATAGGAGTTTGTAAAGTGTTCAATAATAATAGCAGATTTTCAATAAAAATATTTTTCCTCCAGCCACGTCGTAAGAAATTATGGAATTTGTGTCGATCAACATAAAAAGTAAGATTCAGCAATAATAAATAGTAGCGACGAACATGATCTCTTTGGATGTATTATAAATTACTTTTCCCCTTAGAAATCGCTGAACTACATAAAACTAAACCCTCCTAATAATTTCCGATAAACTATTTCTTTATTGACAATAAACCATTTACAAAAGGCAACGGAGATCAAGCCGGCTAAACTTCCGACTGGAACTGTCATTTTTCAAAGAAACTTCTTACGCGTCCCAAAAGTTTGTGACGGTCGATCTCCGACTATCTTTTATTGTTCTCATAATATAATTGGCTGCTCGGTGGCGGATATACTTTTATACTTCTTTCGTTAGTATGTCGTGATAAAAAATGTTGATAACGAAATACTCGTATTAAGATGTACTAAGTACTAGATGGCCCCCGCAACTCAGTTGCACCAAAACTCGTTTATAGCGCGGGAACCGTAAATTTTTTTCAAGATAAAAAGTATCCTTTGTCCTTTCCCGGGACTCAAAGTATTTCCATACTAAATTTCAACAAACTCGGTTCAGCGGTTTGAGCGTGAAGAGGTCACAGACAAACACAATTTCGCATTTATAATAATATTAGTATGGATCAAAAAGAACTAACTGATGAAATACCCTTTCTATAACATATAACAGGGTGACATCAAGTTTTTTTTTATCACTCTTCATACCACTTCAGTCTACCCCTGCTAAGCACAAGGCCTTGAGTTAGGGTTGATTCAGACCGCAACGCGACGCTTAGATGCATTTCTAAGTTAGTATGGATTTGACAGATTCGCAAGACGTCTCACGCTGACATCTGTCAAATCTATATAAATTTAGGTCGCGTCGCGTCGCGCCTCGCCTCGTCACGTTGCGGTCTGAATTGACCCTTACGGCACAGAATACATAATATTATTAGTAAGTACAAGGTTACGGGTACCAAATGGAAATATAATCAATATATTACCATTTAAATAATAAATGACGACCAATTGATTAAATAATAATGTTAAAAATAAGAAAATCGGCCAAGTGCGAGTCGGACTCGCGCACGAAGCGTTCCGTACCGTTATTCAGCGAAAGTTGGCAAAAATTGTGTTATTTAATGGGAGCCCCCCTTGAATATTATAAAGACGTATTTGAAAGTGACAATTGGACAGATCGACGGCTTTGATTCCCAACAAGTAGTGTTAATTAGTGACAATCCGGGAAAATAATATGGAGATAGTCATTTTTGCTTCTATACCTCTCATTTGTCTTTCATTTTAATGTACCAGATGATAAAGATTTATTTATTTATTATGATCCACCAACAGGTGCATCGCAATAAATAAATAAATCATTCTTCGATAAGAAAAAGATTTAGGGCCTGTTTCCCCACTGTCTGATAAAATGCATAGGCTATTCACAATTTTTTTGATAAATACTTCATCTGTCAAGTTAAGTGGTGGATAGTCTATTCGGCACTTATCAGGAAGTGGTGAAACAGGCCCATCGATTAAATGGTTTTAAACTTAAATCAGCTACAAGTGAAAGTAAGTACAAATAAAAAATAGGTGTTAGTATGACTTAAGTGAACGACTTAAAAGTTAAACAAGAAACCAACATTTAGACAAAAGCGTAAAAATAAATGGATGTTCAGTTCCGCACTTAGCTGCAACACTCTAAACACTTATTAGCTGAAAGTGGCGGAAAACTAAAATCACTAACACGAACAGTGAGGGAATTAACTTCGTAGCGCGTCCGTTAACTTTTTACATCTACAATCTATCTATATTATACAAATTCTAACCTCACTAAAAAGAGAGAGAGAGTTGGATACCAGTTATGTAAAACTTATTAATATTATAAAATGCGATAATAGTATTTTAATTTGTAAAGATAATTAAACCGACTTCAAAATTGATTGAATGAATGAGTTTATTTTGAATTTTTAGTAATAATTTAATCGATTGATAAATTATGGCCCTAACTAATTCGCAATTTTTTAACAGTCGATAGCCCAAACTCAATAACTTGAATAATCTCCTCTTTTCTATAAAAATGCGATTTCCTCTCCGTAAAATTTGAACATCGTCAATTTATTATTGACATCGACTGCCTCAATCGAGTTTCGGGGTGCCCCAGATGACATACATTAACATAAAACGTTTTGTGTCGGTAAGTGCTTAAAGTACCTAATTTTAGGAAGATTTTCCTCTTCCGTGCCGATTATTTAGAGACTCCATGGCCAAGTAGAGTTCTGACTTGAAATATGTTCGATCTTAGGTGGTGGCATCATGGTACACCATTTTCAGATATCAAGTACTTAGGTGTTATTATAATTTTCAGCCAAATGTTTTACCTACTTCTTATACATATTTGATAACCTTTTCCGATTATATATTATTGGGACTTCAAGGCTTATATCTTATCCCTATTGCAATAAATATTAATAAAAAATCGGCCAAGTGCGAGTCGGATTCGCGCACGTAGGGTTCCGTACCGTTATAAAGTGAAAAAATAGTGTTGTTTCAGTAATAGGGTCCCGTTTTTACCCTTTGGGTACGGAACCCTAATACAAAAATATAACTCGTGTGCTTAGAAATAACTCTCCAATCACAAAAACATGATCTATTAATAAAGCTTGACCGCTGTAAAGTCGACCCTCGTAGAATACTCGTAGCATACATTTAGAATGCTACGAGTGTGCTACGAGGGTCGACTTTACAGCGGTCAAGATTTAAATTGAAATTGCTTCAATAATATTAGCAATGACAAAACAAGAGCACTTATGGGTTATTCTATTTATAAGCATAACCGCCTTGAATAATACAAACATTGATTCTAATCGAGCAACGTAAGTGTAAACTGTAAGGAATTAGGAAACCGAACAAGACTCCCGAGACGTATAGACTATGATATTATTATTTGATATATGAGATATTTTGACGACCTCTGTGGCTTAGTTAGTGGGCTGTTGGTAGCTCAAGCCAGGGGTCGCGGGTTCGAATCCCGCCGACGGAACAAAAAGTTTTCTAAGTTCCTGGGTCATGGATGTGTATTAAATATGTGTATCATATAATAAAAATCTTAAATATATGTATAGTATAAAAGTATTAAATATATTTCCGTGGTCTAGCACCTGTAACACAAGTCCTTCAGGTACTTACCACGGGGCCAGACTGACGTGGTGTAAAGGCGTCCATAGATATTATTATTATTATTATTATTATAGACTAGAGATATTGCTCGTCAGCAAATAAATCCACTGTTGAGGACTCAAATTGACTAATAAAGACTGTTTATCATCAACAGTACCCCCCGATGGTTGCTCGCCTTGTCGTGGCGGTGGGGCTCTAGTAACCGCGGCTTGGACAACCGCGGTGAAGCGAAGAGGCAACCAGGGCCGGCCGGTGTCGCCGCCTGGCCCGAGGAGGGCGCTCCCAGCGGACTGGAGGAGTCCGCTGCCGATGCGCACCGAGGTGGGGCCGCAGAGGAAGAGGCAAGTAGGTATTACGGTGCGCCGCTTGCCCTATCCTCTGCGGCCGAGGACGGATCGCGGGGGGAAGAGGCATTGTGTGGCCCCGTCAAAAGGCGGCGTGGCGGAAGATGGGGGGGGGGTTTTAGTGGGTATACCGTGGTCTCATCAGCTACGGGAGTCCCACATCACCGCTCGGGTCGCCCCCTGCGCCTGGGTGGTATGCGTAATGCATTTCCCCCTCCGGGAAAAAAAAAAAAAATCATCAACAGTATGCTAATGCTAATTACAATATTAATTAATATTTTTGTAAACTACATCCTTTATTCTATGTTTAATACAATCCGATCTCTACATTCTTTACTGATATAAGTTTTTTTTGTTGATCAGTCATAACTCATAACTCATAAGCAATGATACATATAATGCAAAAGATTACGCGGGTCGATGTAAGTTATCAACAACCTAAAAAAGTAAATTTTAGTAAGCCCCCCTTATCAATTACAATTTTAGACAGCGAATAACTTATTGTAAAAGTCACTTTACGGACAAACCCTCAATAATTTTCCATTGTGAACTCTCTGCAAGGAACACATACACACCCTAAAGTATAATCACTTAGTTTTGTTACACCCTGTATATCAAGAGATAAGTTGTATCATTATATTGTTTATTGTAATAACAAAATCCGGTCAAAATATCTGTAAAAATCTCCACGCACGCTCCGCCTATAATTATTATAATCGACTTGTAAGCGTCAGTATTTTATGACAAAATATACTATATTATATTTTATATTATTAGTAGCTAAACAATAACGGTCGTATGAATAAAAACTTAGCGAAGGTTTACAAAAGCTTTATAAGCCTGTTGTAAAATTTAATATGAATAAACGTTCTCTAACAGTGCTCTAACACCTTTTTAAGGTGACAGCTGTCAAAAATTAGCGCATGTTTGATAAGCCTGATATAAACCTATTTTAAGTATATAATCGTTATGAATAAACGTTTGCTAACAGTTGTTTAGGCTCGAAACGTCAAATAGGAGTTCGCTAACTTTAGTGACGCCTCAGACCTACTTTAAGACCATTTTAAGAGATTGAAATGGACGAAATATCGAGTATTATCGCGATTTCTGACATTATTGCAATTTTTGAAGGAATTTCTAGCCGCCCTCGTCGACAAAAAGTATACATATAATAAGACTAGCTGTCCCGGCAAACGTTGTTTTGCCATTTAAAGTATATTTTATCATCAGTTGATACATGTTTTACCCCCTCTTTTGTCCCCTAAGAAGGTGTGGGGGGGGGAAGGTCATACACCATCAATACCTAATATGAAGTAAGTCCACTAAAGAAAAAAGTTGTATACAAAATCTGACCCCTCTTTGGTCCCCAGAGAGGGTTGAGGGGGGAGGGGGGGGGGGGGGAGGATTTTTATACACCAGATGTTGAGTTGGAAGAAGACAAAATTAAATATAATATATCTGTGAAAACCGTATGCAAATCTGTGAAAACCGTATGCAAATCGGATCAGTAGTTTTCGTGTTAAAGAAAAAAGTTTGATACAAAATCTGACCCCCTCTTTTGTCCCCTTAGAGGGGTGGAGGGAAAAAATTTTATACACCAGATGTTAAGTTGGAAGAAGATAAATATATCTGCGAAAACCACATTCAAATCGGGTCAGTATTTTTCAGATCAGTATTTTTCTTAAACATACAGACAGACAGAAAGAGTGACAGACAGACAGACAAAAAACTAACCACATTTTTGGCTTCTATAGCGATGTAGTTAGTGACAAAGGTGTAATTTCGGGTGTCATTTCATATCTTTTATTGTATAGAATTTTCATTTCTACAACAGAATATTGTCTTCCTCCGCTCGCGCTTTGGTGACGCCCACTATCGTAATATTTTAATTTCGCCATAATTTCAAAACCAAACGTCCAATTTTAATCATTCAAAGACCAAATATTATCTACATAAACTGTACTTAGTGATAAAATAATTTATTTTGATAAGGATTAATAGCGTGAGTAAAATATATCCGTTTAAATTTAGTCCAAAAAAAATTCAGGATTTTTAAATAAATAAATGGTTATTGTGCCTCACTCGACATAGATAGGTATAGTGTGTCGCGGACTTTTTTGTAGATATTTATAAGATCTACAATTACTTAGAACGTTTTATGGTTCTATCTTTTATAGTTTAGGCAGCGTACGCAAAATAAGTAACTTTTCTAGCTGATTTTTTACACCTTGCGTCCGAAAAACTCAAATATCTTACGGAACCCTACTTTTTCCAAAATAAAATGTAGCCTATGTTCAGCAGAAATAATGTGAGATTCCAATAGCAAAAGAATTTTTCAAATCGGTCCAGTAGTTTCGGAGCCTATTCGACTCAAACAAACAAACAAACAAACAAACAAACAAACAAAAAATCAAATCTTTCCTCTTTATAATAGTAGTGTAGATAATAATAACTCCATTTGACGACTTAAAAATATTTTTATTAGTACCTGCATGTTAGGGGCAGAGGGCGCTGCGCGTTGATAGTATTCCTGTTCTCCAATAGATGGTGTTTTTTAAATATTTTTTTTGAGTACATTTTTTTAACTCATGAAATAACTCTATTCCTTTCGGGTGTCCTTTGACACCTCTCAAGTTTTTTTTTCTACAAAATACTCATTGAATTTCATTGAATTTGACACAATATTGATGATTGAACACAATAAATTGGCACACTACCAACATTACCAAAAAAAGAATACTATAAAACGTCATCTAACAGTATTCAAGCTAGCGAAGGCTTAGCAAGCGTTTATTCATATGGAGTGTTATATGACGGTTTTTAACTTTAGCGCACATTTTAGCTAGAAAACTGTTAAAACCTTCACTAAGATTTTTTTATTCATACCACCGTAAGTATTTCATAAAAATAAGTTACATATGCAATGAACAAAAAACGCCTAACATCGAGAAAATCGACCAAAATATTATTTTTTTTATCTGTGGACGCTTCACACGTCAGTCTGGCCCCGTGCTAAGTACCTAAAGGACTTGTGTTACAGGTACCAGACAGCGGAAATATATTTAATACTTTTTATACTAATACATATATTTAAGATTTTTATTATATGATACATGTATTTAATATACATCCATGACCCAGGAACTTACAAAACTTTTTGTTCCGTCGGCGGGATTCGAACCCGCGAACCCCAGCTTGAGCTACCAAAACCCACCAACTGAGCCCCACAGAGGTCGTCAAAAAATATTGTGAGACATTAAAATTGTACCATCTTATTGTACCATATTTTTGGAAATAAAGATCATTATTATTGTTACGGCTGTAACGCGGTGTACTCGACAGGCGTATAATATTAATTTTTATTAAATTGCGCGCAATTACACCTTTACACTGTCACCTCTGTAGTCCGTACCTTTGCCCTTGAGCAACCTTCGCCGTTGCTAGGGACCCATTACGTCGTGGGATATGTTCAGGTATTATCATTAACATTAAATTAATTGTCAGCAATTAACTGGTGTAACGTATTGGTGTGTGACTTTATCTTCTGTTGATTTTGTACCTGCGCAATTTTTGATTGTTTCGAATTTTTGCGGTATATAATAAATTCTACTTATAATTTGTAGGTCATTTGGTCGATAAGTTTTATTGCTCTTAATTTGTATTCGTAGCAAGTAGTCAGTCCATTCGGTAATATTTTTACATGGGTTTCATAGATCGTCACATTTATAAAAATTAAAACGTCTGATTTTTCTCTAAAAATATGTACTTATTTCTAATAGCTTGACTCTAACTGGTAGCCAAAACCGTTAGAAAGTAAAAACCTTTATAAGTATAATATTAAATAATGAAACTATTTAAAAATTGTTTCTTTCAATATTTTGTCATATTATATTCTGATTTCTGATGGCTTCGGTTATGGGTTGGTCTATAAAATTACTATATAATAAATAATAAGTATTCTTGGTAACTTGCATTATAATGTTTTGGCCAACACTTCGATATTTGATTTTATTTAAACACTACAGTTTTACGTAGTGATTGCTGTCAGGATTACGATAAAGTGTCGGGCGAGAACGCCATTAAATCGCGTTAGTCGCCAACAGCTGCGCGTGCTTCTAACTTTATCTTAACTTCTTAAAGCTTAGGGAATGGATTTTTTAAATCACCAAGGATAAACTTCGGTTGACACGACAAATTTTAACTTCGGTAACGCATACATGTAACAAAGCTAAGTGATAATACTTTAGGGTGTGTATGTGTTCCTTGTAGAGAGTTCACTGTGGAAAAAGTAGTGCTGAAACTGCTGAAAGACCATTAATTACTTTCTGATTTTTATGGGTAACCGCCGCGCCCCAGCGTCACGAGTTTCCCCATACCAAATAGAAAAAAGCGCTTTTAGCTATTATTACAGTAAACTCTCTATACGGGACTCATACACACCCTAAGGTATTATCACTTTGTGATACCCTGTATTTTGTATGATGTATATTAATTATAATTTTATATACCTAGTAAGTTATGTTCGTATAAATAACACTACAATAATAATTATTTTGTTTTTCTTTTCCTTTGTGTTTTGGGATCAGAGCCAAAATATTTACATCCGTTTGTGCTACCATACCGTTTTTAATATCAACAAATAATTGCCCAAAGATTTATTAAATTGTTTTTTATTTTGCTATAGCGACTTTCAATATTTATTCTCACATTTTACTTTTTATTGCTGATTCAGTATTTAAGCTTATTTTTCGTTAGAAATGTTTAAGAGAAATATTTTTTTACCTCAAACGAAGCTCTGTTGATATTTGATCCCGTATTAAGTTTATTTTTTGTATGTAACATTAAAATTAAAATAAATTGTATTACATAAATACTTAAGTAAGTACAGGTGCATATTATACTCAAGAATTAAGTTTATTTTTTTTTATTTGTTGTATTATTTCTAAATATGTTTGAAAAAAGATGTGATGATCGTATATTAATTTTTAACCGACTTCCAAAAAGGGAGAGCTTTTTCAATCAGATATATAATTTACTACATAAAAAAAATATTATAATCACCCACGATCACAATTAAGTACTTTTTGTTACCTATATGTAATAAAATCTGTGCAAACGGGCCACAACTTTTAACGACAAGTAAAGAAAAATAAAAATCAAATAAATAAAGAAATAAAGCAAATAATAATTTATTATATTACTTCAGTCCCAACCTGATATTACGACCTAAGACCCTAGAATCCAGATTAAGGGTCTGTACTAATTATTGTTCTATTAACTTGGAGAGTGTACAAGAGTATATTTATTACACTAACGAGCTTGGTGCTACCCAACCTTCGTAATAAACAAATTGTACGTAATATTGTTTTAATTGGATAACTTCAGCACCAAAATAACGTTGATTAAATCCCGTTATTACGATTATTATGAAGTTTTCTCGTAATTCACTATTTGTGTTTGTTATTTTTTAATAACATCAGTTATCAGACATTAAAATAAAACAAAAAATATTTTAGTATTAATTCTATTGCTAATAAAAGTTGCCGCAAGGATTATAAAATTTTTCATGACCTAAAACTGTACTTTTCCCCAGACTAGCATTAACAAGCCTTTAATCTATATCATTTCAGTGGTTTAAACGACATGCAGACATAAACATTTTTGCATATTCATTTTAAAATATAATAGTCCGAATGAATTTTCAAATATAAATAATATAACTATGTAGACGTAAGTGGACGAAAGAAAATGTTAGTTATACCCACGTAATTAACATCATTTGAAAAGGTTGTTTTGTGCATAAATGGATAATTTTATGGTGGACCGGTGAAATGATTTACAATAAAAAATACAAAGATGTTTTCTTCTGTTTGAGTACATCTACTTGGGCCAGACAGTTTCTTTTGAAAATAGACAAGGCAAGGAAGGTGCTGATGAAGGGGGATTTATCAATCTCCCTGAAGCGAAGACTCGTCGACATGTGCATTCTGCCGGTCCTACCTACGGTGCGCAAACATGGTCATTCGCAGAGGTCCCAACCCGGGGTATGCCAAAGAGCAATGGAGCGCAGTATGTTAGGAGTAAAGCTTCCCGATAAAATATGAAACACCATACTGCACTCCCAAACGGGCATCAAGGACGTAGGTGTCAAGGCGGCCAAGCTGAAGTGGAAGTGGGCGGGTCACGTTAGCCGCATGCATCCCGACCGCTGGGCAAGGGTCACAACAAAGTGGGCACCTGAAGATGGACGCCGCTGCCGTGGCCGGCCTAGAAAAAGGTGGCGTGACGAGCTGGAGGCATACCAGCCAGGCTGGCTATCGGTGGCGCAGGAGAGAGAACAGTGGAAGATCCTGAGGGAGGCCTTTACCCAGCAGTGGGACACTATAGGCTAATTAAAAAAAAAGATGTTTTCTTGCTTTAATATACATAAGATCCAGATTTTTTTTTATATTTCGGTCCTAAACTTCTATTTATGCAAAAAACGAAGATTAAAAATAAAAATTGTTTATATCCACCTCATCCGCTTACGTATTCAGATTTTTCCGTTATTTTCTGCAAAATTTAGAGCTGCATAAAAATCATAAGCTGCGGTTTCTCTTACAAATAAAAATCTCGTGCTTTTTCATTAAAATACAATTGTATAATGGAGTGAAACCATTGTTGTAAGCCCGGCGGATTAATAAACCACGCCAATAATTAGGGCTGAGGGACCGTTAAAACAACCGAATTTCATCAACGTTAACGAATTACACATTTTTACCATTACATAATATATAAACCTATCAACGAATGTTTTGAATTTTCTTTATAATTACTTACCTATGTTTATCGTGACTAACAATGCGCATACGTAAAGATCGCAGCAGAGAGCGCTACTAGAGGTAGTAACTTGTACTAGAGTAAATAATCCGACGAAAGTCCGACATGTTGCACACGTCATATCAGGTGGTCGATTCAGTAGGCCTACTACGAAACCGTTTTGAGTCTCAAACAATCGAATGAGAACGTCGCGTCCCGCTCTAACAACGTAATTTCTCGTTTGTTAGAGTAGGACGCGGCATTCTCGTACGATTGTTTGAGTCTCAAAATGGTTTCGTGGTACGGCCCCTGTATCGTACATAATATGTGAGTTAATCACTGAGTTAGTAACGAAACGGAGTAATGAGTAACGGAAAGTCTCACTTTTGTATGCAAGTGAATACGATACAGAATCGGTCAGCTGAATATTGACAGAAACGTGAAACGTTGAACAAAACTGTTTGTTTACTGTCTATGCTGGTGCTGATTCTCATGTGAAAGCAGTAATATAATATTGTCCTATTCGATTAGCATTCGTTAATTCACATGCAGTCAATGAGCGCGCGCCGCTTCAAGCGTTGACCAATAAGCGCATGGTAAGTTTTTGAATTCTTTTCGAACGGAAATTATGAACAGCTGACAGTCTGAGCAAATGCTGTGGTCGCGATTTTTTGTGGCCAGGCTGCACCGCTATTATTATGATATCTAGTTAAATAACAAATCAATCGACCTATTGTCAAATAAAACTTGACGACAAACAATTTCCCGAATCAACCCCAATTCCCTTTGTTTGTTAACAATTAATAATGTCAATACTAATTCACAAATTCCGATTATAAATTAAACCAAACACCAGCGAGTTTGAACACTGGATATGTTACAATTTGAAGTATCTACTGCGCTACAATTAGAGAAATGAGGGTAGCCGTCCGAAACACGCGGGACATATGACACTCCCCCTCCCCCGTGGATGTTTCCTCCCTGGGACTCCCCCCAGACAATTGAATTTGCGGCGTCAACCCGTCAAATGTATCGCCTATACTGTATAATACAAAGTTCGTTAACGCTTATATCGATCTCAGCAGCTTCTATTTATTGTAACAAGAACAACAAGGACAACAAGGTTCCGTAGTCAACAAGGAGTTGTTGGCTACGGAACCTTAAAAAAGATTACTAGCCAGCAGATTTTTTGTATATTAATTGGTTAATGTTTATGATTATTATAACTTAACAGTAATATTGTCCTACAAATGGAACAATCCATATTTTAGGAATTATTATCAAATCGAAATATTTTAAACCCTTTCTATCTCTGTTACCTACCACTTTCGAATTTTCGCAGAGGAAATTATTTGGCGTCCTATCAAAATGAAGCTACACACGGAAAAGTAGCTTGATAGTAATCAAATGAAAAAAATGTTCTAGGAAACCTGGACTATTAGCTAGTATGTCGTTTTCGTCGCTACCTCTACACACGTTATTTTTATACAGTGTTTTGTCCATCTGGCAAGCTATATTTGCAATACATCAAAGTGCGAATCATTTTAAGCAATTGCATAGCTTTGATTGCGGGCTTTCAGCGCGGTGACTGAATCAAGAAATTCCGTACCAAAAAAACCTAACGCCTACCATTCCGACCAGCAGTGTTGCGGCGTTGCCAGATTTCGGCACGGTATTTGTGAGCGTGAGACTATGTAAATTATTTATATTTTTTAATACTTAAATATTTATTTATTTCAAAATCTTAAAAAATAATACATTTAAACCTCGCCAAATCAAAGTTTATCGGCGACATACGCTCATTAACATTTTTAAAATACTTATCTATTGTATACCTTGTTTAAGTAAAACTATTGCATAAGTTGATAAAAAATTCTACCGCGGCAGTCCCCGAGTGCAACACATATTTTATTCTGACGTTATAGTTTCCGCTCGATATTCCTTATTACTACAAGAAGGTTGCGGAAAATGTCCACCTGCGGGGCTAAAATGGTCACATTTAAGCAATTCCTCTCAATCAATTCAGCAAATGAATTGTCAAAACTGTCAAACTGACAAATGTCAAATTAGTACAAAAATACAGAAATGAATTGCAAACAGAGTTGCATTTTGCGATTTAAAAAAAATGAATACTATTATGATTCATCTCATGATTCCACAAAGCGACCATTTTAGCCCCGCAGAACACAAGAGATATATCAGCTATGGGATAATCTTTCCTTCCCTCACAGTTAACACGATCCCAGTAATTATAACCTAATCTCTACAAACGAACAGATTACACTGAAGGTTTGTTTGTTGTGGACTCTCCTTTGTAAAAACACCTTTATAAACGCCTCCGTGGTCTAGTGGTATAGAGTGCGGCTCTTGACTCGGAGGTCGTGGGTTCGATTCCCGCGTTGGAAACATGATATTTCCAAGTTTGATTAGGACTGCAATGCAGGCTGATCACCTGATTGTCTGGCAAGTAAGATGATCCATGCGTCGGATGGGCATGTAAAAAAGTCGGTCCTGCGCCTGATCTCTCGCCGGTCGTGTCGGTCTGCCGTCCCACTGGGTTATGAGAGTAAAGGAATAGAGAGTGCTCTTGTGTTCTGCGCACATACTTGGGCACTATAAAATTACTCCTGCGTATATGGCCTGGTTTCAATGAAACCGGCCACCGTCACCGAAACAGGTGTGGGAGCTATTAATTATTATTATTTAATAAAAAAACAAAAGTATTTGAATTGATCATGGCTAATATGTATTTGTAATATTATTATGTATCCTTACTAACATTATGTCTGTGTCTTTACCTCTTCACGCTTAAAAGGTTGAACCGATTTAGGTGAAATTTTGTGTGGATATAATTTGAGATCTGGAAAAGGACATATAGGACAGTTTTCATTTTGGAAAAATGTACGGATCCAGCCATAAAAACTCTGCATATAACGAAGTTGCAAGTGACGTCTAGTTTTCTAAAACATTTTTTTCCAAACCGCGCGAATCTCGAAACTTAGTTGCAAAGTGTGTCAATTGTCAAGATAGTGATACAAAATGTCTCGTCATAATGTTGGACTGTACAATGTAGGTACAATATGTGCAATTGTGCATTATTAGGTGTGGACAGTGTGCTTTAATCAGTAAATTAGTGGTAACACTGGATTGCTAGGCATATTTGAGCGTAAAAATTTCAATTTGTAGTTGAATTATTTTCAACTTATCTACGAACTAGATGACGCCTGCAGTTGCAGGAGTCATCTAGTTCGCCAAAAATCGTCTATCACGTGGAAACCGTACATTTTTCCAGGACAATAGTATCCTATGTCCTTTCTCGGGACACATACTATTTCCATACCAAATTTCAGCAAAATCGGTTCAGCGGTTTGGGCGTGAAGAGGTAGAAGACAGACAGACAGGCGGACTGACAGACATAGAGACAGACAGACACACTTTCGCATTTATAATATTAGCACATAGTATGGAAGTATGGACATGGATATTAACGAAATACTGCGCCACATTCCAACTAATCAAAGTCAATACAAACTCTCCAAAGTCACAAACCGAGGAATATTCCCTGAATTTTTCCTCTCCGAAAACTGCCATATTTATCACAAGTCCTAATCAAATTACAAAGGACTAACAAAAGTTAAAGATAAGAACAAAACACAACTTAGTTACCAACTTCTCTAACTATATAAATAATCATGATGGAATAAGTTTTGGGAACAGAGGTTCAGTGATTAATATGACCCTCTCATGTGCTACCAGGAAATGAACACTTAGAAATTCTGTCATTACTTTTGCTTTTTTCACTCACGCATTATTCATCTCGTTTCCGTTGGTATACAATGCCGATATTTTTCATGTAAATGAAAAAGACAACTGTCACAGATAAAATTGGTCGATGGCCGCATTTCTACGCGTTCGATGACCAGATTATACTTTAGAACTTTGGAACATCTTCGGATGAGTCCTTAAAATATCTTGGCGTAGCTTCAACGATTAATTGCAAATAGTGAGCCTTGTTATATTATTTACGCAAAAGAAAATAACAATTTTGATGACCTTTTGAACTCAATTCTTAACCTTTAAGAAAGTTAATCTTTATTGTCTTAACCACTGTCTGGTAAACAAAGTTATGTCGTCTTGATAGACCTCAAATAAGCCCAGGATCACGGGTCAAATTTCAAGAATTTAATCAAACTACTGTCATTGCTCGTCGTAGATTTTTATCGGGTTTATATAATGAAATTTCTACCGCTCAGTCTCTCCGAAGTTTGAACTTGTTAGAGGTTAACCTAAAAATTGGTATGTGAAAGTAATTTAAAACGTTCAGTTCGATTCGTTACTGAATAGTTTTTCAGTGTTCAGAAACTGTGTTCAGAAACAGTTGCTGAAAGTTGCTCGGCGCAAAGGTCGTTTACACGAATCGAATCGCATACCTCGGATTGTTTTCGTTATTACTTGAATTAGTTTTCCTTCCACTTGTAATATGTCGCTTTGGATTTTGCGAAACAACGACAATTTTTGAAAACAACATTAATTATTTTTGGTACCCTCATTTAAAAAATAAAATTGTGTCAATTTGATTATTTAATAAATCAATTTTAATGAAAACGGCTGGTATTTATAGATTTCTTTCATCAAGCAAACATTTTACAGAAGATCTATTTCATGTTATTTTCCTCAAAAGACTTTATAGTAAATCATAAAAAGATGATTCATTGATATGAAATGGTAAATATCTGGTACAGCTGCATCTAAACACTTTCTATGTAAAAATCTTCCATTTACCAGGTCTTTCAGGTTAAATTTTTCTTTCAATCTTAAAAAATTATATTTGTTGCATAAAATAAGTTTTATCCAACACGTGGTTTCAAAAAAATTAAAAAATATCATTGAATAATATTGTGTACCTGTAGGTACGAAAAACGAATGAAACTTAATATTTACTCTGTAAACATAAATCTATCATGTAATAAAACTGTAGAAATGAAAATTCTCTACATTGAAGATATTCAAAAAATTTGGGGGGGTGTGTCACTACATCGCTATAGAAGCCAAAAATATTGTTAGTTTTTTGTCTGTCTGTCTGCCTGTCCGTCTGTATATTTGTTCCACTATCACACGAAAACTACTGATCCGATTTGAATGCGGTTTTCGCAGATATATTTGTCTTCTTTCAACTTAACATCTGGTGTATAAAAATTTTTCCCCCCCCACCCCTCTAAAGGGACAAAAGAGGGTGTCAGATTTTGTATCAACTATTGAAGTAGAAATACTGTATATGGCAAAGCAACTTTTGCCGGGACAGCTAGTAAGTAGTAAGTACTAAATTATGTTGTATGTCGTTATACAATAATTAATAATTTAAATCCAGTCACGTATCCATAAAATATAGAAAACTAACTTACTTATAATTTTCGACACTATTTTTATACTTACGAATAACAATCTAATATGACCGATGTTATAGCTCAGATGAAATATATTTTTTATTACTAGTATAAATTCTGCGAGATGAGGTCATTGAACCCACGGCAGCGGTCCTCTAATTAATCGGTTCACAAATGTGTCTTTCATCAGGCTTTGGGCGAGCAAATCGCCCGACCAATCAGATAACTCTCCTTAAGGTCAGCTGAGTAATGCACGCGATTTGTCAATTTTCGGGGAAACACGAAGCCCTTATAGTCTTATTTCACCTGGTTATACGAAAACCACCCTTGTGCTGACGGTATAAGGCCTGACGAGCTGTAAATTAAGTGTGAACTACTTCGTGAAATATTTTGACATGTCACGCTGGCGAAAAGATTACTACGCCTTCGTATTGCTACTCGTGTTTTGAAGTTTCAACCTTATCTAAACATTATTTCGTTTTGTCCTTTTTATCCTACTTTTTATATCATTACACGACAGAATCTAAAGTAGAGTTAAAGTACTATCGAGAAAGTTAGTTCTGGGCCACACAGTGCAAATAATTAATCCATAATAATTCGTGCGTTAACTTCGCGGATATACATTACACGAAAAGTCCATATTTGTGGAAGTATTTAATATTTGTATATAGTAAGCATTGTTCCCCTCTAAGGAAAGGAGTAATAAATTGGTTCCATATTATTGATTTATTGAATTTTTATATTGTTTGTAACATTTAAGAGTAAGAGCCTGCGACGGCCATACCTTCCTCAGGTTAGGAAAGCTGAAAGTTTACCTGTTTGGGCCTTTACAGAGGTAATAACAAGCAGCAATTATAGAGTTTCGGTCGCGGTTACTTTGGGAGGTATCCAGTTCTGAAGATCAACTTGACCTTCGAGAAAGAGTAAAACTCAATTGCATAGCTTATAATATTCTTCGCGGTAAGTAACTGGGGATATCTCGTCTTCCAGTGCCGGACATTTTTGACAGGAGCTTCCTGCTGCCAGGCACCCTTAAACTTTCTTAAAGTATTAGACTTTAAGGGTGTCTAGCAGTGGGAAACAACTATCAAAAGTGTCCAGCACTGGAAACCGAGATTCCTCCACGTACGAAGAAGAATATAAGTAATGAAATGGAGCCTTACTCTTTCTAAAGTAATATTTTTCTAAGGTAGAAATCGAACCAGTGACCTCAAAATGTACACCCCTGGACCACGGAGGCGTTTACTAAAAAAATATGTGAAAGTGTCAGCACAAAATGCTCCATTAATCGTGATATCAGAAATATCTTTGTCGAATATTGGCTTGATCGTTTGCATATACTTGTTTACGTGATCATTAATAACGATCAAGAACAGAAGCGGACCGAACACGGCTCCCTGAAACACCTCGTTTGTTCCAACATTTTTTATATAAGGTATTGTGAATGTATTTAATGTAGTGTTTTTAAAATGTACTCGCAAAGAATGAAACAAAGTTTTTAAGGGCCCGGGGTACCCTCGAAATTTTCATACATTCTTAATACCAAAATCATTTTCTCATACGAAAATATTTAACATGTTTGAGTTATTTTTCAGCATAAGATAGTAATTACCGAGGGTCCTGAACAAATTTTTTTTACAAAATATTTAAATACTAAAAAAAAAATTTTGTGTTTAAATATTTTTAGTAAATTTACTACTAAATATTTAAACATCAAAAAATAAACAAAAACACTAAAAAATAATAAATAAATAGTAAATTTACTACAAAATATTTAAACTTTAAAAAATATTTTTTAATATAAATATTTTTTATTAAAGGTCGGTTCGGCGGTTTTTGCGTTAACAGACAGATAGACACACGTTAACTTTTTTAATAATATTATATCAAATATAAAATTATTCGCAACAATTTCTGCTTAGTTATTAATAAACTACATAAAAACTTACGGTCTTACTACAAAAGATTAAACATCTGTTGAACAGTTGTTGTCTTGACACCATTATGTACTAAATATTTTTCTAATCAACTGTGTAACAGGTATTTAATAAAATACAATATTTTGTAGTAAGACCGTATAATATAGTTAAGTATTATTTGCATCATTAACATGAGCAATTTTACACAAAACAAGGTAGCCGTGGCTTAAATATTTATGAAAACATTAACTTGGTAATGAACCACAACAGTTACGCAAAATAACCAAAGTGTTTGCCAACTGATGTTGTTTCAAATGCTTTTATATGAAAATTTCAATCAAAGCTTTAAAGTTTGAACCGATCCAAAATATATTTTCTTACCACTCCTGTTAAAACGCTGGCACCGACACAAAAGTTATAATTAATGAATATAAAAAATATCCCGATCGGAAAATAAAACTACGAAGTTATAATATATTCAAGAAGCAATAGTATAAGTTTTACTAATGCCTCCAAAACATTAAAACTTTTTGTTAAAATATGTTTTCTTGCAATTTATTCTACCAAAATATTATTATTATTCAATATTATAATTATTATAGGTACTGTGCATATAATATTATTTTATTAACTTGTAACTTGTTAGTTGCTAGTGCAATTTTGACTTGTTGTCTTATTGCCTTCAGCAGTTTCGTCCAGACAACCTCATACTTAAGACTGAATTTTATTTACATATTTTTATAGTAAATAGGTTATAAGGTAAGTATGTTGCAATCAGTTCTCAAGAGTGCCAACAACGTTAGTTGAAAAAAGCGAAGGCCTGCGATTATAAACACTTGAATGTATTTACTCCAACTATTTTCTCCAACCGAAACCAATGTGTTACTTTCACAGACATAGATCAAGATAGATACCTCGCTTGCTCCATTTGTATGAAAACGAGCGTGCCACTTTTTTATAGCTACTGTGACGAACTGATGATAAGAAAAGTGCCCATTATCTAGGCCAACGTTTCTATTTGAATTTCTACAGCTCAATACGACACTTTTATTCATTTAGGCATTTTTAAAATTCCGATTGACGTCCGATTCCGATAGCAGACTAAAGAACAGACTTTCGAAAGACGAGCATTGCTCGTCGTGTGGGAGCGCGATATGGCACGCGAAGTACAAACACATTATACATATAATGATCTATGTCTGTGGTTACTTTAATCAAAGATGCGATTCTGTCTTCAATTTCCTGATCGAATTTACGAGGACAAATAAAATATAGACGCAGTTACCGATTCGAACAAATGACGTAAAATTGGACCTTTCTTGGGATCCCTTGTAACGACTCTATCTAAATCGGAAACACTATTACTGGAGTGTCGTGAGGATCCCGTCCCTAGTGAAAACTCGCAAAACTATAATTATCCAAAAGTGAATATTCTCCATATTCCTATCAAAAGAGGTTTTGGTATGGTTTATACTGTATATTTCGCAGGCGGATTGTATATTTAGCCGTATTACATTACGGCTAGCCGTTTTAAAAAACAGGGCCGTTTTGTAATGGGGCGTGTGGACGATTAGCCGGATTGTAATTGCGATATGTTTTTCAATAAGGCGGCCCACGTTTAGCCGCATCGTATTCGGACTTAAATTGTAAGGTGACCATGATTGCAAAATAAAACAATGTTGAAAATCAAAATCAATTTTACTTATAAGATGGTATTGTTGAATGCTATTTTGGTAAGTATCGCTTGATACATGACAAGCTTGTGACAGACTTACAAGCATGTTTGGCGTATGATAAAGCTGTTTCTTGAGTGATAGTTACAGTTTACAAGATCTTCCATCTTAGTCTTAATTTGTAAAGTACCATATTATCTTCATTTTGTCATCATAGAGCGCTATATGTTCGGACGGAGCGGTCTAGTATAAAGAATGAAGATAATTATACTACTGTTACAAATGACCAATAAGTTGCCGTTACACACGTAAGTCGCAGCCGCTGCGTCTTACGTTTAGGGTCACCCTGACGCAGCTACTTAACACTTTTTCGCCATCGGAATTAATTGTTAAATGATGCTAAAGAAGTTTGTAAACCTTACTAATAAACAAAAATATGGTTATGACTGATCATAATTTCTGTGCCATGACTTTTGTGACACTTCAATGTTTTTCATCTGAAAACAATAGAATATAAAACTGGGACGAAACGCCCACATCATATTATGATAAAGACGTGTTCGAAGAAAGTTTCTAGCCTAAGGGCTGAAGTATCAGATAAAAGTTTTGCCTTTTGTTTATTATGTAACATACAAGAACGCAACATAGATAATAATATTATGAATACTAAAAATATTTAATAATTTTAATATTATTCCCCGATATAAACATAACGCTTAGCAGGCGATTCTTTGTCCTAATAGCCACAGATCATTTAACGCTATCGTAACCACTTACTTGCGTTTTATGCGTTCGACGTGCAAATGCATCCAATTTGCAGTAAAGTAAAAATTAAGTGTCCTGCTCGGCGCAGACTGGCTACAAGCGGACTCGATTCTTGCACCCTTTTCACCGCACCCTTCACATTGTAACGTGACTTTATTTACTACACATAAACACATAAAGCTTTATATGGTATTCCTATTTTGATTTAATGCATCGATCATTGTTAGGGCACAGAATAGTATATTAGTTTAACAACAGAAGCTCCACTCTGGCAATCCGTTGAAAGAAATAACGACGCAAGCTTCGACACTATAAAGTTCAAATTCTGACGCGCAATGCTAAATTGCCTACGCTTATATTTACCTACAAGTGCGCTCTCTTTTTATCGCATAGCGCGTACCTTATCTTGCAAAATCAAGGTTTTCGCCTTTTAGAAAACAAAATATTTTTTTTTAATTACTATTGGTACGAGTAGCAAACCTTTTTATAGAAATATCAAATTTTAGTAACCCAACCTATATTTATATAGCAGTTTTATATTCAATTATAGTGCAGGAAACTTTTACAATTTAAACATAGTAACTTGTGTACTTATTTCTGTGTAGTTTGCGTATTTTTTGTATGAAATTGGTTTATTTGCTATGTTTGTATAGTTTTTATCTACTTTTTGTATTTAAATACCTTATTCAAATACATATTTCATTGGCCTTTTTTAATAGTTCATTTTTATAAGATTTATAACGATTTTGTCACAGCGGTTAAATCAGTATCATGAATTAAATTCCTCTATGATCAGTATACAGACGATACGCGACGAAAAATATTGCGCGTGCGTCACCGCTCGCTTGTGAGTCCCTTATGATGTGCCCCTCTCGGGGGGTACTTAAAGTTCGATACCTACACGCGCGAGTGGGACAGGCCTCGTTAGGGTCAATTCAGACCACAACGCGACGCGTAGAAGATAATATGTCAACAATTAATCGCATCACGGTATTGTGTCCCGTCTGCGCGGACCGCAGTGTCCTTAGTGTCTAAACACACTAGGCCGAAATTCCGCGGCGGCAATTCCGCATGATTACGTCAGTAATGTCAAACGCATACAATATAACGCGACGGAATTACGGCATGCTGTGTCATCGGAAATTAAAAATACATTGCAGGCAGAATCATGCGGAAATTCCGCAGCGGAACTTGCGGTGTTCATACACTTAGGATCACAAAATATAAAAATAATATATCAACAGGTAATCGCATCGCGGTATTGTGTCCCGTCTGCGCGGACCGCAGTGTCCCTTACTATAACCATTAGTGCATGCTGATATCCCCATACCCCATTACCCGTTGTCACCCGTTGTTGATTGTTCACTAGAATGTTTCACACCATCGCACAGCATCATAACGAGTAAGTCGAGAATCATCGTTTTATATGTGTCAACTATTATAACACAGTATACAATATTATTAATATACATCCTATTGCATCCTAATAAACTAATATCATAAATAGGTATATAATAATATAGGAATATTTGTTAAGCTGGCATACTTTTGTTCCCGGGGAAGGACATAATAATATGGTCATAATAGTTTATATTATTAATTAGTAATTTTGGTGCTTAGTTATGTTTCCCTTTTAATCTACCTACTTAGTATGAGTAGTAAATTTTATTTTAAAAATTAGTCCAACACTTTTAAAACACAACATTTCAAATACTTAACTAAGCAATTATTCCATTAGGCGCAGGTTCGGCCTCTTAATATGGAGTATTGTTCTCATCTCTGGGCAGGGGCGCCAAAATATCAACTGCTCCCTCTGGATCGTATCCAAATAAGGGCCGCTCGAATTGTTGACTGCCATAGTGTTTCAAACAGCTTGGACCCCTTGGAATTACGCCGAGATGTAGCTTCACTCTGCATCCTCTATCGGTTGTATCACGGGGAGTGCTCTGAGGAATTGTTCAGAATCATACCACCTGCAACTTTTCGCCATCGTCCCACGTGAAAAACATACCATGCTCATCACCTTGATGAGTGGCTAGTCTTCCACCGTGCGTTTTTCGCGTAACTTTCCGCCGCGCACAGTAAAACTCTGGAACGAACTGTCACCAGCAGTATTTCCGGACCTATACGATCTGCAAACCTTCAAGAAGAGAGCGTATTCCCTCTTAAAAGGCCGGCAACACACCTGCAGCTCTTCTGATGTTGCAAGTTTCCATGGTCGACGGTAGTTGCATACCATCAGGTGAGCGGTATGCTCGTTTGCCCGCTTATTTAATTAAAAAAATAGCATTATCTAAAGTCTATGTTAAATGCGTACGATTGTGTCGATAAGTTGGGACAATCTTCAGTCGCCAATCATTTATCCAATCACCACTCCATACATCTTCGGAACGACCCTTATCAAACTCCTCCGGATTTGAAACACGTTTTGATATGTAAATCACAAAAATTCTCATAAACTTAAGGAGTGAAAGGATCGCGAAAGTATTTTTCGGTTTCTAAATTTTATCTTAAAGAAATAATCTCGTTTGGGTTTCTTTTGAAGACTTCGGAATAGTTTCATCAAAGATATTTCACTGAATATATTTTTTTGGATAATATATTGATGTCTGCGCTTTGAGATAGCAAATCTATTTGAGGTATACAATTAATGAGTAATGGTTTGTTGACTCCAAATATCTTTTATTAAGTTTGTGTAGGTAAGTATTAGAAGACGAGGGGCGAACTGCTTTTACATAGATATTATTAGCAAGATATTGATAATAATAATATATTCCTCATACTATACCTACCTATATAGTATAATATAATATACTAGACCTATACGACCAACAAACCTTCAAGATGAGAGCGTATTCCCTCTTAAGAGGCTGGCAACGCACCTGCAGATCTGCCGCGAGCGTCCAAGAGCGATGGTAGTTGCTTTCTATGGTGACCAGTTTGCTCGTTTGCCCTCTTATTTTATTAAAAAAAAAACTAAACTAGACTGCCCAGTGCTCCCTCACCGGGAGTATTCACGTGTAATGTAACATTATAGGTTTGTCTTTGAGCATTACATTACAATATACCTTACTGACTGACGCGCATTCGTGTGTAATGTAACATTATAGATTCGACTTTGAGCATTCCATAGCAGGTTGACTTCATTGTTACACGGTAGTATTGATGTTACAACCTACAAGTTGCGTCAAGATATTACACATTAAAATAAAATAATTTAATATAATAATAATTCATTGTGTCATTACAAGGTGCACATTGTAATGCTCGATTCTCCTTCCTCATTGATGTAATGCTCAACACTGTAACGTTACATTACAAGCGAATGCTCCCGGTGAGGGCGCATCATATACCTAATACACATTTAAAATTGGATAAAAAGACACATTTTAAAATCGAAAGTCAACAAAGTGGCGTACATTTTCACAAACTTCTCTCCAAATGTATTCCGAAGAAAAATTCAATTTGAACTTACTTCAGATGGAACTGTACTTATTTGTATGTGTACGTAAATTCTCTACATGTAGGTCACAGAGGTAAATGCTAAAATTATTATTCAGGTAAAGTAGCCTTCATAGCATCTGTACTGAAAAATTTCAAACTATCAACACCAATGAAACTTGCCCTAGTTTGTTCAGCTATGAATATATAATAATAATAACTAGAGATCGCCCAATGGTCGAAATTCGATCTTCTATACAATGATTCTTCTATACAATGATAATATCTTCTATACAATGATAATATCGACTGACTCAAAATTTTCGATTTTATAATTAATTTTTATACTTGAAAATAAGCCCCGAAATGTATCATTTTCTAAAATTAGATACTAGATTATATTTCGAAGAATCTGATCTGAGCAATATCTTAAAATTTTTTAAATAGAAAAAAATCACAAAGATGCATCTAATTTTCACGAATTTTTCATAACCGTCATATCCGTGCATAAATGTCATAACCGTGCATTGAACTAAGGTAATATTTTAACATAATATTTTATAAAATACTTATTATTATTCAGAAACTGACCTAGCGGATTTTTAAAATGTTTGATTTTTTGGGTTAGTCGCCCTCTTAAGTCATTTAGGACAAAATAATGAAGTCTAAAACGTACCTCCCCGTTTACTGTTTGTAAAGGAGAAACATGGCTTGTTTTTGGCCTCAAAGGACAATGGTATGTGATGCTTAGCTCAAAACTGGAGCAGTAGTGCGCCTCTATAAATACGTGTGTTTGACTTTGTCATATTTGCTTGGCCATTATTTTGGGTTGAGTATCTCAAACAATTCGTTTCACAGCGCTGCACGCTGGTAATACTTTCTACAATAGAATTAGAATTATAATGATTTATTGCATAAATGTGTATATATAAATAAACACATTTATATAAATAATACCATTTGTAACTTAATTTTTATATACAGAATGTAACAATTTATACTAAGTGATAATAATTTAGGGTTTGTTTGTGTTCCTTATAAAGAGTTCACTGTGAGTAGCAGCGCTGAAAGAGCAAATTTTTTTGTGATTTGTATGGCCAAACGCCCGAGCGTCAGGAATTTTGCCATGCAAAAGTTTTAAAAAGTTACTCCGTTGCTACTTTCACAGTGAACTCGACAATACCCCCGCATTAATACTCAATACTCATGCACAGTGCACACCCTAAAGTATTATCACTTAGTTTAGTAGTAACACCTTATATTTATTTATCACTAGTTGACCCGGCAAACGTTGTTTTGCCATTTAAAGTATATTTTCTACTTCATCAGTAGTTGATACAAAATCTTAGCCCCCTTTTGTCTCATAAGAGGGGGGGGGGGGGAATTGTGTACACCTGATGTTAAGTTGGAAAATACAGTTAATAATATGACGTAAGTCCATTAAAGAAAAAATTTGATACAAAATCTGACCCCCTTTTTGGTCCCCTTAGAGGGGTGGGGGGTAAAGTTTATACACCAGATGTTGAGTTAGAAGAAGGCAAATATATCTGCGAAAACCGTATGCAAATCGGATCAGTAGTTTTCGTGTTAAAGAAAATGTTTGATACAAAATCTGACCCCTCTTTTGTCCCCTTAGAGGGGAGGGGGGAAATTTTTTTATACACCAGATGTTAAGTTGGAAGAAGACAAATATATCTGCGAAAACCGCTTTGAAATCTGATTAGTAGTTTTCGTGTGATAGTGGAACAAACATACAGACAGACAGACAGACAGACAGACAGACAGACAGACAGACAGACAGACAGACAAAAAACTAACCACATTTTTGGCTTCTATAGCGATCTAGTGACACCCCCCGCTTATTATTTTTTGAATATCTTTAATGTACAGAATTCACATTTCTACAGTTTTATTAAATGACGCCCGCTACTCTCGGGAAATGAAAACTTTTCCTACTTCATTTCCCGGAGCTCAAATTATCCCGGAACCAAATTTTAGCAAAAATGGTTCAGCAGTTTGGGCGTGAGGAGGTAACAGACAGACACACTTTCGCATTAATAATATTTAGTATGGTTATGGATGTAAATAAATATTATTATTGTCTAGTCGTCTTTTTATCGTCGCTAAGTCTTGAAATATTGCTTTAAAAATTAAGTTTCATAATTTGCTTCATAATTTAAATAATTATTCATAATTTCTTTTCAACCACTCGCTGTTGCTCAAAGAATTAAATTTCTGGATTTTCATAATAAGTTATTATAGCCAAATTTGAATTAAGAATTTATTTAATTTAATATGACGGGAATAATTTAATTAAGCCAGAATACTCTGGACTTTAATGAGCAGAAGTAATTATGAAACAAAATGGACGTCGAAATAGTTAATTTATTCTATTTCTTTTGGAACATTTAAATGGCCGGGTATGCTTGGAAGCAATCATTTTATTACTACACTACCTGTTTCCTGTGGCTTTACACGTAAAGTTGTCAAGTATTCTTGAAAATTAATTTCATATAAAATTTGTCTACTATGAGTAATGACTCATGCTTACTATGTACTTGTAATATTATTACAAACACGAAATTGTGTATGTACTCTGTATGTTACCTCTTCACGCCTAAATTGCTGAACCGATTTTGCAGAAATTAGGTATGACGATAATAATTAAAGTCACAGGAAAGGATGTAGAGTTTCCGCGCGATAAACGAACTCTTGCGCAACGGAATTATTGCGGGTGTCATCTAGTTATTGTCATTATTATTATACTCCGTGGTCTAGTGTTATAGAGCGCGGCTCTTGACTCGGAGGTCGTGGGTTCGATTATCTCGTTGGAAGCATGATATTTCCAAGTTTGGTTAGGACAATGCAGGCTGACCACCTGATTGTCTGACAAGCGTCCATGCGTCGGATGGGCATGTAAAAAGTCGGTCCTGCGTCTGTTCTCTCGCCGATCGTGTCGGTCTGCTGTCCCACTGGGTTATGAGAGTAAAGGAATAAAGTCTTAGAGAGTGCTTGTGTACTGCATACACACTTGGGCACTATAACTGGCCTGGACACTATAGCTGGCCTGGTTTCAATGAAACCGGCTACCGTCACCGAAACCGGTGTGGGAGCTAATATACAGTGTGAAATTTTAATGGCTTTTTACCGCAGTAAAATGATTCTATCTTAGTAGTACAATAGATTTTCTCACATAATACCAAGACGTAAGGACAAAACATTGGATAACTATAACGTCCGAATAGGTACGCAAGGTCGGTCGTATTATAAGTAAGGCTAAATTTTTATGTTAGGGGCAAACGAGTAAACGGCTCATCTGATGGAAAGCAACTGCCGCGCCGTCGCCCGTGGACGCTCGCGACATCAGAAGATGCAGAAGTTTGTAGGTGCGTTCTCGGCCTTTTAAGAGGCTTAGGTTTGCAGGTCCGTAAGTCCCGAAATAATGCTGGCGACAGTTCGTTTCAGAATTTTTTGTGCATGGCAGAATTTTAATATTATGTTCAATAAAAAAGTACATGGCAGCATATTATTATAATAATTATGATCTATGACACATGAGCACACATTACACACCTAAGGCAATACAATATTTAAGTAAAATAAAGTTAAGTAATTCATACACCAATAAGCTAGTACCTAAATTCCTGAGCCTTAATGTATGGCGTAGGTAGCACAGTAATAACTTTAATCGTCCTATTAACCCTCTAAATAATAGCGGCCATTAAAATACTATAGAAACTTCATATTTAACAGTCTTCATAAATTACAAAACTCAACTTGTTTGATTCTGTTATGTTAATGGACTTATTAATAACTTTACAAGGAACAAAGTGCCACAATTTGTTTTTATGAGTGCATGCAATACTAACATTTAATGGAACATAATCCACACGAAATGTGCCTCGTCAGCAAGGCTTTAACACTGAATCGTGCTATTTGTTAGGTATTATTATTGTTTTATTATTAGTGTTTGTAAAGCTGATGGCTTTTTTGACAGGTGATTGGTTCATGTTTTGAAGTGAAACTGGGAGTGAATATACAGAATGTTTCAAAAGTGGTATTGTAAGCCGAAAGGGGGTGACTCAGGGGGTCATCTTAAACTTTTCTTCTACGGCTTTTAGAAATTCGCGAAATAAATATTAAATCTGCATAGAAACTTTGTTGGTCGCGTAACTACACGTTTACTGTGGTTTTATTATGGAAAAGCAACATTTTTATCGGAAAGTCGTTGAACAATTAAAGTTGTTCAGAATGACTCCCTGAGTCATTCTGAACAGCTTTAATTCCCTTTCGGCTTACTATACCACTTTTAAAACAGCCTGTATAAAGTTCTGACAATAAACCATTAGAAACCCTGACGTAAAAATATACTGGCAAAAATACGAAAGGCTGGAAAAAAAGTAGTATTTGTTACTACATGCATATGAATTATTTATATTAACGCTACATACACCAAAACAACATTTTTTTAAATTTTGTCTGTATGTCTGTCTGTCTGTCTGTTTGTTCCGGCTAATCTCTGAAACGGCTGGAGCTATTTTGACGGGACTTTTTTGGTAGATAGCTGATGTAGCAAGGAGTAACTTAGGCTACTTTTTAACCGACTTCCAAAAAGAAGGAGGATATATTTTACTTTGACGCGGGCGAAGTCGCGGGCAACAGCTGGTTGTCAATAAAAATAAACTACTGCTGTTTTTAAAATGTAACGAAAACCTAACGAAGGAAGTTGTGAGCTATTTTTCTATACAACTAAGAATATGATGAATGTACTGTCACTTCTTGGTGGAAATTCATGTTCAATTAAATAATTATAAAAGTGTATAATTATTTAATTGAACTTCTAAGAAATCCAACTCAGATAAAGTGCACTTAAAATGAAATGTGTATTTTAAGGCTCAGTTTAAGGCTCCGTCACATCTCGTGTAGCCGGATTAGCCGATTGTCGGTTCCGGTTTGTCACGTAATGGAATTAAGTCGTGGCCCGACTTCCGATTAAGACAACTCCGATAGTTCCGTTGTAACGTTTATTGGACACGAAAACTTAGAGTTTGTATATTTACAACTTAGACGAGATAAAAAGTATATAATAATGACGCCCGCAACTCCGTTGCGCCAAAACTTGTTTATGGTGCGGGAACCGTACATTTTTTCGGGATGAAACTCCTTCTTCTTCCTGAACTGAAAGAGTAACTTCCCGGGACTCTCCATACAAAGAATCTCCATACCAAATTTCAGCAAAATCGGTTCAGTGGTCACTTTCACATACATAATAATTATTAGTATGGAAGTATGGATAGAGCTCTATTAGCAATAAAAAGATTGATTTTGCAATAATGTGTTTGTCTTTTACATATTAGATAAGATTCTAAGGTATATTTTTCACTAAGAAAATTCTTAGATAAAACAGAAATTGCCCTACCTCAAACATAATATCCTCACGTCATTCGTCAATGATATCGTCACATCAAAGGCCCATATTAATGTCCGCTGATGTGACTAATATAACTAAAATAATATAATTAATCAGCACAATATTATTGTCTTTGATCCAACCTTCATTAATTACAATACAATATCACGAAGACCACCATGGCAATCGAGATTTATTATATTAATATTTTACTAACATTTTATCAAGGTTTCTGCCGAATTACAGGAAAAATATCTGTGATTATTGTTCGTTAGTAGATAAAAGGTACAATTTTCCTGTTCTGAGGGTATAAGGTAGCTCACAGACATAGATCAAGACAGTTACCGCATGCCCCTCCATTTGTATGAAAACGAGCGTACCACTTTTTTCCTACTTACTGTGACGTACGATGATAAGAAACGTGTCCATTATCTAGGCTAACGTTTCTATTTTGAATTTCTACAGCTCAATACAGCACAACTAGGCATTTAGGCATTTTTAAAATTTCGATTGACGTCCGATTCCGATAGTAGACTAAAGAACATATTTTCGAAAGACGAGCATTGCTCGTCGTTTGGCAACGCGATATGGCACGCGAAGTACATACACATGCGGTATTTATCTTGATATAATATGTCTGTGGGGTAGCTACTAATAATAATTGCTGGATGTTTTCCAGTAGACCTGTACATTTTTCCAAGATTTATGCCATAATGTTTCTCGAACTAATCGTACTAGACGGCTTATCAATATAGATCTATTTTGAATTTTGAATCATTGGGACGCGCCGTTACCTAAGGCATGGTGTGTCGACTGGGCTTGACATAACCCGACCGAATTATTATGTGAGACTATGTATGGAAAGTCAATTTCGGCGCTCAATATACCCATTTAATATAATGTAAAGCAAAAAAGGGATTTTTTAAAAAATTTCAGATCGGTTCTGGTATACTCCGTTTAAAGGAAAATAAATTGTTTGTAAGTATATCGAAACCTCGTATTCCCAGAAGTAATCTGAGAGTGATCTATTCATATGAAGTAGAAGCGTTCTGACTGAAGCTAAGCTTTACAATTTAAGGTCGTAAGGATAGGTGCTGCTATTTGCTAAACACTGCTTTAATTAACATCGATAATATTCAGCAGCGAGAATCAACTAGGAGACCCTTATAGATAACCCTCTTACTAATAATTAATAAAGAATTCTTAAACATGCGTTCAACGTGTGAATAGTTAAACAGTTTAACCCTGGCCGCACATTATCCGAATTCTGATCAGAAACAGTTGAATTTCACCGGACCCCCACCCCGCACATTATCCGAATTAATATCCTTTCGGCGAGTTCTAGCTCACTCGGCTCAGTACAAAATGTAAGAGACAGCGCGGACGTTCAACTGTTTCTGATCAGAATTATCGTATAATGTGCTTTTGACTTTGACACGTTACACAGAGTTCATACAGAGAAATTGGAATGGTAATGACAGCATCGTTATACAGGCCTTATGTCAAAAAATTATTATTAGTAGAAAAAATCTTTTCCACCCTCTATACTCGCTGTGTAACTTTTCTATTAATAAGAGAGGAAATGTTTACAGCAGTTTTAATATAACAACTGAATACTGGTCAATTTTAAATTGATACAATGCTAATCAATAAAATCCAGTGATATATTTATTATCATACACATAGCACACTACGTAAGCAAAAGACTAAGGCAATGAGTTAAGTACCTACTCAGAGTACGGAGTTATCTGAGTGATCTAGTTTTATTTGTAGGATGCAAATGTTCGGAAGAGCTCATCTTTACTTTTGAAGTCATGAAGCTAAGCGATATCAGATATAAGTCCCCGATGGCGAGAAGTCAGACTGACTTTCATTAAGCACAACTCAATTGCATCTACATCTACATGTAGATGCAGTTGAGTGTTATAGCACCAGAAGTTATATTATATAATAGGTACCATTTATCCATAGATAGCATATAATAAATTACACCTATGTAGTTGAATCATGGACAAGAACAAAGTATTTTTATGATCAAGTAGGTACATCATTGTATCTAGGAGAAATTTATTAATATAATGTTTTTTTTTTTTAAGTAACGCGTTTCTTTAGGCGCGTTGAGAGTAAAATTTCAAAGTAAGGCGACGATTTTGACCAAGGCCCGTATAAATAATATAGTCAGTAGGTACTTAAGATGCGACCCGGTCTCAAGACGCGGTTCGGGTCTGTGATTGGTACAAATTTTGACAGCCAACCAATGACAAAGCCTGAACCATGTCTTGAGACCGAGATGCATCTTGAGTACTGACTATTTTTACCGGCCTAAATTTCACTTCTGATACGTGTGCTCGGCACATACGGTCATTTTTATTATCCCACAGCTTAAATAACATAAAACATTTTTTTGTCGTTTGAATAAAAAAAACCATAAGCTCTCTGATACTACCATGTCTTTTAACTATTTTACGAATACTATAATAATACATAATAAAAATATAGCACCGTGTTAACTTAACGTCACGGGCGGGGTCTACGCAGACCCCACGCGTTGTATTTTGACGGTATTTTTTTAAATTGACAAGTAACTATCACACTTTTTAGTCTGCTATTCTTAATGCAACTCGATGTCTTTCAGTGAATGAAAAGTCGTCGCTCTTCTGCTAAGGTAAGTTACATTGTTGCTTAAGTGTAATAATATGACACCCGTAGACCCCACCCGTGATTTCACCCAAAACGCGTGTAACGGTTAAGACCCCTGTCATCGAATATTAATAAAGTTAGATTAGCTGATGTCACTCTGTTGACGAACACAATAATTATTAAACAAGTTTAAGTTTACTATAATTGAATGCATTGCCCGTAAAAGGGTTTATGTGCAAAAATGTATTACCGAGATTTACAAAATTGATATACATATTTTATAGATTAATAATATGGATTTTCAAAGGCTATTTGGTATAATTTACAGGTAAATAAAACAGTGTTAAACAAACATAAATAAACACTGAAGTGAGTGAAAATAAATTGTGTTACCTGGCTCATAATATACTAGTATTGGTTTATCTGTTTACGCAGCCAGGCTGTAACAACACGGCTTTGAAATCGCACCTGGTAAAACAGTCAACTGTACCACAATACGAATATATTATACAGTAGCGTAACTTAGTCGTGTCCTTGAAATCACGTTCTTAAAATTCAGAGACAAGTTTTACGCTCGCGCGACCCCTACACTGTGCTGTAATTTTCTCATAAATTATAATTATCAAATCAAGCATTTAAATGTGCATTAATGTTGCATAATTCACGTAGCTTAAACTAATTGGTCAATTTCACCACCACAAAAGAAAGATATTAATTACAATTTCGTTTGAAAAATGACCATAGATATTGGGTAGTAAAAGGCGAACTTTGTAATCACAAATCGCCAATTTTAGGAGCAGTATATAACGAATATTAATGGGAAATCGATTCGAGTTCGTAGTTGTGAGAAATGGCGGGAACTAATTTTGTTAGCGTTCATTAGTTTAGTGAAGAAATTTTTTGAATAGTTTCATGTTTAAGGTTTTACCAAAGGGCAAAAACGGGACCCTATTACAAAGACTTCGATGTCTGTCCGTCTTTCTGTCTGTCTATCTGTCTATCTATCTGTATATCTGTCTATCTGTCTGTCTATGTCCAGGCTGTATCTCAAGAAGCGCTATAGCTAGATTTCTGAAATTTTCACAGATTGTGTATTTCTGTTGCGGCTATAACCAAATACTAAAAACCAATTAAAATTCATATTTAAGGGGGCTCTCATACAACAAACGTGTTTTTTGGGCATTTTTGCTCTATATCTATAACGACAACATGTAGGCACTAGAAATTGTCACAAAATCCTGAATTATATGACGTGTACTTTAATTAAAATTCAAGGGTGCTCCCGTACAAAAAACACAATTTTTGGCCTATTTTTACACAGCGGCACGGAACCCTCCGTGCGCGAGTCCGACTCGCACTTGGCCGATTTTTTAAATAAAATTGGTGATTTCTGTATCGATTAAGAAAATTATAATTTAACAGAGGCCTAAACAGAAATTATGAGAAAAGGTACGTATGTACTTAAATTGATGCCCAAGCGAGTACCTACTATCAGAGAAGTTCATTCATAGGCAGTTGACGGATCAAGTCATTTGGTCGGATTATGTCAGTTCAATTATTAGCCCGGCCGCACATTGTCCGAAATTTCTGATCAGAAAAATTACACTATACGAAATTTCCTTCCGGCGAGTTCGAGCTCAGTCTGCTCAGTACAAAATGTAAGAGAGAGAGCACGATCCGATTTTCTGATCAGAAGCATTTGAACTGCCATCTGATCTACGTCATCTGACACATAATTTCGGACGCCCGCCGGAACGATTTCAGCTCATATTATGTTATGTGTCTGACGTCCGGTCCGGATGAGTTGTCAGATGCCGTCTATTGAATGGCAGAAATTTTTAATTGCGTTCCGGGGGGAGTCCGAAATTTTTAAATGTCAGATGACGTCGATATTGTAATGGTTTATCATGGGCAGATTAGAGAATGTTCAATTTAAAATATTATACAGGGTGTAACAAAAGTAATAGATAATACTTTAGGGTGCGTATGTGTTACTTCTATAGAGTTAACTGTGAAAGAAGCAGCGCTGAAAGAGCAATTTTTTGTGATTTATATGGGCAAGCGCCCCAGCCTCATGAAGTTGAAAAAGTTACTCTTTTAGCGCTGCCACTTTTACAGTGAATTCAATACCTGGTAATTATATACACCCTAAAGTATTGATGATGAGGCTAAATAAGAAACACCCCTTAATACACACACACAAACTTCACAACCTGTATACAGATTGAATCCTCCTGTTTTCTGGCCACTGGGCAGCGGAGCCCTCAATATCCGCCGTGACGCCCTCTAAACCTCTCGCCTCAGATGTTATCCCACAATTTACAGCTCACCCTAATCCCCAAAAACACATCGATTTTATGTTGTCACGTGCTACATTATATTGAATTAATATTTAGTTTTTTGTTTTTGGATTTATTTTGCAGTTTTAAATTTAATCCCGGATATATTTAAAATACGTCATTTAATTACTAAAAATGACATATTTCAAATTACTAAAATGTCGCAATATTATTTGTTTTGTTAGTATAATGGACATTTTACTATATAAAGAACGTAAGCACCGAAATATCTTTAAGTTTTCAGGTAAGACTGTCTGTCTGTCTGTTATTAATAATTACTAATCTTTCTAATGACATAAATAGGGAGGGGGAGGGTGTAATTTTTTTTCGTATAAGGAATTTCTTGATTCGGTCGCCGCGCTCAAAGCCCGCGATAAAAGCTACGCCATTGCAAAGGCTATTGCTTAATAAAGAAAATTCTCGCTTTCTACACATAATAAGTAGTGACACTGCATAGTGTACACTACTTATTTAGCGTTTTGCCAGTTTAGTGGACCCTATATCCACTAAACTGGCAAAACGCTACAGATTAACCGTTTGAGTGAATACCACTGGTCATTCATTTGAAAGACGTGCCACTAGGCACTACTGCAACTATATCGCGTCCTAAATAGCTAAGTACAGTCGTAATGTGCACTCACATTAATATTTACGTAAGCCGTATCAGATTTTATTAAAATGCGCCGCCGAGTTTTTCGCAGTTTGAATTCATTTATTGCAGCCTTTTGGCAGGAACAACGGGAGAGCGCCTTTTATGTTAATGCCTTTTGCACTTAGGAGTTCGGTTTTGTTTTTAAATCCAGCGCTTGTTTGTCCCTGCATATCGTTGCATTTGTTTTAAAGGAAAAGTTTGTTTCGCTTTGATGACAAGTTTTCAATTAAAAATCCTTAAGTTTGCAAAATCGCAATAAGCATTACAGTTTGCAAATGGCTTCAAAGAATGCACTTATTTGAATTTTATTTATCGAGTATTTCATAGTTTTGTTCTGCCTTTATTTTAATAGTCTTATTTATTATTATTTTATTATTGACAGTGTCTCTACCCAGCAATGTTTCTACGACTATTTTTAAGTTGCCCATATACATAAGCGCCGTGCTACGTAGTGATGCATTCTATTAAATTCTTTCAGAAATTTAATATCAATCGCTTTTGATTCCTGAGTCCTGACTGTTCATTATTATATTATCGAATGTAACCTAAAGGCTTTAATCAACTAACGTCTAAAATCGCTTCCGCTCTATATCCTGTTACTTATAAGTAACAGTATTTCTGTATAAATACAGAAATAAGTTAAACATTTACAATTTGCCAATATCCTAATATTAGATGGTGCACAAATGGAAAGGAAAGATAAATGTAACCACGAACGATTCATTTAATATACAATTATTTGGATAAGATTAATTAAGATGGAGGGGAGATGGGCACATCAGTCTGACAGATTTATCGTGGTGTATTTTTAATATTTATCTTTCTTATAGTTTCGTTTTGAGAATTTGCGTCAATGTGTAATGTACCGTTAGTTTAGTTCAGTATTTAATTTCACAAAAATACTTTAAAATATCATTCATTCTTATTTAATACTAGCTGACCCGGCAAATGTTGTTTTGCCATATAAATTATTTCTAGGATAAAAAGGAGATAAAAACTTATTCTCAGGCCTAACGAATGTACATATAAAATTTCATTAAATCGGTTGAGCCGTTTTGGAGGAGTTAGCGCACAAACACTGTGACACGAGAATTTTGTATATCAGATTTTGTGTTTCCAAAAGAGTTACATGTGACTTTTTTGTTTTGTTATTGAATGTATCAACAATAATAACTAATTATTTCCCATACAAAAATTTAAAAAGTTACTCGTTAATAAAATGTTAGTTACCTGGTTCTTCCACTCACGTATTTACTTCTCAATAAACTATAAACAAGGGACAGATACATACCTACACCCTAAAATCACCCATATAACTATATAACGCGTTGCATAATATATTCTAGTATGTCGTGATATAGCTATACATATTCAAGAATGTTCAATTTCGCACCGTTCGTAAATTTCGTAGAATTTAGATCCGTGTCCTTCACAAAGGGTTGCGTTAGACAAGATTAAACTGTTGCGTTGGTGCGTTACCTTTGCGTTGCCCACCCGTTTGCCGTTGGCTTACCGTTACACTCATAAACAGAGAGTACAGCCGCTTTGTATAAAAGGTTATAAAGCTAGGTTCATCTTAATATTAGAGCTCACATCCATTATAGGCCACAAGTTTCGGATTGGCGACACTAGTTTGCAGCACCGATTTCCCCCATACTTCCATATACTTAAAGGCGCTTTGCAGATAACGGGGCGGGGCGGGCCGGACAGTTTCGCCACAAAGGGAATCATCACAAAGGGAAAACACGGCATGTCCGCGGCTGACCGGCCCGCCCCGCCCCGTCGTCTGGGAATCCTATATTAAGTACCAACGCACACGGTGGGCAAAAAGACCGCGCCGCAGGTGCCCGGTGTGGATCACACAAACCAGTTTACATGCAGTAACTCAGACGGCAGACGGCGTATATGCACGGGCAGCCGCAAACATCGACGGCCGTAGGCGGCGAAACTGACTGGCCCACCCCGCCCCGTCGTCTGCGTAGCGCCTTAATATTATAAATGCGAAAGTTTGTATATCTGTCCGTCTGTTACATTTTCACGCCCACACCGCTGAACCGATTTTGCTGAAATTTTGTATGGAGATACTTTGAGTACCGAAAAAGGATATAGGATACCTTTTATCCCGGAAAATTGTACGGTTCCCGCGCAATAAAAGGCGTCTTTTAGTACAAAATATACGTGACAGACATTTCTTCTGGCGCAATCAAGTAAAGATATTCACAATTCATTTTAAAAAAATTAACAGAGGTTTATTTAATTGCTTATAGGTTGATTGTTGTTTTTGACTGCCATCATGGGTGCCCCATGATGGCAGTCAAAAACAGCCTACCGTTCCCTTAGCGTCAGTTCAGACCGCGACACGACACGTAGATGCATTTCTAAAGCGTAGACATACACACCAAAGCCACCGGTGCCACCGCCAAAAAAAAATATTTAAGGGGGGCTCCCAATGTCTATTTTTGGCCTTTTTTGCTCGGTATCAATAACGGCAACACATAGGCACTTGAAATATTCACGAAATACTAAGTTGTCTTTGTACTTTAATAATTAATATTAAAAATCAATAATTTAGGGGGGCTCCAATAAAAAACCACAACCATCAGTCTATTTTTGCTCTATTGTGGTACGGAAACCTTCGTGCGCGAGTCCAACTCGCAATTGATCAATTATTTGGTATTGCAAATATCAACTTAAAATCTTGATTCTGTAAAAAATGGGCTCTAAAGAGCTGAACTTTAATTAAAAATGCTTGTCGACATCATCCTTCAGCTTAACTGAAGATTTTGCCTTTATTAAGTTTCGAAACTTCTTGCTACGAAGCGTCTTTCCACAATATTACATTAAACTGGTTTGAAAACTATTATTTTTTATTATACTTGGTGCGATTATACTCTTTGCTTTGCATACATTTTATTATAAAAGATCACAAGTGCTAATAATATATTTTAAACGCAAACGTTTTTATCCTTACCTGTTCACGCTTGAACCACTGAAAAGATTTGAGTAAACTTTGGTGTAGAGATATTCAGACTCCAGCAAAAAGACATAAGAAAGTTTTTGTAATGCAAAAATATGCCACTACTGTGCGTCTGTGCTATATATGTCTACGTTAACTGATATCTTTGGTTGACAAAGAATCCTATAAGCTTTCCCAGAACTGAAATTTCCTCCATACCCAGAAAATCGGTTCAGAGCTCGAGGCGTGTAGAGGTAATAGACAGACAGAAAGATGGACAGACACACTTTTGCGTATTTATAATGTTAGTATGGATTCAAGCACAGAATACTATTCCGACATTTCGCCTTAAAACTTTTAGATATAGGTACCAAACACGAACAAAACTAGGCTGTCGGTGGATTGGGAATCAGACGAACCTGTCATCTGTCACGGATTTGATGTTTGACATCACAAACACCCCAGGGACTCCCCGAATGTTCTATGAATATATCTGATGTCCAACTTTACCAATACTTATGGTAAGAGAAAAGTTTGAAATAACATATATTTTACGGTTCATTGCGTAGAAAAACATTGGGCTACAAATAAAATGTTAAGGTATATAATTTAAAGGTACTTAAAGGAAGCCCGCTACATATAGCGGTAGCAGACGACGCGACGTCGCGACACTACTGTTTCTATGTATTTCTATGAAATATGTATCGCTAGCTCCGTGTCGCTAGCTCCGTGTCGCTAGCTGCGCAGGGTATTTCATAGAAATACATAGAAAACAGTAGTGTCGCGACGACACGTCGTCTGCAGTTGTCGCGTATTGCTCGGTTCCAACATTATACCATAAGGCTTCTTCTTAAATTATCCTACAGCAAAGCTTGATCGGTGACTACAGCTAACAAGTTATTTATTTGCTCAAGTACTGTAGGGGCTACCCCTACAACGTTGTGGAAGGAAAAGAGATTGGGGAGTTACCTGGTGGTTTGTTGATGGGATGACCGGACTGAAGAAATGGGCGGAGGTGCTGTTGGTGCTGAATGTAGTCACAACACTGTCACCTTTGTCTTTATTATCACGGATTAGTTCGCGTACTATGGGCCGATCGGCTACCGAGAGATTTTCGTATTTCGTATTTAACGAACTGCGCGACGCAAGAGCGTATAGTGGACTGTGTCACTGTCAAGCCGACACTTGTCGATGACAGCCGATCTATATCCGTCCCGCTTTGGCGGGAACAAGTACAGAAGTTTCATTATAAATTACAATAAGAGATAAATTATAATATTATGTACTCAAAAAGTGTACAACTGGCTTTTTAATAATGATTCTATATTTATTATTATGGTCTAAGATTGTAAAAATGTCGTAGTAGAGGTGAATATAACCTAATATAGGTAACCGAAAATGTCATTCTCCAAAGACTATGAGCGATCGAGACTGAAAGGAAAAAGGAGAAAAATTATATCTACGAACATAGATTAATGGTGGTCTCAGATCATCCATCCATCCACGTCTTATAACTAACGCAATAATGACAGTCCGGAAAACTCCTTAGCTCATTAGAAATAAACCTATTGATAGTGAATATTTCATAATATTATGTTATTAGTTGCTATTAGCTTGGCTGTTTAACATCCGCACTCAGAGAGAATTAATGATTGCTTAACTTTAATTTAATGAATATTTTGACATAAACTCATGAGCAGTTTAAAGGCTTCGGCCAAACCTACGCGTCAGTAACGCGCGCGAAACTGGTGTGCACACCCTGAGCTGCGCGACAACGGTGCGAAACCTTAGATTATATTATTATTTTATAATTCCCGCTCTGCCAACGCGAACGTCCCGCGCTGCAGACTCTCCCGCTTCGCAGTCGCTTTGGTCGCGTAGGTTTGGCCCAAGTTAAAATAGTATTCCACCACCAAAAAGGGTGGTGGAATCCTATTTAAAGAAGTGTTATTTTTGACGGACCCCAAAAAATCAGTAATCGAAATTCGAAATAATTATTGTCATAAATTATAATATTATGCTGAGAAAAGAAGATTTCACTAAAGTTCCTAAAAGTTCCTCAAAATGACGTGTTCCTATGATGATATAAGATGAAGGTGAAATAATATTCTGTGGTGTAATTTTCAGTCCCACGAGCATCTGATAACATAATATATCACCGATACTGACAGAACTGGATATTTAAGGGACCCGGATTATCCGGAATTTCTACACTGATACCCGGATACGGATCCTTCTAGCGATTACTACGGATTACGGGTATCGTGTCGTTTAGTCAGTCCTCGAACCAATCTATACTTACTGGCGTATAAGTTAGGTGAAGACAGAATAATAGGGTAAGGTCACATCGAAATTTCATTTAAATAGTGGATGTTAGGTATGTTGTTTTTTTATTCCGGAAAAAACATGTTTCTTTGATAGAGTATTTTGGAGTCGAACTTTCGAATCTTTATCTTATCATACCTAACTTGAAACGCAATTCGGCGCTGCATTTAAAAGATTACGAAAGCGTTACAAAATTCGACTTTATTGTCTAATAGCAGAAGACACACTTTTGTTTGCACCTAAGAGAGAAACGTTTCATTTGCCTGACCACGTTCAGCTCAACGATTCTATTGGTTCTTGTAAAACACAGCTTAGCTCAGCTTCGATGGAAACGTAGCCCAACGGAAGATACCGCCCTTAGAATACAATAACTGCAGTTCTAAACATAAACGGTCTTCTACAAAATATTTAAACACCTGTTGAACAGTTGATTAGAAAAAAAATCAATACAAAATGGTGTCAAAACAATAATTATTGTTCAACAGATGTTTAATCTTTTGTAGTAAGACCAAAAATATTCAAGAAACAGGACACATCACGTCTTCAGGAAACTATATTATTTAAAGTACTCCCGTCATAACCTCTGTGAATATAACGCGACCCTAACTGTAGTAACTGGCCACATGTGAGCCATTTGTTCACCGCAGTATTTTCTCTTATAAAATCTTACTACTGTTGCTATAAGTCTCGTTTATAGTCCAAAACTTCCTTGATAAAATCCACATTACTTAACTAATAATATTATAAATGCGAAAATAATATGTTTGTCTGTGTTTTACCTCTTTACTCCCAAGTCCCAAATCGCTGAACCGATTTTGCGGAAAGTTGGTTTGGAGATACTTTGATAATTTTATTAGGGTTAACCGTACCCAAAGGGTAAAAACGGGACCGTACTACCAGAGACCAGACATACTACTAAGACTTCAATGTCGGTCTGTCCGTCTGTCTGTCTCCAGGTTGGGTACAGCTAGGTTTCTGAAATTTTCACAGATTATGTATATCTGTTGCCGCTATAACAAAAAATACTAAAAACAAAATAAATAAAATATTTAAGGGGGGCTCCCATACAACAAACGTAATTTTTTTGCTATTTTTTGCTCGATATCAATAATGGCAATAGGTAGGCACATGAAATGTTCACAAAATACTCAGTTGTATTTATAATTTAATAATTAATAATAATTTTTAAATAAAATAAATAATTAAGGGGGGCTTCCACACAAAAACACATTTATTACCTATTTTTGCTCCATAATGGTACGGAACCCTTCTTGCGCGAGTCGAACTCGCACTTGGCTGATTTTTTAGTACAGAAAGATGTACAGTGCCAGCGCGATTAATGTTTTTTTTTTTTTTTTGCAAAAAAGGAATGCGTCATGTAGTTATGTATTAAAGTTTTTATCAATATTTTTCTTTATCAAGCTAATTTTGGTAAACTTAATCTAAAATTTTTGCGCTTCTTATTATAAAATTTACGTACCTACATGAAAAAAATCTAAGGATATTAGATATTTTAGGAAGTATCTAAAAATCAACAAAAGTTTCATGATAAAGTTAGTGAAAGAGTCATAACTCATAACTTACTTTATTATAAAAAAAATACAAAATATCAGCCGTAGCTATTCGAGCTCCATATTATAACAAAAATAATTTTTACTCTAACTACCCTCAAAAACAATTTTATATAATTTTCCGTTTAATTCGGTAACATTTGTGATTTTAAATAAGCAATTTCATTCTCAAAGGAGCGTTCAAAGGATGAACCCATATGAAAACATTGTAAATAACACCGTAATCTCATTTTAAGCACGTCAACTTGTACGTCGTTAAATCTACTCCCTTTTTGTTCTGGTATGTATGTTTGACTCAACTGACGCTAGAGCGCACTGTTTGAAGAGCACATTCGTCTTGACTGCCAAATTACTGAATAGGACATAATATTTGATATTACTGCAACGTTTCCACTTTTCTTATAAGGGCAACTAAAAATGCTCAATTCCAGTCAATGCTCGTCAACTTTGACGTAACGACTACATCAAGCAATTTGCGGCAACAAGCAGCAATATTTTGCAATACAATATTGTGTTTATTTTACACTTTTGTATGGGGAAACTCGTGACGCTTGAGCCCTTGCCCATACAAAAGTGGAAAAAATCGTCCCTAAAGTATTATCATTTATCACTTATTTTTGTTACACACTGTATAATTATAATAACATCTTTGTTTTCTTTGTAATTACATTACTAATTAGCGATGGCAAATGGTTGAAGGCTGAAATTCGTAAATATTAATTGAATAACCTGCTTTTTTTCGTTTTTTTCGCAACTTTTTCCGCTTTAAATTAAATGGATTATGGACCCTTTCTTTCCTCCAAGTTATTCAATTACTTTTTACCGGGAAACCAATTATTTATTTTAGATAACCTATAAAATATCTAAGAACTTAGAAAAACGATAGAATTCGAATAATTTTACAACTAATGTATATTTAACCCTCAATGTCTAAAGGTGATTTATTATGTTTTCCAAATGTTTGTGTGATTGTATGTAAGTTCATATTGATAATATTTCCTTGCCAATATATATTTTATATACGCATTTTCCGCAATAAGGTCTTCGGTCGTAAACAAATGAATCAAACACTAGAGCTCTGAAATAATAACTTTAATTACCCAACAATGGATTCTCGTACAAAAGGCAAACTTTAAGCGGCCCACGTTTGCGATGCTAATACGGAACTTTTATTACCTGGCATTAGAATATTGAGTATTTGTGCTGACTGGGCACAATTTGCATCTCATCTGCTTTTCAAACGAGTGACGAACCGTTCTGTTTTTTGGTGAGCGCTTTTTCGCCCGCCCACACTTTGATACCTTCGCTAAATTAGTTAAGTGCCATTTGAATTCGGAATATCAGGTTCCATTTTAGGTAAATAAGGATAAATGGTAAGCGATCGGTCTGTAAATACGGTCTGTGTTTCAAAATAGTAACCTTACTATTTTAGCTGCTAGATGTTTCCAGTAGACTGTCTTCACACTAGCGTTTTTCCAGCGTAGGCGTTCGATGAATGTTTGCGCAGCGCAGACGCCACGAGAAGATCGAGAACACGTCATGCAGTAACGCGGCGTATACGTCGCGCACACTCGGCGCTAGCGCAGCGCGGCGTACTGATTGTTCCAGTAGAGAAGCGGCGACAACGCGACGTACGCGCCGCGTTCTCGCTGCGTCTGCGCTGCGCATACGTTCATCGACCGCCTACGCTGGACAAACGCTAGGCGAAGGCAGCCTAAATCGATAATCGTGCGGAAACGATATTTAAAAAATATATCGCATGTCGTTTCCCGAGACTGAAATTAAGTCTTTCAATTCATCATCATTATTATTATTATTATTTCCAAGGAGGCGACAAAACAACTGTTACTTTGATAGGATTCGAGCCACATAATCAATAAATCATAGCGTGTAACAAAACAAAGTGATAATAGTTACATTAGGATGTGAATGAGTCCCCTTTATAGAGTTCACTGTAAAAGTAGCATCGCCGAAAGAGTACCTTTTTTAGCTTTTGTATGGGAAATTCCATGACGCGATTGCCCATACAAATCACAAAAAATGCTCTTTCAGCGCTGCTATTTTTACAGTGAACTTTATAATATAAGGAACACATACTTACACACACTGGTAAATTGAATAGGCGGGCTTTCAATTTTATTGTCAAATAATTTGTTCAATAATATTGCACAATAAAATAGATTGTCTAGGGGCCCACTATAAATATTTTTATTAGTAACAAGTCTAATGTACACAACTATCATACATTCAGTGTCATTGAAACCGGCCAGTAACGGAAATCGGTTAGGTGGCCATTACCATAAATGATGGCCACATTTGGCCATATTTTTGCTGACAAATGCAAACAGAGGTCGAAACAAATAACGAGCGATATTCCCGCAATTTATCCGCGCCGTGCCAGGTGTTTCCACGAAATTCATAATAGTTTAATTTTCTGGCCGATTTGACTGAAATTAATTCCAATGTTTTAACTCCGACCGAAATTATGATTACTTTGTTCCCAAAATATTTATTTCATTTGGAGCGAAAATAAAATTATTTTCGGATTTTTCATCAACATATTTAGTAACTTTCCGCTATTAAAGGTAAATATTGAAATATGTTTTTTTGGTGAATTTTCGGAATATGATTATGAACCGGCCCAATGGACGCATTTTTATTTAAAAGCTCTTATCGAAAAACGAACAGGCTATGCAAATTTCGCTATTAAAAAATACTTCAATTCCGTCCAATGATTCTCATAATTAAACAAGGGATTATGAACGTGAAAAGTGGCATAATATTAATTTATGATTGTCCATCATTGACATTGATTGTACCATCGAGGAAATTGATTCCTAAGCAGTTGACAGACCAACGTCATTTGGTCGTATTATGTTAATTATTGTGATCTGTCGGCTGGGTTTAACGTAACTCGACCAAACTATGTAGGTTCCCCATCTACCTAGGAATCATATTCTCTGATAGTACATGCTAGCATGATGACAGACAGCTTCACAGTCATAGTAGCAATCGTGGTAATCCATTATGGCCCAACGTAACCTATTTTGTAACAATAAACGTGCCGTGAATTATACACAGACTAATTAAAAGTAATATGGGATTTCTTATAGCTTTATATTCGTCGAAAGTAATTCTAAAAAGTACTAAAGTTTAAGTAGTCCGAGTTCGGACTCTCTAACGAAGGACTAAATTGACATCGGACAAGTTACTCGACGAAGAGAGAGATATTACGTACGTGAATAGGAATCAATCGCTTTTAATAGAAATTAGAGAGAGAGAGGAGTTCGTTTACTAAGAGAGGTGATGTATTTCATAAAAATGGATTCTGAGCATTATACAAGATGTTAGTGTAAGCACCGTTATCCTTGAAACCATCAAATGAGCCGGTCAAAATGAACAACTTTTCCTATGAGAACAATGCTGGAAACTCAAGAAGACCCGTCTTCATACCCATACAAATTGCCGATTCGGGCATTGCATCCGTATGGGCATGAAGACGACATTTTTTTTGAGTTTAGACACACTAAATATATTTCCGTTGTCTGGTACATGTAACACAAGTCCATCGGGTACTTACAACGGGGCCAGACTGACGTGGTTTGAAGTATCCATTTATATTAAATCAATAAATTAATCCGTACTGAATGCTTCGCAGAGCATCAACAGAATATATACAGTGTGTAACAAAAATAAGTGATAATACTTTAGGGTGTGTACGTGTTTCTTATAGAGAGTTCACTGTGAAAGTAGCAGCGCTGAAAGACGATTTTTTTTCACTTTTGTATGGGCAAGGGCCCGAGCGTCACGACTCACGAGTTTCCCCATACAAAAGTGAAAAAAATTTGGTCTTGCAGCGCTGCTACTTTCACAGTGAACTCTCTTCAAGGAACACGTACACACCCTAAAGTATTATCACTTATTTTTGATACACCCTGTTTTAATGTTGTAGGCCTATCTGCACGAACATAGCATAATATTATGCGAAAGATACGTAATAGTTCTCACGATGACACGTGGGTCAAGAAGTTTGGGGCGGCGTAAGGAGACAGCCTGTCACCGTTGATCCTTATCTGATCGATTACCGCGGAGTTTTTGCCCCCCGTGAGTACTGTCGTATGTATAAACTTGGTGATAGGCCTTTAGACGTATGACATAGGGTTGATATCCTGGTAGATTTATACAGGGTGTAACAAAACTAAGTGTCCTGTGTATGAGTCTCGTGTTTATAGTTCACTGTAAAAGTAGCAGCACTGAAAGAGCATTTTTTCACTTTTGTATCGGAAAAAAGACGTGCATTTTTACGTTACATTGACGTAAACTTACACGTCACGTCAACGTACCGTGCCACGTTACCGCACCGTTCCACGTTGATGACGTCGTTTTTTTTTTATTAAATAAGGGGGCAAACGAGTAAACGGGTCACCTGATGGTAAGCAACTACCGTCGCCCATGGACACTCGCAACATCCGAAGAGCTGCAGGTGCGTTGCCGGCCTTTTAAGAGGGAATACGCTCTTTTCTTGAAGGCTTGCAGACGTGGAGATGTCGACAGGTCCTGAGTAATATGGTCGTGTTAAATCAAACCCGTCCAACCAATCACAGCTAACATTGAATTGACATAAGCCGACCAAATGACGTAGGTCCTTCAACTGCCTAGGAAACAATTTCCTCGATGATACAATATCCCACCCATAGCACAACTATCTTTGATTGGCTCCCACTTATGTAGGGGTCGGTATTAAAATATTATTGCACGTACAAAAGTTGTTTTCAATTTGATCGCAATTGAATCAATAACGGTAACGGCCCTCGAGCCCCATTACGCCGCTAAAAGGGTTATTATTTTCCGAATTTTGCGTGAATTATCAAACATTGAAAGGACGAAGAAAATATTAAATGGAATTGAATTGCTTTTGTACGTGACTCCAAGACAGCGCTCAATATTACTAAAATTACTTTTCGTTCGGCTAAATTAATATACGGCGTAAAGTGGAGACGAGTCGAAGAACTTAATCATTTCAAAATTAAACATTAAATAAAATTCACCACAACTCGCTACAAATAATTGAAGCAAAAATATTAATATCGCATTCTCTTTAAGGTTCGCGTGTAATGAAACATTATAGATTCGACTTTAAGCATTACATTACAATACTGACTGACGAGCATTCTTAAGTTATATCAAAATAATTATTATGTATCATTACAAGGTGCGCATTGTAATGCTCGGTTCTCCTCCCTCACTGATGTAATGCTCGACTCTGTAACATTACATTACACGTGAATACTTCCGGTGAGGGAGCAGCTTTAAAGCCTAGTTCGCACTAGGCCAGTATTTTAGTCAAGTAGCGAGTATTTTAGTAGCTAAATTACATGCCTGAACACTAAAAATTTTGTCAAGTAGATTATTTTTTCCGAATTAGTCGATTTCATTATTACCGAAAAAAATTACACAACTTTCATTTCACAATTCCATTCCCAAACTTTCGAAGTATTTTTTAGGATCTTCCAATGCTAGTTTCCTTCAGAAGCTAATTAGTAGCTCCTAGTTTATCCTTTATATCGATCCATTGTCGCATCCATAGCTTATTTTTATTGAACACACTTTCCTCATCTACCTCTTCTAAAATCGTCGTTAAGATTAACATAATCAGTTTATTTATTTTATTGCACTGTAAGCTGTTCATCTTGCAAAACATCACTCCCTTGTAAGCTGTACTCGAACGAAGTGCGAACGATTTTGGGGCAGAAACGAGAATTTTAGCTACTAAAATACTCGGTACTCGACTAAAATACTGGCCTAATGCGAACTAGCCTTCGAAGGCTAGTCGTAGAGATCAAACTCGTAGCTGCGGTCGTAGCGGATCGTGCTACGCCGCTACGGTGCTACGAAAATTGCTACGCCGCCCGTAGTAAGCTACGAAATAATTATAATTATACAATATACAATATACTTATACAATATACATACGTTATAATCTTCAACGAATTTCTTTGTTATTCGCTTTCACTTATTTTGCAAAAAAGGGGAAGTTGAGGGAAGTGTGAAAAATCGATACGTGAAAATATACCCGACTAACAATGGTCAGGTTTGCGGTTCGGTTCTCACAGGGCAAAAATATTTTTTACACTTCTTTTACAGTAAATTTTTGATTACCTACACATAAAGAGTTTTTTTTATGTAATTCGGGGCCGTCTATGGGCTATTCGCCCATATCCTCTTTTTGCTCTATTTTTATATTGGTTTTTCGCACATAAAGAGTAAATTATAATGTTTTTGTTGTATTTTGTGGTCACATTATAGACTTACTCAATACCAATGTCCTTTGAATGCACGCATTAAGTTTAATAAAAGCCCGAACTTTAGTCTTGAAATATTTCATTGTTATTTCACAATGGATAATATAACAAAAGCTAATTATTATTATTACATTCTAAGTGTAAATGCACTTATCACTTTGAGACTGATCTTACCTCTAAATAAAGTTCATTACCCTTTAGTTAGGTGGGAATCTGTAATAATAGGGAAAAATTAAATATAATATTTATGAAAATTTTGCTATTAAAATGTTAAAAAATATAAAAGAAGGACCACTGCAAGGTTAATATTTTATAAAATATTGTTTATTACAAAAAATACGAATTAAAAGTAACTTGAAACGGAACGGATTTTAAAACACCAATCAGCGTTCAGTGACGTCACATCTGCTATCCCCGCGATCCATTTAGCGTTAAAAAAAGATCAAATCGCTTCTATTTTGAGCGTTTTAATCGTTTTCAACGCCTAACGGAACTCGGGGCGTGACAACTTTTTGAGTGGTACGATCAGGTAGAGCCATTGTCAATAATTGTCAATTACTTGTCAAACAGTAGTGACGTCATACAGACTATAGATCCTGTGCATGTAGAATGTGCGCGTGCGGACCGTGTACGTGCAGTCAGCCTGGCTGACTCATAAGACACGGTGCTGTGTATAATAAGACTCCGTCCGCATTTTTCTACGTTTATGGTAGCGAGAATAAAGAGAGTTCTGACCGACGGTATAGTTTATTGACAAACGCCTAAACGAATACATTTCAACATTCAATTTGTTTAACGTTTTCTGAAAGAAATCACAGCGTCTCGGATGCTGTTGCTCGTTAAGATTACAACAAAGTATTTGATGTAAAATATTGAGTTACAACTACGGGCGGTTCATGGTTACTCTATCTCTGTTTCTACGAAAATGGTCCTTATGGAATTGATTTCAAGGTTCTATGAGCAATTCTCAAAAGCCTGTAAAGCCAAGAAGACAGTGTAAAGTGCTAGCGCTCCACAAGAAAAAGTTTAACAAACTAATAAAATATCACTTCTGGTTACTTTATATCAAAGAGAATATCTTCCAGAGTCCAGACGAAGAATCGAATTGTCTTAATCTTTTTTAATTAACTTCATATAAGATTATTGTTTCTTTCATCTAAAAACAAGAAAAAGAGAGCGTATTACCTCTTGAAAGGCCGGCAACGCACATGCAGCTATTCTGAAGTTGCGAGTGTCCATCGGCGACAGCAGTTGCTTTCCATCAGGTGACTCGTTTGCTCGTTTGCCTTCTTAATTCATAAAATAAACAGAAGAGATAGATGAGAGTACCATTCCCAATTGGGAAAACAGTAGCCTTTATAATATTAATTTAGAATTGTTTAATGTTCAGGTTTATGTATTTTAATTTTATCACAAAACTAGTATGTATTTATTCCACAAACAAGTTTCATTTATGCAGATGCATTCAAACAGCTGTTTTCAGACTTAAGTTATCCTTAAAATTTTAATCGTGTAGGAGAACTAAAAAAATTGAAATATTTTCTAAGATATTATACCTTTGCCATAAAATCAGTAATTGTTTATCTAATATCTATGTAATAGATACGAGTATTAAAATAATGATTTAACTTTCAAAAGTATTCAATCATTAAGCTTTACCATAATTATTGAAGACGTGAGTGGGAGAACACGATAAGTAACAGTAAAAACTGCCGTTTTTTCCATAAATTGAGGCTTTTGAGCCAGGAAAACTATTTGAAATAAAAAATCTGTACATTTTATGTGTACCCAGATATACTGCGTGACTGGTGACTGGTGAGACATGTTCAATACTCGAGGACGTGATATTTGGCTATTATATTAGTTGAAAAAAAATAATATTATAAAAAATAATACCAATTGATTACTGAGTAAATGTAGCTTAAAGTTAGATAATTATTTACTCAACGCATGGACACCGCGCGCGGGAAGGGTAGTTGTGTTGTGTTTCTTTGGTAGCGCATGCCTCTGCACCGGCCGCATAGTATGCCTACTTGCCTAGACGCGTAATTTACTTAGTATCCATGATTCACTTATTTTTGGGAAATTCGGAAAAAAATTAAGAACCTAATTTTATTACATAATTATAATGAGAATCGAGTACAGAGTACTCTCCTTAAGTATCGGTAATGTCTCACCAGTCATGCTGTATAAGTCAGGTGATGAAGTAGATAAGTTACAAGGTTTGTTCAATTATAAGGGAAAAATTTGTCCGTATGTCACAAAATGTTACTTATTGTGTACTTCCCTTACGTCTTCAATTGTTAATGTAATATTTAATCTTGTTTTAATTAAGCGGAATATGTAGCCAGTAATGACGTTACAGTAACTGGAAACAGTTATTAGTTTCTGCGGTTCCAGCGTCTATTCAGTTTCTCTTGGCAATATCGCTAAAAACATTAAAAACATCTTTCCTTAATTCCATACAGTGGTTCTCTTATAATACGGTTTAGACATGGCGTTTTCAGTATAAAATTAGACTGCCCCATATTTTAAATTTGTGATATGAAAAGAATTTTCACCTACTTTTCGTTAATTATTTGTATGTAAGACTAGCTGTTGCCCGCGACTTCGTCCGCGTCAAAGTAAAATATTATATCCTTCTCATTTTTGGAAGTCGGTTAAAAAGTAGCCTAAGTTACTCCTTACTACATTAGCTATCTACCAAAAAAGTCCCGTCAAAATAGCGTTTCAGAGACTAGCCGGAACAAACAGACAGACAGACAGAGAGAGACATACAGACAAAAATTGTAAAAAATATTATTTTGGTATAATATGTAGCGTATATACTCATATGCATGTAGTACAAAACGGTTCTTTCAATATTACAAACAGACACTCCAATTTTATTTATATGTATGTATAGACTAGAAGTTGCGCACGACTCCGCCCGAATTAACACTTTCCCGCGGTCTTTACAAAAAACAAACTGTAACAAAACTAATTAATAATACTAATTATGTATGTGACCTTTACGAAGAGTTCAATGTAAAAGTAGCAACACTGAAAGAGCAACTTTTTTTTCACCGGCGCGGCGTAGGTACAGAAACATTCATGACGCGGGACGCTTGCCCATAAAAATCACATTTTTTTTTGCTCTTTCAGCACTGCTGCTTTTACAGTGATATCTATGCAAGGGGCACAGTGATTTTTTTTTAAATCGGTTAAGCACTTTTAGAATACTTCCTCTTTATAACAGGTTTTTTCTGCATTAAATGTTATCGTAAGTCGTAATATTTCAGAGTTATATGCAAACTAAATCAATAACAGAAGCTTATATTATTACAACAATATATTGTACATTACATTATAATTGTATGAAATTAATATTAATTCATACCGAACCATCTCCATAGCGAAAATCACAAACTATTACACCGAAAATTATAAATACCTCGTTTCAATTTGTAGGGAAACTATCACGCAGAGGAAATTATGTATTCGGTGTATAGATGGGACAAATAAGGGTTATGCCGAAACTATCATCAATATTAAATGCAGAACACACATTGAAACTCGCATGATATAAAGTAAACAGTATGTCAATCCACACCTACTCGTATATAGATGAGGCACCAAATAACCGAGCAGAGACGCGACTCAGTAAATCTTGTATTGTACGAGCACTTTTTTAGTTTTATCGACATGAGTATTTCATGTCTATAAGTTTTTCGAAGGCGTTGGTTTTATATTATGTTGACAAGGCCCATAAATTGTACTAAATATTGCGTTGTGTTTTATAAAATAATGATGTGTATTGATATGAATGCTGTAAAAGGAGTAAAATGTTATTTTTTGTAAGCTTGTACACACTACACACATTGTTAATATGACTAATAAATAAAAGATAATAGGCGTGATAGTTTTTCCGTAAAGTGTACCACAAAATGTACAGGTTGTGGGATATACTAGGGCGCGCTTCGCTCGCCCTGATAAAGTTGCAAAGCCGCTTTTGTTAAATAATAATCTTGAGGCCGCTGCAGCATGTTAAAATTGCACAAGTAGTAAGTATTGCAAGATCATACTAGGCATTATCTTGCTATTTTATAATGTAATGTAAAACGTTCCAAATAAAATAGTAATAATAGTAATAAAATAGTAATAATATAAAATATAATGTAGTGTAAAACGTTCAAGTTCATCTTCAAGAAAAAAATTGCCGATCACATATTTTGTTGCAACTCGTAAAAAGTTAATCACTTGGACTACCGGCTTATATTGGCGAACTTGCATTCTCGAACACGTCTCGTTATAAAAAATATTTTCAGACTACCGACAAAATCGGGTCGACGTTATTAGTTAATACTATTCAACCTTAGAAAACTGTAATTTTTATGTAAGTATTGTGAACTTTTGTAATAAGTATAGTGTTTAGGTTATAATATTGTTTCTCATGTAAGTGACATAAATTGTCTTATTGAGAATAATAAAGATCTAATAAAAATAACGAATCATAATAAACAAGGAGCAGGAGTAGGTCTGCTCTAAGCAGGCTACCTTAGCAGTGTGTCTCGCGCGCGCCAACCTTATCTCGCTAGGATCGACGGTAATCGACCGACAGCCCGGCGCCAGCTGCTGTTTTGAGTGATTATTATAATTATTAGTACTATAATTATTTATTATGTTTTTCCTTTAAGGCGTCAAGTTGCAGTTGTAGTGTGGAAAAAACTCAGGTGTAGGGGTAATATAATATAGTTTAATCATTCGTATAATATTATAGTATCTTGATTTTTATTATTTATTAATTAAAATTATTTTTTAATAATTAAAGTAATTTACCCATATAATAATAATCTATTTTATCTTCCTCCAACCATATTGTATAATGTATAATATCATGTGTATATATATTTAATATTATGTATCATAACTCATAAATTGTGTTGTTACTGATCAGTCTGTATCGGCGCCAGTGTACATCTGTCGAGCGATTGACAACTAGCAAGGCCTCACAGAATACCAGGGATTGCGGTGTAGGAAACTATGCCGCGATCATCACCTGAGTGAGGTCCTTTTCGGCGGCATTCGCACTGCACTGCATTGTAAATGTGTTATTGTAATTATTGTAAACTTCATTAGTTACTTTGTACTTGATTACCTTTTTTTTTTTTTGCAATAATATTGGTTTTTTGTTTTGTATCTTTTTTGTAATGTGCGTAATGTAATGTAAATGTAATGTGGTGTAGTGTGTATGTGTTGAATAAATGTTTATTATTATTATTATTATTATTATTAAATCGAAACGTTCCTTCTACACGGATATCTGTTCACATGTTTCCTCACAGCTCAGCGGTTAAGCCTCTGGCTGAGGAAACGAACCGAACGGAAGCGCTTGATGAAAGACCATTTTTGTTCGTGATTTTGAGCACCTACTAGTTTGTTCTCGTTTTTCAAATGTGATTTCGAATTTTCTAGACTTCGGTCTAGATTTTTCGTTGATTTCGATTGTGCTTGTAGAAGCATTCTATAGAGAATACCGAAGGAGGTTTAATTAAAGTCAAAATTGAGAAAGCGATATTTGTAGACTCTCCTTAAAGCTTCAATAAGATTACATAGATATGAAATTCCCTGTTTTCATGATACGAAATAACAATATTATAATTCTTAGACCTTGCAATTTTCCTTATACTTGATGGAAAATAAATTTAGTTTTTCTGTGAGATAAGTACATTTTAATAATTTATGTATTTATTAATATAATATGTGTGTCCTTGTATTGAATCTTCTTATTTTCTGAGCCCATATTTGGGGCAGCCTATTGCCTAGGCAAGACTTGCAAAATGTTAACACACTTTCTCCAACATCTAACTAATATTAAAAATGAGAAAGTGTGTCTGTCTGTTTGTCTGTTACCTCTCCACGACCAAGCCGCTGAACTGATTTTGCTGTTTGGTATGAAGATACATGAGTCCTGAGAAAGGACATAGGATACTTTAATCCAGTAAAATTTACCATCACCGTGCGAAAAACTTAATAATTATCTAGCATTATTAATGTATGCATCGGTATGGTCGCAGATTTTTAATGACAATCATTCACGAAGTCGCACTGAACTGTAGCTTGTCTGCGCCAAACAATAATAACGCAATATTGCCGACATATTTTCAAGTGGACCATTTAGTTTCGACAATGGCGGATTATTAAACTCTCCGGGTTGGTTGCTCTATTGATCAATTATTTCCCACCAAATCGAGCTCCATTGTTTATTATTAATTATTATCATTATTATGTTCTACGCAAAATCTATCAGTATTATAATAGACGTGAAATACTGCGTTAGATTTAATTTGTGGTTTATTGAGTAAATATAATACATTTTCCAATTATTAATGTTTTACAAGGACCATTATAATGGGAGTGTCGTAAATGTTAAAATATTAAATTAACAGAATTAAAGTTTGTGTGTAAATTGACGTGTATGGGTTTCCATGCAAGAACTAGAACCCTTTGTACTCTACAAACAAATAAGAACCGCTACAGTTCTCTCCAATTTTTAAACACCCTGAATTTTGTAGGTATATGAGCCTAAATACGGTAACGATCGACGAATTGCCGTTAAATCTTAAAACATTGCAAAAGTCGATTCAGCTCACATAAACCATTTTCATTCAGTCGTAAATTCTTTTATACCACAATACGGTTAAGATAAAGTCTTTTATTCTTTAAGCCGGAGTGAAACTTTAGCATTAATTAATGTCGATCGGCGGGTAGATTTACGTTCCCGAAAATCAGTTGTGATCTTAACTAAGTAGTTGGACCCGATTCACTAAAGTTTACCTCAGATAGTTTAGATTTCTAACCGTAATGCTCTAAGTAAATGGACTTTATGACTGGAAAAGAATTATTTGGCATAAAGAGTAATTTCTGCATGAGTAAACTTATCAAGGAATAGTTTCCTTAGTTATATCTATACATATAATAAAATCGTAGGAAAGTCAATTCTGTACATTGAACATTTTTGAAAAATAATACTTGGGACGTGATCTACAATCGATACGGAAGCCAAAAATATAGTTTTTAGAATTTTTGTCTGTTTGTCTGTTTGTCTGTTTGTCTGTTTGTCTGTATGTATGTCCGGGATAAACTCAGAACCCCCCGCCAAACCCCCCTCCTCAAATTTTGCTTCAAACAAAGCGGTGTTGCGGCGTTATACATCTTTTTTAAGAACAAAGTTAAAAACTAAACTACACATACGGCTTTTCCGTGTCGTTCGTTTTGGGGGGGCTGCGCCCCCCCAAACCCCCCCCCCTCCTCCTGGGTTTCTTGCTTACATCAAAATGGTATCGCGTCGTTAGTGTTGAGTTTTAATTCTCCTTTTTAGGAACAAACTTATTAATTAAAAGTGAATTTATTCCAACCTAAACTAAACATACAGTTTTCGAGTGTCATTTGATTTTGCCCTCGGCCCGTACATGGGGGGGCTGCGCCCCCCCAAACCCCCCCCCCCCCTCCTGGGTTTCTTGCTTACATCAAAATGGTATCGCGTCGTTAGTGTTGAGTTTTAATTCTCCTTTTTAGGAACAAACTTATTAATTAAAAGTCAATTTATTCCAACCTACACTAAACATACAGTTTTCGAGTGTCATTTGATTTTGCCCTCGGCCCGTACCCCTCCTGGGTTCCTTGCTTACATCAAAATGGTATCGCGTCGTTAGTGTTGAGTTTTAATTCTCCTTTTTAGGAACAAACTTATTAATTAAAAGTGAATTTATTCCAACCTAAACTAAACACACACTTTTCGAGTGTCATTTGATTTTGCCCTCGGCCCGTAGTTGGGGGGGCTGCGCCCCCCCAAACCCCCCCCTCCTGGGTTCCTTGCTTACATCAAAATGGTATCGCGTCGTTAGTGTTGAGTTTTAATTCTTCTTTTTAGGAACAAACTTATTAATTAAAAGTCAATTTATTCCAACCTAAACTAAACATACAGTTTTCGAGTGTCATTTGATTTTGCCCTCGGCCCGTACATGGGGGGGCTGCGCCCCCCCAAACCCCCCCCAACCCCCCCCCCCTCCTGAGTTCCTTGCTTACATCAAAATGGTATCGCGTCGTTAGTCTTGAGTTTTAATTCTCCTTTTTAGGTAAAAACTAATTAATTAAAAGTGAATTTATTCCAACCTAAACTAAACATACAGTTTTCGAGTGTCATTTGATTTTGCCCTCGGCCCGTACATGGGGGGGCTGCGCCCCCCCAAACCCCCCCCCCCCCTCCTGGGTTTCTTGCTTACATCAAAATGGTATCGCGTCGTTAGTGTTGAGTTTTAATGCTCCTTTTTAGGAACAAACTTATTAATTAAAAGTCAATTTATTCCAACCTACACTAAACATACAGTTTTCGAGTGTCATTTGATTTTGCCCTCGGCCCGTACCCCTCCTGCGTTCCTTGCTTACATCAAAATGGTATCGCGTCGTTAGTGTTGAGTTTTAATTCTCCTTTTTAGGAACAAACTTATTAATTAAAAGTCAATTTATTCCAACCTACACTAAACATACAGTTTTCGAGTGTCATTTGATTTTGCCCTCGGCCCGTACCCCTCCTGGGTTCCTTGCTTACATCAAAATGGTATCGCGTCGTTAGTGTTGAGTTTTAATTCTCCTTTTTAGGAACAAACTTATTAATTAAAAGTGAATTTATTCCAACCTAAACTAAACACACACTTTTCGAGTGTCATTTGATTTTGCCCTCGGCCCGTAGTTGGGGGGGCTGCGCCCCCCCAAACCCCCCCCTCCTGGGTTCCTTGCTTACATCAAAATGGTATCGCGTCGTTAGTGTTGAGTTTTAATTCTTCTTTTTAGGAACAAACTTATTAATTAAAAGTCAATTTATTCCAACCTAAACTAAACATACAGTTTTCGAGTGTCATTTGATTTTGCCCTCGGCCCGTACATGGGGGGGCTGCGCCCCCCCAAACCCCCCCCCAACCCCCCCCCTCCTGAGTTCCTTGCTTACATCAAAATGGTATCGCGTCGTTAGTCTTGAGTTTTAATTCTCCTTTTTAGGTAAAAACTAATTAATTAAAAGTGAATTTATTCCAACCTAAACTAAACATACAGTTTTCGAGTGTCATTTGATTTTGCCCTCGGCCCGTACATGGGGGGGCTGCGCCCCCCCCAAACCCCCCCCCCCCCCTCCTGGGTTTCTTGCTTACATCAAAATGGTATCGCGTCGTTAGTGTTGAGTTTTAATGCTCCTTTTTAGGAACAAACTTATTAATTAAAAGTCAATTTATTCCAACCTACACTAAACATACAGTTTTCGAGTGTCATTTGATTTTGCCCTCGGCCCGTACCCCTCCTGGGTTCCTTGCTTACATCAAAATGGTATCGCGTCGTTAGTGTTGAGTTTTAATTCTCCTTTTTAGGAACAAACTTATTAATTAAAAGTCAATTTATTCCAACCTACACTAAACATACAGTTTTCGAGTGTCATTTGATTTTGCCCTCGGGCCGTACCCCTCCTGGGTTCCTTGCTTACATCAAAATGGTATCGCGTCGTTAGTGTTGAGTTTTAATTCTCCTTTTTAGGAACAAACTTATTAATTAAAAGTCAATTTATTCCAACCTACACTAAACATACAGTTTTCGAGTGTCATTTGATTTTGCCCTCGGCCCGTACCCCTCCTGGGTTCCTTGCTTACATCAAAATGGTATCGCGTCGTTAGTGTTGAGTTTTAATTATCCTTTTTAGGAACAAACTTATTAATTAAAAGTGAATTTATTCCAACCTAAACTAAACATACAGTTTTCGAGTGTCATTTGATTTTGCCCTCGGCCCGTACTTGGGGGCAAAATCAAATGACACTCGAAAACTACCCCCCCCCCCCCCAAACCCCCTCTCCTGGAATTGTTGCTTACATCAAAATGGTGTCGCGTCGTTAGTATTGAGTTTTAAAAAGTGAATTTATTCCAACCTTAACTAAACATACAGTTTTCGAGTGTCATTCGATTAATATGCGGGGAACTTTGCCCTCAGCCCGTACATAAAAAAGGCAAAATTTATCCATTTCCGTTATTATACAATGTTAACGCGGACGAAGTCGCGGGCAACAGCTAGTTCTGAATAAAAAGGAGGGCCGGAAAAATCCTTGATACCAATAACGACATAACGTATTATGTCACTAGAAAGGTGTTATGTACTACAATTGTTACTATGGGAGCCCTTTTCAAATCAACGTGTGAAAAAAAGTTATGGCTCTATAAAAACTTAATATTTTTAAAGACGATTTCTAGCAATAAAACTAAATTATTCCATATTCTATGACGATATGTCATATATGTATGCCAGTCAAAACTTGTTTCTGAATAGGTCTAAGGGTGCTTCCTCACTGGGAGCATTCGCTTGTAACATTACAAAGTCGAGCATCACATCAGTGAGGGAGGAGAACCGAGCATTACAATACGCACCTTGAAATTATACAGAACCGAGCATTACAATGCACACCTTGTAATGATACAGTGTATAATATCTTGCTACAACTTGTAACATCAACTAGCTATGGAATGCTCAAAGTCGAATGTTACATTACACGCGAATGCTCAAAGTCGAATCTTTAATTTTACATTATACGTGAATGCTCGTCGGTCAGGGAGGTATTTTTGTGATGTCATGCTCAAAAACGAATCTATATTACATTACACGTGAATGCTTGCGGTGATTTCGCACCTTTTGGTGAAGGGTGTGCACAAGAGGAAACGCCTCAAAATTGTGTTAGTGAGTAGGAAATTATAATTATTATTGTACCTGGCGTGAACATCACAATAAAGCTGTAGAGGGTTTCTCTACCCTATAATTTGACGAAGGGTGACCCCTCGTTAGTGCCTTACAAAAATTGCTAATAATTAACTCAATTACAAACGCGTTATGTTTCAGGTGGATGCTACCTTTGAAATTAAATTGTTACGTAAATTATGGTTTATTTACAGGTAGCATTTTGCGAGCTGGTATTTTTTTAAATAAACCCGGAATCAGCAGTTATTTTAGGATTCATATAAAAATCGGCTTTTTGAGAAGTCTACTTAAATGAAGACCTAATAACAATTTGTTTGGAGGTATGATCGCAATACGAGTGCGCGACACATCATGGCCAAATACTCTTTTTTCATAAAATAAAGGGGGCAAACAAGTAAACGGGTCACCTGATAGGAAGCAACTACCGTCGCCCATGGACACTCGCAACATCAGAGGAGCTTCAGGTGCGTTGCCTTTTAAGAGGGAATACGCTATCTTCTTGAAGGTTTGCAGGGCGGATTGGTCTTTGTACGAAATCAAATGAGGCAAGCACTACGCGGCAAAAACGCTACGCGACAAAAACCTAGTGCAGTCTCGCCTTTGAAATAAAATGAATTGTCTTTTGACAGTATCCTGCAACATTTCTTGGAAACTTCTGAATGTAGCTCCGAAGAAAAACGTATAATTACAGTGTCCCGTTTGAAAAACGTCATACAAATAAATCGGGAACGGAATGGATTGTCGGATTTAATTTTCAAACATTCCGAGAAAGTTTCATGTTATTTCCGCCGGTTGATTTATATTTTAAATCTGCGAATGTGAAAATAGAAATTTTATTAAATTCTTCTCAGAACGCGATAAGTATGAATAAGTAATAACTCCTGCGTAACGTTTCGCGATATAAGCTGCTTTTGAAGTTTTAATATTTCTATAAACATTTAACAAATGCCAGGAAGAGGATGTGCCGAGAGTAATATATAAAAGTGGTGTGAGGTTGGCCGTTCGCCAGGAGTGCTGTTCCGATAGTATTTGACTGTATGCGTGCAGAGAACTCGCGGCCGAATAATAGTAAAAGTATGTTTCGTAAGAAATCACAATAATTACTTTTTGTATCAATTCCCTACTACAACTTAATAAAATACATTTAAATAATATAGGAAAACTAAACTGAGGTTTCAAATCTTAAAGAAATTTTATTGCACAGTATTGAATGCAATGTTAAAAATTTTTGTTATTGATAGTATATTCAATCAATAATAAATTAAAAGAAATATTAAGGGTCCGTTGGATTTTGACGTTTATTGTCTACTGTATGTTTAATACTGCTTAAGGCTACTTAGGATAAGGCTGAAATATTGTCTGATTACCCTGTGCCCCATACATCTACGCGTCGCGTTGCGGTCTGAATTGACCTTTATAACTTATAAGGCATTATCACACTAGCGGCTTGTAGCTTTCAATAAACCAGAGGTGGCCTATCGTGACAGTGACGTGGCGATTACTAGATAAAATATAGCTGGCCTGGGGGCTCTTGTTATGACTTGAATGTAGCTTCGAGAGCAGCCTGTAACCAGAGTAAACAGAACTAAGGAGTACCTCGACTTCAAATAAAAATATACGCGAGTTGGGCGTGACTGTCACTTTTAACATGTTTAAGTAACGCATTAGGGTCAATTCAGACCGCAACGCGACGAGGCGAGCCGAGGCGCGGCGCGGCATAGATTTGTATGGATTTGACAGATTTCAATTGCGTGAGACGTCTTGCCAATCTGTCAAATCTATACTAATTTAGAAATGCATCTACGCGTCGCGTGGCGGTCTGAATCAAGTAGTACTGCGTGTGCCGGCCGATATGACATACTACGTCAAACGTATAAGGGTTAATTCAGACCGCAACGCGACGCGTAGATGCATTTCTAAATTAGACAGATTCGCAAGACGTTTCACGCTGACGACATCTGTCAAATCCATACAAATTTATGTTGTGTCGCGTCGCGCCTCGCCTCGTCACGTTGCGGTCTGAATTGACCCTTAATTTCAAGAGGTCTTCTGAGTCGGCCTACTCGTTATTTCTGTTTACTCCGCTGTAGCTCGCGCATACTTCATCTTTTAAGCCGGCCATAGACGGACCACATCTTGCAGAAACCGACTGCAAAATGCGGTCGCCGCACGGCGATCTGCAGTTTTCATACTAAATTCGTGTCCGCCATACACGGACCGCTCGAGCAGTTCTTGAGCGGTCGGTGCAAATTTCAACACGACTGCTCTAGAGCAGTCGGTCCCGACTGTAACTTGAGGTCCGTCTATGGCAAAGCCTTTACACAACTCCCCCTTTTTTTGGGTCCCACAACGCAACCCTTTAGACCTTCAGCGCCCACGATGGGGTCTTATCGCCCACTTTGGGAAAGGCTGGTCTATGGCCAGTATAAAGCCCCTGATTGTCGTTCGATCACCGCTCAATCGTAGCAACTCGAACTTGTCACTGTGATAAGACCCTCAAAGTATAATATAAAAATTCCACGTTTAAAAATATTTTCTCAAGCAGCCCCAACTCGCGTACAATATCCAGTAGGTTTCCTGGAAAAATATAACAAGTATTTTTATTGAACTCTATAACTGTAGAGCTCTTCTCCTGTTTCATCAATTTGAAAAAACATTCACTCGCAGTAACGAAGACAACGGATATAGGATGTGTTGTTAAAAATAACATCCGTCGAAATATATCGTCAAACTTCTCTGAAAATATACTTACAAAAACAACATATTTTATCTAACGTAAAAACTTATTTCTTGTTACGCTCGATTGGATATAAAAACGTTTTTCAAATTAAGCCAGGTGATTTGAAATGTAAAAATTGTAGCCGTAAATTGTACATATAAAAATTCATAGCTGAATTAAAATTAACGAGTAGGTATTATGCCTTGGTAATTGTTACATTGTTCTATGCAATTTTAACAACTATTAAAGTCGTATAATAATGAAACTTCAACATTATTATGTTTTAACAGTATATTTATTATATTACGTAATTATGACGATAGTTATAGAGCTGTATATGTACTTAAAAACTGACTTAAATCTTTTCAGAACGTCTATGTCATGATCTGCCACTGGTTCGCGAACTAACCCGGGGAGAAAAACCGGCGGCGCGGCGTAAGAATCTCGCACGGGGCCCACTTTTTACCTAAAAAGTGGCAAGAATTAGTCATTTGAAATACTTATTATGAGAATGTCATGTTATAACACTTAAGAGTGTGTATAAAGTTCACTGTAAAAGTAGCAGCGCTGAAATATCAAATGTTTATTTCACTTTTGTATGCGGAAACTTGGAGCGCTAGCCCATACAAATCACAAAAAAAGGTCTTTCAGCGCTGCTAGGTTCACAGTGAACTCTACACAAGGATAAAAATTTACTCCCAAAAGTATTATTATAATATTTTAGTTTTGTCACCCTCTGTATACATCATTATAGGTATGCTACCTCAGCCTAGATCACATCTCGCTAATTAGAGGACCCTCCACCGTTCGTGCCGAGAGCGTCATCGATTTCCACTTTTTGTAGACACTTCACTATATTGATATCACGGCTTCCGGGAAGGAGATGACATTAGATTTTCATTTTTAGTTAAAAAGCTAGTTAGCTGTCCCGGCAAACATTGTTTTGCCATATAAAGTATTTCGCCCATTTCATCAAAATAGATTAAATAGTTTAGACGAAAATCATAAAAGTTTATTGTGCGGGAACCGTACATTTTCCAGGACGAAAAGTATCCCTTCTCCTTTCCCGAAACTCAAAGTAACTCCATACCAAAATTCATCAAAATCGATTGAGTAGTTTACGCGCAAATCATAAAAGTATATTGTACAGTTTTCCGGGATAAAATGTATCCTTTGTCTTTCTCCGGGACTCAAAAGTATCTCGATACCAAATTTCAGCAAAATCGGTCTAGCCGTTTATGCGTGATGTCGTAACCAAGGGAAATATGGATTCATTTTAATTTATATAGATTTCACCCTAAAGATATAGACTTCGTTTCGTTACATTATGTAGCTATCTACATGGTTATTGGTTACCTAGTCGTCATGTCCTTGAAGTGAACAATATAACATACAGGGTGTAACAAAATTAAGTGATAATACTTTGGGGTGCTTATGGGTCCCTTATATAAAGTTTGCTTTGAAAGTAGCAGCGCTGAAAGAGTAACTTTTCTATCTTTGTATGGACAAATTCATGACGCGCGGGCGTTTGCCCATACAAACCACAAAAAATTGCTCTTTTAGCGCTGCTACTTTCACAGTAAACTATATAAGGAACACATACACACCCTAAAGTATTATCACTCAGTTTTGTTACACCTTGTGTATAGTACTTATACCTTTTAAGGTGCTCCTTCGCCGGGAGCATCCACGTGTAATGTAACATTATAGATTCGTTTTTGAGCATTACATTACAAAAATACCTTCCTGACCGACGAGCATATTTCACGTGTAATGTAACATTAATGATTCGACTTGCATTACATTACAATACTACCTTCCTGACTGACGAGCATTCGCGTGTAATGTAGCACTCCTTTGAGCATTCCATATCTATTTGATTCCACAGTGTCAGGTTGATGATACAAGTTGTATCACTAGTTATTACACACTGTATCATTACAAGGTGCGCATTGTAATGCTCGGCTCTTCTCCCTCACTGATGTTATGCTCGACTCTGTAACGTTACAAGCGAATGCTCCCGGTGAGGGAGCACCATTATGTCAATCTACCAACTTAATTTTACAACATGAATTCTTAAGGCTATAAACTCAGGAATATCGGGTTCACACGAAGCGATAATATTTCTTTCCTTCCCCACTGATGGGAGCGATACGTGGCTTTCCTTTTGTACATAAAACGATCCTTTTTATCGCCAGTATCGACTGGCTTTCGCCATTGTGGTTCACAAAGGAATTCACTTCAACATTTAAAATTGAAATATATAATAACTAGATGACGTCCGCAACTGCGTTGCGCCAAAATTTGTTCATCACGCGGTAACCGTACACTTTTCCGGGATTTTTTTTTCTTTCGTTTCCCCTTTTCCGGGATTAAAACTATCCTATGCCCTTTTTTGGGATTCAAAGTATTTGTATGCCCAGAAAAATCGGTTCAGACAGACAGACACACTTTCGCATTTATAATATTAGTACGGATTGTAGAATAGTTTTCTTCGGCCTTTTTAAGAAATTAACATGGAAATAAGCAATGGGAAAGTAACCGCCCATGGGCAATCCCAATACTATCACATATTTTCTCTTAATCTTTGAAATCTCTCATACTATATGCAGCGTTATTTGTTACGGATTTTTTGCGGAAAAGCAAGAGAGTAGGAGCAGGCCCGACTTTTTACGGGCCAATTTAATGCATGCATTATATCTTTTTTTGCCAGATAATTAAATATTTAAGATACCTAAAGGTGATATTATATATCCTGAGCAAACTAACAAATAATCATGGTTTCAATCGGGCAATTAAGCCCGCAACGTTCAAAGCAAAGAGCAAACTCTTTCTATTCTATGGGTATACTAAGGTACAAGTTGGAAGCCGACTACATGAAGTTGCAGCGGACGACGTGTTGTCGCGACACTACTGGTTTCTATGTATATCTATGAACTAGTTGACCCGGCAAACGTTGTTTTGCCATTTAAAGTATTTCTACTTCATCAGTTGATGCAAAATCTTACCCCCTATTTTGTCCCCTAAGAGGGGGGGGGGAATTTTGTCAACAGATGTTAAGTTGGAAAACACAGTTAATAATATGAAGTAAGTCCAAGAAAAAAGTGTGATACAAAATCTGACCCCCTCTTTGGTCCCCTTAGAGGGGTGGGAGGGGGGATTTTTATACACCAGATGTTGAGTTAGAAGAAGACAAATATATCTGCGAAAACCGTATGCAAATCGGAAAAGTAGTTTTCGTGTTATATACAAAAGTTTAATACAAATTCTGATCCCTCTTTTGTCCCCTTAGAGGGGTGGGGGGAAATTTTTTTATACACCAGATGTTAAGTTGGAAGAAGACAAATATATCTGCGAAAACCGCATTCAAATCGGATCAGTAGTTTTCGTGTGATAGTGGAACAAACATACAGATAGACAGACAGACAGACAGACAGACAGACAGACAAAAAACTAACCACAGTTTTGGCTTCTATAGCGATGTAGTAACACCCCCTGCTTATTATTTTTTTAATATCTTTAATGTATAGAATTCACATTTCTACAGTTTTATCACGTTTTATTATATGTATAGATAAGTGTCGCTAGCTGCGCAGGGTATTTCATAGAAACACATGGAAAACGTGTAGGTACGTAAACGTAAATAGAAATACGCAAAAAAGTGTCGCGACGACACGTCGTCTGCGGTTGCTTCATGTCGCCCGCTGCCAACCGGCACCTTTATTTTACAGAAAATATTGCTCACTAACCTGCACTTTTACATATTTTGCAGATTTCATTTTAAATGTCAGAGGAAAATAAATATTACACTATAAGCTTCATTTCCATTTAATTAAAATTACAAGCCGCCGTGTTAGAATTGGAAAACAAATTCTTTTATTATTTTGTACTTTTTCTGTTATTTGTTTCAACGCATTACCATACTAAGACCCAATTTCACCAACCTCTGTTTGTTAAATCCTAACAAGGCATTACTTAACGGACCTTAGAAAATTAAACAGACTGTCAAAATACTTACGTCCCACAGTAAAAATTTAACAGCGGATTAGTAGATGCAATGCAATGTTAAGTGAACAACGAGTGAACAACTATCAATTCGTTCGTTTTTGTTATAAAGCGACAAAATTGCAATGTACAAGTTTAATACGACATGTCTGCTGCAATGTGTCATTTTCTTCCTTATTCGTATAATACGTCATCTGTAGATAATACGACCAAATTAAAATATCACTGATCGCATACATATGTTACGCTACAATAGTTCTTTTTAATTTACCAGGGTAATAATTATTATCTGTAAAAGCTGAAAACATGAATCATAATACAAACTTTTATTTACTTATTTCGGTTTAGCAATTTGATACAAGTTAAGAGTATTTGCAATGTCAAGGAAAATCCGAGGGCTGAATTTTTGACAAAATGAAAATAAATAATTATTCATCACTATAAAAAATAATTAATAATACGTGAAACATGGCGGGAACACACAAAAGTCAAAACAGATTCTTTTATTAATATTGGATAATATTGTCTTTGACAGATGTTGTTTTGACTCATATAACAGCCTGTTATATATTTAACGGACCTCCACAGCAGGAATTAAAATTTTAACGCCGTCTTAGGTGATTTGACATGACATTAGGGCATGGTGGAACGCTCGATAGCTCTAACAGGCCGTTAACTGATTTAACACGCCGTTATTTATTTAACATTGCTTGATGAAACTGGGTCTAAAGCTTCACTTATTTCGGTGGGTAGATATGAATTACCATGTTGAAAATAGAATACTACATATTAAAAATTAAAATGTTCTAAAAAGTTCTTGTGCTAATCATTATACGCAACACAAAATATGTTATCTGTGAACAAGCTGGTTGTGATTTTTATATAATATAGGTTGTGAGCACAACTTATAAATCGTTAATTTATATAATTTTATTTATTTCTACATTAATTTTTTTATATATTTTTTTAGGCAACCCACTTGCAATAAATTTATTGACATACGTAATTGAATATAAAATACTATTCATCCATTAACCAGCTCGGTGAAGGTCGTTCTATGGTGGGATCTTAGAAGAATCATTGGACACACAGGATAGGCATCGCCTAGTGTGGGGATCCGCTATCGCATTATATTTAACAATTTTTAGGGTTCCGTAGTCAACAAGGAACCCTTATAGTTTCGGTCTGTCCGTCCGTCTGTCCGTCTGTCCGTCTGTCCGTCCGCGGTTTTGCTCAGAGACTATAGGACCTACAAAGCTATAATTTGGCATGAATGTACATATTAATAATGCCGACAAAATGGTACATAAAATATTTTTTTTTATGGTACCTCCCCTACACATCAAGCGGGGTTGAATTTTTTTTCGCGCCCACCCCATCGTATGGGGTGTCGTTGGATAGGTTTTTTAAAAATATTATGAGTATTAATAGATCATTTTTCGGTTTAGGGATCCATTTGTGAAATATTAAGTTTTAAAGTGGAAAAAATCGTTAAAGTCCAGTGTCCCCCCCTTCTACCAGCTAAACGGTTGCATCTGGAAATGTGAAAAAATTCATGGGAGTAGGAAATATGCTGAATTTAAAAGGAAAACTATCACGGCTAAGTTGACTTCATAAGTTATTGAGTAATAGTCGATCAACTAAAAAAAATGTATTCGGCGAAGTATAAAGGAACTTTTCGTTCAAATTCCTTTGAGATGATGTTGTTAGTAGTGTAAAACATGTTATAAAATATGTACATTCAATATTCATTGACCATACAGAAATTTAAAAAAACTAGCGGTGCTACGGAACCCTACATTGCGCGTGGCCCGACACGCACTTGGCCGGTTTTATTGGTCAATAAATATTTGTATATTATGTATCTTCTTTGCGCAAGTATTTGTTTATCTCGTGGAACCGTACGTTTTTCCTTTTTGTCGAGGTTCACAGTACTTAATTCTTGAATCTTGCTGTTTATATTTTAGTTACATGCAATATAACTTTCACAGGTGGTATATTATGAAACAGCTATCTCTCGGTGCTTTTCGACCACCCTTGTAAGCTAGTCCTATTTAGAGTGAAGCCAAACAAGCGTAATTAGTGAGTTGTGAGTCGCAGAATTTCTGCCACGTAAATATCTTTTCATACAAATCATGACTCACAAAATTACGCTCGTGTGAATCAAACAGGACTTTTGTATGAAACTGAATGCAGCAGAATTCTGCCGAACCGAAATTCTGCGACTCACAACTCACAAATTACGCTCGTTTGGCTTCACCCTTAACGTTCATAAAGAGCCCTGTATCATTTACGTTAAATAGCAATACAGTATATTGTAATATATCCTAGTGGAAATCTTCAGTGAGTCTGTATCTATTGTCGTATTTTTATGCAAAGCTTATCGAACGCGAGTGATACTTTATCCTATCGGGTATTCACTCACTCGACTTAGATATTCAAAACCCAGTAAATGTATTCACAACTCCGTAAAGGAATATACATTATTGCGATTTTTACTTCGAGGCAAAAATATGCTGTCGACATGACAAATCTTTATCAGTATATCGCCGTCCAATGCTTAACGTAGGCGGTTGTTTTCATATACACAAAGATTTTTTAAATATTTATTTAAGAGGATAATATACCAAGGGCTAGAGAAATGAAAAAAAGTACTTGTAATATAATATCTATTGCTATCTCCCTTACCTCAAGCCTATACCGCAGAGCGCGTTAGAGACAACTGCAGAAAATCAACGATTCGTTGTCCCCTGATTTCTTCTCCAAAACTTAACAGATTCAAGTACTTACTTTTTCATTTAAAAATTAAAGCAAGGCTTGAGCTGTGTTCCTATGTTTTTTTTTTTTGTATAATTTAGCCAAATTTGTTTTCTGGATAAACATCCAGAAAACAAATTTGAATAGAAGTTCAAACGAACACAGCGGAAAATCTGGTCATTTTTTGGGTTTTTGAACGTTCATATCTTGTTTAGTACTCAAATTATGAAAAAAAAAAGAAAACATAGGGACATTGTATTAGAGGCCGTAGATATTCAGGTAAAAAATTATAACTCTACCGGCATTATCCAAGGAGGAAACAGAGAACATCGTTTGTATGGAAAAACCGCTCTAGTGGTAGCTCTCAAGGGCTTTAATCGCACAGAGATGTAGAGTGTTGTCTTTACTTTTCCAGATAATTATTACTCTTTAACCAACGTAATATTATCGCTTTGCACTTCCCATTTTCCAAATTGTGCGGTGTCAGACCATGAAAACCCCTATCAGTTAATTAAGTCTGAAAAAGTAAACAAACCGTTTTCGAGTGAGTATGCTGTAAAAAGGTGTTTCATAGAAAGTTGCCACACACCCGCGTATTCCATACTAATGCAGATATTATAATCTGTGGTCCTAAGCAAAAGCTAAATCCAAAAAACAAATTATGATCATTATTTTTTCATTAGGACGGCAGCACATTGTATTTGGGAGCCTAAAGTGTAAATAATGAGGCTTAAATAAAGAAAGGAGAATCAACGTTTAAAATGCTTTCATTTGCTTTGTGAGGGTGAGGCCTAATCCGCGTTTAACGAGAGGCCTTGGCCCCGACGCATCAACTTCCTTTACAAAAGTTTAATACAATCCAATGTTGGAGTGAGGAAATTCGTTGAAAATATTTTTGTGAATAATATTCAATTAGTGTTTGATTTAAGCGTATCGTTTTTTGGCGTATATTACAAGTATCATTTTAATCTTTTGCCTACGGCTACAGAAATTAACTTAAAGTTTAATATTAACATAATATTATTAATTACTAAATGACGTCCGCAACTCTGCGGCGCCGAATTCGTTTATCGCGCGGGAACACGAATTTTTCCGGGTTAAAAAGTATTATTTTCCTTTTATATGGACTCAAAGTATCTCCATACCAAACAGCGAACGCCTCCGTGGTCCAGTGGTCAGAGCGTCGCTCTTGACTCGGAGGTCGTGGGTTCGATTCCCGCGTTGGAAACATGTTATTTCCAAGTTTCAATTCAAATTCAAATTCTTTATTAATCATTCAATAATACAGCATGACTGGTGAGACAATACCGATACTTATGGAGAGTACTCTGTACTCGATTCTCATTATAATTATGTAATAAAATTAGGTACTTAATTTTTTTCCGAATTTCCCAAAAATAAATGAATCATGGATACTAAGTAAATTACCCGGCTGGGCAAGTAGGCATACTATGCGGCCGGTGCAGAGGCGTGCGCTACCAAAGAAACACCACACAACTACCCTTCCCGCGCGCGGTGACCATGCGTTGGGTAAATAATTATTTAACTTTAAGCTACATTTATTCAGTGATCAATTGATATTATTTTTTTATATATTTTTTTTCATCTAATATAATAGCCAAATATCACGTCCTCGAGTATTGAACATGTCTCACCAGTCACGCAGTATACAAAAGTATAAAAGCAAGGTAGCGTACATCACGTCGTCTAATCCCATGCTAAGTAAAAACTTGTATTATGGCAATCAGAAAACGGATGCACGCCGAACAATTTTATCCTAATATATATTATTCTCACATTCACACACACAATCACACTACACTGTCTTTATCACGTTAAAGTCTCTTTCGGCGACGTGATGCGCGCTTCGTTCGGGAGCCTCCCCCGAAACCTCCGGTAAACTACACCGGCGGGCCAGAACTCCTCCACCTCGAAGATGGATAAAACTTGAGTCGGCACTTTCACCACAAAGGAACTAAAATTCACTTTGTGGCGAGAGTGCAGACGCTCCACCCTCAAAGTGTAGGTGGTCTTCTCGCGGATGTAGTTTACGACGTCTTCGATCGTCATGGACCAGTGCAGGCGCGACACGTAGAGCGGTGTCGCGGGCACCTCGCTGTGCAGGCGCAGCTCGGGCACATAAGGTGCGGTGCCGCGGTGGTTGCGGCTGTATCTATATCTAATGTAGGCTGATCACCTGACTGTCTGATAAGTAAGATGATCATGCGTCGGATGGGCATGTAAAAAGTCGGTCCTGCGCTTGATCTCTCGCCGGTCGTGTCGGTCTGCCGTCCCACTGGGTTATGAGAGTAAAGGAATAGAGAGTGCTCTTGTGTACTGCGCACACACCTGGGCACTATAAAATTACTCCTGCGTACCTGGCCTGGTTTCAACGAAACCGGTCACCGTCACCGAAACCGGTGTGGGGAGTATTATTATTATACCAAACAGCAAAATTGGTTCAGCGTTTTGGGCGTGAAGTGGTAACAGACAGACAGCTGATATTTCTATCTGTCTGTCTGTCTGTCGCATTTCTAATATTAGCATGCATGTGATGTGAATTGAGTTACTTGGTACACCTTTAGATGTCAGGTTTTTAATGTTTAGGCTATTACATTTCATGTGAACTCTTGTGAGGTCAATAAACCCCAAAACTTCGTCTACATAGAAAGACAACGTGGATTCAAATGACTTGGTAAATTCCATTTGTAAGCAATAACAGTATGAGTTCATTCGATCGGAAAATTACTTTGAAAAGTGACTCCGACTCAGACCGAGACTCAACTTAAGTTTCTCTATACAGTGAAAGTTAATTGAAAGCATACCGTATTGTAAAATGCTGTCAACCACAACCACGAGAATTTTCAATTTGTTTTTCAAATTCAACAAACCTTCGTGAAGCCTTGGGTCGATGAACGATGGAATAATCTTTGGGAGTGCCAGCAAAAGTGAATACAAAACATAACATACTTGTTTGCCGCACGGCAGATAGAAATCGGCGGGCGGTTTGCCCTCGATCCGACTTACGAAAATTCGATCAGGTCACCACAGCAGGTCACATTGCCTGACATGAGTTGCACATTGTTTACCTATCCCGAAAAGTGCACAACGCTGCTAAAGAAGTTTATACTTCATTAAAATACTTACATTTTGTTTCGTCTAGAACTGCTACAGCTCAATATATCTAAGGGTCTTGACCACAGAAATAAATCAACTATCAAGATAGAACGGCGACGCGCGTGCTTTGCTAAGGAATCGCTCGTGTCAATATTTGCTTTGCTTTTAGTTAAAACAAATAACTTACCCGTGGAAAGAAATTTCTCTTTTTGATCGATTCACTTTCGTACTTCTGTTTTTACAATGAGACACTGTACAATGAGGCATTTTTTGCACAACCGCCCGGCGTAATCAAGTCAACACGTGCGCGCTGACTGAATAAACGTTCAACAAATCTTGCACTACAGTGCAAGATTGAAACACGCGTACTCCACCTGCTTAGCCATTCTATTTTGATTTATTTCTGTGGTGTTGACTGTTGAGGCAAAATGAAAATGTAGCCATTTTGGTTTGGGCACAGGTCCTTGTTTGGGAACACCGTTTGATCCATGATTATGGCGTTAAGCATGACGGTAATATTTTTTTCTGGTACAATTTTTTCTGTCATTTAAACGTGGTGTCATACCCTGGACTTTGAAATATTTGATCAGAAATAACATGTGCAATCATCCAACCGTTAAAATCTAAATTCTAATAGATTGGATGAATCTCGTTATGGAATGGATCCCGGCACAAAGGATGTGCTTTCATCTTACGTGTCCCTTTGTGGCGTAATTGAAGTTACTCTGCTATGTGACTATTGTACCATCAGCAAATGCCTTTGGATATAAATTTTTGTGATCAGGATGTAGCTTTGACTTTATAGGCGTGTTAGTCGCATAAAATCCGACGGGGATGCTTTGCATAAAATCCTACACTAATGTTATTTGACGCGTGGATTTTTTAACTAACGCGGCAGTAAGTATATTGTACTTGAGCTAGTAACTATTCTGTAAATGACATCCAAGACACATGTTCAAAGTAATTTCCATGATATTTACATTTAAGTATTACTTTGAGTCAGAGCAGAGTAGATATCATCTTAGTAGTTCTGCAGTACGTTATATAAAAGTAATCTTTGCGACTTTAACTTTTGAATTCAAAATGAAATAAAAAAAGGTTGAAGTGCGGTAAGAGCCCCAGACAGTCTTCGATTTTGTACTTAGAGCCTTCAGCTAAATGTTAAATTTTAGACGTACTATGAAGTTTCGATCCCTTCTATCATACGTTCATAAACACAACACATCCATACTAATATTATAAAAGCGAAAGTGTGTCTGTCTGTTACCTCTTCACGGCGAAACCGCTAAACCGATTTCTCTTAAAGGTACTTTGATTGAGAAAGGATATTAATTATTATGTTATACTTATAATCCGGGAAAAAGGTACGGTTTTGGCGCAACGGAGTTGCAAGCGTCATATATTCATAAATACAATAGGTACATAAAGAAATAACACATCGGTAACATAATAACTAAGCACAGACTATGCCTTATACTACGTGCTAACCGTGCAATACACATTATATCGTACAGAAAATTAAGCGCGATAGCGACAGCCATCTAGCCGCTCAATGAGGTGTGCGCGGGATAACGTGGATGCCTTCACTTCACAATAAATGCCCACGCTAGGGCTGAGTGCATAAGAATATGTCTGTCTGTGTTTAGGACATTGATTGAGCTATTAGGGTGCGTGGAAGGAATTATTCTTATAATGTGCGGCCCGGGTAAACCCGATCGGTGGTTTAGACACAGAATATTATAAATTATAATAGTACTCCCTTTAGGTTAGGTTTGTTGCCAGGGGGCTCGGGGCGGCGGTATGGGGATGCCGTCGCCCATTGCACCGAGTACCCGAGAGGGTCGCGATGCGCTGGGTACCCTTCGCGCATCGCGACACCAAAGTGTCAGGCCTACACAAGCCCTGGAAGGGCCTCTGTCTGGCCACGGAGCCCGCATGGGCTCGAGGAGGGCCTGCTGGTGACAAGCAGGCACGCGAACGCAGAGCCGCGGAAAGAAAGCTCACGCGTTCTCGCAATCCTGCGTGCGATGAGTGGAAGGGTATAGACGGGTTTTTAGTGGGTAGGGCTGCGGTCAATTCACCATCTTTACGGCCGCAGCGAGTCCTACATACCCGGGGGAGTTGTCCCCAAACCCTCCGGCATGCGCAACAGCATTCCCCGTCTCAAAAAAAAAAAAGGTTAGGTTTGTTACACTTCATAATTTTTTGTGTGTCTGGAAACATATTATTAATTATTAAATTGGACAAGATGAGAAAATATGGATGTATTGGTTTCAAATGACAGAAACTAGAAATTCTTAATCATAAAACAAGTCACGAAACTTTGAATTCTTATTCACAATGTTATAAATTATAATTAACATCCAAATATGTCCGCTGTAGAAATATATTTTTAATGTCCCGGCCGCATCTGCGTCTATCGTCCGAAGCTTCTTGCTACGAGACGATATTATTGGACGATACACGCAGATCGTCTCAAACGAAAAACCATCTACTATTTACATAATATACGATTATCCATTGTGCAAACATCTTTACACTTAGAGACGTTCACGAGAATGTCGGTATAATCAACTAGATAGACCCAGAAGTACGTAGTCTCGTTTCACCTCACAACTAAATGAACTGTGTATAAGGATTACACTTTTCACCCCTTTTGGCAAGTGAATTTCAACCGCCGAAACGGAGGCGTAGAATACAATATTAGCTGTCTGAAGTGTCTGTCAGTTTGTCTAAGTGTCTAAACACACTAGGCCGAAAATACGCGGCTAAAGTTCGGCATGATTACGTCAGCAATGTCAAACGCATACAATATTAACGAGAAGGAATTTCGGCATGGTGTGTCATCGGTAATTTAAAATACATTGCAGGCGGAATTAAGCCAAACTTCCGCCGCGGAAATTCGGCATAGTGCAATGTTTAGACACTAAAACACACTGTCTGACGTGTCTGTCAGTTTGTCTACGTGTGCCATTTTCTGACCGTTGCATCAGATAGTAAACAGAAGTAATGACTAACGAGTAGGCCCACGCAGAAGAGATCTTTAAATTAATACGTTTGATGTAGACTGTTATAAGTTATAACTCAGCCTTTCCCAAAGTGAGCAATAACGCCCCCTTGTGGGCGCTGAAGGTATGGGACCCATAAAAAATGGGGGCATTGTGAAGAGTCTTGGGGGGGCTGATTTGTAATTCCATTTCATCCCTTTAAATTGAAACAATATGGGGCGCTAAAATATATTTGTTCTCAAAGTGGGCACTAGATAAAATAAGTTTGGGAATCCCTGTTATAACTCATATCGGCCAGCGCGTGCCATACTAATACCACAGTGTAAACCACAGTGTAATAAATAGCTAATACGTTACCTCCTACAAAAATATTAAGAATATAAATATCGGTGTAAAATTATTTGGATATGACAAAACTAAGAAACTCGGAAGGTTATAGAAATTCACAATAATATATTTTGTTCATGGCTGTAGGTTTATTATAAGGTTATAAATATTAAAATAGGACTCTTTAACGTTTAACTTTGATTATATATTTTTCATTTTTCACGAAACGAACTTGAATTTAAAATAAAACGAAACTAAAAATGAAGTTGATTACTTGTTCATTACGAGTTAATTTCATTGCCTTTCTCTTTGTTCTTTTTTAAATTCTCATTTTTGTGAAGTATAATTACGTTATATTTTTTAAAAAGATTCAAATTTTTTAATGATATAAAGTCTGCCAAGTGTGAGTTGGACTCGCGTGAGTTCCGTACCATTTTATAGCAAAAATAGGAAAAAATGAGTTTTTTTTGTATGAGAGCCCCACTTAAGTGTATTATTAAAGTACAAATATAATTGAAGAGTTTGTGAATATTTTAAGTGCCTACCTATAATTATTATTGTCATTATTGATATCAAAGATTGAGCAAAAAAGGCCAAAAAATCATGTTTGACCATGGGAAATGGGCCCTGAAATATTATTTTTTAGGGTTCCGTAGCCAAAATGGCAAAAAAGGAACCCTCATAGATTCGTCATGTCTGTCTGTCTGTCTGTCTGTCCGTCCGTCCGTATGTCACAGCCACTTTTCTCCGAAACTATTAGAGCTATACTATTGAAACTTGGTAAGTAGATGTAATCTGTGAACCGCATTAAGATTTTGATGCAAAAATTAAAAAAAATATTAAAAATTTTAGGGGTCCCCATAGATACAACTGAAACAAAAAAAAATTTTTTCATCTAACCTATGCGTGTTAGGTATCTATGGATAAGTCTCCAAAAATCATATTGAGGTTTCTAATATCATATTTTTCTAACCTGCATAGTTTGCGAGAGAGACTCTTCCAAAGTGGTAAAATGTGTGTCCCCCCCCCCCTCTAACTTCTAAAGTAGGAGCATGATAATTCTAAAAAAATATATGATGTAGATTACTATAAAAACTACCAACGAAAATTGGTTTGAACGAGATCTAGCCAGTAGTTTTTTTATACGTCATAAATGGTAAACCTTAATCTAAATTTCATTAAATCGACTGAAATATAAAAATAAACCAAAAACCTTTTAATTTCATAAAAATAAACCTTATTGCTGCTGCGGAACCCTTCATGGGCGAGTTCAACTCGCACTTGGCCGCTTTTTTCGTTATGGAATTACTTGATTCGGTCGCCGCGCTCAAAGCCCGCGATAAAAGCTGTGCATTGTGCAATAGCTTGAAAACAATTATAACACGAAACATTAATATTTTTTTCGATCGACACAATATTTACCCATGAATCCATGATAGTTTTGAATTTAGATGGACATAAGTTTAATTTAAATTTAATTTTATGCCGAAAATAAAGACTTTTTATTTTATTTCTTTATATAATATCTATTTTAACATAACCGCAATTACAAAAACCAACTGAACGGAAATGAACGATGGAACGGAACTTAGGCAGCCCCTAAACCTACAATAATATTAATTAAAAACAATATTTTATTTTATTGTACAATAATATATTTTACATAAAATTGAAAGGCGCGGCAATGTTTAATAGTCAATAATATTGCACAATATTAATTTAAATCTTTTCCATTGTATGCTGGCGATTCCCTCGGGTATATTCAAACCATTTGTAATATGTAACGCCCTAAAAGGTTGAAGTCACAGGAGCTCCCCGGGGGCTGCAGACGACCATAACCCTGATCACTTACCAGCAAATGACCTTCATCCCGTTTTCTTATAAAATTCCACCTGAAACTCTCGCGTATATAGGCCGCAGGTGTGACATACTTAAAGGTTTTTCTTGAATAGAGAAAATTTACTCTAACGACGGAAATATTAAAAGGAAAAGCTGAACATGAAACATAAAAGTGTGAAATATTTTATGTAAACTTTTCACGTTGGATGATATTGTATAATTATTATGATCGTGTTAAACATTGAACTTCGATGACGGCATAATATGACGGTCATAGTCCATAGGATAATAATTATACCCAAGTAATTAAAATATGAAAATTAATGTACAATAATTGTTATCACTTATTTTTTATCACTATGCCAGAGACATCCAGAGATATACGACTGTTACAATTAAAATATTTATTAATTTTTGTCATTGTGTGCGAAAACTGAAATGAAACCATACACAAAAGTTAAAAATTGATATTCCAATACTACGCAAACACAGTAATTGTGCGAGATCCAGCGAAACTGAAACATTACAATTTACACAACTTCCACGCCAGAACAAATACACTGATTTAATACAAAATCAATTTTAAAGAATATATTCGAGTACATATCCCCGTAGTTTGGAATATGCCTAAATTATTATCTTTCAATTTCAACAATTATCCGGTTATCATTTGGATTTGAGGCTGAAAAACAATTTAATTTATGTGTATTACGCCTAAACAAATATTTTGTATGAAAACAATTCCACGCTCCCAAGTCCCACAATCTACATTGATATTAAAGGTTCGCACATTACACCGACTCGACGCCAAACCGACTCACAGTTTGGCATTGAATTTTTAACTTTATGTAGTGTGACCTACGAACAATAAAAACTAAGGAAGAGTAACTCCGTCAAAAAACATGCTCCTTAATACTTGTCAAAAAAATGTACCTTATAGGTACACATTTCAATACATTTGCAATATTCAAGTGGCCTTGAGCGGTATAAAGGCTGACGTAACTTAATTATTGACGTTAATTGAGAACTTGGAGTGTGTGCATTTAAGTAACACGCTTAAATTAAACCTATTTAGATGGAATTTGGAGTCCGTGAAAGGACCTGGCATCTTTATCCCGAAAAAGTGCGGTTCCCAAATCCCACCCCATATTTTTTGTAATAATAAAGTTTCGAACATCTAGTTAAATGCCTATATTATATTTTTGAATTATGTTATTTATTCATGTATTTATTATGTTTAAAGACCCTCTTTTACTCCCTTCTTATTTTCTTACCGTATAACCTGTAACCACTTTTTTTTTTCAGGTCAACCTACTTGAAAGTTGCAATCTTACTACATTGTAGTGAAGATTCAATTTTGATTGAAACATTTTTCAGAGGGGTCGCCTATTATGGAGGTTCAGTTAGTTTTATCGTGGCCAGTTATAAGCTCCTGTATCGATATTAATTGGCCATAAATGGCTAGGGATGTTATCTTTAGGCCACAGCCGCTTACCAAAAAAACTTGCACTACTTACAACGTATTATTTTAGTTATTATTATTTATTAGTTTTATTACTGTTATTATAGCATTTAATTTTGTAATATTTTTCTACATTTACCACGATGAGAAAATAATGTTTTGAAAAATATTGTTACTTTAATAAATAATAATATTATATTAAGTAGTTTAATAAAGTTAACAATTTAGTTTTAAGTTAAGTGTAACAAATTATGGATTTTTTGATTGCTCTTTATGTCTGTCTGTCTGTTATCTCTACAGGCCCTAACCGCTGAATCGATTTTGATTTTTGAATACTTTGAGTCCCAGGAAAGGACATTTATTAGGATACTTTTTAGCCCGGAAAAATGTACGGTTTCCGCGATAAACAAATTTTGGCGATGACGATGATGATTGATGATGACGTCTGCAACAGAGTTGCAGACGTCATCATCAAGATATTTGTTTCTTTGTTCATTTTCATGTGTCATAGCAACAGCTAAAGTTTGACAATCGATTGTAATGTAAATATCAAAGGGGGTCAAAAGTGGCTCGAAATGGTTCGTGTAATATTACACACGGTGCTGCTCGCCAGTTCTGTTTTACTTGAACTTGGCTTGGCACGCTTCCGCGTGTCTAGATTAAGCGAGAGCCCTTAAGCCCTTTTCACATGCATACGGTTGTCGTTTAAACGGCCCGACGCCGACGCGCGCGGCGCCGGGCCGTGCTAAGCCTTTCACATGTACACGGTTATCGCACGATCACCCAGCAACGCGGCGGGTGGCGGTGGCAGTATTCATGCTGCGGAATAGTCCGGGCCCCTGTGATGTTAGCGATTGAATAGTATTCCCCGCGCTTGCCGTACCGTGTTGCACTCGTGTCATGTGAGCAGGTCTATTACTTGTCCATACAATATGACTGCAAAGACGTACCGCGCCGGAACCGTGTTTGTAGTGGGTAAACACGGGTGACACACGGTCACGGCACGGTCGCCGTGCCATGTGAAAGCTGTCTAAGTAGCTCATACATTTCTACTTTGTACGACACGGCGACCGTGCCGCAATCGTATGCATGTGAAAAGAGCCTTATTCTCGCAACAGTACTCATAGTTAATTTAATAAATTCTACAAAGTGGAGCCCTCCCGGAACATTTTATATAATTATATGTCAACGGACCCTTTGTTTCGTTGGACCTAATAGAGCCAGCGATGGGTTATTCTGAACCCCTAGTCTTTATAATCGCTTTTTATCCTTTGTGTTAGCTAAATTACACGAAAATTTATATGAAAATAGTTATCATATTTAGGGTTCCGTACCCAAAGGGAAACGGAATCCTATTACTGAGACTTCGATGTCTGTCCGTCTGTCTCTTCGTCTGTCTGTCTCCAGGCTGTAACTCAAGAACGGTAATAGCTAGAGAGTTTAAATTTTCACAGATGATGTATTTTTATTGCCGCTATAACGAGAAATACTAAAAATAAATTAAATTAAATATTTAAAGGGGGCTGCCATACAAAAACACATTTTTTGACTATTTTTGCTCTATAATTGCTGTACCAATTATTATAGAGCAAAAATAGTCAAAAACCATCCGTGCGCGAGTTCGACTCGCACTTGGCCGATTTTTTCTTTTTTTTCATTTTCATTCAAGCACCTTCATTTTTTCTTTGCCTTAAAATATCACCTATTAGCTACTACATAACTATACGCGTCATGTACTATTTCAGAAACCAAGCTGATCCTTTAAAACAGCTGTGATCCGCAAAGTATGTGTTGCGGTCACAGACATAGATCAAAATAGATACCGCATGTGTATGTTCTTCGCGTGCTATATCGCGTCCGAGTAAACGACGAGCAATGCTCATCTTTTGAAAGTCTGTTCTTTAGTCTGCTATCGGAATCGGACGTCAATCGGAATTTTATAAGTGACTAAATGCCAAAATGTGCCGTCTTGGGCTGTAGAAAATCGAATAGAAACGTCAGCCTATCTTTTTTTTTATTAAATAAGGGGGCAAACGAGCAAACGGCTCACCTGATGGTAAGCAACTACCGTCGCCCATGGACACTCGCAAAATCAGAAGAGCTGCAGGTGCGTTGCCGGCCTTTTAAGAGGGAATATGCTCTTTTCTTGAAGGTTCGCAGGTCGTATAGGTCCGGAAATACTGCTGGTGACAGTTCGTTCCAGAGTTTTACAGTGCGCGGCAGAAAGTTACGCGAAAAACGCACTGTGGAAGACTGCCACTCATCAAGGTGATGAGGATGGTATGTTTTTCGCGTGGGACGATGGCGAAAGGTTGCAGGTGGTATGATTCCGAACAATTCCTCAGAGCACTCTCTGCCACTCATCAAGGTGATGAGGATGGTATGTTTTTCGCGTGGGACGATGGCGAAAGGTTGCAGGTGGTATGATTCCGAACAATTCCTCAGAGCACTCTATCTTGATCATGTCAGTGGTTGCGGCACACTAGTGTACTACCGTGGTCAGCAGTTGGTGTGCCACGGAAAAGGTTATAGTTTATATTATGGTGAAGGAGTGTATCGAGCCAATATTGTTTTAAAATTATGCTTTTATCATACATAATTTTAACAAATAAAACGTTACACACACTACAGTATGCACACTACGATCTTTTGAGTGACAAGCGAATTATACTCTTTCTTTTTTTTCTTCGTTTTTGGCAACTTGACACAAAGTATGTGTATGTTGTGCCACAGACAAGGTAAAAAGGTAAGGAATATGGCGGGAAAACCGTATTCCTCCTATAATAATTTTCAGCATCGTTTTCATGTAATATCGTCAGGTCATAAGTCTAGTCAAAGTCTAACTACAAGTCAATACAGTCAAGGAGTCAAGTCGGTCGTTTCAGTAAAGTGGTAGATGCTTTACTGAAACTTTCAATGAAGTTTTGAAGGGAACACAAAATCGCACGTTTCTGGATAATGCATCACTTTCCCACACTTGTGCACGATAACGAATATCTAATGGTTAATATTCTACCAATATTACACATTAAAAACCCAACTTAACACAATTTTAGGAAAATAATACAAAATCACAACATCACTCTTTCACATTCCCGGCAAAACAAAGCGAATTATACTCTTTATTATTAATTATGGTTGAAGTCTGTTGTCAAATTAGAAAATATGGATTGTTTTTTTTTTTATTTAATCTGAATTATAGTCAATACTTTAAACGAGGAGCCAAAAGAAGAAGAAATCAATATATTGGTATTGGTGATATTATAATATAAATAATTAAATTTAAGGTCGAATTGCGACCATTGGGTGATCTCTAGTTTAAATCAAATAAGTACATTAGCATTTAGCTTGTAATCTTGCGGCGTAACCGCTCGTTCGGGCGGACGCATATAAATCCATCCTTACACCATTTCACTAACACAACTAAAACCATTTCAAAAGTTACGACAATTCAAAGTTGTATTTTCGAAAATATGACGATAAAAGTTGATATACGAGTCTGCAGCGACGTGTTGTCAGTACAATAGAGTGGGCCAATTGAACATAAGCGGACGAAGAGGGTAACTTACATTTTATAACATATTAAGGACAAATACACATTTTTTCCTTTATTATATTTTGATCAAACCCTGTAACTTACCTACTTCACCATAATATCCATCCATACTAATATTATAAATGCGAAAGTGTGTCTTTTCTGGCTGTCCCTCTGTCTGTCTATCTGTCTGTCTGTTACCTCTTCGCGCCTAAATCGCTGAACCGATTTTGCTCAATGTATCTCCATATCCATATGGAGATATTTTGAGTCCCGGGAAAGGACATAGAAAGTAGAAACTAGAATACTTTTTATCCCGCAAAAATGTACGGTTCCCGCGCGATAAACGAATTTTGGCGCAACGGAATTGCGGGCATCATTTAATAATATATTTTTAGCTAGACATAAAATCCACATTTTTTTCATTTCTAATCATTTTCTAGGTCCTAAAGCCTCCATTTGTGGAAAAAAAAGTTTGTTTTCAAAAATTTTGTTATCCACTTCATGTCCACTCGTTTCTTTATGCCCAGCATTCCGTATACGTGAGTTCCGCGAGATTTGTCACCCCATAATATTATGTCACGAATCACGATGAGCCGTTCCAATATTTTCACACCCTTACTGTTTATTATAATATTTTGTTATTCTGTTTCGTCTATCTATTATACGAATAATGCCAATCGTATTGTTTTTTTTGAGTATTTTAGAATTCACATAATATTTTGTCTTCTTTCACGTAGATAAGCTATTAAAATTATACGTTCATAGTAATTCATACAATTAATTTTTTATACCTACCTTTGTCCTTTAGAATAATGAGCTATTGCCCGCGGCTTCGCTCGCGTTAAGAAGTATTATTACATACAAACTTTCAACCCCTATTTGAACCCCTTAGGGTGAGAATTTATCAAAATCCTTTCTTAGCGGATGCCTAAGTCATAACATCTACCTGCATGCCAAATTTCAGCCCGATCCGTCCAGTGGTTTGGGCTGTGCGTTTGAGTGTACCTTTGAGTTTTATATATACAGTGTGAAATTTTAATGGTTGTTTTCCCGCAGTAAATCGATTCTATCATAGTAGTACATTAGATTTGTAAAGTTTTTTTTGTTCAAATAAAAAAAAAATCGGTCGGGTCCATAGTAACTCGCGCCTATCGGCATTAAGTTTCCATAGTACGTCATACAAAATATTTTGTATTTTCAAAAAGTAACATGCATGGTTCGATAGTACTACTATAGGTAAATCGTTCTGCTGCGGGAAAACAACCACTAAAATTTCACGTTGTATAGATATATTATAAAATACTCATGTTACAGTGTTGGTGCGCGAGCTCCGCCAAAACGGTAATTTTGTAGGTATGAACGAGTACATTCGTTAGGCCTGAGAATAGGTTTTTATCTACTTTTTACATTTATACTAGAAATCATATTATATTATACGTTTGCTGAGACCGCTAGTTTTCAACTCCAATGTAGATTTATAAGTACTTAGATAATATTATAAACTAGTTTTCTTGCGGTTTCGCGTGCGTTCACTATTATTTCTGGCATGCAAAATTTGACCCCCTATTTATTCACATTAGGGGTGGAATTTCTAAAAATTGTTACTCAGTGGATGCTAATCGCCGACTCAACAATTGACATACAAGCTAGATTTTAAATTTTAGCTCTATGCCTGTGCGTGTTACATGTCTATGTGTTAGTAAGCTGAGCCTTATAATATGTTCATAAAAGATAGTTGATTGTTTTGCTAATAAAGCTTTTCTACTATCGCATTCAAAAACTTATCAATTTAAAGTACTTCAATAGTTTGTATTATTTTTAAAAAAGTTCGTTTTAATAAAGGCCCCATCTACATCTGGGGCCTGATTCTCAAGCATCGAATATCGTTTGTATCTTGTATCGTTCGTATCGTAATCTAATATAAGCCGAGTTTATTCGGTTAAAACTAGTTCTAACTGGTATTTAAACCCTAGTGGATTTGGTTGAGCCAATATCGTGCTAAAACTAGATCGAACCAATTCCTGGTAGCTATTACTATCGTTTTTGTTACGGTAATCAAACAACGGAAATATAATATTTAATAGATTTATACTGATACACAATATAATATTATTTAATACACATCCATGACCCAGGAGCATTGAAAACTTTTTGTTTCGTTTGCGGGATTGGAACCCGCGACCCCTGTTTGAGCTAGCTACCACGCGCTCAGCCAGTTAGCAACAGAGGTAATAAAAACTATACTTACAACGAACATATTATAATGTACTTAACCGGGTTACTTCCCGAACCGGTGGTAGACACCAGTAGCACTAACGTTCAGAAAATATTTGAATTATTTTTTTCTGAATAATTTTCGAGTTTGAGTTCGTTCGACGCTTGAGAATCGCGCCCCTGAGCCCCGCTGACTCCACAGAAAGGGATAATTGATCATTGCGGGGCAGCCGGCTTTTTCAATCGAATCTCACTTGTTTCAGCGTGTTAATAAAATCTAGGATCCAATTCGAAACGTTTATGTGGATTATTCAATATTAGTTTTTTCAATATCGTTCGTTAGCTGAATAGTTTTAAAGTCGGTATTATTATTAAACCAATATCTTGTCTTTATTCAAACCTTTAAAATATATTAATATGGTTCAATTTTTCTTCATATTTTATACACTCGAGTCTGGAGTTTTGCTATTAAAGTTACCGTAGTTTTATACTGTAAAGCTACATTATCTGCTATAATAGTATGCTAAGACACAAAGAAAGAAGAATCAAGAAAGTCTTGATCCATACTACTAATATAATTATAAATGCAAAAGTGTGTCTGTCTGTCTGACCGCTGAACCGATTTTGCAGAAATTTGGTATAGAACACAGACCAGTAAATACTAGAGATACTTTGAGTCACGAAAGGACATAGGATACTTTTTATCCTGGAAAATGTACGGTTCCCACGCGATAGATAACTTTTTGCCCAACTACGTTGCGGGCATCATCTAGTAATATTATTATAATAAAACTGTATTTTAAAAAGATAAAACCGACTTCAAAATTGTACGTATAATTAAGAATGAAAACTTCCTATCTCCAAAACTACTGAACCGATTTTGATGAAACTTGCACTATTCCCTGAGTTAAACAATACCTAGTACAATAAAAAAGAATCACTCAAATCGGGCTTGTAGTTCCGGAGATATGCATGAACAAACATAAAAACATACATACATACATACATACATACATACACTTTCGAAATTTGGAACATTTGTTCAGAAGCTGTTATAGATTGACATATGCAAAAACTGGGCAGTTCTGGAAAATTTACATACATACGCGTCGAATTGATAACCTCCTTTTTTTGAAGTCGGTTAAAAACATAATAAAAACCTACAGAAAATAATTCAATGCATTCCACGACCTCGAAATATTTATTAGGATAAAATTGATCGGCGTGCATCCGTTGTCTGATTGCCATAACACAAGTTTTTACTTAGCATGGGATTAGACGACGTGATGTACGCTACCTTGCTTTTATACTATTGTATATTATTGTATGTTAAATAAAGAATTTGAATTTTACAAAATATAATGAATTGTTACTTTTACATCAAGATCAAAAAGTGAAGAAGGTCAAAAGTTAAGAAGGCTTTTCAGTTTCCTGCCTATTTGTAATGGCGGAAATTCGAATAATGATTTAATTAAGTAACAAGTATTTGCAATTCTATTTTAGCACAGACATAGATCAAGATAGATACCGCATGTCGCTCCATTTGTATGAAAATGAGCGTGCCAATTTTTTATAGCTTCTGTGACGTACCGATGATAAAAAGTGCCCATTATCAAGGCCAACGTATCTATTTGAATTTATACAGTTCATTACGGCACTTTTAGGCATTTGGACATTTTTAAAATTCCGATTGACGTCCGATTCCGATAGCAGACTAAAGAGCAGACTTTTGAAAGACGAGCATTGCTCGTCGTTTGGGAGCGCGATATGGCACGCGAAGTATATACACATGCGGTATCTATCATGATCTATGTCTGTGTATTTTAGGCTGTTGGTATCTATTGGAGTTCTCAGAATTTCCTCAAAACATCTTATCAGATCTTCCTGCGAATAAACAACTTGATAATAAAGATAATTGACAAAACGTTATTATTGTGTAAAACTTTAGAATCCCTACCGTTATGTTAATAATAATAAAAAGGAGGATAATAAAATTTTAATATTATTTAATAAATTATGTACTTATCGTAAATAATATAAAATAAGTTAAGTATAATTGTATTTTTTTTTCACAAAACTCAAATGTCAAATCTGTATTTTAAAGCAAGAAGAATTTTGTAATAACGTGCCTAGTACATTTCCTTCATCCGTAACTAAATTACAGTTTACCAAAAAAAAATATTCCTATACAAACAAAGCTAACCCGCCTAATATTTATTCACTCCGGTCGAATAGCCCGACGAATATCACTAGAGTGTTGAAGGGTTATGGGATTAAGCCTGCATAAAATACGTGGTTCGATTAAGTAATGACGGATTATTTAGTTCCATTGTGTGAAGTGTGTGAGGCCGTGAGGGTTAACATATTTTATGTATATTAAGGAAATCCCTTATTTTCACTACAATTAATAATTCAAGTAGAATAATATGATACACCAGTGTTTTTCAATGTGTGGGTCGCGTCCCCTGGGGAGTCGTAGTTCAGTAAAAAAACTATATATATTAAAAAGATATTAATATGTTCACGAACGAAAACGGGTCGCAATTTTTTTTAATCCAGGGGGGCCACGTCGTACAAAACGTAAAAAAAACACTTTGATACACCATGGTAATTTTGTTAGCATCAAATCCTGAGTCAGTTAGCAGTTAGGGTTTAGACTTTAGGTCTCACATGTAAATTACCTAGCCCAGTGCTCCTAATTACTGAGAGTTAGCTCCCAACAGCGCTCCTGCCACTGACGTTGTTTTAATTACTAAACGACGTCATTATATTATTATTTTGTTTAAAATGTTTTGACGTGCTTTAGATAATTGGATTTGTACAAGTTATATAGATGAAAATAATTTTAACACAAAACAACAATTCAGTGCATTCCAGGGGGCTAAAATGGTCGCATAGCAATTCCTCTCAATCAGTTCACAAAATGAATTGTCAAACTGTCAAAGTCACGAATGTCAAATTAGTACGAATTAAGACCAATTAAGTTGGTCTAAATTTGACATTCTTGAGTTTGACAGTTTTGACAATTCATTTTGTGAATTGATTGAGAGGAATTGCTATGCGACCATTTTAGCCCCGCAGTACCTACCCGTTTACATTATTACAGAAATTCAGCGCTGGATTGGATAACTGGATTGGAATAAAGTAACCCCGCCATTAAAGCCAGACGGAAAAAGGTTTAGGACTTAGGTTAAGTATGCATTTGTTAATTACTAATAAATACTCATCTATACAGCATGACTGGTGAGACATGTTCAATAATCGAGGATGTGATATTTGGCTATTATAGTAGTTGAAAAAAAATAATATAAAAAAATAATATCAATTGATCACTGAGTAAATGTAGCTTAAAGTTAAATAATTATTTACCCAACGCATGGACACCGCGCGCGGAAGGGGTAGCGCGCCGGCGCGGGGGGCGCATGACGCGTGGCCGCATAGTAATTTACAGTGTCCGTGATTCATTTGTTTGAAGGGAAATTTGATCAAAAATTAAGTACCTAATTTTATTACATATTTATAATGAGAATCGAGTACTGAATACTCTCCTTAAATATCGGTATTGACTCACCAGTCATGCTGTATATTATTATACTTCTAGTGAAAAATAATCGCTTGTAATGTACCGTTACAGAGTCGAGCATTCAGTGAGGGAGGAGAGCCGAGCATTACAATGCGCACCTTGTCTTGATATAACTTGTAACATCAACTAGCTATGAAATGCTCAAATTAGGTACAGTAAAAATACCTCCCTGAGTGACGAGAGTCAGAGAGGTATTTTTGTAATGTAATGCTCAAAAACGAAATACTAAATTAGAAAAATACCTCCTAGACTGACGAGAGTCAGGGAGGTATTTTTGTAATGTAATTCTTAAGAACTAATCTAAAATGTTTCATTACATGTGAATGCTCCCGGTGAGGGATCATCTAAAATGTTACATTAAACGTGAATGCTCCCGGTGCTTCCTTCAGATTGTGAAAAAACACGAAGCTCTACTTTTCCTAGCTCAATCTCTACAATGAAACAACATTACACTAAACGAAAAAATAATTTCATACACAGTAAATCTTGCGGAATTTATGGTACAGATAGAGATCTCTTTATAAGGGGTACAATGTACCATATTCTGAGCTCACGTATCCCCCTTTGTCATTAGTGCGCGTGGGGTTACAAAGTGTATAATATTATGTATATTATCAAGCATCCTTTCCCCAGTAAGTGGAATTTGAAATTCTACTCTGTAATTGTACCTAGTCATTTCTACTTTTGCACAACGGAAGGAACGTATCAAAATTCTGTAGGTGCTTACCCGCTTTAATTCAGAGCAGAGGTCAGGTAGCTATATTACGTCGACATTAACAGGTCTGTTATTTATACTAAATTCTAGTTCTAGCCTCCTAAACTCAAGTAGTATTTAGCTAACACAACATTAAGGGCCACCACTTCCTGATAAAAAGCCGGACAGGCTATTCACAACTTTTATGACAGATTCTCCATACTCTATCTGTCAAGTTAAGTGGTGGATAGGCTATACGGCACTTATCAGGAAGTGGTGAAAAAGGCCCTAAGAATTCTTAAAAATTGAGTAATGCTTCTGTCTGTGCTTAGTTAATATTTTTCTAGATTACAATCTATATATTTATCAGATATTTTGTAGTCAAATTAACATAATATACCTCTATATATAAAGATGTATCTCTGAGATGTGATATGTCAGTAACTACTATAATATTTTTCTTACGTTACTATAATTCGATTTTTTTTTTCATGTTGACCATAAAAGGTAAAACTGGCTCTAAATTTTTCTAAGCGACTTTATTTTATCTTATATACTTTTAAAATAAAATGAAGTGAAAAATCCTTTTACATATGAAAAGATTTAATAATCACAGTCAAACAAGTATCAATGTATAAACAATTAAACTTGTAAACTTCAAAGAACTTCGCACGTAACTGAAATTAAACTTTTTCAGTAAGCGGTGAAATTTTGATTGCAGAATATTAATGAACTATTTATTTCGATAATGAAAATAGTTCATGTGACAAAAACTGCGTCGCGAACAGTTTCAACCACAATAAAATTGTTTTAAGCGATTTAAACAATTTTGCAACATAGGTACATTTTTGTGGTTATTTCATTACCAAAATGTATTTTTATTGTGAGAATACATGATACATTTTTATCTTTTTTGTATTTTCATCACTTATTTGTTACTCTAGCGCCAACAGAAAAACTTTATTAAAAAATTTCGTGCGTTTTATTCGCGGTTCTTAAATAAATAAATAAATAAAATAAAATAAAATAAAAATAGCCTTTATTTCCTACCACCAATTTACAGAAAATATATACTAGAGAATTAACTAATTTACTAACTAAACATAAAATATAACATTTCTCTTACTGTAGCATTTTCAACTATTTGTTTTTAAAGAACTATATTTGGTAGTGGTCGCCTCTACGGCGTAGGCCTCTCCTAAATCCTTCCAAATAATTCTATCTCGGGCTATTTGCATCCATCCGCTTCCACACCTTTCTCTGAAAATGTCCCTCCATCGTTTGTTGGGTCTGCCTTTTTTTCTTTTTATGTTTCTTGGCACCCATTCCGTCACCCGTTTTGTCCATCTATTCTTCATCCTACAAACGTGTCCAGCCCACTGCCACTTAAGTGTTCGGATTCTTTTAGTAACATCTGTAATTTTAGTTTGGGTTCTGATATCAGTGTTACGAATTTTGTCAGATAATTTAATTCCTAGCATACTTCTTTCCATCTTACGTTGGCAGATAGCAATCTTATCTTCTTCCTCTTTTCTTATAGACCACGTCTGACAGCCGTACGTAAGACAAGGTAACACTGTTGCTTCGTAAATGCGTTTTTTTAAATTAAGATTTATACAGCTATTTTTCATTATTTCTCTTAAACTCCAATATTTTTGCCATGCTAAAGTTATCCTTCTTTGTATTTCTTTCCCACAGTTATTTTTAAATGATATTAGCTGTCCAAGGTAAGTATACTCGGTCACATACTCTATATTTTCGTTATTTACTCGAATATCTTGTTGAGGGCCATTTGTTAGGATCTTAGTTTTGGTCGTGTTGAGTGACAATCCTACCTTATAACTTTCCGACGCCAGCTCACCAATCATATTCTCTAGTTCTGTTGGGCTTTCTGCAAATACTACTATGTCGTCCGCAAAACGCAGATGGCTTAGAAGTTCTCCGTCTATATTCACACCTTTGGATTCCCAGTCCATAGATCTAAAAACTAACTCTAGCACGGCTGAGAAAATTTTTGGGGAGAGCGGGTCGCCCTGTCTTACTCCTCTTTTAATCGGGAACTCTATCCCTTCACGTTCTAGTCTAACTTTGGCATAGCACTTAGAATAGACGCTCTTGATTATATATATAAACGTTGGGTCGACGCCTTGTTGTGCCAACGACTTCCATATCGCTTCGAAATGTAGAGAATCGAAGGCCTTCGTATAGTCGATAAAGCACATATATAATGTCTTTTTATATTCTCTACATTTCTCTATTATTTGTGTTATGACTTGTATGTGGTCTATAGTCGAATAACCTTTACGAAAACCTGCTTGCTCGCGCGGCTGATTTTCATCTAGAGTAGTTGATATTCTACCTAGAATTATTTTGGAGAATATTTTGTACAGGTTCGTCGTGAGACTGATTGGTCTGTAATTTGCTAGGTCGTTCCTGTCACCTTTTTTATGGAGTAAAATAATTGTTGACTTTGACCATTGTTCTGGCGTAGTTCTTGTTTTTAGTATGTTGTCAAATAGAATCTGTAGGGGTTTCAGAAGCGCGATGGATATTGATTTTAATAACTCATTAGTAATGTTATCATTACCAGGGGATTTATCATTTTTTTGCGTGTTTATAGCCTGTTCAATTTCTGATAGTAAGATGTTTGGTATCATTGTAGGACAATTGTTTGACAAAGGAAGATGGACAGACTCTGTAAAACAAGATTCTGGAAGGTGTGTTTTGACATCTATGCTATAGAGATCTGCAAAAAACTTACTTGCTTCCTTAATAATATCTGGACGTCTATACTGTACAACACCTGCTCTATTTTTCAAATTAGCTGTCCAGGTAATTTTTCCACTTAGCTCTTTGTATGCTTTACGTAGAGCTCCTGATCTACTCATAAATTTTTCAAAAGTTTTCTGGCGTATTGTTTTCCTCTCCTGACTAATAGCTCTATTTATTTGTTTGCTTATTTTTGTTATATCCAATCTTATTTCTTTGGTTCTTTTCTTGTTATATAAATCTTTTCTCTGTTTCAATAATTTTTTTGTTTCTTCGTTGATATACCTATGCGACTGTTTCTTTTGGAGTGGTATTTGCTTCAGTACATTCTGTAACTCTTTTTCAAATTTATTGTACTGGATTTGTACGTTGCTAGATATATTAACGGCTTCCAAAAATTTGCCCTCCCAGTAGTTGGCATCCTCTTCAGATATCTTTGGTAGAGTTCTTGAGTACATAGATGTTCTTATCATTTTTCTTTTAATTTTGGTGCTCCAGTGAATTGCGCAACGTATCATCCTGTGATCAGTATTGAAATTAAGATTTTTTATAATGTCGAACTTTTTAAAATGTTTTGGTTGGTTTGTCATAATGTAGTCAATTTCGTTAAGATGTTGTCCATCTGGTGATCGCCATGTCCAAATCTTACTTGGTTTGCGTGGAAACATAGAGTTTACGAAGTAACACCGATTTTCGAGAGCAAATTCCATTAACTTATTACCATTCGAACTTCTTTTTCCGTAAGAGTATTTTCCTAAAATATTACTTTCATTTTTCTTAGCTTTCCCTATTTTTGCGTTGAAATCGCCGAGTAGCATGATATTTTTTGATTGTGTAGAGTCTAGAGCTAGTTGTACTGTTTGATAGAATATCTCTACATCTTCTTTAGCATAAGCCTCCGTAGGGGCGTATATTTGGATCAACGACCAGGTATATTTGTCGGACAGCCTCAATTCCAACAACGCGACTCGATCTGAAAAGCTTTTGACACTTAATATGTTGTTTTTTAAATGTTTTTTAATTAAAAAGCCAACTCCATTCTTCCCATTTGTCCCTGATGTGTGGTATAGGATGAACTCGGAATATTCTTCTATTACTTCGTTTTTTCTTCTAATTTCACACAAACCTATAATATCCCATTTTAAATTCCTTATGGCATTTTTTAACTCCTCAATCCTATTATCTGACAGAAGAGTTCTTACGTTGAGGCTTGCAGTATGTAGATGTGAATTTTCTCTTTTATTTTGTGTATAACTATTGGTTTTTAATTGTTCTTTTTTATGATTTAGGAGGTTTTGGTCTGACTCCTCCACGGGGACCAGCCGGCTTGGAGAAGATAGAGAGGTTGTAGAGGCACTAACTAGTTTTTTCGAATGTCTTCGTTCGATAGAGAACGGTCATGAATAGAAAGTGGAGAAGGACGTAGAAAATTAGTTATGTTTTGTTTTTTGTTCTTTTTCGTTGTTTGTTTAACCACGTCCGATGTATATATTGTATTTTCTTTATGCGCCTCTTCAGGTGACATAGACATAAGTCTCTTATTTCTTTTAGCATTTACATTATTCTCCGACTGTCCAGTTTTCATTTCTACAATTTTATCATAGCGCAAAAATACTTTCTTTCCCGCTTGCCGCTCTCTTTTTAGCTGTTCCTGCAGTTCTTTGCGTTTTTGCAATACACTATGTGGAAAGTCCTCTTTTAAGTATATATTTGTTTCTCTGAGTAGATGGCCTTTTTTTAGTATTTCTATTTTTCTGCTTAAAGTGGTTAGTGTAACAACAACAGGTCTTATTTTTCCTGAGAATTTTCCGATTCTATTTACATTTTCGATTTCCCATTTTTCACAGGAAACTCCTAAATTTCTATTTAATATATTTAATATAATTGAAACTAGATTTTCATATCCTTTTTCGTTTTCTTCTATCCCAAAAAATATAATATTTTTCCTTTTGGCCTGCTTTTCTAACATATTTATTGTTTTCTGTTGTTGTTCAATTTTCAATTCCAAAACTTTAGTTTTTTCTTCGATTAGCGAAAATTTCTCATCTATATTGTTATTTATAGATTCCTTAATGTTTTGTTCCATCTCTTTCATGTTCTGCTTTTGTTTTGATAGGTCATCTTGAATAACTTTTAACATTTTTACAACATCATCCATGATGCTGCCCTCTGTTGTTAAGTTGATAGACTCAAAATTATGGCTGGTTGGTAACCCTGTATATTCGTTCCACCACTGCACGCTAGATGGCGCTTTACCGATATTGATTGTCTTGTGATGATGAATGAGTTTTTGGATGGGTTTGAGGTTATAATTTAGGTATTTTTTTATGAAACACTTTTATATCCACTTGCTATTATATCCATGCAACAATAATTCCAAGACTGACCTTTTCATTTAATCACGTACTGTTTTTCCCATATATTTACAGTATTTTAGGGTTGATTGACCGTTAACTTTGTGATGTTTCTTTCAAACTTTTTCCCTTTAATACAGAATTTACACTGATAATAACACTTCCACAGCTAGTTCATAGTTATTTCTACTCACTATTGTGTTTTTGAGTTACTTTTAATCACTTTACTATTTTTAAGCACGGTTTAATAACGGAGCCGATGTAAACACGAGCACAGTAGCGCCCTCTCTCTTTCTTAAATACAGCCTGGTAAATGGCGGCAAAGTCTAAGTAATGAGATCCCGTTTTACCTATCGGGAACGGAACCTTAGAAAGCTAGGATGGGATCTCGATCTATAAAACGCATCACAACGTCAAGATCTTGCGAATCGACAACAAAATATTTAGTAAAGTTTATAACATGTTGGGCTGACATGTTAGCAAAATTAATTTACGGTTTCATGCATCTGTAAAGGCTTTATCTACGTTCTAAATGTGCCCGCATTGCGGATTACCGCCATTGTGCCTACTCGTGTCAATACGATTCAATAATTCATCACTTTCGACGAAACTGTGATGGGACACCAATATTGTGCCAATCAAGGCCTGCATGGGAATTCGGGTCCTGGTTTTCTTCAAATAACTTCGTTCCATCCGGGTGTCCCTCGACACCTCTCAAGTTATAATATAATTGTTATAATTTAAAATATAATGACAACAAAAAAAAAAAACAAAAAAGCGCCGATCTTACTCCATCATTAATATCATCTTTCATAGACTCTTACTTCAATCTACTAACCTACTCATCATAAATTATAGAAAATGCGGAACATAAAAGGTAATTTGATGGATAACGTGTCGCGGAAAATGGGTCATTTGCGCCCTGACCGTAATCCCTCTCTTTCTAACGTCCCTCTCATTCTAACGTACCTCTCTTTCTTGTCATCAACCTTTTCATCGTCGGAATCTTTGCAAATAACTTTCAGACGGGCTTTTATTGTTTCCAACTGGACATTATAAATAGGAATGTTTCGACCTGAACACAACGGAAAACCTGAAACGTGAAAACGTACTGTAAAACACCGGTAGACAAAACATTTCGGTCAGAACTTGTAATTGTTTCACTAAACTTTTGGTAACAATAACAAGTACATTTTTCATCACAAAATTAGTAAGTACTTTAATTTTTAAATTAGAGCAAAGTAAATAAGGAAATCCTTTATTTTCTTTGACACTTAAATACACTTATTTAAGCCGTTTTCTTACACTGCTTTCTCGCCCTTCATAAGCTTCAAGCTAATCCTCCAAAGGTAAAGATGCTTAAAATTGAAATACAAAATAATTTCTTTTTCCACTAAAAAATTAAATAAAATTAAACTAAATGATATCTTGCAAGGTGCATCTAATGTTCATTTAAACTAGCTGTATGCAGGATGCGCCATTATTATTAGTAAGGTTACCTACAGGCTTGAATCCACACGTTCAGACAATTTACAGCACCCATTTTCTTTATTGCACATTAAATGGGAACCTAGGGTTGTTAATTATAATTTTGTAGTAAATAGCTCGTGTGACCTAGATTTTTAGGTCTTGCATGATAGCTCTAAACATTAGAGTTTATAGGGTACGGTCAGGGGGCGTCCACAAATTACGTGTCGTCGAGTCAAATCTCATCTAATCTCACGTTAGGGGGGGGGGGGGGTCTCAGCAAATCTCACGTAATTTTTTTCTCAACAAAATGATACTATTTTGGTCCATTTCATCCAGATTGTACGTATGCTTAAGATTTTATCGTAAGCGAAATTCGTTCGAAAGAAAACCTACTAACTGTCAAACCACCATAATAATATTAATTCTTTTATCCGCCCGTATTTAATAATTGTCAGGGTGCCCCAGAACAAATTTTTTTGTGATTACTAACAAGCTAATTTTTTGTGAGTAGCTACATTTTGATAGACGAACAACATTTTAATTTTCGAAAAATCTCGAAAGTGGTAGCTAACAGAGATAGAAAGGATTTCATACTTTGACTTGATGGTCCTAAAATATGGATTGTTTTATTTGTAGGACAAGGTTACTCTTAAATAATATAACTATACAAAAAATCAGCTGGTTAGGGTTCCGTTTTAGGGTTCTGTAATCAACAATACTTGGTTGATTACTGTATGTAGCTACTCACAAAAAATCTGCTTGTTAGTAATCACAAAAAAATTTGTTCTAGGGCACCCGTACTATAAGTATTTACGCAACGTTTCGTAACGTTCTCACCTACTTCTACTACTACCTTTTTCTCATACTAATATTTAATTAATTTAACACTCCAAGTTATCCAACGCGTTTACTTAAGAAACTCACATTTTGAAAATCTCACGTGAGATTTTAGGGAGGGGAAGGGGGTTGAATAAAATCTCACGAAATCTCACCAGGGGGGGTCAAAAAATTAAAAAAACACCTCACGTAATTTGTGGACGCCCCCTCATCCGGTAAGCTTCTGTGTTAATAATGCGAAAGTCATTATATCTATGTTACCTTAATTTTCATGAAGATTAATAAATTACATTGGGTATGTGCTTCAGTCCCGAGAAAGGCTTTAATAATATGATAGCTTCTTTATAGCCTATTAGAAATTCATTAATTGAAAAACATGATTAATAGTTCAGGAAAAACTTTTTTTAGAGGAAACAATTTGTTTTCAAGTTTACTCAATAGCAAAAGTTTCCGTAAGTACTCCGGAAAGTTTGAGTTATGTTTGGAAAACTATCTTGTGTATTACATAGCTATAGACGCGGACCTCAAGGCTCAAAGACAAATCGAAGCTTGAATATTAACAGGGCATAAGTGCAAGGCTGTGTCAGCGAGCCTTTGTACCAAACACACGGTCAATAATTCACGAGTACTGGCGCTTTGTGATGCCATCACCATGCAGCTATGTCTTACAGGAACTGAATAAGGACTAATCAATTATTCTTAATCGTATTGCATGAGGTTTTGGAACGAAGTTCTTTATCGCGCGTTGCGAATGGGGGCTAGTCGGAAAAAAATTAAGACCAAAATTTGTAACGACAATTTTTGCTATAGTTGTTTAAGACACTTCGGCGTCAAGAGACTGTGAGTCCGTTCTGCGTAGATCGGAACGCAAAGAGAAATTCATGAATCTTCGGGTAGTTAAAGAACTTCAATGAATTGGACGCCTGTCACCTCAGTCCACTTGTGACCACGGCCGTTGGAAAGCAACCGAAACGTCGGGATTAACAAAAATGCCCCGCGACAATATCCATAAGTGTTTAAACCTTATCATATTATTATGATGAGTTAATATAATTTTTTTACTCAGAATCCCGTAACTCCGTTGCGCTAAAACTCGTTTATCGCGCGGGAACCGTACATTTTTCCGGACAAAAAGTATCCTATGTAGGTACTTTCGGGACTCAAAGTATCTCATACCAAAATTCAGCACACTCGGTTCAGCGGTTTAAGCTTGAACAGGTAACAGACAGATAGACGGACAGACAGACTTTCGCATTCATAATATTAGTATGGATTTAGGTGGTAGGAAATGTTGATGATGATGGCGTAATAATTACTGGGAGTTATAAATCGTGCGCCGATACTGTTTGCGTTGCCCATTCATCTAACTAGTTCTCCGATCCCGAAAGTTTAACTATCGAGCGCCAACCCCATTTGTCTTGCCAACTACTATGAAAATATTTGTAATTACTCTCATATTCAGCTACCTGAATATAGGCGAGTGAGGAAAATTAAATTTTGTAATGATGTGAAACTTACCTTCGGAGTTCGGCCCAACCTATGCGTCAGTAACGCGGGACGCGAGACGGCCGGCGGGAGCGTCTGCGACGCGAAACTGCACAGCCCCCCTAGACAAGTGGCAAAACGCTAACGCTAACTCTAACGTTACAAAATGTATGCGATTTGACATAAGTCATCGCTTCGCTAGCGAATAGTAATGTCAAATCCCATACATTTTGTAACGTTAGCGTTAGCGTTAATGTTTTGCCACTTGTCTACAGGCCCAGGGCGTGACTAAGCTAAGCTACGGTGCGATAGCGTAGATTATTCCCGCAGCTCTGCCGACGCGAACGTCCCGCGTTGCAGACGCTTTCGCTTCGCAGTCGCTTTGGTCGCGCAGGGTGTGCCGAAGATTAATAGGCAATCGTTGTTTTGCCGTTGTGAGAATACGATTGAGAGCCACTTATGAACATATTCCAAACGACGAATCGTCATTTGACTTTGTATTATAATATCACGCCGGTCTCATAACTTCGCGAATCGAGAGGCGTGAATCGTGATTCAGGATAGTTCGCTGCTTGCGCCCCCACAATGTTATTTAGTTTAAAATAAATATTGGTTAAATATTTATGAGGAACATAAGAAATATCCATATCCAAGTTACTAATATTATAAATGTGAAAGTGTGTCTGTCTGTCTGTTACCTCTTCACGCGAAAACCGCCAAAACAGAAACAAAATCGGTTTTGAACCGATTTTATTGAAATTCAGTATGGAGATACTTTGAATCCTGGGAAAGGACATAGGATACTTTTATTCCGGACAAATGTACGGTTCCCGCGCGGCAAAATAGTTTTGGCGCAGGGCTTCATAACGTTATCGAATAGCGGAAAAAATATCGTTACGTACCGTTATTTTCATAATGGCAGCCAGATAACGGTAATTTTTTAACGTTATCTAGTAACATAACGAAAAAATATCGTCACAATATAACATTAACCGTTATCGGGTAAATTTTCATAACGTTATTTTTGCCCTTGAAGCAGTAATGTTATGAAAAAATAACGATAAAGCCCTGTTTTGGCCCCGTTGCGGGTGTCATCTGGTACAAAGATAATAATATTTTCTTCGTTCAGGGAATGTCTCGGTATAGACTCACCTTTTAGTGTTTTTTTTTTTTTTTTAATTAAATAAGGGGGCAAACGAGCAAACGGGTCACCTGATGGTAAGCAACTACCGTCGCCCATGGACACTCGCAACATCCGAAGAGCTGCAGGTGCGTTGCCGGCTGTTTCCTGTTTTTGTTTCGAGAAATCAGCTTCTTTCTTGGTACTTGCAATACCTTAGTTAATAGTTTCCTAGATAAAACCTGACTTGAAAACAGTATTAATAGCACATTATAATTATAACTTCTATTCAAAGCTTACATTTCTAGGTACTTAAAAGCGGTTAGTTATATTCTCGATATTTTTTTTCTCATTTTAAATGTAAAATATTGTAATGAAATCCACATCTACAATGAAACGAAATGAATAATATTATAAGTTGCGTGCAGCGGTAGGAAATTACTGTCCTGTCACATGTCCACTTGACGACAGTTTTGTTCCACAGTTACAATAATGAACTGTTGCTAGAAAACACTGATCTCTACTAAACAAGTACGCTGGATTGCTGATACAGACCTGCTTTTTGTGCCTATTTGAAGCGGAATCAGCGCCCCCATTATTCAGGTAGAGAACTAAATTTGACGTAACCACAACCAATAACAACAGTTGTCATCACTAGTATTAGTTCGAAATACTCTCACTACTGCTATCAGCGCCAATATGGCGGCTTTCAAACGTCAGATTTAGTTCTCTACCCGAATAATAGGGGCGCTGATTATGCTTCAAATAGGCACAAGATATAGCTGTCATTTCAAAGGCTATCAGCAATCCAGCGTACTTGTATAGAGATCAATGCTAGAAAAGGATTTACTAGCTAGTTTATAGTAAAACTAGATGATGCCCGCAACTCCGTAACCTTACAGTTTTCCGGGATAAAAAGTATCCTATGTCCTTTCCCGGGAATTAAAGTATCATACCAAATTGCAGTAGTGCAGAGGTTACGGACAGACATACAGACAGATAGACACACTTTTGTAATACCTATACATTTTGTCATCAAACTTCACCATCAAAATGCATCGTGATTCGTGGCTAAGCTTTCAAGCTATAGCAGCATTATATTATTAGCAAGCTAAAACTATAATATAGATGCCATTCATGTACAGAAACATATGCCATATTATGCTATATTAGTTGACACTTGAGAGCTATGGACTTAGAACAAGTAAAAGTGGTGCTACTGTCTGTCTACTGTCCCTTAATAAATGTCAAAATAAAACTTTTGGCCGACACTCAAATCACATTTTGTTATAAGAATTATCATTTCAATGTTAATTGTAAAACTTTGAGTTACGGTAAACGTCTTTAATGGTGTCTTATTGAGAAGTTTCGGGAAGCTAAATATTGCGAGTTTTTGAGAGGTACTGAAAGTATACCCCCTCTTTCCCCCTCATACGTCAGCAATTAAACAGCATCATTGCTAACTCCGGATTAACTTTAAGTGATTGTTTAAGATTGGAAGAGGGTGGTTAAGAGCAATTATCTATTCCGACGAAGTTAGGTTTTGAAGGTTATAATTATAATAAATATTTCGATAACGTAACGAAAAATATGATTATATAGATAAGATAAATAGGTACTGTTATAAGTTATAATTATTTATTATCATGACGTATTCCATATCTCGTGCACATACACACAGTTATAGGTAAGGCGCAGCGCAGACGACAGACGTTACTGCTTAATATAATTGCAAAGGTTCTATTTCCCACAGACTAAAAAGTGCGTCACGGATAGTCTGTCGCCTGCGCTGCGCATAAAGCTCATTGACGTAAGCTCAACGCATAGCTAAAAACTTAAAATTTTGCATGCGTTATGTTCTTCTTTAAATAATATCTAGAATTTAACAAAACTAAATGATATTACTTTAGGGTGTGTAATGTGTATGTATCCATTGTACAGAGTTTAGTGTTTACTGTGAAAGAAGAGCAAATTTTTTTTGTGTTTTGTGTGGGCAAGCGCCCGAGCGGTAGAAATTTTCCCATACAAAAGTAAAAAAAAAGTTTATCTTTCAGCGCTGCTACTTTGACATTAAACTCTATACATAATAATAATAATAAAAACCGGCCAAGTGCGTGTCGGGCCACGCGCAATGTAGGGTTCCGTAGCACCGCTAGTTTCTGAAAATTTCTGTATGGTCAATGAATGTACATTTATAACATGTTTTACACTACTAACAACATCATCTCAAAGGAATTTGAACGAAAAGTTCCTTTATACTTCGCCGAATACATTTTTTTTAGTTGATCGGCTATTACTCAATAACTTATGAAGTCAACTTAGCCGTGATAGTTTTCCTTTTAAATTCAGCATATTTCCTACTCCCGTGAATTTTTTCACATTTCCAGAAGCAACCGTTTAGCTGGTAGAAGGGGGGGACACTGGACTCTAACGATTTTTTCCACTTTAAAACTTAATATTTCACAAATGGATCCCTAAACCGGAAAATGATCTATGAATACTCATAATATTTTTAAAAAACCTATCCAACGACACCCCACACGATGGGGTGGACGCGAAAAAAAAATTCAACCCCGCTCGATGTGTAGGGGAGGTACCATAAAAAAATATTTTTTAAATATTTTATGTACCATTTTGTCGGCATTATTAATATGTATATTCATGCCAAATTACAGCTTTGTAGGTCCTATAGTCTCTGAGCAAAACCGCGGACGGACAGACGGACAGACGGACAGACGGACAGACGGACAGACGGACGGACAGACCGAAACTATAAGGGTTCCTTGTTGACTACGGAACCCTAAAAATAAGTTAATTCTACAATATATTACATTCTGTATGTTCTAATGCGGGCAGATAAACTTCACTTATAATCAGCAAAGGCTTCTCAAACTCGAGTGCTACTGACATTAAAACTGGTACCTTACTATTTATCTGTCAGAAAATTTATAAAAAATTAACTGAGATCCCTTTGAGATACACTTTGTTATATAGTCGTTTTTTGCACGGATAACGCATTTAAATTTTATTATTAACTTTACTTACTGCAATTAAAGTTATAAATGTGGACGTGTCACATTATGCTTCAATCATTGAACCGATTTTGATAAATTTTGATATGAACATACACTATACAGTAAACCCCGAGAATGGTTAGTTTTTATCACGGCAAAATGTACAGTCCCCACATGAACCGAATGGAATCAACTAGTTGTAGTCATAGGTATATCATTAAGATTCTTACTTAGAGAAGAAAAATCCATTCTGATGGATAAAATTGAATAGAATAAGGGCCTGTTTCACCACTAGCTGATAAGTGCCGAATAGCCTATCCACCACTTAACTTGACAGATGAAGTATGGAGAATCTGTCAAAAAAGTTGTGCAAATTAGCCTATTCGGCACTTTATCAGAATGTGGTGAAACAGGCTCTCAATGTAGTTTTACAGGATTAAAAATCAGACTAACGAAATGAAAAATCAAATTGTCCAAAATAGTTGAATGACATTTTAATTAAGTTTGTGATTGTAGAGTTTGGTCGTAATAAATTACCTTTATCAAATTATCTTTAAGGCCTCGTTACAAATTTAACTTGAAGCAATAATGTCAACGTAATTTATACGAGCAATAATTGCTTCAGGACTGAAATTAAATTGTCTCTTGACGGGGATAAATTTATTAATTAATTATTGATTATTAACTTTTGTTTGACGCGCCCCACCCAGTGTTTGCAAAAATTTATTGCGTTATAAAACAGATTAGGTTGAAAAAACAATTGATTGTTACTTCGGTGATAAAAAATAAAGTTAATTATAAATTTCTAATTGCCAAATCACCTTCCCAATTTTACGTTTAGTTTATTTTAATAAATTCTTGAATAATTTACGATAATTTTGAATTATCCGTCTTGATCAAAGATAAAAGCATAATATTTTCTTTATTAATATTTTCTTAGATGATTAGGGTTTTCGAGAAATTATAATTTTGAAATACTGTATTTGAATTTTCAATTATATTTAACTACAATATTAAAAGAGCTTAATCATATTTGTTTAAGTAATTAAGTATGATTTAATTAACTATACTAGAGATCGCCCAATGGGTGAAATTCGACCTTAGTTTCAACGACAATAATATTAGAACTACTACGTTTAATTTATAAAAAAATATTGACTTTTTTACCACTTTTTTACCTCCCGTCTCTGGGACTCAGCTGATCTCAGACTGGCCGTGTAAGCATTGTCTATATTATGTATCTCATTCGATAAAATTTGTCAACTTGTTGTCAACAGACTTCAACGGCCATGAATAAAAGAATATAATTCGTATGTACAGGTTTGTCACTCAAAAATCTGTCATCTTCTTGAGTGTGCGTATTGTAGTGTGTGTAATGTTTTATTTGTTAAAAAAATGTATGATAAAAGCATAATTTCAAAATAATATTAGCTCGATGCACTCCTTCACCACATAAACTATAACTGTGCGAAATTTCATTCACCTACGTTTCCGCATTTTTCGTCAAAAGGGATAAAAAGTTTTTCGCTCGCGTTTTAATATTATATATTATGTAGATATTCAATATAATATATTTATTAATAAGGCATGTAGTAAACTACAACTTCCATATTACTAATTTGAAATGAATGTGTATGTCTGTCTGTCTCATTACCTCTTCACGTTAAAGCCGCAAAACCAAACTTGATGAAATTTGGACAACTTTGAGTCGCTGGAAAGAATATTAATTATTATCTAAAATTCCCTAACAATGTACAGTTCCCCTTTAGTATCTAATACTAAATATAACAGCAAAACATCTTCTTGCTTCAAAGTAAGGCAAGTGTTCTGAAGCTCGGCTACAAAGTGCAAAATGTAATTTATGACTTGTCAAATTAAACACGAGTGAGTTCATGAGACAAGCCAGACAATTCTAACTGCAACAGGAAAGTACTTTGAGCAGTACTTATTATTATGAGTACAAGTATTTATTTTGTTAAATGCTAAGATATTATGTAAAGTTATCTTCTCTAAGGCCGGTATAAATAGTCAGTACTCAAGATGCATCTCGGTCTCAAGACACGGTTCAGGCTCTGTGATTGGTTGGCTGTCAAAATTTGGACCAATCACAGAGCCAAACCGCGTCTTGGGACCGGGTCGCATCTTAAGTACTGACTATTTATACGGGCCTAAATATATATTAAACTCAAAGATGACTGACTGCCATGGTGATCTATCAACGCACAACCCAAGCAACTGGACGGATCGGACTGAATTTGGCGTGCACGTAGATGTTATGATGTAGGCATCCGCTAAGAAAGGATTTTGATCAATTTTACCCCCAAGGGGAAAATAGGGGATGAATGTTTGTACCAAACTTTGTGAATTTTTAGCCGATCGAGCTAAGACTTTGATACCTAATTAATAATAAAAAGTTTGTATAAAACTTTGTCAATTTTAAGCCGATCGAAATTAGACTTTGATACCTAATTAATAATAATAAATACTTCTTAACGCGAGCGATGCCGCGGGAAAATGCAAGTTGAAAAAAAAATATGATGGTAGATAAATAAACCCATCCAAATTTTCTTTTGAGCACAGTTCAGTTTCCCAGGTATTTTTTTCAAACGAAATATTTTACCATGTTTTGGTAAAAATATTCTCATTCAATAACGATTATTGTTTATCCTGCAACAGGAAAATTAATATCGAATTTGATTTATTTATTAATGAAATTCTAATATCTGAAGACTAGACGTTCCGCGCGGTTTTGCCCGCGTAAATAGGAATTTCACAGACAAATTAGCCCACAAAATATCCTATGATCCTTCACGTGGTCTACTTTTTATCTGTGCCAAATAACATGAAAATTGCACCAGTATTTTGTGAGATAAGCACTTTCAAAATATACATATTTTAGCACGTTTTTTTTTCACATTTTCCTCTGTGCTTTAGGTCCAATTGATCTCAGCTTAATAATACATTAGCTATAACATTAGGCGTTATAGGCTACTATAGCCTTCCGCGATAAATGGGCTATCTAATACTGTAAGAATTTTTCAAATCGGACCAGTAGTTCCTGATATTAGCGTGTTCAAACAAACAAACAAACTCTTCAGTGCCTGTAGACAAGTGGCGAAACGCTAACGCTAACGCTTACTCTAACGTTACAAAATGTATGCGATTTGACATAAGTCATCGCTTCGCTAGCGAATACTAATGTCAAATACATTTCGTAACGTTAGAGTTAGCGTTAGCGTTAGCGTTTCGCCACTTGTCTACAGGCACAGCTTTATTAAGTATAGATTCGTTGGAAACGATGGCGAATACGGCACACACCGCATTTGCATAGCGCCGCGCCGGTACAAATTGATTTCAATGTTGCCAAATTACATTTTACACTGATATTACGAATCCAGCTGTTTAGTTTAATCAATTATTTTGTATTGGAAGCCGTAACTGGGGATATTGAAGGTTTTTTTTGTAATTCGTAGCTGTTGCAGCATCTAAGAAAATTCTTCACCTGTAATACTTGACAAGTAAACTAGAGCCTAAAATGAAAACATCTCTGTAGTAATTAAACAATAAACATATCGTTTCACAGAACTCATACTTGTACAAAGTCCTATAAACACCTTCCTAAACATAAACGGTCTTATTACAAAAGATCTAAACATCTTTTGAACAGTCGTTTTGTCTAATCAACTGTTCAACAGATGTTTAAATATTTTGTAGTAAGACCGAAACTTTCTAAAATAAATAAAAATAATTACATACATCTTTACAGAAAGGTATAAATAATTATAACGTCAATGTTTTGCCAAAACAATGCAAAATTCGTAATATGCAAGTACCTAAATGATGCAAGGGTGAGTGCAGGAAACTGATTAAAACAACATCGATAGGTAACGATCTAAAATCTATTAATATTAAAACGAGGCGATATAATGGAACACGTGATTGGATGAAGTGCGTAACAATAATTTAAAAATGTTCGTTTTTGCATAAATGGAGGCTTTAGGACCGAAAAAATTGTTTGGAAATCAATTAAATGTGGATTTTTTGTGTAGCCAGATATATAAGCCAGATGATGAAGTAGGCAAGTTGCAAGTTTTGTTTAAATTATAAGGGAAAACTTTAGTAATTGACCTTTAAGTTATAAAATGTCACCTATATCCACATTGGCACTCATATTATCCTCAATAACTAGCTAAAAGCGGAGCTTTGTGTGGGCTCGCATCATCACACATTGACTGACTGATGATAACACATCTACATATAAATAAAAATTAAGCACAAATCAATAGGTGTGATAGTTTTTCCGTAAAGTGTAGCACGAAATGTTCAGGTTGTGGGATATACTAGGGCTCGCATCGCTCGCCCATGATGACATCATTACGGTTTTCATCACATAATGATTTTCAATCTAAATGAGCGGGAATCAGTAGAGATAATCTAAACACGGGCTATACAAATTACGGGATACACTTACGCGGCGGACGCTCAGCCTCAATGTTTGTTCACTGAGTCATGTGAGTGCATACGTACAGGAGAGGCAATTTCTAGCGAATTACGCCCGTGGTACAAGAAAATGCAGACGTTTTGAGGTTTTAAAAATATATATATCCACAGTCGAACATATTATAACCTCCTCCTTTTTGGAAGTCGGTTAAAAAATCCGGCCACACTCGAAGACATACCTAATATTATTTTAATGATGATACGTTAATTTAATGAAGAGTCTTACAGATATTAGATCTATGGTGCTTATGTCAAAATCATTCAATTACAGTTAAGTAATTGATATTCGTCTCTGAGTGCGAGATTTTATCAATAAAAAAATGGGTTACTCTCTGGGAGTTTCGGAAGAAGAGAATCCGAAGAAAATCCGTTTGGGATTCTCTACCTTTCCCGTGCAGTTAGGATTGGTTTGAAGAACAAAATTGAAGGCCTGGCCATTTAAGGTTGAATAAGCATTGTGCTTGTTTCGTACATTAATTTACCGCGACAAAACCTATCCTCAGTCCTCGTTCTTTAATGTGTATCCATATCACAGACATAGATCATGATAGATACCGCATGTGTATGTACTTCGCGTGCCATATCGCGCTCACAAACGACGAGCAATGCTCGTCTTTCGAAAGTCTGTTCTTTAGTTTGCTATCGGAATCGGATGTCAATTGGGATTTTAAAAATGCCTAAATGCCAAAAGTGCCGTATTGTACGTGTATGTGTCCCTTATAAAGAGTTCAGTGCAAAAGTAGCAATGCTGAAAGATTATAAAAATGTGATTTGTATGGGCAAGCGCCCCAGCGTGATTTTTCCCATAGGATTTGCTCTTTTAGCGCTGCTACTTTCACACTGAATTCTATACAGGCGACTCATACACACCCTAAAGTATTGTCACTTAGTTTTTCAACACCTTATAAAGTATTTATTATTATAAAGTATAAGTATTAGGAAGGAATAACAGTAACAAATGAATAAAACAATCATGAATGGAGTTGCATGTTTCTCTTCACCACAATTAGTTGCTCAGTACCAGAAGTAGTATATTACATTCCAGATCAAACATCAGTGTCGTTTGCCTTGCACCACCGCTCAGCTTCACTGGTCAGTGCTATTGACTTTACCGCCCCCCTCCCCCAACCCGCTCTCGGTGATTGCGTCACAAATAGTTAATTGAATTTTCACGTTCTAACTTTTTTGACGGCTTCTAATTCGCGTATTCCGCACACGTACTTGCTTCGGTTTGATTACGTCGAGAGTCCGACAATTAAATAAACTGATTAACTAAATAAAGTTGGAGATTTCTAAAAAAGATTTTTGGAATTTAGTTTAAGAACAACAACACTAACCCCTCTGCTAATTAAAAGATTCACTGTGTAATATCTGAAACGTTACAGTTTTTTTCTTGTTCTGTTGCAACTTGCAATCTTTTTAGCGTTAAAGGAAAAGACAAAGCATTATAATAACGTCTGTAATGTTTACACACTACAGTCTATTTTTCAGATCTTTACTCATTATAAAATAGAGTATTTCACGGTGAAAGGAATATGATTATTATTTTTTATATAGTTCCATAATACATTGCACTTATTGAGCTGAGCTTGTCGTTAATATAACATTTGAACAAGAGGTGACAATATCATAACAATTTTGTCCAAGTCTAAACCCAACTTCTGGCACACTTCAAGTACTAAATTATCATTTACGGCATTCATTTATCGCCGACACTACCAGCATTCCCTAATTGATAAATCACAACGAACTCATCAAAAACTTGGCAACAAACATGAATATTCCAAAACATTCGGCTTTAATCACCGAATCGATACCGAATCGGTTACTAATGTGTCGCGAGCCGCGGGATTCAATTAGTTAAGTCTGCCAAAAGATGGGCGCGTCGTCAGCAATTTCTTCAAATTGGTATCTGGCAAGAGTCCAGGCGATTAACAAGTTGCAAGCTGTTTAATTTCATGCCTGGTTGGACACGTTCTATCCACCGTTCTTTCGCGGCATGAGCTCATGTCAGCTTGATAAATATGTGGAGTACGCGGTTAGAAGTCGGCTTTTATCTGAGCGCGAATTTCTTATTTTAGTTTTTGCTTTTAAAAGAAGATAAAAATAATATGAAGTTCTTAAGAAGCTATCTGTCTAAGCGCGAGTTATTTTAAAGAGATATTTAAATCTTTTTTGTGAGCGTCTCTGAGCAAAAAGTGTCCCCTGGCTTCAGCCAGGAAAAATAGTTTCAACTATTTTTCAAATGAATTATTTTTAAATGAACAATGGGAGGGTTTCTGCAAAGTCTATTTTGGGGCCCTACATCTCTAGAGGCCTTGAAAAACTGCTCTATTTCCCTAAAATACATCTCTGACTGCTCGGCTTGCATGATAAATAATAATTTATATGAAAATTGACTTCAATTTAAGAGAGCATCTAGAAAAAGCAATATCTAATAAAGCCTTGCTATCAATTAACATGGTATGCACAGTGATGGATTAACCCTTGATCAAATTAAGCGATTGCCTAGGGCATCACGTCTGAGGGGGCACCAGAAGAAGCACAAACAAATCCGTCCTTAGGGCATCACATCTCACTACACCACTTCTAAAGTACGTTACATCTCATTATCCTATTTCACAAAGAACTAATGTTTTAGGCGCTTAATCTGTCACTGGGTATGCGAGGTACTAAAAACCTCCCTCACAGAAACTAGAAATAATACGACAAACGCAGTTTATCACGAGGTGGCATACGCTAAATTTACTCCATAAATTCCATAAAACAACCGAAGATTTTCGTGTTCCATTTATCGAAGTTTACAGAGCGATGCCTTAGAGCCGAGCGAATTTGTGTAGTGGAACAGAAACCGGATTCGCAGCATACACTCCGCTCTAAAAGTTTACAACTTGGAGTATTGGGTGCGCCATACCTAAACTTTAAGGCCCATTCGAGTTCACTAGGTAATAGGCCGGAGCCAGCTGTGTGTAGTTAAAAGTAAGGGTTATTTTGTAAGATAAAACGATTGTTTCATCTTACGAGTAGCGGTGTTTTCAGTAATAAGAATATAAGTTCGATCAGATTGTCATAAAGAAAGTAGGGTTTTGTTTTGATTTGTCTTTTAATTAATTGACTTCAAAAAAGGTGTTTCAGAAAAAAAATAAGTCATAGCCCAACGTGAACTGCATTGTAAATTGTAATTTTTTACGTTTAAATAAGTAATAGTTATTAAAAAACTAAAAATACGCTTTTTATATAAAGCGTCGGTTACAAACAAACATACAAACATACAAATTGAAAAATGGAATAATTATATCAAATTAGTGTATTGTCATCGGTCCTCGATAAATCTACAAAGTTTGATCGAAATCTGGCGCCCAAAGAAGTCGGTTACAAACAAACATACAGGTGAAGCTAATAAAAAGCGTATAAAAAGGAGGTTAGCAATTCGACCCGTGTGTAATATTTACAGAACTTCCTAGGATAAAATTTGAGATGTTACCACCAACTGAGTTTACAGATATTATGACAAAATAGCAATTATTCATATCTAAAAAAGTCTCATTCGAAAAATTTGAAGTCCATTTTAAACCCAAGTCCACTGACTACAGACTAAGTTGGCTCGGGTCGTATTTTCAATTATACACGTGGATTCTCAGCTCAGCAACTCAATTCCATCTAGAACAGCAAACAAGTGAGCAATAACGTTTAAACAAACATTTAGTCAAATTACAGTGGCTTTATTATTAAACTGTTCTTCGACTATTTACGAGTGCTATTAGCATATTTAGACTATTACAGTACGTTGAACTAATCTAAAGAGCTTAATGGAAATGGATAATTGGTTAAACTGCTTCGTTATTATAATTATGCTAATTTATAGCAATAAAATAGATCGGTGTATTGCTGTATTTACTGTATTGCTATCACTACAGTACGCATAAATAGACTATTTATTAGATTAGATGGAAAGCATAGGAACAAGAATCATGCTTTATAATTCAAAAGTATTGAAAAATGTCAATATTAATTAAATATATTTTTACGCGCTGAAATAGATTATTATTTATTACTTATTAGATAAGATGGAAAGCATAGCAACAGGGAAACATGCTTTATAATAATTCAAAAGTATTGAAAAATGTAAATAATATTAGATGAATACATTTTTACGTGCTAAATAAAATTTTGTTACTTGGTTACTGAGTTACAGCTTCACAAAAGTGAATATTAACCATGTTACTAGCTTTTTTGTTACGGTATCTAACGTTGGCTCTTTAAAGTAATAGTATTTTGAAGTGATACAACCGAATTAAAATTCCCTATCTCAAAAGCTCCTGAACTGATTTTAATGAAACTCGCAGACTGCAGTATTCCCTAAGTTGAACAATCAATACCTATTACCTACAACAAAAAAAGAATTACTCAAATCGGACTTGTAGTTCCGGAGATATGCGATCACAAACATAAAAACATACATACATTATATACATTTTTTAAATTTGGGATATTTGATGTAGACTAATTTAATATTATACAAAAACTAGGCAGTTTTAGGGCCGTATAAATAGTTAGTACTTAAGATGCAACCCAGTCTCAAGACGCGGTTCGGCTCTGTGATTGGCCCAAATTTTAACAGCCAACAAATCACAGGGCCAACCGTGTCTTGAGACCGAAATGCATCTTGAGTACTGACTAGTTATACCGGCCTTAGACATTTTCGTCGAATTGATAACCTCTTTTTTGAAGTCGGCCTATCAACCCCCGAACGGCCCAAGTGGGCCGCGATAACAAAAGAATAACAATAGATTTCCTAGAATCCGCGATCGACGGATTAAAAACACGTACTCACAGCCTTTAAATTATTATTTTTAGTGGGGCAATATTGTTAACAAATTGAAAACCTAAAACATAATTTTCATAAGCAGCAGTTACCCAGTTTGCTATCGAAGTTGGTTGAAAAGTGTATGCGTTATTAGGTCATAGTTTGCCGGGTCGTACGCTTCAGCTAGTTCCACGTATCATTGAAGACCGCTCAAGCTTCTAAAGTGCTTTGGTTTCCTTTCCCGATGACCTGAATTCGTAGATATACAATATTGTTCGGCAAATACCGAAATACGTTTAAAATATTATGATTTTGTGTGCAGGATGTCTGTTATATTTTTGGTGGAGTTTTATATTTTGACTATGATCAAAAATATTGGATAAAATTCAAGAAAGTATATTTTTAAGGTTCCGTACCGAAAGGGTAAACGGGACCCTATTACTAAGACATCGATGTCTGTCTGTCTGTCTCCAGGCTGTATCTCAAGAACCGCGACATCAAGACTTCTGAAATTTTCACAGATTAAGTATTGCTATTGTCCCTAAAACAACATAATATAGGTACTAAAAACAAAATAAAATTACTCCCATACAAAAACACATTTTTTACCTATTTTTGCTCTTTATATTTACGGAACCATTCGTGCGCGAGTCCAACTCGCACTTGCCTGATTTTATATAGAGTACTCTATAGTATAGTAGTACTGATTTATAGTTTGTAACAATATTATACTTAGTACAAATGTCAAAATTTTCATCAAAGTTAAAACTTAAATCTCTCTGACTGCAGCCGTTGGCCTACTGAACAATAATCGGCCAAGTGCGAGTCGGACTCGCGTACGAAGGGTTCCGTACCGGTATAGAGATTAGAGTGAAAGTAGACAAAAAATGTGTTTTTTGTAATACTTATTTAAGTACAAATTATAATTAAGGATTTTGTGAAAATTTCAAGTGCCTAACTGTTACCATTATTGATTACGAGCAAAAAAGGCCAAAGAAATCACATTTCTTGTAAGGGGGCTCCCTTAAATATTAATTTTATTCTATTTTTAGTATTTATTATTATAGCGGCAACAGATATATCTACACAATCTGTGAAAATTTCAGAATTTTAGTTATAGTGGTTCTTGAGATACAGCCTGATGACATACAGACGGACAGACATTGAAGTCGTAGTAATAGGGTCCCGTTTTTACCCTTTGGGTACGGAACCCTAAAAAAAGATTTGCTTACCCCAAACACAGGAAAAAATGTTTTGAAGTATTTTTACAAAAATTTAATGCTTAATAAAATAAACGTATGTTATTAACCTGCAGTAGAGTGCCACTGGCGCGAGAATCCTTTTTACGGCGTAAAAGCCGCGTGAAAAAGCAAAAAAATGGCGCTAATAGTTTCAAGTGGCAGACATTTAAAAATAGCTTTTATCTTTGGACGCTTTAAATTAATTAATTGCTACAAAACGGCCATGCATTGTTCAATAACAGTCCAGCGTCGATTACATTTTGAATGAATTCTTTTTCACCCGACAAATAGAGAATAAATTGAATGAAAACCTTTTTAGCATTGGGACTTTTTATTACGAAATCTGGTGATGCTTATTACAGCTTTATTAATAGAACCAAAGTCATAAAAGACTAGTGTGACTCAATAACTTATTATATTAACTATCCTACTTCCTACTAATATTATAAAGGCGAAAGTTTGGATGTATGGATGTATGGATGTATGGATGTATGGATGTTTGTTACTCTTTCACGCAAAAACTACTGAACGGATTTTAATGAAACTTTACAATAATATAGCTTATATATCAGAATAACACATAGGCTATAATTTTAACCGACTTTCAAAATGGAGGAGGTGTTATGTTCGTTTTTTATGTTCAACTAGCTGTCCCGGCAAACGTTGTTTTGCCATTTAAAGTATATTTTCTACATCATCAGTTGATACATGTTTTACCCCCTCTTTTGTTCCCTAAGAGGGTGTGGGGGGAAGGTCATACACCAGATGTTAAGTTGAAAAACACAGTTAATACCTAATATGAAGTAAGAAAAAAGTTGTATACAAAATCTGACCCCTCTTTGGTCCCCAGAGAGGGTTGAGAGGGGAGGGGGGGAGGATTTTTATACACCAGATGTTGAGTTGGAAGAAGACAAATATAATATATCTGTGAAAACCGTATGCAAATCTGTGATAACCGTATGCAAATCGGATCAGTAGTTTTCGTGTTACGAAAGAAAAAAGTTTGATACAAAATCTGACCCCCTCTTTTGTCCCCTTAGGGGGTGGGGGGAAAAAATTTTATACACCAGATGTTAAGTTGGAAGAAGATAAATATATCTGCGAAAACCACATTCAAATCGGATCAGTATTTTTCGTGTGATGCTGGAACAAACATACAGACAGACAGAAAGAGTGACAGACAGACAGACAGACAAAAAACTAACCACATTTTTGGCTTCTATAGCGATGTAGTGACAAAGGTGTAATTTCGGGTGTCATTTCATATCTTTTATGTACAGAATTTTCATTTCTACAACAGAATATAGTCTTCCTCCCGCACGCGCTTTGGTGACGCCCACTATCGTAATATTTTAATTTCGCCATAATTTCAAAACCAAACGTCCAATTTTAATCATTCGAAGACCAAATATTATCTACATAAACTGTACTTAGTGATAAAATAATTTATTTTGATAAGGATTAATAGCGTGAGTAAAATATATCCGTTTAAATGTAGTCCAAAAAAAATTCAGGATTTTTAAATAAATAAATGGTTATTGTGCCTCACTCGACATAGATAGGTATAGTGTGTCGCGGACTTTTTTGTAGATATTTATAAGATCTACAATTACTTAGAACATATTATGGTTCTATCTTTTATAGTTTAGGCAGCGTACGCAAAATAAGTAACTTTTCTAGCTGATTTTTTACACCTTGCGTCCGAAAAACTCAAATATCTTACGGAACCCTACTTTTTTCCAAAATAAAATGTAGCCTATGTTCAGCAGAAATAATGTAAGATTCCAATAGCAAAAGAATTTTTCAAATCGGTCCAGTAGTTTCGGAGCCTATTCGACTCAAACAAACAAACAAACAAACAAACAAACAAACAAAAAATCAAATCTTTCCTCTTTATAATAGTAGTATAGACGATTACTCCACCGTTTGTGAACCGATTTTCAAAATTTTTCTTTTGGTGTATAGGTTATCATCTCTATTTGCTACCACATTCATAAAAGTGGTAATCTGATGAAGGGATCCCTAAGAAATCGAGGGAACTACGCAAAATTTATATGGAAACATGTGGTGACTTCGGTTTCGTTAGCAGTATTCTAAGCATATTATGCTACCTCCTACTAATATTATAAAGGCGAAAGTTTGGATGTATGGATGTTTGTTACTCTTTCACGCAAAAACTACTGAACGGATTTTAATGAAACTTTACAATAATATAGCTTATACATCAGAATAACACATAGGCTATAATTTTAAACGACTTTCAAACTGGAGGAGGTGTTATGTTCGTTTTTTTATGATCAACGATTACTCCGCCGTTTATGAACCGATTTTCAAAATTTTTCTTTTGGTGTATAGGCCATAGGGCATTATCCCAATTTGGTATCATATTCACAAAAATGGTGACCTGATGAAGGAATCCATGGGTAATCGAGGGAACTCCTCAAAATTTATATGGAAACATGTGGTGACTTCGGTTTCATGAGAAGTATTCCGAGCATATGCTAACAACAAGTAAGATTTTGGACTCAGCGACACCCACCCATGGTTCGGTAGCTACTGGGAGAACTCCTGACGCTTTATAGATACACGCTTGAGAGTTTCGGCGTTGATTTAAGATCGGAAAGCAGATGCTACTATGCAAATTACATTAGTTACCATCATCATCATCATCACTACCATATTATACCATCAACCGTGCATCGTCCCATGATACGTTTCATAGTCTTTTAGATAGAGACTCGAGTTTGTCAAGCAATTAAAAAAATTATCAGAGGAAAATATGGAAAAACCGGGAAAATTATTAGAAAGGGTTTATCTCTCGAAGTACTGGAGCATTTTTTATATTATTTGTCACAGATATAGAGTAGACCACGTGAAGGGACATGTTAACTCATTTTTTCATAACTATTTTTTGCGGGAAAATGTACGGTTTTCGTAAAATTCCTAATTTACGCGGGCGAAGCCGCACGGGACATCTAGTTATATTATAATATTATGAAAATGGATTTCCAATTGTGTTAGTATAACGCTATAACTCGATAACGACTGGACCGATTCTGCTAATTTTAGTCTTAAAAAATCCTTGAAGTCCAGGCAAAGTTTTAAAGTGACACGAAGTTCGCCGGGACAGCTATTCATTCCTATTTGTTTACTATACTTAACAATAAAATTCTTATTCTACATCGTTTACAATAATTTTTTACCATCGACAAAAAAGAGAGGTTAACGCCAACATTTTAAGTTATTTTCCTTGCAGATAAGAGTAGACGTAAAATCATGAGATATTTTAAATTTTCCCTTATTCATTATATTATCTGATTTAATATTTAGCGTGGTTCTCAACTTCTCGTGAAGTGATACAATTAAAACATTGGTAGCTCCTTCAAGGATCTCTTCATTAGATTTTGTAAGATAATACTTTGAAGTTTGACTGTCTGCCTCGTGTCTAACTTCATTTATTTTTTCTGAAAACGGAGAATTTTAAATATGTTTAAATCGTTATCGTATTTTATTCATATTATGGCGATACGACTATAATATTATAGCCATGGTCACTGGCGAGTGTCAAGAAAATGGCGGGAAAACAATATTTTTTTAACAATTTTAGACATCGATTTCTCATTTCATCAAGTCATAAGTCTAAGTAAAAGTCAATGCAGTTATGGTCAAGGAGTCAAGTCGGTAGATTCAGTAAAGTGGTAGACGCTTTACTGAATCTTTCGATGCATTTGGGGGGAACACAAAATAGCACATTTCTGGAAGTTGTATATTTTCAGTTTCCTACATAACACTTGTGAATGATAACGAATATCTAATGGTTAATATTCTACCAATATTACACATTAAACACCCAGTTAACACAATTTTAGGAAAACGATACAAACAAAACGACACTCTTTCACATCCGCGGCAAAACTCCACGTAATATAATTTTTGAGAACTGTATGTTTTTCTTCGTCTATTTTACTGAAATAATCTAAAACATATTATAGGTCGGTAGGTTCACGGATAATTTTTTTATTCCATTTTTAAGCATTTCTATTTAGTCGTGTAACATAAAGTTTGGATAGGTAACATTTTTATTAAAATGACTATTAGCACGAAACTATAAATAACATCTATTTTCTAGCACTTGTAGTAGATTAGTAGTTATGCGATAAGGGGTACAAAATTATGTAAATTGCCAACGAAATTCTTATCGTGTAATATGCTAAATATATTTTTAAACTACCCTCACTAGAATAATTTAAACTCTCCTTCTCATGCTACTTTGTCCATGTTGGCCAATGATGAAAAAATTGCGATTACAAACGAGTAGGTAGAGTATATATACGTGTATGATTGCCGATGATCGACGTCGATTGCAGATCCTATAGAGTTAGATAATTTGACAATCATTGATAGATTATCTATACTAATATTATAATTCTGAAGAGATTGTTTGTTTGTTTGTTTGAACGCGCTAATCTCAGCAACTACTGGTCCGATTTGAAAAATTATCTCAGTGTTAAGATAGCCCATTTATCGAGGAAGGCTATATAAGCATTACGCTGTGACTTTTAGGAGCGAAGAAACAGAGGAAAATGTGGAAAAAAGTGGGGAAAATTATTTATCTTTGAGAGTTTCCGTTGCGTGCGTTGCAAAAACGGTCCAAGATACCCAAAGAATATGGATAGAAGAATTATTCCTCTTTGAATGATCTACAAAAATGTCCGTGATAGTACATATTGTGTATCTTTTAAGATTAGCTCACCATGATCGTTTTTATATGGTCTAAGTATCAAGTCGAAATGAATGCATTAATGAAATATGGCGAAATACTTTATACGGCAAAACAACGTTTGCCCAGACAGCTAGTTAATCATAATCAACCTTATCAGAGCTCGACTAAACACGAGTTCCAGAAAACGTTTCAAAAAGCTTTACAAATACATTTTTCTACGAACGAATTTCAGTTTTGTGATTTTGAAATTCTTTGGCGAATAGAAAAATAAATTCGTCGGTGTCCTTTAATTAAAAGGCCGTCTAACTAAAGGTCTGAGAATAGTTTTACACGGTAGAGTGGGCTTTACCTGTGTTGCCTGTTTGGTTTACGTTTAAGGACCATATCAATTTTAGGTCGAGTATGTGGTCAAAGGACATCTTTCATTTACTTTGTACACAAGTGTCAATTTTGCAAACAACAGTGTTTTTTAAAATCAATTTTTTTTTTTTTAATGAAATAAGGGGGCAAACGAGCAAACCTGGTGGAAAGCAACTTCCGTCGCCCATGGACACTCGCAGCATCAGAAGAGCTGCAGGTACGTTGCCAGTCTAGGGAATAGGATAATAGGAGAGGAGAAGGTAGGGAAGGGAATAGGTTAGGGGATTGGGCCTCCGGTAAACTCACTTTATTTACATGCCCATCCGATGCATGGTTCATCTTACTTGTCAAAGAATCAGGTGATCAGCCTGCATTGTCCTTACCAAACTTGAAAATAATATGGTTTCCAACGTGGGAATCAACCCACGACCTCCGAGTCGAGAGCCACGCTGTAAGCCACTGGACCACGGAGGCGTTGGCTTACCACTAAGTAACGTAACGAGGACACCTTCCCACTCTAAAAAAGTAGCAGTACAAAAAACTAACCTATCCAACATCCGTAGAAAAAACATCTGATATTTTTTGACAATTTGAAGTATCAGGAACAGCAATTTGCGAAACAAATTTTCTTCGTATTTCCTGGTATATTCTGTAGCGCTCGACGCTGAAAACTGACACCTTTATTTACGTGGTACCCTTTATCTCCTCAAAGTAGCTTATACTCGTCTGAAAAGGTCCTAAGCGGTAAATTCGCTATTTTGATAATTTAAGTTAACGGGGTCAGTTCCCGAACCGGTGGTAGGCACTATGTAGACATTCTGAAAATATTTATTTTAAATTTATTCAGAAATAAAACAATTTTGATTTTGATTCGCTAAGTAATCTTAGTGGGCCTGTAGACGATCAATTTTATGGTGCAATATCGTTGAACAATATTATTGAACAATTAGATTGAAGTCAATAAAATTTTAAATTACATAATACGTATTTTTTTTCACTTTTTGAACACTATAGAAAGTAGGAAGTATTAGTATAAGTGCTACGTTACGTGGGCTTATTGTTATGTCTTATAAGGCCCACTTGCGCCAATCTGGGTTAAAGTTAACTCTGAGTTAAGCATCATGTCATATCTGTCACTCACCAAGTCAGTGATAGAGATGACATGATGTTTAACTCAGAGTTAACTTTAACCCAGATTGGCGCAAGTGGGCCTAAGAGAGCCTAGGGGCTACTAAGAGTAAAATAATAGTAAATTGAGCACGCAGTATAAAGTATAATAATATGTTTCTTTATTCACTACAGTATTTTAATATCACTTTGTAGTTTCGTATAGATTACATTGCACAAGACTTTCTCAGCAGAATTTTTCCTTCACACCTATTATTCTTCGCACGTCTCTCAGGCACACAATTAGCCGCAAGCTCACCCACAATAGCTGGGTGCCTTAATGCAGGGGCGTAGCTACATTAAGTGTTTTCTTAAAAGCCTCGCAGAATGTAAATAATCTAGTACAGAATATGTTAAACGATTATTTTATATTAAATTCAAAGTGAGAAAACTTGTAGTCATAATTTTGTTTTTACGCGTAATAAAGTGTCGAGGAGAAGTAGTTTTAAGCACTATTTCGGATTTCCCCGACTACAAAAGAAAGGGTAATGACTATGGAAGTCTTTATATTGTTTCGTATAATGCTGAGCGAATTAATACGGCCGATCAGACATACTACGTCTTTTGAGTTGGCCTATCGTTAGTTCTGTTTACCTACTATAACTCTAGTTGTAGCGTCTTCGTCATAAAACTGATACCAAAGATTGGCAAATTGAAGCGTTTCCCTTGGCGCCTGGACTAGCTAATGTTCCCATCCTCTCCCGGAGCCCCTATTAGACAGAAGTTACCTGATGTTCGCATAGCAATGCCTCCGCACTCCCATCCTACGCCGGCAGAGCGGAAGATGGATCTGCCTGTTCCGCTCTATGGCCTCTTTCTGTAAGGGTTAATTCAGACGGCAACGCGACGCATAGATGGATTTCTAAATTTGTACCGAATTGACAGCTTTCAATTGCACGTGAGACGACTTGCAAATCTGTCACATCTGGTCTTCAGTCAGTCAGATCTGAATTGACCCTAAAAGAGCGGTTTTACAGAAAGAGCCGCACTGAGAAAATGCCATGATCAATTAGCAGAAACGTACCAAACTAACTTTTAGTAGTTTTGCAAACCAATGATTCTCTTGTTGCGAAATGCATTTTGTTGCCTACTACTCGTTGGTTTATTACTAACAAATTTGGTTAAAACGTCGACGTCATAATTACACGATTCACTGCCTAATGCCGGCTTTCCAGGCGATAATTGAATAGCTATTGAAATCATTTGTTGAATGAAAGAGAGTTTATACGAAACGTACTGAAGCATATTGAAAAACTTTTTACATTACGGATGAGCCATTGAAAAGTTCTTTCGATGTTTTGAATAGGTTTTAAAACGTTTTCATCTTCTCCCTTGTTTTATGTTTATCAAAATTTTTTATAATGGACCAATGTTTTTATAGTATTTTCGTTAATATAAAACGTCGATAATCTTAAATACTATGTAATAACTAAGTGTATTTTAACTGCGGAAATAATAAAAAGTTTTTTTTAAACATCGTAATATTATTAACGTGAAAATTAAGGAACGGAATTAAGTCACTTAATTTTAAAATTGGAAGCTTTCTAGGAATAGTAATAATAACATTATGATATATTATATATTTATAATCTAAATAGTAAATATATAAAACTCAAAGGTGACTGACTGACATGGTGATTTATCAACGCACAGCCCAAACCACTGGACGGATCGGGCTGAAATTTGGCATGCAGGTAGATGTTATGACGTAGGCATCCGCTAAGAAAGGATTTTTATCAATTCTACTCCCAAGGGGTTAAAATAGGGGATGAAAGTTTGTATATAATAACACTTCTTAATGCGAGCGAAGCCGCGGGCAATAGGTCGTAATAATATAAGAAGGCTAACCTATTAATTTTAGCAATAAAAATGTATTATTTTACATTTTAACAGGTTTAAACAATGTTTTTACGACGGGCGTGTTTTAAAAACACCCGCTGTTTGGGTCTCTACATAACACAATGCCTCCAAGCACGAAGTCATTTTAATTAACACGTGAAGTTCAAAAAATTTTGATTATTTTTGTCACGCATTCAATCTTAACGCCATTTATGTTGTAATAAAATTTACCCTTTGATTTAAGGCGGTAAGTATTACATTTTAGTTTAACAAGCTCTTGACAAAAGCCGTAGTCACGAAGAGTGGTTTTTTAACGATAATTTTTAAATAAATTTTTAGCTTATACCAGCCGACTATCGATGCGATGTTTACAATCCAAAGTCATTTCGTGAACTTTCAAAACCCCACCTCGGCTTGGGATTCTGATACACACTTTTTTGTTTTTTTTAATGAAAAAAGGGGGCAAACGAGCAAACGGGTGACCCGTTTGCTCGTTTGCTCGCTAATGGAAAGCAACTTCCGTCGCCCATGGACACTCGCAGCATCAGAAGAGCTGCAGGTGCGTTGCCGGCCTTTTACGAGGGAATGGGGTAATAGGGTAGGGAAGGGGAGGGAAGGGAATAGGAGAGGGTAGGGATTTAGGGAAGGAAATAAGGGAGGGTAGGGAAGGGAAAAGGGTAGGGGATTGGGCCTCCAGTAAACTCACTCACTCGGCGAAACACAGCGCAAGCGCTGTTTAACGTCGGTTTTCTGTGAGCCCGTGGTATTTCTCCGGTCAAGCCGGCCCATTCGTGCCGAAGCATGGCTCCCCCATGGTATTTGTTTTGTACTGAAGGCAGGTCATAGTAGCCCTGAATATGTCACTGCGATTTGTGGCACCCCAACCCAATGCTGCTCATAAATTATTGAACGATGTGGTTGGGGTGCCACAAATTTCCTCTATGTGTATTCGTAGCGATCAAGATGCCTGTTCCTGCTTTGTAGTAGAGCAGCAGGAATAGAAAAGGAAGCAGAACAGTCAAGGAGAACGTGTATAGGTACTCTCTAATAAAGCACTAGACCATCGGAGACGTTATTATTACTATTTTAACTCTTATACACCATATTATTATTATTTCAACCCTCCTTTTTATGACGCGACATTGAAAATTGGCTCTCAGTGTGCCTACATAAGTTTCACTTAAAAATGGGCAGGGAAACAGCCAATAAAAGACGCCACTTCCATCACAAACTCGCGATTAATCACTAAATAAAAGTGATCGGTGTAGAGTCTAAAAACTATCGCGGGGAGCTAAAGTAAGTTCGTTAAGAGATAATCTAACTTGGGAGCCGGTATTAATGACGCCTCGTTGAATATTCATGTGCTGAAAAAGAGTTCGCCTAACTTTGTATTTTGTAATTTCGACTAACGACAAACCTCATTACATGAGCTTGTACCTTTTACAGTGAAATGTTGAGCTATTTCATACTCTCCACCAGCTCTTTAAAAAACATAAATCCGGCCCTGCTCGCCACATACCTACTAAGTATACTAGCTGATTCGGAAAACTTTACTTGATTACTAGTGGGTTCCGTAGTCAACCAAGTTTTGTTGATTACAGAACCCTATAACGGAACCCTATCGAGCTGCTGCTGGTTTTAGAGCTGACAATTTAAGAGTTACATTGCCCTATAAATAGAACAATCCATAATTTTAGGACCATCAAATCAAATTATTAAATTATTTCTATCTCTGTTAGCTACCACTTTCGAGAATTTTCGCAGAGGGAATTGTTGTTCCTCTTATCAAAATGAAGCTACTTACGAAAAATTTGCTTGATAGTAATAAAAAAAATATTCTAGGGAACCCGGACTAGTACATTTATCCGGGATAAAAACTATCCTTTTTTTTCTTTCCCGGAATCAAGGTATCTCCATACCAAAGTTTATCAAAGTCAATTCAGTGGTTTAAGCGTGAAGACAGATAGATAAACTGACATACAAAGACAGACAGACAGACAAACAGATAAACTTTCGCAATTGTAATATTAGTTTGGATTTAAATATAGGAAAACTTTTAGTCTCAAAGGAAAATCTTCAGCGAGGGATTCTTCATAGGAGCGAGGAGTAGTCATTTCAGACGTTGTAATGATTCGATCGTTTGAGTCTCAAAACGGTTTCATTGTAGGCCTCCTGGTTAAGTCTGCCTAGTGCCTACGATCCCCCCCGATGGTTGCTCGCCTTGTCGTGGCGGTGGGGCTCTAGTAACCGCGGCTTGGACAACCGCGGTGAAGCGAAGAGGCAACCAGGGCCGGCCGGTGTCGCCGCCTGGCCCGAGGAGGGCGCTCCCAGCGGACTGGAGGAGTCCGCTGCCGATGCGCACCGAGGTGGGGCCGCAGAGGAAGAGGCAAGTAGGTATTACGGTGCGCCGCTTGCCCTATCCTCTGCGGCCGAGGACGGATCGCGGGGGGGAGAGGCATTGTGGTAGGTTGCCGCTTTCCCTACCCCCCCTGCGAGCTGGCCGTTCCGTTTGAACGGCATTGGTGGGGCCGCAGAGGAAGAGGCAAGTAGGTATTGCGGTGCGCCGCTTGCCCTATCCTCTGCGGCCGAGGTGTGGTCGGTGGCAGGGCCACAGACCTGATCTGCCACATGGCCTCCAAGTAGCAGACTCGGGGGGCGTCTGCTACAGCCCTGGTGGGGGCCGAGGAGGAGGGCGCACGTGTTGTGCGCCCATCGTGGAGTCTTCGGACCGCTGGCGGGGTCGCGGATGTGTGTATCGTTCCCGTGGCCCCGTCAAAAGGCGGCGTGGCGGAAGACGGGGGGGGGGGGGGGTTTAGTGGGTATACCGTGGTCTCATTAGCTACGGGAGTCCCACATCACCGCTCGGGTCGCCCCCTGCGCCTGGGTGGTATGCGTAATGCATTTCCCCCTCCGGGAAAAAAAAAAAAAAAAAAGTGCCTACGATCAGCAGCCCCCCGAAACTGATATCAAAGTGAAACCAAACTGATATTCGGATTTTGATTAGTTCCAAATCGATCCGCAGCATGATCGAGCGCTATTTAGAAGTCTAAAACGTGTCTAGTGTCAAAAACTGTTGAAATCGAACAGGCTCGTAAGCCAAAATCGTATCAGTTTGGTTTCAGTTTGATATCAGTTTCGGGGGTACCGGGTAAGGCTGCAGGACATCTATAATAATAATTATAGCGATCAGCTTCCTCAATATTGGGGGCTTTCAGGATTTTCATAACCATTTTACAGAGCTTCGCAGTCAGTCCATTTCATTCGTAATTAGTCAAACGCATTGTTGTAGATTTGTACGAAACACTGTAAAGGTTCATAGTCGTTTCAACTCGGGATTTCTGTATGAGTGGTCCTGAAGTCTTTGTCATAGAGGTCCTGTGACAGGTAAAACAACTGCGAACGGACTACATTGAATGATACAAGGGTTTGCGGGGTTCATTGTTTGGTTGTCCGTTTGTGCGCCACAGTCCGTACTCCGTAGTATTCTGAATGAAGGTATTCGTTGTGGGTAAAACGAAATAGCATCGTTTCGTGTTCGTTAATTCTATAGAAAATCTCATGTCACTTTGCCTTTATCATATTAACAGTGTTTGAAAAGTTTGTCCTTTTAAGAAAGCTAAAGACCACGTTTCTTGTGATTTGTATAGGCAAGCGCCCCAGCGGCACGAGTTTTTCCATACAAAAGCGAAAAAAAAAAGATTTTTCAGCGCTGCTACTTTTACAGTGAACTCTATACACGAGACTCATATACACCCTTAAGGATTTTTTTGTATATTTATTTTCCTCAGTTCAGTGTATTTAGATAAGGTACCTAATCAGACCCCATTTTTTTCATATTTTGCGATTATTGTGATGGTTAAAACGTATTTTATGTGAAAATTTTGCATGCGGCTATAGAATTTTTATGGTACAGTCGTGGAGATGAATATAATATTATCTTTCATTTGAAACCAAAATATCCTCGCAGTTTGACTCCTAATTCTTTAATAGGGTACCGGAAAATCGCTGATATTTGTAATAGCGTCCTTAATAATAATATTCAGCAATAATTTTGAGGTTATATTAATAATTATCGTCGATGCTTTCAACGTGTACGTGCTAGCTCATAATATTGTGTTGACTCTGTACGGAATTACGCGCAGCTTCCTTAATAACATAAGCTCATCTCATCCAATAAATCACTTTATTTTCCCCCTCCTCATGTCCTTGAACAGTTAGGAGGAGTCCACAAATTACGTGAGGTGTTTTTTTACCCCCCCCCCCCTAAATCTCACGTGAGATTTTCCAAAAATATGTAGGTTTCTTACGTAAACGTTTGGTTTGACAGTCAGTAGATTTTCTTTCGAACCAATTTGTGAATGATCTTAATCGTATTTAACGATTACATTCACGATTAAAACTTAAAGCATAACGTACAATCTGGATAAAATGGACCAAAATAGTATTATTTTGTTGAGAAAAAAATTACGTGAGATTTGGCGAGACCTCCCCTCTCCCCGACGTGAGATTAGATGAGATTTTACTCGACCCCCTCCCACCCCCTAAACACCTCATGTAATTTGTGGACGCCCCCTTCGTTTATCGCGAAGGAAACGTCCGTTCCCGTGATAAAAATCATCCTTGTCCATTCCCAGGAATGAATAAAAAATGAATGACTGAAAGTATCGATATCAAAATCACCATACTAAACTTCATTGAAATCGGTTCAGCAGTGTTCATTTTATTGTGCTAAAATAACATAAATGGAAACGAAATTAAATAGATTTCAAAGTTTATAGTAGTGAGATGAAAATGACATCGGGCTAAATACTATAATAATTATGATTTATGATTAATGATGCTAAAATTAACATAGCTGTTTAATGCTTTTCATAGAAACATAAAATATGGTTTCGTTATAAAGTTATTACAATAATTATTGTACAAGAGGGTAGGCCGGGTCAAGGCCGGGCGCCATCGTGTCTACCTAGATTTTTGCCTAGATTTTTTTTCACGATAAGATCATATTATTAGGCTGCGTTTCCACCAGAGATGTGTTGCGAGAAATGCGTTTTTAAGATCCAATAAATTCGCTGCGCTGAGCGTGGTCACGTCAATGAAGCGATTCTATTGGTTCTGAAAAACACATTCCTCACAATACATCTCTGGTGAAAACGCCACAGGTTCTAATTCTTAGGTACCGCTGTAAAATACAGTATCACTTTGTTTCGTTACACGACAAAACAAAGTGATACTTACGTATGTCTTCCTTCATCCTTGTGTTGAAACACTGTGAAAGTGCTGAAAGAGATAGTTTTGACTTCTATCATGGTTCTATGGAAATCATCCCAACGCGCTTCATAAATTTTCCATTACAAAAAGAAAGTAACGAGGTACAAAGTCTAAAGTATTATTTTATAATTTATAATTTTGTTACACCCTGTTTATTATACCTCCAATATTCACCAATGAAGAAGATATAATATTTAAGGCTTAGGCCCAATTTCACCAACGCCTGTTAGCGTTAACAGCTTGTTAAAATGTCATGTCTTCTCTTTCATTCATATGAAAAACAAAAGAGGTAACGTGGTACTAATTCGTGTATTAACTTTAACAGTTTGTTGCTTTGTATTATTTGCTAATATTGGGCCTAAGACTGTTTATGTTTAATTCTCGAATTAGCATCACGTTACCTCTTTTGTAATTGTTGTTGAAAGGGAAGACATGACATTTTAACAAGCTGTTAACGCTAACAGAGTACGTTGGTGAAATTGGGCCTTACCCTGGTTAAGCTCCGATCAGTGTCGTACTCTAAACTCTAAATTAAGTTCCTCCTTTGTGCTTGTGCTAAGTGAGAAGTTTCGCGTGACAAAAACTTAGCAGCTTCATCGGAAACTTTAAGTCGATTATATTCAGATTTCAGAGCTTATACTTAACACTGTACTATACAAACAATCGTTAAAATTCAAGACGAATAGGAGGGTGAAAGTCGAGACAAGAAGGTAAGTCATTCGGCGTCCGGTAGAGTATTTATTTTGCGACAGCAATGCAAAATTTGTTAATCGCGCGGGAACCGTACATTTTTCCGGGATAAAAAGTATCCTATGTCCTTTCTCAGGATTCAAAGTACCAAACAGCAAAATCGTTTGAATGGTTTGGCGTGAAGAAGTAACAGACAGTCAGGCACACCTTTTCATTAAATATTTTATTTTTATTTATTTTATTTTATTTTATTTTGTTCAGAAAACTAACAGCTTGCAAACAATTCCAGTAAAGATACAATTATAAAAACATAGAGCCAATTATAAAGTTTTCACAAATAAAAGTAAAGTAACGCACTCATAGATAACATGCACAGTTGTAGGTCTAGTGACTAAAAATAAGCATAAAAAGCAACAACAATAATAAATAACAACAAACAATATAACTTAATTTAAATACGTACTACACCTCATCACTCACAAAACATACTAATTAAGTAGGTACCTTTTCGCAACCACTCAATATCATAATAATTACTATGCAACAACATTATCGATCTTTGTATTTAAAAAAACTCATTTGATAAGAGCCTACAAATCTCGGATGTTTCTAGCTTTGTTTATATATTATAACATTATGTATGGATTACACGCGAACGCTGCCGGTGATGGGGATTGGGGAGCACCTATATACTTTTTTAGAGTTTGGATTAAAATACAGGCTACTGTTTATCCCATGGATCAGCTCTGGATTTTTGTATAGGCAGTATGGGCTATGGCCTTTGGGCGGTAGCGTCATATGGCGTCCTAGGGGATGGCGGCAGCGTTTTCGGATGGTAGTAGAGTTCGTACATATAAGGGGCGGCAAAATTACAATGCTCTATACTCTTAAGCCCACTTGCGCAGATCTGAGTTAAAGTTAACTCTAAGTTAAACATCATAATATCATATCTGTCACTCACCAAGTCAATGATAGAGATGACATGATGTTTAACTCAGAGTTAACTTTAACCCAGATCTGCGCAAGTGGGCCTTAGAAATATAAATCCGGCCGTGCCGTGGATATAAATAAAGGGAGCCTACGTTTTTGTAAGCCTACCTATATTTTACGTGGGTCGTAGTTTTACGTCGCAGATATCATCGTTAAAACCACATTTGTCTGGCGACACAGGTGTGGCGAATTTCACTCAGATTCAGTTAAAAAAGTTTTCGGCCGGAATATTTATTTTTTATTAATTACTTTATAAGCAAAGGGTCGGGACTCGGGACTCGGGCCTTTCGGGTTCGGGGCTAGCCAACACCCACATATTTTATTACAAAACGTAGAGAAGAAAAAGTAAAAACTTCAGATTTATGAGGAATTCTGCTTGTTGGCCCCTAGATGATCAATTTTATTGTGCAATACTTATCATTGAACAATTTGTTTGACAATAGGGACCGTGCAGAGCGACGACACTGCCACAAGTGGCAAATATCCGAAACTTTTACGAAAATTTTACTGTCAAGCTTTATTCAAGCTACGGAAAATTATAAGATTTCTTGAAAAATTTTAGTATTTTCAAGAATTGAAAATTGAAAAAAAGTTCTAATACATACAAGAAATATAAAGGCAAATCGAACGATGTAAAATTTTACTATTTTTCTGCCAAAGTATTCACATGCCTCCAAATGGATCAAAGGCAGTAAAAACATACGTAAGTATTTAAAAAGTTCCATGAATGTTATGTGTAGACTCGTAAAAACACTGAATTTTGTAGATTATAACCGTAAATTCATTTTTTATGAACACAATATGAACATAACCTATAACCGTTGCTTCTTTCAGTAAACATCCAAACTGGCTTCCATCTAAATTGATATACATACATAGGCACCGCTCATTTAATTGGCATAAAGTTGCATCAAAAGTAAGGATAATTTGGAGAAGTCCTGCCAGGAATTCAACACTGAGGATAGTATTGAACTTGAACCATCTTGTCAAAGTGTTGGTTCTCAAAAGGATGATTCTTCAAGTAGGAAAAAGATTAGTAGTGCAGTCTTTGTGTGTTATTTAAGAATACATAAATGGTGTTTGCACTGATGAGGTCCAGACTGAAATTAGTTAAAAATAGTGACAGACAAAATTTGTGAAGATGGTATCGATTGAATCGCAGAAGGTTGATGAAATAAAAGCATTTATTTTAGTGAACTTGTTTTATTTTATTAATCCACAAGCATTTTCAGTAAGATTATAAGTATTTTTGCATAGCTTCATTATTTTATTGCAATATTTATCAAGTTTTTACTTTCTATGCTGATGGATGCTATTAATTACTTTTTCAGATATTTTCTTAGTTAACTAGATAAGCTTTATATATTTTTCTTCTCTTCCGTTCTTTGTTTACGGGTAGAAAGTAGAAACCCTTAATATTATACTTAATATTTTAAAATTACCTATACTTAATATTATAAATGCGAAAGTGTGTCTGTCTGTTAGCACTTCACGCCCAAACCGGTAAAACAATTTTGCTGAAATTCTGTACGGATTTACTTTGAGCCCCGGGAAAGGACATAGGATACTTTTTATCCCGGGAAAATGTACGGTTCTCGCGCGATAAATGATTTTTGGCGCAACGGAGTTGCGGGCGTCATCTAGTCTTTAACTTTAATACTTCGATCGCGGATTCTTGGAAATCTGTCGTTGTTCTCGCGGCCGCATGTGGCCACTTGGGAGTGTAAAGTATTATATCATTTTATAGTGTAAAACATAAAAAAACACTTATAAACTAGCCAGGGTCAAGGAGAATGCGAAGCCAAAGTCACTCACAAGTTACGTCTTTTACTCGCATCGTGGCGCTGCTGTCGAATTACGACGCCCTCTATAGTTTCTGCACGGTCCCTATAAGATTGAAAAGCGAGCGCGTTCAATATTAGGTAACCCTAGGCGGTTAATAATATTGCTACGTACCTAATTATATTGCGCAATAAAATTGACCTTCTAACATAGGTACCTACTTTATGTTTGAAGGAAATAAATATTAAGATACTTAAATTTTATGGAGCGCCAGAGCCAAAATATCTTTGGCCAGAGCCCAGCTGAGTGTGTCGCTAGTAGCGCGATTCAGATTTCAATATGCCGGACACGGACAGGCAACGTAGGTACTTTGCAAAGTAATATTTAGGTTTTCTTTTTGATGAGAGATAAATAAATAAAATCGGCCAAGTGCGAGTCGGACTCGCGCACGAAGGGTTTCGTACCATTTAAAAGCAAAAATAGGTAAAAAATTGTATTTTTGTATCGGAGCCCCCTTAAAAATAATAATATTATCGAATACGCACCTTGGAAAGCCAACGTCATTAAAGTTATTTCCAAGTTTGCTACATCAAAAACGTAAACGTACAAAACGACTTGTCATATGAGTGACATGTCATAATCCCCGTGTTCCATTTGATGTTAAAAATCATCAAAACGCACAAAATAGGAGGCATTTTGAGCGTTTTGATCGTTTTGAACGCGGGGTAGGCGATCACACTGGGCACTGGGCAGTACACTGATAGAGTAAGAAAACACGCACCATGTGTTAACTGACAGCAGCTGTCAAAGTCAAAGTTGTTGACATCACGCTTGACATTTCCAATGTTTTTGATACTGTTCACGTTGTAAATTGTGCAATTTATTCAATAAAAGTTACAGTTTACAGCAGTAATAATCAGTTTAATACATTATTAATACTCTCCTTAAACTCATACTAGCAGTTTTGTCGTGAGTCACCATGAGACTCGTGGATTCATCGAAGTTATTAGAACTTCAAACTAAACCTTCGAAAATTCGAAATATTTGTATTGTGGCCCATGTGGATCATGGGAAAACCACATTAGCAGACTCCCTGATATCCAGTAATGGCATCATATCGCAGAGGATGACGGGAAAACTCCGGTACATGGATAGCAGGCCGGACGAACAGGAACGTGGAATAACCATGAAAAGCAGCAGTATAGCCCTATATCATGCTCTAGAGAAGGAGGAATATCTTGTGAACCTCATAGATTCTCCAGGGCACATTGATTTTTCCAGTGAAGTATCAACAGCAGTCAGGTTATGTGACGGAGCCATTGTTATTGTGAGTATTTTGTACTAGTTTTAATATTTTAAAATATTTGTTTAGGACCATAATATATTAAAAATTAATGTTCTGTACGTTTCCAACACTTATTTGTTCATTATTACAACAATGGCATTTAAATGAATAATTCTTATAAGAGTCAATACGATGCTTATCAAGTGATGTTGCACAATATGGCAAAATATACTGAGCAATGCTTTATAAATAAACTTCATGTACATGAAATTAAGTATATCTACATCTTAAAGTTGTAAGTATTTGTTTAATATGTTAGTTTCTACAAAACAGACTATTTTGAGCACTACAATTTGCGGGATGGATGTTAACTTTTAACAATTTTTTTATTACTTAAATGATAACTAAATTTTTAGGCAAATATTCTTTTAACATATTCAAAAGTTATGAACTGTAGGCCTATATATGTCAACGTCTGTAGTCAACATCAAGTTAATGCTTGAATAATTATTGGTAACACAATACCTCTCTCGTTTTTTTATACTAATGACGTATTGACATTTTAACAAGCCATTAACACTAACGGACCTTGACGAAATTGGACCTTAGTATTCCTAAATATAAAATACAGAACATGTTTTCAGGTTGATGTTGTTGAAGGAGTGTGTCCACAAACACGTCTGGCTCTGAAGCAAGCTTATGCGGAAAATATTAAAGCCGTGTTAGTGTTGAACAAAATTGATCGGCTCATCGTTGAAATGAGGATGACCGCCCTGGATGCTTACGTCCATATAATGCAAGTTCTGGAACAAGTTAATGCTGTCATGGGTGAGCTGTTTGCCTCTGGTGTGTTGGACACGGAGGAAACTCTTTTGGATAAAAAGGTATACAACATAATAATATCATAAAGTATTGTAAAATATTATGTAGGTACTATCAGAGAAGTTGATTTCTAGGCAGATGGCAGACCCAAGTAATTTGGTTGTGTTAAGTCAAACTCATGCAACCGATCACAGCTAACATTGACTTGACATAAGCCAACCAAACAATATAGGTATATCAACTGCCTAGAAATCAATTTCATTGGGTATACTTTTATTAGCTGTATAATGAAAATTGTGAAATATCAAACACTTAGTTCAAAAATGAAGTATCCTGACCATTATTTAAAAACCTTGAAGATTTTAAATTTTGCTTATACTTATTTTAAGTTATTATTATTAACATATTTTATAAAAAAAAAACTTTTGTAGCAAGAATCGTTGCCAAAAGAGGATAATAACTTCTATGATTGGACCTCTGCTCTAGAAGATGCCGATGATTCTAATTTGTATTTCTCCCCGGAACAAGGAAATGTAGTTTTTGCTAGCGCCATAGATGGATGGGGTTTTACAATACAAACATTTGCTAAGTTGTTTTCTGATAAACTTGGTTAGTATATTTATACATATTATAAATATTTTTTAACAAGAGTAATAATTCTTCGTAGTATTAAAGCAGGACCTTAAAGCATGCAATTTTCAATTACATTTTTAAAGTGCATTCCTTTATACATCAAGTCTTATGTAGAACAAAGTATATTATGTAAGTATGGCTTTCTTTCAGGTGTCAAAGAAGAATTGCTCAGAAAAGTATTGTGGGGTGATTTTTATTTAAACTCAAAAACAAAACGATTCATGAAAGGTGCTCAAGAAAAGGCAAAGAAACCTTTATTTGTACAAGTTGTTTTCGATAATTTATGGAATATTTACGAAACTATCGTCCTAAGGAACGATAAAGAAAAAGTTCCAGTTATTTGTGAGAAATTAGGAATCAAACTTACCACTAGAGATTTAAGACATTCTGATAGCAGGATTCAGCTACAGTCTCTGATGATGCAGTGGCTACCGCTGTCTAATGTAGTTTTAGATATGGTGTGTTCAAAACTACCATCGCCAAAAGAAATTCTTCCAGAAAAAGTCGAAAAACTCATGTGCTCCAGGATAAAAGACTTTGAGTCGTATCCTGATGAGACGAAAAGACTCAAAGATGACTTTTTAGCCTGTGATAGTAGTGAGAATGCAACTGTGATTATTTTTATATCTAAAATGTTTAGTATTGATAAATCAATATTACCAGAAAATAAGCCTAAAGTTCTGACCCCCGAAGAAATGGCTTTAAGACGAGAAAAGGCCAGAAAAATGCGCGAAGAAATGAAAGAAAATAGTCTAAAACCAGTTCCAGAGAAAGAAAATGTAGATGAAACTGAAAAATGTACAGAGGATGAAAAAGAAAAGGAAGAAGTTAGTGACACAGCATTTATAGCATTCGCTAGAGTATTTAGTGGTAAAGTAAGAAAAGGAGATAAATTGTATGTCCTTGGTCCAAAGCATGACCCAACTGATGTACTCGGTAGACCAGATTTCAAAATAGATCCACATAAAAAACTTAAAGATTTAAATAGCAATGAACATGTAACTTGTGCTGAGTGAGTACTATTTATTTATTATTTGTGCATGTATTGCCTTTTACCTCCGATTTTATTGGAGTTTTGTTTAACTACTACCAAAAATTTGAAAATAAAATCGGGAAAACGCAACTAACTTTTCGGAAAAGTCTAACAGATGGCGTTGGCTAGTCGCATAAAGCGCCATCTAGTATAAACCAAGTAAAGCAATCAATAACATAACAGTTTCGCTTCTTCGTCACTAGGTGGCAGTGGCTAACCAATTTCAATAAATTGCTTTTGAGGGCATTTTCAGAAAAAAATAAAAGTATTTTTTTCCGTAATATTCTACTATAGACTTGTTGATATTTTTTCTGTTTGTAGGATTAAGTCCTTGTACACCTTAATGGGAAGAGAACTTGAAGACATTGAAGAAGCGATTGCAGGAAATATCATTGGTAATTCATTCATCATTGAGGAGTTTGCGCACAAACACTGTGACACGAGAATTTTATATTATATGTATTAGATATTATATTTTGTCGCATCGCACCACTTACGACTTGGTGTAACCTGACCTTAATAATTATTAATTATAATCTTCAACGTTGTTTATTTAAAAATTGCCCATGAAAAAAAAATCTTCCCATTTCCACAAATTCACATAATTATTACTTACCCGAAAAGAAAGTTTCCTTCTATTTTTAACCGACTACCAAAAAGAAGGAGGTTATATTATGTTCGGCTGTGGATACTTTTTTTTAATTTTAAATACCAGCTATTTTCTTACCCAGGCATAGGAGGTCTCGAGGACCATATCCTCAAGACGGCTACTCTCAGCAATACCATCGCTTGTCCAGCCTTCAGCGAGATCCAGTATGCGGCCGTACCCATACTTAGAGTGGCAGTCGAACCCACGTACCCTTCGCAGCTGGCACAGTTGGTTAAAGGTGAGCATAGGCGCCGGCAGAAATAATTTCCAAGGGTGCAGATTTTGGTTTTCTTTCTTTTCTTTTTACTTTTTACGAACAACAGTGACGGTCTATTTACGTCAACAGAATACATATAGTGCTGAAACATTACGAACTATCTTTGTACGGCATGGTAATAGGGTTACAAAATGTTCCACTGGCATGCGGTTGACTGTACGTGGACTGTACTAACAACTACCTAATCTTAGCTTGGCCGAGATTCCCAAGGGGTGCAAGTGCATCACCCGGCACCCTGCCGGCGCCCATGAAGGTGAGTGAAGATACTATAATCAACAAGCATCTTTACTAATATTATAAAATATGCGAAAGTGTGTATTTCTGTATAACAACACAATAACAATAATGTTCAAATGTCTGCGCTGGCGCAACAATCGGCCGATATGCCGATGGAGTGTTTTGAAAGAATTTATTTTCATATGTACGGCCGTACTCAGAGACTTTTAATGATCATTCTCCTTCTTCTTCTTTAAATTTTGCCTCCTTAGTGAATCGCCAATGTCAGAGTGCGTTGACGAATTAATGATGATTAAACTTCAAAAGACTTTGACAGATAACGTATGGGACTTACGTCAAAATCTGCATTTAATTACAGTTAACTAATTAATGTTGATCTTTGAGTGCGGATATTAATTTTTACCACTATATCCATGCTTTTGCATGCCATTTTAAAAGCGTATATAAATAAAAGCCAAATATATGTACTTGTAAGTTGTAGGGAAGAATGCATGGGCGTAGCGAGGTACGGGCAGGGGGGGGCAGCTGCCCCCCCCTAGAAGAGCGATCAGTCGCTAAGGGTCAATTTATATTAGCGCAGAGTCGAAGCGCATCGAAACGAAGTATCAAAACCGAACATAGCAAATCCAACCTTAAACTCCAAAGCGTTAACGCACACATTACATCTGAGAATTTTAAAAGGCGCGCGCGCATGCCCCCGACCAGTGTCATACCTAAACGTGGAGCGGAGAGAGTTGCGGGGTGAGCAATCCCAGTTCGCTCGCTCATATTTTGTTTTTAATTTTTACGTCACCTTCAATACTATTGTTATAATATATGTTAAATATCGCGAATTCGAAGTTTAGGATTTTCTTAATCTACCCCCCCCCCCCCAAGACCTATGGCCCCCCCCTATATAGAATCCTCGCTACGCCCATGGAAGAATGTAGGGTAGTTTTTAAATATATTTAAATGTTTTTAAATATAGTAAATTAAAAATGTACAGATAAATGAATTTAGACAGTCTGCAAAATCTAGATTCTAGTGTTATATTCTCTTGAATATTTATAACTTTATATTTTACTTTTGTGCCTCAACTCGTAGACTTTGTGAATTTTGAGTATTAATCAAAAGAATATAGCAGGGCCGGATTTATAATTTTATAATTATAAATCCGGCCCTGCTTTAAATTTGCCGCCCCTATGTACGAACTCTGCCGCCGTCCTAGGACGCTGCCGCCCCCCCTAGGACTATACTATAGTCTATACTGATTACTGATTACACATAAATCCAGAGCTGCAGGCGTAGCATGGTCACCATAGAAGCGGTTTCTTTCTACGGAAGAATAGACAAATTGACAGTTAGACACGACAAAGTGACAGTTAGATAATGAAAATCCGCCATTTTGTCGATAAAATCTCTCATCTGACAGTATGTCGATTCTTTTCCCATTTCTACTGTTGTTATGCTAAGCCTACTGGAATAAAGTATTTTAAAAGATTAGGAATTACAACTCCCTCCTCACTCCAGGTCTAAAACTCCTGAACCAGTCCGACTCGTGCGTCCAGGTGTTACTCCAAGAGACCGGGGAACATGTGCTGGTCACTGCTGGAGAAGTCCATCTCCAGAGGTGTCTTGAGGATTTGAAGTAAGTGGAACGCAGAAATTATATTTGGCACCTTCTATGGACTGTTTGTGTCTAGTTAACTACGTGTTTAAATAGTCGCTTTACTGGTACATAATATCAGTCTATGATTTTAAGTTAGACTTACAATTAATTTTCAAATATAGTTTGTGATGTAAATTGGTCTCAATATACTATCAAAGAAGTTGATTCCTAGGCAGATGGCGGATCTAAGTAAGTGGTGTTAAGTCGTGTTAAGTCAAACCCATCCGACCGATCACAGCTAACATTGAATTGACATAAGCCGACCAAACGACGTAGGTCTGTCAACTGCCTAGGAATCAATTTCGTCGATGGTACTACTATACTTTTCAGGTCCAATCATAGCACATCTGAATAATTTTGACATTGGTTTGACATTGAAGATTAATGTTTTATTAGAAAATCCTATTATATTTAATAATAATTAAATATCTGTAAGATGAAAATAAGAATTAAAATTGGGTTCATTTTCTAACATATACAAATTTTACCTAGTTGCCTTTGAATCTAAAGTCCCAATAATATTCTTGTCTTGCCTAGAAACCTGTACGCGAAAATACCAATAACAGTATCCGAACCTATCGTCCCATTCAGAGAGACGGTGGTAGATCCGCCGAAAATCGATATGGCGAATGAAGAAATCGATTCGCAGAATATCGACGAGAATAAAGAGGGAGTTGATCCATTAATCACAGTCACTACCAACAACAAGCAGAGCACCATCAAAATCAGAGCGAAACCCCTACCCAACCAAATAACAGAGCTGCTAGACAAATCTGCAGATATACTCAAAGCGATATCACAACACATCAAAATACAACAAGGTCTAAAGAATAATATTGAAAGCAAACTAGAAGATCTGAAGTTAAACGAATCGAAACACCAAATATCAGATCGCGTTCAAAAACTGATCGATGACTTCAAGATGAAACTCGAGGATATATGCTCAAAACTACCAGAATGGAGGGACACCGTCAACGAAATTTGGTCCGTTGGCCCCAGGAATTGCGGGCCAAATCTGCTTCTCAATCACACCCGGGATTACAAAACGAAGTTTTTGCACCACGAAACAGAATTGCAGGAGGACGCGAGATTCGAATACGAGAGCAGTTTTGTTAATGGATTTCAAATGGCGTCGTTGGCTGGGCCATTATGTGAGGAGCCGATGATGGGAGTCGCTTTCTGCGTCGAAGAATGGTCGCTAGATAAAAGTGAAGGGGAGGAGGATTCCCACACATTCGGCCCATTGTCAGGTTAGTAACTCGATAAAGTGTCATTGTTTCAAAGACGTTTTCTAAGTAATTTGGGAGAAAGTCTCGTTAAGCTATAGATTTGGGTAAATTAAAACAGCAATCTGGCAATAATACATGAGCATGTAGCCAAGACATTTTCTTTATCGCTTCTTTAGGTATAGAATAGCCGATCAAAATGTACAGATAATATTATGACATTGACATTAGACGAAGCGAACGTCAACGTCATATTATCAAACGCTTGTGTCAATTCCAAAAGGTCTTGGCTAAAAGGGCCTGCTTATTCAATATGCATATTATGTATTTCATGGCTAAGTTATCGAGACACCTAGACGTCGATTCTGCTATGGTCTGACTGTAGTCTAAGTACAGCTTTGATCCAATTTGGATCTCATTGAACAGAGACAATTTTATAAATTCTAATTGAACGTCGAGTTTGTGAACTGCTGAAGATGTATCACTGTTGAGCATCTTATTTACAACTTTAAATAAAATCAGCAATCTACCACAAATTGGCAGTAAAATATTCCGATTTAGTAATGCAACAGCATAATTTTACAGTAAAAGGATTTGACCGGAAAAGGGTCAAATGTGGGTCGATATCTTAGCTCGTTTCCGGTATATATCCGGGATGCACGTAATCCCTCGAGGTTAGGAGTAGCGTCATAAGCGTGAATAATATGCGATCACCTCATCACGTATGCAGTATTACCACCGGGCTAAAAAGGGTTGCGACATACTAACGTCAAATGTTTTATGAAATTGCCTATAACTGTATCCTACTGGCCTTCTCCCGTGGTTTATATCTTAAAACTATTTAGGGCCTGTTTCACCACTTTTTGATAAAGTAATAATATCTCCCACACCGGTTTCCGTGACGGTTTCATCGAAACCAGGCCAGTTACGCAGAAGTAATTTTATAGAGCCCGAGTATGGGCGCAGTACCCAAGAGCACTATCTATTCCTTTACTCTCATAACCCAGTGGGACGGAAGACCACAGAGAGATCAGGCGCAGGACCGACTTTTACATACCCATCCGACGCATGGAACATGATTCCAACGCGGGAATCGAACCCACGACCTCTGAGTCAAGAGCCACGCTCTTAACCACTGGATCACGGAGGCGTTCTGATAAACTGCCAAGTGTCTGTCAAGTTAAGTTAAGTGGTGCCTATTCGGCACTTATCATGAAGTGGTGAAACAGGATAAAGTGTCGAATAGGCTATTCACGGCTTTTTTGACAGATTTTCCATACTTCATCTGTCAAGTTAAGTGGTGGATAGCCTATTCGGCACTTATCAGGAAGTGGTGAAACAAAATATCCTGAAAGTTGAAATATCAGCTGGGATGGTTGGAATTCATAAAGAGCACAAAGGTAGATTATAATATAGTTAGCGCGTTTAACGTTGATTTTATAAGAATACCATTTTGTAGTTTCATTGGAAACGGAATGGAAGTTATAAGGAACGAAGCTGTATTAATGTTAGATTAGTTGAACTATAGGCAGATAGATTTGGAGTGATGGGCTAATGTAACAAAATATCGGGTATGAATTAACCATTAAAATTTAAAGAAAAAAAAACACTTTTTTTCATCTCTAGGTTTGTCTCCTTTGCTTTACCATAAATAGACAATATGGCTTTCAACACAAAATGCGTGGCCAATAAACTAACCAACGTCGGAAATGTTTGATGCCATTAATATAACATTCGAATTCGTTACTTATACAAATGTTTTTCTATCCAACGTGGCGCCAAATCCTGAGTCTGGAAATCTTTCAGGTCAAATTATGTCAGCCGTGAAGGAGGGTTGCCGCCGCGCGTTCCAAGCGCAGCCGCAGCGTTTGATGGCCGCTATGTACTGCTGCGATATTGTCGTCGACCAGAAAGTGCTAGGTGAGTCCTTGCGTTTATATTACAGGATGTATACAGCTTGGCAAAAAAGAGACTGACGCGGTGACAGCTGGAACTAATACTTGTCAACACCAGTACATTAGCTGTCAAAAGCGTAGTGTAGGGTTGCCTACAATATAAGAAAAGCGCCCTCATTTAATCCGCACTCTTTTTTGCCAAGCTGTACGTATTTCAGCTGGACAAAATATTGGATGTGTGTCCTTAGACGTACAAGATTATATTATAGATATCATATACCAATGAACAGATGTGATTAAAATTTAGGAAAATGAAAACAAATAAAGTGGCTGTTATTAAGTAAAGTTAGCTATTAAGAGCGTTTACACCTTTCACGCTCGATTTGGCTTAAAACTGTACTTTTCAAACTTGAAAAAATCATTAACCACTTATCTTTATAAAAATGTTGGTAACTTATTTTTATAGGAAATTTCACTGTCTAAATAGTTATCAGAGAAAAAAATACGATTTATAGAGTATTTGTACATTAAATCTCGATACCATAACAGAGGTTTTCTTAAATTCCGTTATAGTATCAGTTTCGAAGCCTCAAATTTACGAAACCAGCGACAGATCTAATTAGAAAAAAATAATAACCTATTGACAAGATCCTTAAGCAAATAGTTATCAGAAAAAAATATTTCATTTAGGTATTTAACTATAAGTAATTTAAATTCAAAGAATGAGAAATATCAAGGATTTAAAACCTTATTTTTACCTATTTATCTTACTTATTTCAATATAATAATAGCTTCATATGATAGAAGAACACTTTAATTAAAAGTATACTTTTAAATATCAACAAATACTTTGTTATTTTTTTTCTACAAATATTTTAAAACTTACTATAAATCGCTGCGCGCAAAGCAATTGAAATCAGACCGCCGCGAGGCTTGCTGGAGGGTGGACGTATCGCTCCCTGCTGCGCATGAACTCTGTTGACCTTTGTCGCGCATACTAGAGTAGTGAACATTTATAGCGTGATCGAAAAATCTTGATTGTTTGGTAAGTAAATATTTTATTTTGTTAGTAAGTAATATAATACATTTTATGTATGTATTTTTATGGCGGAAAATAATTTTACTATTAAAACACATTACATTACAGAACTAATGGGAAATAAAACGAATATATTTTTAAGAAAGAAAAGAAAGCGCAAAAATGTAGAAAATTTGGAAAGCTTGGAAAAGGCAAGAATGGCTAAAAGGTTGCTATTATCACTGTTATCCTTACTTCAACTTATTTTTTCATTTAATTACTTAGAAATAACGTGTTTTGTGTGCTTTCTATTTGTGTTTTTATTTCAGGCAATATAAAAGTAAATCAACTGAAGAAACAACAACGGAAAAAGATGAATGTGAAAACCAACACGAAGAAAAGGTGCCTTGAATTGTATTTGAATAGCAGTATTTTTTTTGACCGACTTCCGAAATTAAGTACAGTTAATAGGTGCTAGTTTCATGCCTAAATTATATCTATCTGCAACTGACATTTATGTTATTTAATATTGAAAAAACTAAAAAGGGTGAAATTATTTTTTTAACAAAAAATTTAAACCGACTTCCAAGGTAAAAACAATAAGAATATTAGATGAATGTGAAAACCAACACTAAGAAAAGGTACCTTGAATTGAACGTATTTTAAATTTTAATGGCAGTTTTTTCTTTGCTATGCCGTCATAAATCATAATAAAATATATCAAATAAATTCCTTTTTTTTTCCGAATTCTTTATTGGGCTTATAGTGGAATGCCTAGAGCGTAAAAATCATGCAAACCTCCGATTTCCGTAATAGTGGATGAAAATTGAAAAGAAAAATAGGAATATGTAGCTGATAACATAAATAAAAAAGTTAACCTATTGAAAAGCTGTTGTGCTTTTGATTTTTAAATAATTATTCTATACCATTTCAGTTACACTCATTTCTGCCTGCATTTCGTTCAGTTATGTTGCGAAACAATAAAATATATTATCATTTTTTTAGGGTTCCATAGCCAAAATGGCAAAAAAACGGAACCATTATAGATTCGTCATGTGTCTGTCTGTCTGTCTGTCCGTCTGTCCGTCCGTATGTCACAGCCACTTTTCTCCGAAACTATTAGAGCTATACTATTGAAACTTGGTAAGTAGATGTAGTCTGTGAGCCGCATTAAGATTTTGATGCAAAAATGGAAAAATTATTAAAAATTTTAGAGGTCCCCATAAGTACAACTGAAACAAAAAAAAAAAATTTTTCATCTAACCTATGCGTGTGGGGTATCTATGGATAAGTCTCCAAAAATCATATTGAGGTTTCTCATATCATTTTTTTTCTAACCTGCATAGTTTGCGAGAGAGACTTCCAAATTGGTAAAATGTGTGTCCCCCCCCCTCTAATTTCTAAAGTAGGGGCATGATAATTCTAAAAAAAATATATGATGTAGATTACTATAAAAACTACCAACGAAAATTGGTTTGAACGAGATCTAGCCAGTAGCTTTTGTTTATACGTCATAAATGGTAAACCTTAATCTAATAAAATTCATAAATTTCGACTGAAATATAAAAATAAATCATACACCTATTAATTTCATAAAAATAAACCTTATTGCTACTGCGGAACCCTTCATGGGCGAGTCCAACTCGCACTTGGCCGCTTTTTACCTCTCTACCAATCAAGTCCTTTCATTTGATATCCATATTTTTATTATTTTTACGTCAGATTTAGTTCTCTACCCGAATAATGGGGGCGCTGATTCAGCTTCAAATAGGCACAAGGAATAGCTGTCATTTCAAAGGATATCAGCTATCCAGCGTACTTGTATAGTAGAGATCAGTGGTTTATAAATTGTTGCGCGTTATTCTAATGTATTTAAAGCTATATTGTTGTAAAGTTCCATTAAAATCCATTCAGTGGTTTTTGCGTGAAAGAGTAACAAAATATGTCCATGCATACAAGCTTTTGCGTACATAATATTAATAGGGTTACACTTGAATAAATAATATAAATCCGATTTTTTTATTTTAATACAATGATAAACATATTTTGATAATAATTGTGTCTCACTATGACAATCACCTTATTGTACCTACATAAAATTACAACGTTGCCCAAAATTTCATATCACTCATTTTATGTTTTATAAAGTAACATAAAACATTCAACATAATGCATTAGTGGATTTAGGATTAATAGTAATAGTATGCTAAAATGTAGTGGTAAATCAATAATAATAAACCGACTCGCATCGACATTGCATCCGCATTCCGCACGGATCAAAATCTTTTGATTTGACTGTAATGAACCAACTCACGCACACAGACGCACTTGCTTCTGTGTGAATAAAGTTGCACTGAATTACATGAAACTCGACATTATGCGTTCGACGTAAACGCTCTTAAGGTGAGGGTCCTTACTTCTTACAACGTCTAAAAGCAGTCAACTGATACGTAGCATAATAGATTAATGCTGCGTCCAAAACTCAGCAATAAAAAATATCCCCACTTGCTAAGCAGGTGAAATAAAAACGAAACGTTTTTTAAATACTTTTTTATTGTTATTCCTACGTTTATTACTAATATTTACAAAGCGTTCTAATCAGTTACACGTTTCATATAAATACCTTATCTAACTTAACCTATAAATGCGTCTATAGCAGCATGTATCACATCATTTTGTGTACGTCTATCTCGATGGTTCAAACTCCTAAACCTATGGACGGATTATTATGTGGCAAAGTATACTAATTATACACTAGTCTAAACTATACGTACTTGAGTACAGTCGTCGTGGAAATAATGTCGAATATTTTTAATAAAATATCGTGTTGCTTTTCACGCCGACTGTACAAGAAATGCTTGGCGCTCCGCCCACGTACAACTATCTACTGTTTTTTTACATCCGATGATATTTTATGATTACTTTACTATATAATGAACTGTTTTAACAGAAAATGTATGGAGCTCATGTCAACATCTTCATTAAATTCGAGTGCGGTCGTCACATACACACTATTGCGTTGAACTTAACGAAATTCGTTAAAACGTCTACGAAACGGAATACTGAAAATTGATTTGAAAATTCCCAACACAATTCCGATTGAAAAGTGACATGGGCGAAGCGAAACAGTCCGATATCAGCGGAACGCTAACATAACTTTAAATCAATAGTTCTCGTTGGATTCAACGGGGCGCTATTACGAGGGGCTTGCACACGAGCGCTGCGGCAACGCTGCGGAAATGCAACGTTTTGGCCTTACTTATAATAATATGTATGGAGATTGAAAGAGTTAGAGAGCTTCTTATTTTTTTCCTAGTCAGAACACAGTCAGGACCTGTTAATTTGCGTCTTTTCTTAGCTTACTATTGTCGTCTTTGTAACGACAATAAAAAATAACGATTATTGTTTTGGAGGCAAAGCAAAAACAATCGATAATGATGACATGGTTTTCATATATTTTTTATAAAGTTTGTAACTTTATAAAAAATGCGTCGTAATTAGCAATTACTTATTAATAACAAAATAAATAAAATCGTTTATTTCGGGCTTCTGAGACCCATCACTATTCTATATTAAATTTCGTGATTCATATCGTACCTAATACGGTTCCTACTGATAAAGCTAAATTTCTCTTCTTAACTTCGTGCAGCATTTCATAGAGTTAAAGTAGAGCGATTTGTCAACGCAGCGTTATCGCAACTCGTGTACCCTCAGCCGTCTCGAACCCAACCTACTTTTTCCTAACGATATGAGCGTTTTAATTGATCCAATGTAGCGATCGCGCGAGTTCTTGCACTTTGTGCCACGGGAAAGGCGGGTTCGGTGACGTCATGCGCCTCACTCGTGCCGCTCTCGACCGCCGGTTGTAGTAGTTGTCGAGGTAGCTGTGCGTCTGGTAGCGGTTGTAGATGGGCTTGTCGCTGTAGGAATGCGGCTGCGAATAGTCAACTTTGTACGTGCTGGTCGTGCTCTGGACGGCGCCGGAGAAGCGGTTAGTGTTGAAACCTGGAATGAAAGGAAAAATAAAATTGCGTTTTTCCAATGAATCCAGGTCATGCCAGTTACTGAACGACGTAACGCATCGTTGGGAATGTATGTAGGCCGTAGGGCATACAAACTGAAATACGTGAGACAAGGACGTGAGAGACTTTTTTCCTCATTACATTTCAATAAAAGTACGAGCAAGTAAATAAGATCCTATAACTTCCTCACTTAAGCGTCATTTTACGCCAGTATTCTGGGCGGCCGCGTTATTTATTCTACTAGATAACGCCTGCAACTAAATTACATTATTTCAGGATAAAAAGTATCCTATGTCCTTTTCCGGGACTCAAAGTATTTCCGTACCCAATTTCAGCAAAATCGGATCAGCGGTTTGGGCGTGAAGAGGTGATAGACAGATAGCCAGAAGTATGGATAGAAGTGTGTCTCCAAAATTAGAGATTTAAATTCAACAAGTTGAAATATCTAAGTACACTTTGAATAGATAATCACCTTTTATTATCTAAGTCTGGAATGAAAATACGGACATAAATTCACCTCCGAGACAATTTCCTGGCCATTATAACCGGGATTATTCGCTAAAATCAACATAAATCTTCCGAGTGTAGTCCTTCAAGTTATCTTTAGAAAGGTGACTTAATGCCTCGTCGGCGTAGGAGATCATTTTCGCTTCTCCTCATAACAATATTTTAAGGTGGGAATTCATGGAATAATCGTGCTATGGAGTATGTATGATTAATTTAAATACTATTTTAAGCTTTAAATACTATTTTAAGCTATATCGGTAAAAGTTTCTTGCATTTCGTAGGTGTCTTTAAATTAAAATGTTTGCCTACAGAATATTATGTTGTGTGTGAGATGTATATTAATTATTAATAGATCGAGATAGAGACAAGATGGTCTGAATGTCTTGTGAAAAATACTGTTTTGCGTGCGCCAATCGTTAATGGAAAAGCAAATGGCGAAGGAGACAAATTATTATGTTTTCACTTCGTGAAGTACTTGGTTACATTTAGAGAAAAAAATAAAATATAAAAAACATATTATATAAGAGTTAACATTACTATAATTATAGATAGGTAGAGGTCCTTGCATATACAGGATGTAACATTACTAAAGTGATAATACTTTGGGGTGTGTACATGTTCTTTGTAGAGCGTTCACTGTAAAAGTAGAGCACTGAAAGACATCTTTCAGCGCTGCTACTTTCACAGTGAACTCTCTGCAAGGAAAACATACAGTGTTGAGTGTGCACACCATAAAGTAGGTATTAATATCACTTAGTTTTGTTACAGCCTGTATATTGAACGCGAGCGTTCATAAAGATGAGGAAAAGCCCGAGCGTTTTGGGCGTTCGTAGACATTTCTGGGCATTTCCAAGTACCATTGAGGAAATTGATTCCTAGGCAGTTGATAGACCAACCTCACTTGGTCGGATCATGTCAATTCAATGTAATGCGTCTCCCAGACAGACGCGGGCAGCGGTGGTGGTGGCGGTCAGTTGGATGACTTGAAAGTTCTAGGAACGGCACAGACACACGCGGTGGCGGTGGCAATACAAACAACTGACCGCCGCCGCGACCGCCACCGCTGCCCACTACTGTCTGGGAGACGCCTTAATTGGGATCTGTCGGCTAGGTTTGACTTAACGCGACCAAACTACGTAGGTCCCCCATCTGCCTAGGAATCAACTTCTCTGATAGTACAATGAATACATACCGTTGTACCCCGTAGACCGGACGCACACCATACCGTAGACCCTGATCCCAGGGACGGACGCGTAAGTCGGCGTGTCGTGTGACATGGGACCCTCTGGAATGATAGATGGAAGTAGAATTATCATGGAGGTTCAAAGGGCTGATAGTGACAAAAGGCCATGTTGCATTTGACGTCAGTATAGCTCGGATCCTTTCTCGGATCGGATATGGATCAAAATATTATAATTATAGAAGTTGAGTCTGGTAGGAATGGTAACGAATGCCTGCTCTAACACTTATAGCCATTACAATAAATAAGTTAGCTAATAACTAATGTTTGGTGGCAATGATTGCGAAGCTGTCTATAATGATCACAGTCGACGTCGATCATGGGCTAATTCACTCTACTCGTTCACAATCGTCTTTACTTGTCCATTACCACTTACCAGAGTAAACACACCTAACGAGTAGGCCGACTCAGAAGAGATCTCGATACGTTTGATGTAGTATGTCATATATATTTATTATTATTATATATATTTAATTCAGGCATGCGCGTAATTTAAGTTATCATAAAATGTTCGAGCAATAAAAATCCTTATCGTAAAATCTGGAAGTTTGTGTAACTATTAATACTGGCTCGTCATAAACCCTCATATTATGTAGACGATTTAGGGTTTTCATCCCCTTAAAATACTTTACGCGCTACGTTACGGCTTCGCAATAAAAATAAGTGCAAATAAAACAAAAATGTAACGTTTATAAAGGGCTGTACTTTGTAAGATAGTGATTGTGGAGTGGTTATTTTGCCCACTGTTAATCGTTTTGTAACTTATTTATATTCTAAAGACGCCCTAAGATTTTGAGCTTCAATTCTCAAACCACTTATGACGAAATACCTATGTCCTATCAGAGAAGTTGATTCATAGGCAGGTGGCGGACCTTCTTATTTTGGTCGCGTTTTGTCAAACCCATCCGACAGATGACGGCATTAAGTTGACATAATCCGACCAAATAACGTAGACGTCCGTCAACTGCCTAGGAATCAACTGCTCTGATAGTTCCTCTCAATATTTTTTTTTTATGAAATAAGGGGGCAAACGAGCAAGCGGGTCACCTGATGGAAAGCAACTTCCGTCGCCCATAGACACTCGCTGTATCAGAAGAGCTGCAGGTGCGTTGCCGGCCTTTTAAGAGGGAATAGAAAAATAGGGGAGGGTAGGGATGGGAAGGGAAGGATTAGGGGAGGGTAGGGAAGGAAATAGGGTAGGGGATTGGGCCTCCGATAAACTTACTCACTCGGCGAAACACAGCGCAAGCGCTCTTTCTCGCCGGTTTTCTGTGAGAACGTGGTATTTCTCCGGTCGAGCCGGCCCATTCGTACCGAAGCATGGCTCTCCCACGTAATATAGAATATTGGTCTTCATTACATACCTAATATATGCGACTCCGGGCACCTGCATATCACCAGGTAATGAGACTTCCCCGTCCTGATATTCTGCAGCGCCAGCAGCGACCAATCCCGTGGCGCTCGGCACTCCCTCATCTCCGCTACTGGCTCACATGTCTTGACGAGGGTCACCGCTTTCTTGGCGTACTAGACACAAATAAGGTATTCTTTAAAATCATACTCGCAATTAAAAAAATATTATCATTATTTCACACTGAAATTTCTCGCAATACGCCAGTGCGATAAGACACTTAGGGCCTGTTTCACCACTTCCTGATAAGTGCCGAATAAGCTATCCACCACTTAACTTGACAGATCGAGTACGGAGAATCTGTCAAAAAAGTTGTGAATAGCCTATTCGGCACTTTATCAGGAAGTGGTGAAACAGGCCCTTAAGATAAGATATTATGCGTATCGCACATTTACAAGTTACAACTACACATACATACATTTTAATCAGATCTTACACAGGCTTTTCGCAAGTTACAAAGAAGCTTTAAAGAATATCCAATGCCTTTTAAATTTTAATACTCTCAATATAGATATACAGCTTATCGTCTATTTTTAGTGTAGCCAGTGGTCATATTGTATTCATTTTGTGAGATTAAGATTAAGATCATCATTTCTAACTCTAAGTAAGTTTCAAGGTGCATTATAATCGATTAAAGCAAATAATCTAATTTCTTTACCTCATTGTGAGCAAAGAATGCCTTTGTTAAATCTATACAATAATTTAATTGAATGGGAAGAAAAGATCAATAATTTCTATAACAGCCACTATTACGATCGTACAAAGGTATGGTTCTTATTGATTCGTAAAGTCGGCCAGTGTCATTGGGTCAGATCTATAAAGGCTTTTGGGGCCAACTGCCGTTAGGTGGCGATATTTTTGTGCTTTTACCGCATTTGGAAAATGAGAGTAGAGTTTTATGATGCGCACGCGCTCGGATAGAGGCAAGTTTTGGTAATATTAAGTAAAGGTGACATCGATAACTCTATCCTACTTCATACTAATTATATTTATAGAGTAGCCCCGTTGTAAAATTAAGCACGGTCAGTCTATTAAGAATGCTCCAACTTTTTAATTAGCAGGTCGGATGTCTGTCAGTACGAATATCGACGTTAATGACATTAAAATAAGATTCATATTAGCGCGCCTTGTACAGTGGCGGTTACGATGCTCGCCGCGTTCTTGATATGGCGAAAATGTATGAAAAAATTTGAAAAATTTTCTTATTTTTCTTATAACTGGAAAAGTTGTTTATTTTTATATAAAATTTTTAGTGGACTTTACAGAGGACTAAATAAGCAACAATTTTTTTTGTATACCTATTTATTTTCCTCAGTTCAGTGTATTTAGATATTAAGGTACCTAATCAGACCCCATTTTTTTTTATTTTGCGATTATTGTGATGGTTAAAACGTATTTTATGTGAAAATTTTTTATGCGGCTATAGAATTTTTATGGTACAGTCGTGGAGATGAATATATTATCTTTCATTTGAAACCAAAATATCCTCGCAGTTTGAGTCCTAATTCTTTAATAGGGTACCGGAAAATCGCTGATATTTATAATAGCGTCCTTAATGCCCGCTTTTAAGGTTTTTTTCATAGGCGAGTTTATCTATTCAACGGTGTATATTGAGCGCGTTGACGGGACCTAAACCGGCTAGTGAAAAAACTTCAGGAAATGAGCAGCTGGACAAAGAAAACTTTGCGTTCATCTGCAGCATATTTTTACTATAAAGAAGAATATGTATATAAACTTACTAGCTGACCCGGCAAACATTGTTTTGCCATATAAATTATTTCTATTATCAATATAAAAAGTAGATAAAAAAAAACCTATTCTCAGGCCTAACGAATGTACATACAAAATTTCATTAAAATCGGTTGGGCCGTTTTGGACGAGAATAATGTGACACGAGAATTTTATATAATATTAGAATATAACCAAGTTCTAAGACTAAGTTATTACTTAAAATGGTACTCAGTACTTACCTTCTTCTTGGAATCTGTGGTCAGTCTCGTCGTGTGAAGGTCGTCGGCGTTGAGACTCGCCGAGCACGGGTCTCTGTACCGAGATGGGCAGGCGCAGAGTGGTTGGGTGTAGTTCAGACGTACGTAGACCGCGTTGCACACCTGAAAGCGACGCGAAGTTAGCTACGAATAGTTGCATAGGCGTGAAGTTTGCTAGGCATATTTGAAGAGGAGCAAGAAGTTAGCTAAAGTGCGACAAGGATTCAAAAAAGGGCGGGGCGCTGCTGGTAAAGGAGAACTGTCAAAAATTGCGTTTTTGTATGATGGCAAGCGTTAGTTCCTTTTTTCGCCACGTTCATTTTTTAAAGCCTTGTCGAGATCTACAGAATATCGTTGCTTACATGAAGTGTGTTTAAAACAGAAATACTTCGTGCTTGGTCAAATGAGAGTCTTCTTAATTGGCTATTGGTGGCATTTTCAGGACTAAGAAACGCAACGCGCTATTCATTTAAGTTTTACGTTTAAGGCTGTGGCCCCAAACATTACAGACGAACAGCCCTCGTCGATGGCACGCGTCGACGACAGTCGTCGGCACGCGCCGACGGCAGACGCTAGATTTTTTTTCATTGATTTTATTGACACTTGTCAACGCGTTCCACCGACTGCCGTCGATGCGTACCGCCGACTGCCGTCGAATCGTGCCATCCACAAGTGCTGTCCGTCTGTAAGAAGCCTTGGACGGTTTACCCTCAGGTGCTTCGTCTGCTTGTTTTTGGGTTTGCTTATTTATCAAAAGTGGACAATAATAATGTTCGGTAGTATGACCTCAGAGCTTACGTGCTATTACACCCCTTCATGCGCAAGTAAGAATGCATGGTCGATGTCAATATTCATATAGAATTTTCTTTTCTTTATAAGAATACTTACGAATAACAGTAATACTCAAGAGGTTTTAGTTGAAATAGGGACCAAATCTAAATAACGTTCATACGTTACAGTTGACCTCAATACGTCTTACCAATTTCAATACGAACATTGTGCCGTCTTGTACGGTACTAATGCATTCTCCATATTCCTCTAGCCACATGAATTCAATCGGTATATAGCTTTCGAAATTCGAGCTACCCAGTTTGACTTGCGATAATATTCGATGGCATCTTTTTTTGTAACTCCTTGAAATTTTAAAACAATACGCACTCTTAAGCAGATCGATATACAAGTTGTAACAAAACTAAGTGATAATTACATTGGTGTTCCTGCTCTTCCGCTTAAGGCAGAGCCACGGGGGCTCTGCCTTAAGGGGAAGAGCAGGCAGTGGAGGCACTGAAGCCTTTAGGGGCATCCGCTGGCAGGGTCGCGGTTGTGTATTTCGCGTATCCCGTGGCTCTGCCTTAAGCGGAAGAGCAGGAACACCATTGGGGTTTTAGTGGGTATGCCCGGGTGCGGCCCTCCGCCCCCAGGGAGTCCCACATACCCCGGTAGCCCTCCCCAGACTGCCGGGGATGCGTAAACGCATTTCCCCAACGCAAAAAAAAGGGTGTGTATGTGTTCTTCTTAGAGAGTTCACTGTGAAAGTAGCAGCGCTGAAAGAGCATTTTTTTGTGATTTGTATGCCCCAGCGTCATACACTTTCCCATACAGTTTGAAAAAGTGCTACTTTCACATCGAACTCTACGTAGGGCACACGTACACACCCTAAAGTATTATCACTAAGTTACAACTTGTACACCCTGTTGATGGGTTCAGTTTAGGCAAGAATTTCATATTTGTAGCTCTCCAGCAAACATTATTGGACGATAGATCGATGTGTTCCAACTTCCAAGTCTAAGGTAGTCCTAATAATATTTACAAAAAACTGCAGATCTAGAAGCTGTAAAGTGAGTAAGATATACAGGATATCTATTAGCTTTGTCCACATTGTGACTTTTTTTGTTCAACAAGGGCATGCGTTATAGCGCAGTCAACAGCAAAGGTGTGGCATGCCCGTGACGCGCGTCAAAATCCACCCGCGTTGAAAGAAAAGTGTCATAGCGCGCGCTACGATTTCAACGCGCGTTACGGGCATGTCTCACGTTCGCTGTTGACAGCGCTATAAGGCATGCCCTTGATGAACAGAAAAAGGCACAATGTGGACAAAGCTATTAACATTACAAAAAAGTTAATACGCAATACCTGTTGAATGGCACACTCGGGCAGCAAGTAGATGTGCTGGTTGTGGGGGTAGTAGTGGTACTTGGTGGGCTTGGCCAGCACCGACGTTGAGCCGGCAGGCAGAGGCACCGTCTGCAAAGATAATATACTATGTTACAAGCTGCCCCGGCAATCGTTGCAATGCAAATCGTTAAATTACGTTTGACAGAAAAAAATACATGTCGCAGTTTTTCTAGAAATCACAATGTCGCGAGCAAACGGGTCACCTGATGGAAAGCAACTTCCGTCGCCCATGGACACTCGCAGCATCAGAAGAGCTGCAGGTGCGTTGCCGGCCTTTTAAGAGGGAATAGGGTAATAGGGGAGGGTAGGGATGGGAAGGGAAGGGAATAGGGGAGGGTAGGGAAGGCAATAGGGTAGGGGATTGGGCCTCCGGTAAACTCACTCACTCGGCGAAACACAGCGCAAGCGCTGTTTCACGCCGGTTTTCTGTGAGGACGTGGTATTTCTCCGGTCGAGCCGCCCCATTCGTGCCGAAGCATGGCTCTCCCACGTCATGAAAATTATTTTGGATGGTCTCCAAATGGGCCTGGGAGTATAAGAACGATAATATTTAAAAGACCGTGTTAAAATATTGAAAGAGCTATAAGCTATAAGATTGCCTTTTTGTTAAGTTGATTTTATTGTGTAGGGTTTAGTTTTGAGTTTGTTACAAATTAAAGAATTTACCGAAGAACCGACATGATTTTAAATATTGTAATTATTTTCCATAGGTGCTCGAACACAATAATATTATGCTCTAACGTATGGTCAGTCAGCGTAAAAATGGCATAAGGTATTGAAGTTTCAAACTATAATCAAAACTTCAAAACTGTAAACCGCCTACTTCTAAAGCCTATTTAACTAAGTAACTTCGAACCTTAGTAAACTTTTTTGCCGACTCTACAACTAAGTCGGCGTCTTTAAGTTTAAAAATGTGTGGAGTTCTTTAATTGTCGATTTACTATACAATGATGTGAACTAACTGTTCTGAGTTCCGTTCTGTCGTCAAATAATTGTTTTTATTTAATCACTGTATTGTTTCCTTAATTGTTAGACATCTTGTACGATCAACAAGTTGTATTTTCTACGACCTTAATTGTATTGTAATAAAAAGTATTATTGACTATTGTTATAATGTGTATTAATTTTAGTTAATATTACTAGGGAAAATTAGTTTTCTCGCTTTCTCTCCTTCTTTTCAATATTATGCGAGTAATAATAATTATTATGTACTATCAAAGAAGTTGATTCATATGCAGATGACAGTCTAAGTGACTTGGCCGCGTTTATCAAACCCAGCCGACAGTTCACGACTAACATTGAATTGACATAACCCGACCAAATTAAATATTGCTCCGACATCTGCCCAGGAATTAATTTCTTCGCCGGTACATATATTGAAAACTGAAAAGTAGAGTTAGGGTGAAGCCAAAAGAGCGTAATTTGTGAGTCGCAGAATTTCGGTCGCGTACCTAAAATATATCTTTTCATACAAATCGTGACTCACAAAATTACGCTCGTGTGAATCAAACAGGACTTTTGTATAAAACCGAATGCAGCAAAATTTCTGCCAGCCGAAATTCTGCGACTCACAACTTACAAATTACGCTCGATTGGCTTCACCTAGTCTTTGCTACGATTTTATTTAGTAATAGATTTTGGGTTTCCCACTGAAAAACTTTAAGAAGCGTAAAAAAGGGGAAAACTGTCTCTTCGCCTACAGATTTATTTTCTTTTCAATTAAACCCTGAAAAAGGTATTTCGGCTAATATAAATCAAGTTTTTAATTTCGAGTTTCGATTTACAAATCAAATTCAGTTAAACGGTTGAAGTATTCTCGTAATGCGATTCGCACTTTTTGCTAATTCATTGACCGATAACTTTTGCTTTTTGTTGGTGCGTTTTCTTCGACTTTCACTGCCGTAATTAACTCTTTGACACAAATACAAATGTAATAAACAAAGTTTAAATAATTGTTAATTTCAATAGACGTTTGTACAATTCATAATTCCATGTTTGGAAAAACGCTAGTGGTAGATGTTTTAAATGGAAAAGAAAAAAACTAATATTTAGATTATGGAGGCAACTCGATATAGTCTATTTATTCAATAATGCTTTTGATTGGTTAATGCAAACACGACAGCCAATCAAATACGCTATTCACGATATTTAATGTCATATTAGCCTCTGAGACCGAGTAGCTAGCGTCAATATTATATCATAATACGTATTAGAAATTATCTACAAAGCCACTCGATCGATACTACAAAGCTCGATTTATGTGCGCCCGAACGCGCGGCTTGGCGGCTACACCGCGATATTACAGGCGTAAAGTGCGACAAGGATTTATATGAACGTGGGCGGTGGCGTTGCTCGTAAAAGGAGAACTGTCAAAAACTGTCAAAAATGACGTTTTGTATGATGGCAGCGTTAGTTCCTTTTTTCGCCACGTTCATTTAAAGCCTTGTCGAGCTGTATGTAAAAGACAGCAGCGGCCAAACCGCTGTTTCGCGCAGACGAATATAAATGAAGCCTTAATCGCTTTGCAGTGCCCCGTCAAATCGTGTACATAATACACAATACACATGCTACAAATACGAACCTCAACTACGTCTACATAACGCAAAGGCAAAGTTTGGAAACTTCTCAGTTCCGAACCCAATTGATGTAACTCAATATCTGGTGTGAGCGGCAGCTACAGGAACAAAAGAATCGATCACAAAATTCCCACTTCGTGACCTCAAAATTGACACCGCAGTCCCGACAGGGCGTGTCGCAGATGAGTGATGTGCCTCCAAACACGATATTGGTTTTGTTAGGGACCCTCCACACAGATCTTTGACACTAAATCAGGCTGTTTAATGTGCTTTTTCAGTAGCTAGGAACCATCCACAAAGCACGTCACACGATTTCTATGATTTTTATTTTTGGACTCCTCCTAGTCACAGATGGTCGCATTTGTGAGTTTTTCACAAATTCTAATATTTCTCTCTGAAATGACAAAAAAGATAAAAACAAGAAGGCATTTAATCCTGTACTAGCAGAGTTCACCGGACGTCACGTCCACAATGCACCGTGAACACCTTCGACCGAATTTTAATCGGAATCGCACCGATTGTTCTTGTTTCGCGGCGAATCGATTATCTCGGCCCGTTAAATATCGATATGGGAATGAGGCCGGTAATTATATTGCCCTTTACCATGGGCGAAACTGCGCGTTGAATGTAGAATGCTCTTAAGTTTAAAGTATGCTTTCTGATTTGGCTTCAAAACATTTTTTTATTTTGATGATCATGAAAATTTAGAAAGAACCCTTAAATGCTTGGATGTGAAGAAAAGGTTCTACGTCCATACATTCTTATTCACTTCTATGTAATTTGGATTACATTATTAGAATAAAGGATTATAAGCTTCCAGTATACTTGAACCTTAACAGAAGCAATAGCCTATAAATAGCTGCAAACCGTACTAACGCCTGAAGTATTAACACTATCTCAGCCATTATCTTAAATGTACCTGTTACATGTTGCACACTTTAGCATTATTTTGCTTTGAATATATTACTATTAATTATCCTATATATTTTCACGAAATTTTAAAAGTATATTATCTTATATCATGTAACTAACAGACACAATTGCACATATTTATTATGAACCACCTGTTGCCCGCGACTTCGTCTGCGTCCACGTCAACATAATATTTTGTTTTCGATTTTTTTTTAAAGTATCCTATGTTACTTTTGATACCTCCAAGAGTACGTGTTTCATGAGTTTCATGATGATTCGTCAAGTTATTTTTGCGTGAAAGCGTAACGAACGCTTTCATAATATTTATAATATTAGTATTTGAAATTTGAATACTTATAAGTTATAACGCACAACAGGGAACAATGTATTATTATATAAAACACTTACTCTAGCCGTTATCCAGTGAAAATAAAGGAAGATGTGCTAGGCGACCTTAGCGCCGGTGGTCTCGAATAAATCGAGTAATAAAACGATTAATCGTTCGAGGTACAGCTAATCGATTATCTGGAGCCCCGTTACGTAAGGTCAGATCCTGCGATATATCTATGCGAAGGCATATATACGACCGTGTATGTAGGTATAGGTAACATACACAACATACAGGTTGAACGCCTCTGTGGTCCAGTGGTTTAGAGCGTCGCTCTTGACTCGGAGGTCGTGGGTTCGATTCCCGCGTTGTAAACTTGTTATTTCTAAGTTTGGTTAGGACAATGCAGGCTGATCATCCTGATTGTCTGACAAGTAAGATGATGGGCATGTAAAATGTCGGTCCTGCGCCTGATCTCTCGCCAGTCGTATCGGTCTTTCGTCGGGTTATGAGAGTAAAGGAAAGCAAATTCTTTGTTACGGAAAAAGTACGAAATAATCTAAGCTGCTATGTTATTGGCTTCTAATCTTATAACTGCGGTAGGCATATAAGTTACTAGATTTAAATCTGAAGGATTCCTATCCTATTCTTACAAATTTACATATCGTAAATGCGTAAGATTTATAAATACTTATTCGTCGTAGGGCATTTATTGCTAACTTAAATCCGCAAACAAATCTGCCAACTCCGATTAATCGGCAATCAGGCCCCGTTACGTAAGGTCAGGCAAATCTCCCAATATGTTTACCTAAAATTACAAATCTACATATTATTATCATCGTAAATTATGTAAGACTTAGATGACGCCCGCAACTTCGTTGCGCCAAAATGAGTTTATCGCACGGAAACCGTACATTTTTCCGGGATAAAAAGTATCCTACGTCCTTTCCCGGGACGCAAAGTATCTAGATACCTTTCAGCGGAATCGGTTCAACGGTTTGATCGTGAAGAGGTAACAGACAGACAGACAGATAGACAGACACACTTTTGCATTTATAATATTAGAATTTTTGGAAAGTGGCAGTATACATCGTCGTAGGACGTTTATTGCTAACTTAAATCCTCAAACAAATCTCCTAACTCCGATTAATCGGCAATCAGGCCCCGTTACATAAGGTCGGGCAGATCTCCCGATATGTTTACCTAAAACGCTAATCGCGGCTCGCGATCTTGACATGTACTGAACTTCGTGCAACCTGCAATCTGGTCTAGTTGGTCGTTGAACCGTGCCGATCGGCTCTATTTGTTTTATTGTAATGAATCTTTCAATATTTTGATTTTGAGAATTTGTTTAGGTAAATTACTAGCACGTCTCATCGTACCTCGCCTGCTACCCGGTGGTCCTATATTCCATAGTCAACAGTACGGTTTCACCGCCGGTAAATCGACTGTTGACGCAGCGTTAGAAGTAAGAAAAATTGTTAATTTATCGGAATCCAGGTACGTGGTCGTCATTTCATTAGATATATCCGGGGCTTTCGACCATGCTTGGTGGCCGATGGTACTATTAAAACTAAAAAATCGAGGGTGTTACGTGTCAGCTTTTTTTTAACCGACTTCCAAAAAGGAAGAAGTTATATGTTCGGCTGTGGATATAACATTTTTAGTAGTTCTGATTTGTGTAGACAATTTGAAAGTATTTTATAATTTATACTGACAGCGCGACTACCTTTCTTTCTAATCGCGCATTTTTCGTAAAGTGCTATGTAAGTATTTGCACTTCACCAACAAAATATAATAAAATTTATTTTTTAATTGTCAATAGCCTCTATAAATAAATATCCTGTTGTTTGATCGCGTGTGATTGCAGGCGTCTTTTATAACGTAGGCGTCTTGGCTTTTATACTAACAGCTAACTTGTTCTGTAGTGGTAAAGCATCATTGCACCTTGGCATTGCTGGTTAATTTAATGTCTTTTATTCAGATCAAAAAGACATAAAAATCATAAAATGCTTGTCGGCGTTTGCTTGCATTTTTAACCGACTTCAAAAAAGAAGGTTTCTTAATTCGACGTTACGACAATGAAATTTGTAAGTATATATTAAGTACATGTTTTTTTTTGTTTGTTCGCGGATAACTTCGCCGTTCGTGAACCGATTTTGATGATCCTATTATACAGATTTTGACATTTGTTGGCAAAAGAGCTAGAAGTTGTTTTTTTTTTTGTTAAAATTATTTCATCATTAAATAATATATTTTTTAATTTATTTTACAATAATAAAACATTTAGTGCGGTCTTGTTATCTGTTTTATAGGACTTTTAAAGCTTATAAAATAATTTTAAAGAATATAAATTTAAATCTAGTGCTATAAGTTCCGCAATCCTTACTATGTATTCCGTACTTATACTAGAAATGCAAATTTAGAAATCTCTGGATCCGGATCGCCTATACATTCCACTAAACAAATTTTGTTATGAAAGTAAGTTTTAATGTTTTGAAAGAGTTCCTTTCTCTATAAGATCCTTTGGGAATTATGCAGACATTAGACAATTTTTATTACTGTAACATGCACATTTCCACTATTAAATGGAGTACTTTTGGGGCATAGGCTTTGCGCTAAAGTTACAAAGTTTGATAAAATGAAACAGAAAAAGCTACCGCGAATATTATCAAGTTGAAATCACACGCACTTAGAAACAACTATGGTTATTCGCAACCAAACTTAACCCATCAATCCCCAAGCGGCACCCGGCTGACGCATTACAATTGAAAATCTATTGTGTCTGCGATTCCCAAATCCCACAATCGAGGTATTAAACTTCAGTAGACTTTGTTAATCGTCAAAGTAAATCAGAATCTTCAGTTTTTTACTTAAGAAATGCAACAACAACCTTCTAACCAGCAGTAACCGGGGAAATAGTTAAGCGCGCAACCCGATTACCGAGTACAATTTCATTTCGCTATATCCGTAATGGCACATCCTATTAGGTACAGGTACGTCCCATTAAAGTTCCCTGCCTTTATTAACTTTATGTACCAAGTAAATTACACTGAAATACGCTCCGCCTTAAATATTACTAAGGTACACTGACTGGATTTTGTTTATTGTACGCGTCAGATAACAGATTGTAATAGTTTAGTTCAACGTCTTTTTTATTTTAAAAAAACTTTGACTATTGCAAGTTTCCAACTGATCGCCTGTGGAGGAATGACAATGAAAACTGAATAACCTAGCTTTGGTAAAATATTACTATTTTATCTGACTTTACTGTAAAAAAAATCCAATATAACATAACTAAAGGCCCGAATTTGCCAAAAAATGAAGAAAATGCCTGTTACGCTACCTGGTCTAATAAAAATATCTTTATGATGATAGATGCCTGGTATCCATAGTGATTTTTATTTTTACCAAAATTATTTAATCTTCTTTGGCGTAGCAACGCGTCACTCTACACCAGCTATTCTCAAAGTAGCGAACCGCGTAGCTCTGGGGCTCGGCAAAGTAAATGTTTTTTTTAGAAATATCAGATCCCAGCATGGAGGCATTTCGAAGACAAAACCTCTCATTGGAGGGTCCGAGTTCCGACAAAAATAACTCTTATTTAAGGTTGCGTTTCCACCAGAGATGTGTTGCGAGGAATGTGTTTTTGAGCAACAAAAGAATCGCTTCATTGACGTGACCTCTCACCTCGCTGATCGCTCAGTGCAGCGATTCTATTATATTTTAAAAACACATTCCTCGCGGCACATCTCTGGTGGAAACGCAGCCTAAAGCGTTCTGCCACCGAAACGAGAAACACTACTGTTCATCACGTAAGCCTAAACTTATCTGACAAATAAAAAAATTGCACTTACATAACCCCCGCAGTTAAATCTCTTACCTCTTATATCTCTGGTTTTCCTATTTATAATCGCGAACATAACTTCCCAACTCCTTATAACTTACGGCGTTACTGACATTTATCGGCGGAATTATTTCCAATTAAGGCCTCTGTAGAGAATCCATAGGCCATAAAGTGGAGAATCGCCGGCGAGAGATGAATTATTCACCAAATTAATGTTAGTTTTATAGATTCTATTGATTCTTGGAAATTGTTAGTGTCTAAAGCGCTTGGTTTGGAATTTTGTGCTGAGTCTTGAAATATTTCCACCGCACTAATATATGTAATTGTAAAGGCGAATGTTTGTGTGTCTGCATGCTTGTTATTTCTTCACGTCTAAACGGCTGGAGCGATTTCCATCGGTATGGAGTTAGCTGATACCCTGGATTAACACAAATTAATTATATAATTTAATTTTCCCTAATAAACCAAAGGTCTCATACAGCTATATTAAAAGAGATATATAGATAGAAATAATCACATACATAAACACACACACACACACACACACACACACACACACACACATATTTACTCACACACACACAGAACACAGCGCGGTAATGATATTTAAAATTTTATAAATTTTAGTAACTTTAATCACTCACTTATAACTTTTGTTTTTATTTTTAATTAAGATACTATTTTGGTGATCTGCAGGACAGGCTCAGCCTAGTGCAGACATCAAAGAAACTCGGCAGTAAAATGTCTGTAATTTTAAAATAATTTAATGTACTTACCTGTAAAATATTTTGTAGCAGATGTATGTATTGTTGTTGACAATAAATTATTATTATTATTATATTTACACTATAGTTATATTTTAACAGTTTCACGTTTATACGGTTGAACCGATTTAGAATTTGATTCAGAAAGGCATACAAGTGAAATGTTGTGGGATAGTTTTATTGAACGATTGAGGAATGGTTACAGTTTTTCGGTGAACGAATTGCGGCCGACACCTAGCATTTCATAAGTGTAAGTGTCTAAACACACTAGGCCGAAGTTACGCGGCGTAAATTCCGCATGATTACGTCCGCAATGTCAAACGAATACAAAATACGGACGGAAAGCGACGGAATAGTGTGTCATCACTCATCGTTAATTTAAAATACATTGCAGGCGGAATAATGCGGAATTTACGCCGCATAACTTCGGCCTAGTGTGTTTAGACACTTTAACCTTTGTTTCTACAGTGTTTCTGTGATCGTCGTTTTTCATTTCTGATGAGAGCCATTAACAACTTACTGCACACAGAAGGTTACTATCCAATTAGGACGTAATTGTAATAGCTAATAGCTGCATCAGCTTGCAATAAAATGTAAGTAGATTCCGACATGCTAGCAATCGATACAACTTGAATATATTATTTGCGAGATCTCTAGATACAATGTATCCTGATTGACCTCACAGTAACGACTGCGGCTGCAAATTACAAAATTGATCGCCCACTCAGTTTAAGATACATTTAAGTAAGGGAATATTCACACTTTAATAAATAACTTAGAATATAGGAAGGTAAGGTAAACTTGTGCCGGTATTTTTAGAGTAAAGTTTAATGCAACATGAAGGCAGCTTCTTCTTTTTCAACGAGCCAATTAATAGTAACCTCAATCCTCATATTATTGTACGTCAAATAAACGTCAAACAACTGACTTTTGGAGTTGTGACTTGGTTGTGACCAATCAAAACGCAGGTTTTTTTTTTGTATGTAAATAGAAAACCGACTAGACCGAACAAGGAAAGAAGCTGTATATAGTGTATTAAAATAGTAACTTAGTCGCAGCAGTGCTATCAGTAAAATGAAAGATCGACGTTTAAGATCCTACAAATAAGCAATAATTATGTAAACTACGTACAAGATTCCGTTTTTTCCGAAGTTTTACCGTGGGAAAGCCATGCTTCGGCACGAATGGGCCGGCCGGACCGGAGAAATACCACGGGCTCACAGAAAACCGGCGTGAATAAGCGCTTGCGCTGTGTTTCGCCGAGTGAGTGAGTTTACCGGAGGCCCAATCCCCTACCCTTTTCCCTTCCCTACCCTCCCCTACCCTTTTACCCTATTCCCTCGTAAAAGGCCGGCAACGCACCTGCAGCTCTTCTGATGCTGCGAGTGTCCATGGTTGACGGAAGTTGCTTTCCATCAGGTGACCCGTTTGCTCGTTTGCCCCCTTTTTTCATAAAAAAAAGATTCAAAATAAATTTGTATCTTTAATATTTTTTTAATTGATCAAAAATAAATAAAGGTAATCGGATACGTGATCTTTTGCATTTCCTTTCGGTTACGTCGTTTACATCTGATAAGGATAGCGGCTGTGTTTATAGTCTAGCTTTTCTTTTATCTTTTCTAAGGCAACTATCTGATAGCCGATAGTGTGGAGTGTGGAGTGTGGAGACTGGAGTCACAAAGCTTTATGTTACGGGATAAAGCAGTTTTATTTCGAGAGAACAAATATATTTCTTGATTTGTTTTTGGTTTTAGAAAAGCCGCTGACGGTTTTTACATGAAATGTTTCTTTGTGAACTCTTAGTACATTCACCGGCCTGTTTTAAATAATGAATTACTTATTATTTGGAGTTTTGTCGCTGCTTGTCGAGACATATATTTCATTTGTTAAAAAATCCGTGTGAAGTGTGTGTGAGCTTCAAACGGACTCTATTAATTTGGTGGACGTCTCTTGCTTAGCTTGTGGTAGTGCATCACAGCAGGGTAACTGAAACTTTGTAAACAAAGAACAATGGCCAAATCGTACCAGGTGGGTGGTGGCGTCCCGATATGCCATTTGGTATCAAAAATTCCCTAATATTTTAAGGCATCGAAAAACATAAGAAATGCGTCTATAAATAGCCACAAAAAAAAGATCAGTTTCGTTATTGTCTTTCATGTGTTCTGACAGCCGGCGATCATTCGCATTCGTTCTATTTTTTGGGTAATACTCTAGGAAAAATTGAAATAATTAGAAACGAGATCGCCGAATATACAGTTGTAGGCTACACCGTCGGAAAAAAGGTAGTTCTTAAGTCTAACCTCAAAATAATTGTAAACGTTAATAATAATTATAAAAAATCGTGGCTATTTAGACATAATTCTCAAACGGAATTATGTTTAGAGCATAAGAACAATCCAATCTAACTATAGTTTATTTTGGGACATCAAAAATAAAAGTCGAGTCCAGCTCCTATACAAATTTGGCCATGATTCTTTGGCACCACTTACGTTGGTATATCTCTAGGACAAGCAAGCTGTAGAGCTCGAGTATAGAGACCCTAGAACCAGAACCCTGCTCATTGCAGACTTCATGTGAGTTAGTCACGCGCATGTGTATGTGTGTGTGCGTACACCCATGCGGTTATTGTACATGTATTATGCGTATAATATGTACGCTCAATATTATGTATAATATGCATGCATTTGTGTACGCTCACCCTCTGCACGTAGGGCACGTAGGGCCGCGCCGGTGCGGCCCTGCGCGTTGCGCGCCGTCCACCACGTACATGTGTGTGTGTGTGTGTATGTGTAGGTACGTACGCTCACCCTCTGCACGTAGAGCAAAACATTTTATTTGCTATAAAATAAGTTATCTTTTTTACAAAACAGGTATAGCAAAAGTTTTGGAGCAGTTTACAACGACGATGATGTAAAGATTTTATCCGGGTTCAAGTTAAGTCAGTTGATTCTTTAAGTTCATATTGTAATGTCTTAATTTTTTTTAGGTTATTCAGTGAAGATTAACGTTTAGCGAGCCGTAAGACACTTCCGTTACGATCCACACAATCTTAATCGTTGCTACGCCCTGTAGCAATCGATTTTGCGTGCATTCCTCTACCTATACACTATTTTACAGGTTTATAGTGTTACTTATCGATATTATACTATATCCTCATATTAGGCCACTAACACATATCTGGGTTAAAATGTTACGCCTTTTTTCATGAATACGGATAACGACAGTGATGATATTATTACTTGTAACCAAGATATGTGCAAGTGGGCCTAAATAAATTAAAACATACAATAATTAGTATTTCGGTATTTAGATGTTTGTCGTGGAAATTAATCTTAGTTTAACGATCATTCATTCAACTATACCTAGTTTTATAGCTGTGTTTATAGCTTAACTTAAGGTGACGCCTTGATAATTTGGCTGTAGCGATGTCCATTTTTCTCAGCGATGACTAAAGCTAAGAAATTAAAGTTCACTGTCAGTATTCATCATGTCTTTGTCTTTGAATCACCCATAGCATAACACGATTGGTCAACTTTTATAACACAGAATAATCAATCAAAGAGACCTCTATAAAAAAAGGGATTCCTATTTTGCCAACAGAGGAGAGTGATATAAGCTTCCAAAATTTGTACATAAATTGGTTCTAGTATACACTTTAATTTGTCCATAGCTTATATAAAATGTATTTATGGTTTTTAAATTACGCGACAAAAACCATTTTGTCGCTACGTTTTTTCCATTTTTAGGGTTCCGTAGCCAAAATGGCAAAAAAGGAACCCTTATAGATTCGTCATGTCTGTCTGTATGTCTGTCTGTCTGTCTGTCTGTCTGTCTGTCTGTCTGTCTGTCTGTCCGTCCGTCCGTATGTCACAGCCACTTTTCTCCGAAACTATTAGAGCTATACTATTGAAACTTGGTAAGTAGATGTAGTCTGTGAACCGCATTAAGATTTTGATGCAAAAATGGAAAAAGTATTAAAAATTTTAGGGGTCCCCATAGGTACAACTGAAACAAAAAAAATTTTTTTTCATCTAACCTATGCGTGTGTGGTATCTATGGATAGGTCTCCAAAAATCATATTGAGGTTTCTCATATCATTTTTTTCTAACCTGAATAGTTTGTGAGAGAGACTCTTCCAAAGTGGAAAAATGTGTGTCCCCCCCCCTCTAATTTCTAAAGTAGAGGCATGATAATTCTAAAAAAAATATATGATGTATATTACTATAAAAACTACCAACGAAAATTGGTTTGAACGAGATCTAGCCAGTAGTTTTTTTTTATACGTCATAAATAGTAAACCTTAATGAAACAAAAAAAAAATTTTTTCATCTAACCTATGCGTGTGTGGTATCTATAGATAGGTCTCCAAAAATCATATTGAGGTTTCTCATATCATTTTTTTCTAACCTGAATAGTTTGCAAGAGAGACTCTTCCAAAGTGGAAAAATGTGTGTACCCCCCCCTCTAATTTCTAAAGTAGAGGCATGATAATTCTAAAAAAAATATATGATGTATATTACTATAAAAACTACCAACGAAAATTGGTTTGAACGAGATCTAGCCAGTAGTTTTTTTTATACGTCATAAATAGTAAACCTTAATCTAAATTTCATTAAATCGACTGAAATATAAAAATAAATCAAAAATAATATAATTTCATAAAAATTAACCTTATTGCTGCTGCGGAACCCTCCATGGGCGAGTCCAACTCGCACTTGGCCGCTTTTTTCATGAATACGGATAACGACAGTGATGATATTATTACTTGTAACCAAGATATGTGCAAGTGGGCCTAAATAAATTAAAACATACAATAATTAGTATTTCGGTATTTAGATGTTTGTCGTGGAAATTAATCTTAGTTTAACGATCATTCATTCAACTATACCTAGTTTTATAGCTGTGTTTATAGCTTAACTTAAGGTGACGCCTTGATAATTTGGCTGTAGCGATGTCCATTTTTCTCAGCGATGACTAAAGCTAAGAAATTAAAGTTCACTGTCAGTATTCATCATGTCTTTGTCTTTGAATCACCCATAGCATAACACGATTGGTCAACTTTTATAACACAGAATAATCAATCAAAGAGACCTCTATAAAAAAAGGGATTCCTATTTTGCCAACAGAGGAGAGTGATATAAGCTTCCAAAATTTGTACATAAATTGGTTCTAGTATACACTTTAATTTGTCCATAGCTTATATAAAATGTATTTATGGTTTTTAAATTACGCGACAAAAACCATTTTGTCGCTACGTTTTTTCCATTTTTAGGGTTCCGTAGCCAAAATGGCAAAAAAGGAACCCTTATAGATTCGTCATGTCTGTCTGTCTGTCTGTCTGTCTGTCTGTCTGTCTGTCTGTCTGTCTGTCTGTCTGTCTGTCCGTCCGTCCGTATGTCACAGCCACTTTTCTCCGAAACTATTAGAGCTATACTATTGAAACTTGGTAAGTAGATGTAGTCTGTGAACCGCATTAAGATTTTGATGCAAAAATGGAAAAAGTATTAAAAATTTTAGGGGTCCCCATAGGTACAACTGAAACAAAAAAAATTTTTTTTCATCTAACCTATGCGTGTGTGGTATCTATGGATAGGTCTCCAAAAATCATATTGAGGTTTCTCATATCATTTTTTTCTAACCTGAATAGTTTGTGAGAGAGACTCTTCCAAAGTGGAAAAATGTGTGTCCCCCCCCCTCTAATTTCTAAAGTAGAGGCATGATAATTCTAAAAAAAATATATGATGTATATTACTATAAAAACTACCAACGAAAATTGGTTTGAACGAGATCTAGCCAGTAGTTTTTTTTTATACGTCATAAATAGTAAACCTTAATGAAACAAAAAAAAATTTTTTTCATCTAACCTATGCGTGTGTGGTATCTATAGATAGGTCTCCAAAAATCATATTGAGGTTTCTCATATCATTTTTTTCTAACCTGAATAGTTTGCAAGAGAGACTCTTCCAAAGTGGAAAAATGTGTGTACCCCCCCCTCTAATTTCTAAAGTAGAGGCATGATAATTCTAAAAAAAATATATGATGTATATTACTATAAAAACTACCAACGAAAATTGGTTTGAACGAGATCTAGCCAGTAGTTTTTTTTATACGTCATAAATAGTAAACCTTAATCTAAATTTCATTAAATCGACTGAAATATAAAAATAAATCAAAAATAATATAATTTCATAAAAATTAACCTTATTGCTGCTGCGGAACCCTCCATGGGCGAGTCCAACTCGCACTTGGCCGCTTTTTTTGCAGTTCCATTGCTTGTTTTCTATGAGAGGCCGGGCCAGCCTCGCATAGAAAACAAGCAATCTAAAACACATCCAACACGGTTTTTTACTTTAACATGGCGTCACCTTAACGCCAATTACTAATCTAATCGGGTTGATTTTAACGTAATTATAATAATGCTTTTATCATACATTGGCTAGATTAAGATAGCGTCTTTTAATTACGGACATAATAATATAAGTCACTTGGACATAATTTTTTTTTTAATTTACTTCATTGTGTTATATTTTAATAATTAATTGGACGAGAGGCGTACAGAACATTTTTCTGTGACAAAATGGGGAAATGTTTTTCGAATTCCGCATCCATGGCGGATTTGAGATATGAGGCGGGGTATGCCGTATGTGGGACGTAGGACTTTTCTGGCGTACGGTGTACCCACTAAAATCCGATGGTGCTCCATAGTATGATAGAACCTACCACAACTTTGCTAGGCGACCAAAAATATAGCTGCTAAAACGCTAGCCCCGTCTACACATCCCGCTATCCTCCAATCGTGATACAATGATTCCATGAATCGTGCTCCCGAGCAATGTGCTTTACGCTGCAGCTAATAGTGAACAATATCGCGTAACAACGGTCCCCGCATTATAGCACGAAAGTAAAGGTCGTAAGTCCCAGAAATGTTTTTTGGTGATTACTTAAAAACTAAATACAATACAAATATATCCGCTAGCTATTATTTTATAAAGTGTGTGATTGTAGTAGGCAGTGCATGTTATTTAATGACAGTAACTCAATAAGTGTAACAGATATTCGTTGAAAAGCTCAAAAATATTCATAATTTCGAAAAATAAAACTATCGAGTCAAAATAAGTGAATCGTCAGAAAAAGTTTAGTAAGTAGTTTTGGAGCCTTTTTGATAGAAAAATCTAATATTTACTCTTTATAATAATAATACAAAACCTTTTCAAGATAATAATATTATGATCCCACAAATGAGTCTTGATACTTTGTCCCGAGGATATTGATATTGACGCTAATTAATTTTGATACTCGCTCGCTTCAATATTCAGGTATACTTTATTAGATTCTGTTTTCATCATGATAATATGCTCTATATCAATAAGTGGCTAACATTTTGAGGTAAGACATAAGTACGCTATGTTTTAATTTAATACAAGATAGACTATCTAGGTATTAATTAAGCCGCTAGATGTATGCTTGAAAGGATAATTAACAGGTATCTATTATTATCTACCAGTGCATGAATTGAAAGGCAAGAAGCCATAAGAGGACTAAATTTATTTAATTGGTTAGACCGTTAGACAATAGAAAGGTCATAGGTCAAATAAGTTTTAATATAATATTGTGTATTTCAATTAAGTATACTATAAAGTAAGTAGAAGTAGGTATTGCAAAATAATTCGTCATCGAATTCGTATGCGTTTATTTAAACTAATTTAATAAAAACGCCAACATACGTACCGTACGAAATATAATAACTTTATTTTAAGTTTTAACCGACTTTTAACAAAGTAAAATGTTGTATAATATTTATCTTATGAGTTTTTTTGTTACGCCGCGCCGGTCTGTGCAGTGTGCACTATACTATTTATATAATAATATTTGCCGAGTAAAAAACTTATTCTTAGTAGCAACTAATTGCATAATATAATATTAAGGGCCCGGGTTACCCTCGAAATTTTCATACATTCTTAATACCAAAATCATTTTCTCATACGAAAATATTTAACATGTTTGAGTTATTTTTCAGCTTAAGATAGTAATTACCTAGGGTCCTGAATAATTTTTTTTTACAAAATATTTAAATACTAAAAAAAAATTTTTTGTGTTTAAATATTTTTTTGTAGATTTACTACTAAATATTTAAACACCAAAAAATAGACAAAAACACTAAAAAATATATAAATGAATAGTAAATTATAAATATATAAATATTTAAATAATAAAAAATATTTTTTAAAGTTTAAATATTTTGTAGTAAATTTACTATTTATTTATATATTTTTTGATATTTTTGTCTATTTTTTGGTGTTTAAATATTTAGTAGTAAATTTACTAAAAAATATTTAAACACAAAATTTTTTTTTTAGTATTTAAATATTTTGTAAAAAAAAATTGTTCAGGACCCTAGGTAATTACTATCTTAAGCTGAAAAATAACTCAAACATGTTAAATATTTTCGCATGAGAAAATGATTTTGGTATTAAGAATGTATGAAAATTTCGAGGGTAACCCGGGCCCTTAATCATAAATATTGTAGAACAGCACAGTCAAAAAGTTATTTATAAAGGTGATAAAATGTAGTTATTTCCCAAACACTACAGTCTAAAAACAATTACATACCCAGAGCTAACGTTTCAAGTACTACAATGACATTACTAAAATGTCTTCCCCGGAATCGAACCTTGAACAATGGTGTGTGAACGTGGCCTTACAATGCATTCTGCACGCGATGTGGCGCACGATCTCCGAGTCGAGCCCTTAGTAATTACTTCCGATATAAATTGATTTATACGCAGACGAGCTTTTGCCCGCGGCTTCGCTCGCGTTAAGAAGTATTATTATATACAAACTTTCATCACCTATTTGCACCCCTTGGGGTGAGAATTTATTAAAATCCTTTCTTAGCGGATGCCTACCTCATAACATCTACCTGCATGCCAAATTTTAGCCCGATCCGTCCAGTGGTTGGGGCTGTGCGTTGATAGATCACCATGTCAGTCAGTCACCTTTGAGTTTTATATATATAGAAGATTGTAACTGTACTATCACATTCAGAGCTACAAGGATACATTTTGAAATTTATAATTTGACGTTACACCTAAATATAATATGTATATCAGGGCTGTCGCGTAACGCAAGTACAAATAAAATAAATTAATTCAAAAATAAAAATAAAACCCGACTGCAAAACAATTTTAAACCAAAAAGACCGAAACAAGACCTAATTCTGCCGGAGGCGTCTAATCCATGTTTTAATTGATAAGTACGACTCTTGCTTACGAGTTTCATGCCAAGATGAATAGAAGGCTACATAGAAAAATGTAGAAGCAGAAAGTGGACTACAAAAGAGCATCCAGTTATTTTAAAAGTTACTTTCTCAGCCATTAACGTAAAAAAAAGGCGGATGGAGTCTTATTATACATAGCACTGTCACACAGAGTCGGCCAGGCCAGGCCAGGCCAGTATGTCTGTTTGCTGTCAAATGGCCGGACTAGCGTAAGAATGTGTGCGTGCGGACCGTGTACATGCAGTCAGCCTGGCCGACTCTGAAGATACAGTGGTGTATATAACAAGACTCCGTCCGCTTTTTTTTCTACGTTCATGTTCTCAGATTACATCTTTAAAATAGGCAGAGATTTTGTTACCACTAAGTATAACAAAAGAAAATCGGCTAGAACACGGCATAGGTTTGTTTTGGTCCCTTTTCAACTTCAGTGGTCTTGCATACCATCACGACAAATGTAGCCGTATTTGGTAAGCCAGCTTTTACTAAAAGTGTACACGCATCCTTGGCTATCTATGCGTTGTATCTAATCTAGTCACGATAATAATAGGCTCTCATAACGATTTTGGTGACGTTAGCTGGTTTCATTGCACTAATTTACGCAGGATTTTTATTTTTAATGCAGCCTAAGTATTATGTTTGTATGTTTGTATATGTTTTATAACTTTTAAAAACCCAGTCGGAAGTATAACCGACATGACTAGCGAGTGGCGAAAGTTAGGATAGGACACATTTGTACTATCAGAGAAGTTAATTCCTAGGCAGATGGTGGACTTAATGTCATTTGGTCGCGTTAAGTCAAACTCATCCAAACGATCATAGCTAACATTGAATTGACATTAGCCGACCAAATGACGTAGGTCCGTCAACTGCATAGGAATCAATTTCCTCGGATATACATATTACATGCCCATCCGACGCATGGATCACTTTTGTCAAACAATCAGGCGTTCCTGCATTGTCTTAACCAAACTTCACAACAATATTTTTGTTGTTCCATCACATGAATAATTTTACGATTACTAGAGTCCTATCTACTAAGAGTGAGTTGCATCAACCTACTTTAACTTTAACCATAACAAATTGTGAAATGAACTGTCAAATCCCTAGCAAATTCACCATATTTGACGATAACCTTAACCTTAACTTTAACTACGCTTCTGGTGCAATTCACCCTAAGCGAGTCACAAAATTCCTTAATAAAATATGTAGAAAGTAGACTCGCTTTGTGATTTTAATCATATTTGATATAACCTAATTTAGTTAAAGAGAAAATCAAATGTGTCTAGCCGGTTTCGAGGTTAAAATAATTTTTGCTCATTAACTACGCAAACCTTGAGACACAATCTCAACTTCATTTGATAAAATAATCAGGACCATCAAAGGCTTAAATCGAGTGCCAATAGAAGCGTTTTATTTGACCAATTAATAAAATCGATACAAAATAAATACCTAGACCACATTTCTGGATACCATCGCCAATTAGTGTTTGAACCGTGGACGGCAAACGCTAATTGACATAAGAGTACGCTATCTCCTGGAAAACTAACATAGTTTAAATTAATCCAATAAATGCTAAAGATCTATCTTTGTGATTTTTGCCCGCGGCGTTATAGTTCTCTCGTGTTTAGATCATGAAGACATAAAGGTATGTGTCAGATACGGCAATAGTTTAAATGTAGTTGTAGTCTATGAGGCATATTACACGCATCAATATTATCACGATTCCGTGATAATATTGATGGTGTAATAGGCGGAATCGCAGTATCGCAGTAGTACTTGTGATACGCGTGATACTAGAATCGTGATTATATTGACGGTGTAATAAGCCCCTATGCATTTATGTAGGGCAAAATACACATCCCGAATTTTCTCTATAAGCATGTTAAATGAAATTAAAGTTACATACATGAATAAAATGCAAAGCTGATTGGTAGATCAACGTATAGAAAAACCCTTAAATAACTAGAAACTTCTGTAGGCTTACCATAACAACATTAGAAACGGGAAAGAATGGACACTACAGATTATAGCAACAAAATAGAGGACTACCTTTGTCTAACTGTCACTCGGTCTATTCGGAGCCTCGAAAGAGATTCGAAACCTCTTCTATGGTGACCATGCTAAGCCTGCGGATTTTTAACACTTATCTTACTAGTTACAAAAGTTTGGATGCAAATAATACTAAGTATTTCACGCGGGTCGCGAACAAATCCGCTGGAAAAGGTTACTTAGGATGAGCAACTGAACCAACTTCCGTTTATGCTATTCGCCAATTAGTAGGAGATTGTGAAACAGGTTCATAAACTAAATTTGCTCGACAAATAAAATTCCAGAAGTTCGAAGCAGGATAATATATACGTGTCCCGAAATGCGTCACCTCCTTGCACGACATTAGAGGAATGTATGAATACTAACGAGGATTATCTAGATATATGATCCGAAGCCAGAATTGAAATTAGAGCTAATACTAATTTACTTCCTCAAATTCTAATAAATCTAGCGCTAAAGCGTCAAGATCGGGTGGAATTAGTCTGACAAATTCTAAGTAAGTATTATGTAAAATTGAGACGTCGTGGATTCGTAAAATTCAGTTGTTTAACGTCGGAATGAAAGTATATTTAACTCGCTGCGATGTCTGCCTCGCCCACGTGAAAATTAAAGATATATCATATAACCTTCTCATTCCTTTAAATTTTCAAGAAAATATTTCTTAAAGTAAACGGAGAAAATATTCCTTGTACATTTCTATGCAAAATTTAAGCTGCTTCTCCACAGTTTATGTGCATCAGTCAATTCAATTTTTTCTCATTTATTTCGAGTTTCGTCCGATAAAATTTTAGTAGCGCAGTACCTACTAAAATTTACTGAAATAAGTAGTAGTTAAGTGACTAATGCGCCAATATTTTTGTTTAGTTCTTATCTTAATGTATAAACCTAAAACTAGTTAATTTTCAACTAGATAGTGTCCGCAAATCTTGAAATTTGCCCTACGAGTTGTATTTATCACAACTTTATATTATAAAACCATCCTTAGATGTTCTTTCCGGGATCTGAAGTACCTAATAGCTCCAAATTAGTTAAGCGGTCAACGTTACACGCAGTACACTGCGAAAGTGTACTGTGCATATTATATTAACATCAGTTTGTATATAGTTTCTTATCCGAAAACTGTCTATTCCAACTGGCTCCCTGGTTTATTAGCATACGTTTCCTGGTCCATTTTTCCCGAGTTTACAATTAACGAGTTGTGTCATCGCGAACTCGATATTCCCTTATCGAGTCTGCGGCGGCAGACAGGTTTGTTAGCGGTCTGTAATTCTATACGTTACCGGGAACGGGATAGATATTTTAAGGGCCAACCGAACGGGTTAATGCTAGAGGCTCGAACTAAATAATTAGGTGCTCGAATCGTTGTTGTACTCCGCTGTACCCACTTAATTGGTTAAATTTAATTGTTCTGATCTGTTTGTTGTTTTGTGTCGTTAAAATTGTTTTAGTTTAGTTTAAGTGGGCCCCTAGACGAGCAATTTTTATATTAAATATCATGTATTGCGTTGTATTATTGACCGTATTGAACATCGCGTGCCTTCAATCTAAAATGTCAAATAAACTGTTCAATAAAATTGAAGCGTGATATCATAGTATAAAGAGAGGGTGATATTATACAATACAATTCATCGTCTAGGGGCGGGCTTAGTTGAACTTCTAATGTATGTGTGATCGCAATCGGCGCTGTAAAGCGATTTTAATGTAAACCTTGAAGAATAAAGTAGTAAAATGAAGGTTAACTTAGAAGGGCGGGAAAAGTTTAGGATAGTTTTGTGTTCCAACTTCCAGCGCGATTAACGAATTTCGACGCAGCGGAGTTGCAGGCGGCATCTAAAATAAATGATGCTGATGATACAATAACATAATGTTCAAATGTTGAAATTCCGTGTCTCCAGCGACGAGCAAGTTAAATATTTCAGACGTCGATCAGACGAGTGTTTCGACAAATTTCGTCCGGCAGGCGGCAGGAGCGGGAGGGTTGCTCGGGACCGGAATGATTTATGATTAGGTCACTTCAACGTAAAATGTTCGATCAACATTACCCGTCCGAGGCTCGGCCGGAATAAAACAAAAATAGACGAAATTTATGTAAGTGGTTTAGTAGACTGTAGAAGTTTAAATAGTACGTGTCCAAGCTATTAGCAAGACGTATTGACTAACAATATCGAATTTAGATGATAGAACCAATAATGAATAACTAAGAATTAATAAAGTATATTATATGTAATAACTAATAATTAGTTACCTGGTTTGTACACCTACACAATCTTATCAATTATTTCTTCTCAATTCGATAAACAAAAGGTTAACTGGAAGAGATTGCTTATTAGCAATAAGTTCACCTTTTGTGCATCATTATACATGTTGTTTTATGTAAAATTGTTTTTATTTTGTATTTTTTGGTGTGCAATAAAGCGTTTTTGTATTTTGAATTGTATATGCATTAGCAATTGTGGTCTTAATGTGCCAGACGTCTAACACTTTATGATAGCCAGTATGCAATCAAAAAATTAAAACTAAATAAACCCCGCAACACAACTGCAACAGAATTTGTTTATCGCGCTTGAACCGTAGATTTTTCCGAGATAAAAGTACTTTAATCCGATATCCTTTCACAGAGCCCAAAATTTCAGTAAAATCGGTTCAGCGGGCAAGTAGTTGGGCAAGCAGTTGGGCAAGGTAACAGACGAACAAACACACTTTTACATTTTATTATTAAGGATATATCCTAATTATTTCGCTTATCCTCAAACTCAGACCTGTGCTCGTACTTTAATCGAAAATCAGGACTTTTGAACTAAAACATTGTATCAATTTCAGCGTCAAAATGCAGGAAGCTCCGCGCTGCTTCGGGGCGGGTTTTAAACTCGGTAACAGGCAGGTTCTCGCGAACCATAAATTTTTACGCCCCGCCGTAATAACTATGAGATATTGTTGCATACTTTTATAATCTTTGAGTTATGTTCGACTATGATTACATGTAATGATATAAATAAAAAAGATAAAACTTTCTGCGACTTGACATTAGACATACAGCTAAGAAAGCTCATTTCAAGGGAAAATAGCATTGTTTAAACTCACAGTTCACTTTCATGCCTAACTAAATAACAAGCTAAGTGTGCATTAATATGTCTTATGCAGCTTATAGAATTAGTCAAGTCTTTTCCAAATGTATACTTTGAATAAATTAATGTGCTATTGTTTATATTTTGTAATGTGATAATATAAAACAGTACGGCCACAACTTAAATATTATACATTAAAGTTAACAGCATAACCCATGCTGAGCATATGGATCAAAATTAGTCGAGACAGAATCTAGTGGGTGTTTACTGTTTTTGTTATATTTTATTTGTTCTAAGTTTAGCTTAGCCACAGGACAATAGCTGCGATTTCAAAGTCTAGTGGTTGTTAAGTAAATTAGGCTTGGGTGGACATTGGACATCGTTGATTGCGATTAAGTACATAGTACAAGAACCTTAATATTTATGGTATAGCTTTTTAATTGATAATTATTGGAAAGTTGCGAAGTCTAGCTCTAAGAGCGGTGCGATTGTTTTGATCTATTGAAGAAAATTTAATGGTTACTTATATTATAATAACTTATAAGGGGTGTATTGTAATATTATGATGTGTTTTCAAAATAAAATAGTACCAGTTAGTTAGCGATAGATTTAAGCGATGGATCCAAATCTATGGCCGTCCTAAAAACCGTTAATAACAACGCTAATAACGCCTCCGTGGTCTAGTGGTACAGAGCGCGGCTCTTGACTCGGAGGTCGTGGGTTCGATTCCCGCGTTGGAAGCATGTTATTTCCAAGTTTGGTTAGGACAATGCAGGCTGATCACCTGATTGTCTGACAAGTAAGATGATCCATGCGTCGGATGGGCATGTAAAAAGTCGGTCCTGCGCCTGATCTCTCACCGGTCGTGTCGGTCTGCCGTCCCACTGGGTTATGAGAGTAAAGGAATAGAGAGTGCTCTTGTGTACTGCGCACACACTTGGGCACTATAAAGACACTCCTGCGTAGCTGGCCTGGTTTCAATGAAACCGGTCACCGTCACCGAAACCGGTGTGGGAGCTATTATTATTATAATAAACAGTACATTAATTTAATCCCATATTATTACCTATATTGTACCTGCATTGGTCCTACAAACTGAATATTACAGCAGTTTTGTAGGTCTTTATAATACTTAATATCTATTATTTAAAGTTTTCTGCATGCGTAAACTTTACATAGCATTACATCGTACTCGATATTTAGCTATATTTTAAAACTATGTTGGCTATCATACCTTTTTTTTAACATGCGATTCGTCCTAGATTTTATCTCGGTACGCAGATCGCACTAAATATTTTAGAAGGTACTCGAAGGGTCTAGTTTATGGTCCACTTTATGTGCATTAACTAAAGTGTATTAGCACTATTCACCGAGAGAGCCGAGCGTTAACTGGTACGAGCTTACATACGGACACTACTATTATGTACCTAATACACATAGTAAATCGCGGTGGCAAAGAAAAATCTACAGCTGAACATGGAACCTCCTCTTTTGAAGTCGGTTAAATGTAGAGATGCCAAGAATACTAATTGAGAAAATTTAGCAACATTTTGAATTTTCTTAATATGTAAGTGTTTTTTTCTTGATAACACATGTTACGACAAAATAATTTATCAAGTGCGAATCGAAGTTTTCTCGCTATGTAAACTATTACTTATCCTTTTCCAAGTCCTAAAAGCTATCTCCATCAAAATTTGCTTATAGTAGTTGTAGTAGATACTGCTGGGTAATAACGGTTTGACAAAATTATCCTATCAAATCGCCCATAATGCTGTAACTTAACAATTTGTAAATTATCTAACATATTTTAGTAATATTATATATTCAAGAAAATAACAGTTATGTAACTAACGGACCTCTACTTAAATCCGTCGTAAATTAGGAGGCTCTTATTGGAAATTTCTTTTTATTCAAACAAGCAGTGGCATTGATAGCCTATGATAAAATTGCCAATCAAAATTTAGAGGTATACAGCTTCTAGAATAATACTCCCCACACCGGCTTCGGTGACGGTGGCCGGTTTCATTGAAACCAGGCCAGGTACGCAGGAGTAAATTTTATAGTGCCCAGGTGTGTGTGCAGTACATAAGAGCACTCTCTATTCCTTTACTCTCATAACCCAGTGGGACGGAAGACCGACATGACTGGCGAGAGTTCAGGCGCAGGACCGACTTTTTTACATGCCCATCCGACGCATGGATCATTTTACTTGTCGGATAATCTGGTAATCAGCCTGCATTGTCCTAACCAAACTTGGAAACATTCCAACCCGGGAATCGAGCCCACGACCTCCGAGTCAAGAGCCATGCTCTAGACCACTGGACCACGGAGGAATTCAATATTTTTATAGCTTCTTGAATATAGGAAATCTAACAAACAATAATAGGCTAAGATCCCAGAAACTATAAACACTTGTAGACGTTTCTAAATATTAAATTTATATCCACAACGAAAGCCCGCATGGTCACGACTCCAGCCTGCGTTGTTACAAGTTTAATCTCCTTCGTATGTAAATAAAGCTTTTTATTGTATTTTATATTAGAAAAGCGCCGATGTATTCAACAGCTGCCTTTCTTCTCTTCAGGATCAGATCACTAATATTATATTTTGTATTGAGTGTCAAGGCTTTAGAGATTTTATTTCAGTGATTTCGTTTTGCTGTACTATCGGTAAAGTTGCCTTTCGACCAGGCAAACGATTAAAGTCACTAAGACGGCGCTGAAATAATAAAGTCAGATTTACTAGTAAATAATTCCATTAATACCCTTATAAGAGGAGATTTTTTTCTGAATGAGCACTCAAGCTCTTTTATTAGATCGCCTACTAAGCGCCCACATTAAATTGGCTAAATCTATTCATACAACGTTCTAGATTAGAATAATTGGATCCTTTTGAGACAGCCCTTGTTCGTAGAATTCTTGAGCGCGTTGTAAGCCGTTCCGGCGGAGTGGGCACGAAAGCCTATAGTCTTTATGTCCACGATACAAGAATCATTTTATAAAGCTCTGGAGTATCTATATAAACGTCACGAGCGCCATGCACGCAGGATAATAGAATGTTTAGCCGAGGTGGGCTCGGACAGAATTGGAATTTAATTTCGAGACACGCGAGCACGATGGAAAAAGGATTAGAAATGTTGCGGTCAGCGCTGCAGCGTTCAATGAATTTTAGAGCTTCAAATTTTTATACACGTTTGAGCGAACAATATTCACTAAAAAGCTGGTAAACCTGTGACGTGCGTGCCACCAGTGGCATTTATGTGGTGACACAAACATTTTTTTTGTTATATGCAGGCCATGAACGCAAGGGTGTACCTGACAGGTTCGCCTGTGCAGTTACGTCTGTCAGGCAAAGTTGAGGCAAAACCTGCACAGTTCTGTAACATACACGCACCGGTTTTCCTGAACAGTTGACCTGTTCAGGCTAACCTGTCAGGCCCTTGAGTTGCGTGTATGGCCTGCATTATATTTTCTTTTGATAGTTGTCCTCAGCTGCTTAGTGGGTATAACATGGTATAACCCAGTTATTAACCCTTTTATTTAAGGGGTTAATTCTTGGTAGCACAGTAATGTACTAACTAGTATTACGTTGTGAGCCTTCATAACTTGTCTGCTTGTGAGCGAGACCTTAAGAAAACAAATTTTGTGCTTCTGTATTATTTTTATACTGTGCGTGTTTCGTTACTCGTTAGTCGTTAGTATCCATAATCACAAAGGTATTGGTGCATACCCCTATGTGGGGTCGAATATCCTGATTCCTTGCTGTACCGCCTTACAGGCGCACCAAGCGTGAAAAACAATTTGGTCGTTGAAAAACGCTGTTGGCATTTTGTGATCGTCCGTGCGAAATAACGCCCCTCAGTTGTAACACAGAACTTCGGAGTTATGATGTATTTTTACTCAGATTATGATAATTTATTAGGTTCTAAAAAAAGTCGTAAATTGACGCTCCAAATAAAACGTGTCATTTTGTTTTGTATTGATGTTTCTCATATTTGTTTGTATTTGGATCAAAATCAGAAGAAACGACTCGACGAAGAACTCACACTATAATTTTTAAATATTTGATTAGACTAGATAATATGAGGTTAAAAATACACGCCTAATCTCAGTAAAATAAATACTAATAATAATAAATAGAGTCACTAAGAACACCGCGGTAGCTATCCAGGTATTTTATAAACCCTCAAGATAAACGGCATTGAAATGCGAACGAATTGTGTGATCCCCGTATCGCGATAAATAATGGTAGCGCTAAATGCGGAGATCAGAGAGATTACACGTGATGTATTTACTTCGCGAATCATGCATTCAACAGTTCACTTTAACTCGAGTTTAACTTCGGGTTCACCGTTGTGTATCCCGCGTATCCCGTGGCTCTGCCTAAAGCGGAAAGTAGGAACACTCGTTGGGGTTTTAGTGGGTATTCCCCCGCGCGGTCTTCACCACCCCGGGGAGTCCCGCATACTCCGGTAGCCATCCCCAGACCGCCGGGGATGCGTAATTGCATTTCCCCAACGATAAAAAAGGACCCGTCAGGTAAAAAGTACCGCATGTAGCCGTGGGGTAGCGTAGAACTAGGGTTGCCATCACCTAAATTGCCATCGCCGGTCAGGCACGACAAAATTCCCGGACATGTGGCCAAAATATGGTTATTTCCCCGGACACTATTTTACGATTACGTCTCGCCAATTTTTTATTTTTTTTAAATCTGATTATCTCAAGTCCGTGCAAGAAACCGTGTATGCTTAGCGAGTTTTTATCTTTCGTTTATTGCTGCATGACTAATTAATACTCTAAATAGTTCTCTTCACAAAAGTGTCCGGATTTTACCCTGACACTTTTCAAAAACCCGACCGGACGCTCCCCGGACGCCCTCGAAACTAGGACAAATCCGGGGAAATCCGGACGGATGGCAACCCTACGTAGAACGAGTAACAGGATTTTAAATAGACTTCGGTGTCTGTCACACAATGTATCCCAAACGCGATGGTTAAACTGGTGAAATTTTCAAAAAAATGATGTATTTTTGTTTCTAATAAAAAATTCACTTACGTTAAAATTCGTTTATCGCGCGGGAACCGTAGATTTTTTCTGGATTTAAAGTATGTCAACGTTACACAAGTATATTTTATTCTATGTTCTTTCTCAAATTATCTCATATAAAATTTCAGCAAAATCGATTCAGCGATTTGAACGTGAAGAGGTAACAGACAGACACACTTTCGCCACTTTCGCATAATTTATAATATTAGTATGGATTAACAGCAATTTCGTTTTGGTTACTTGATACTCTACTTATTTGGGCAGAGATTGTGATCAGGAGTGACCCTTTTAAAGATTTTTTTCACTTAGAAGCCTACCAAGTTTTAGTCCCTTATTGTGATCCTGTCGAGATTTTTTGCATTGGTACTATTAATAATGTTGATCATTTAAAGAAGCAAAATATCTGTTCTTAATTTGTGTCTAAAATAGTATGACAAAGACTATTAAAATATAAAATATTAAATAATTATTTGTTTGTGTGTGCATCTAGCACACTGATTGTGTTTTGTATAAACATAATCATCATTCATCAGTTTCAAAACTGTTCAATTTCGAATATGTGCCTGGGCACGAGCCCTAAACGTAATCCCAACAAACTATGCATTTATTATCCCCAGAGTCCAGACACTATCCGCTTGATAAATAGCTTTCCGCCCAGCACATCCCGAGATGTACAGGTAACAAGTACTATGCGGCGCGTGCGATAACACAGAACCGGTCGCGAATCTTCACGCCTAGCCTCTACCACATGAAATGCGGACACATTAGTCCTAAGCGGGCTTCTAGACCAGGGGTCACCAAATGGCGGACCGCGGTCCGCATCCGGACTGCCAGCCCATTGTGTGCGGACTGCGGACCAAGCATTTTCGAAGATGAACTTCGTTAAAAAAAATTCGGTCTCGGCTTACTGATGGACATCTCCAGGATTTAATATCAATTGCACCTTTCACTCCAAACAACAGGGAGATATTTAAGCTACAACATTTTTCACTTTTCTCATTGACATGTAAATAAATAACTTTGTAATTTCCGTAGGTTAATAAATAATATATTTTATATAAAATATGTGGACCGCGAAGGTCATTTAGTTTCTTAAAATGGACCCCGAGCGAAACTAATTGGTGACCCCTGTTCTAGACTCTAGTAGACGATCAATTTTATTGTGCAACATCACGTATTTTGCGATATTATTGACCGTCTAGGGTTAATATTGAACGCGCCTTTCGATCTTATTGTCAAATAAACTGCTCAGTAATATTGTTCAATGATATTGCACAATTACAATATCATTGAACGATACAGTCTCCTGTCAGATTTATCTTCAAATAAGATCTCCCAATTCACGTATGCACACATTAACGTGTTTTCATTGAATGCAGACAACTCGAAGTACAAAACAACTCGATAAGCTTATCCAAATCAAAAGGAGTCTTAAAATATTTTTTTGCTTATTTCATGTATGGGTGAGTCTCCACCAAACGCAAAACTTGCCTTTTGATTCTTGTGCTTATAAAACTTCTCCAAAATTTCATAAAAATCGGTAAAGCCATTTCAGAGAAACCACTAACGTGGCACGATAACCTCGTATACTCATATCTAAACAGTATTAGATAAAAAGTGTACATATTCCTCTTGAACACTTGAAGTGTAAACAGCATACATCTTGAGACATATGACAAGTTCTATCTGCGACAGTCCGCACGTGCGGCGATCCTGTACTCCGATTCTGCTATTTATTGCAACGTTAATACAGCTTCGATCTAGTTTGGATCTGAAGAATCTGCAAAATATTCATATACGTCAGTTGAACGACATGAGACTGATTTTTGTAGTTTTTACCATTCGGAATGCGTGCGAATTTGAGCTGATATATTTTGAAAATAGTATTTAGTTTTATTGCTTATTACTACCAGAGTAAACAGAACTAACGAGTAGGCCGACTCAGAAGAGATCTCGTTTAATACGTTTGACGTCGTATGTAATATCGGCCGGCGCGCAGCCCAACTCGCGTATATTCGACCGTTTGATTTGAAGTCGAGATTCTCCTTAGTTCTGTTTACTCACACTTCATCACAATCAAATGAAATCTGTATAATTTTGAGATTAAGCAGAATCGGGGTACATTTCGCGCCTGTACTGCATACTTGGCAATAAATTGTAGAAATTATTACGCATCCTTTTGACCCTTACACCATTTAAGTACTGTCGTAATTAAGTTGTAGATTGCTTTCAGACAGTGTGGTGGTGTTTAGAGTTGAAATAAAGTTATTTTGAACTGTACTTAAATGAAATTATCTATACAGGGTGTAACAAAACTAAGTGATAATATTTTAGGGTGTGTATGTTTTCATTGTAGTTCGTCTCGTATTCGTATTCACTGTTAAAGTAGCAGCACTGAAAGACCATTTTTTTCACTTTTGTATGGGCAAGCGCCCCCGCGTCACGAGTTTCCCCATACAAAAGTGAAAAAAATGCTCTTTCAGCGCTGCTACTTTCACCGAGAACTCTATTTAAGATACACATGCTCACCCTGAAGTATTATCACTTAGTTTTTTTACACCCTAGTATCTGCCTAGTAGATCAGGACTGGTTACCGTGTTCAAGAGGTGTTGAGCTCTTTAAGGATAGTTAATCTGCAGCTGTCTTACACAGTCTATAAAATCCATGACAATAATTTTCAGAGTTCTCATGTCAAATACTTTGGGCTTATGCAGCCTCTGGACGTTAGTAAAATACTGATTATATTATAGATCTCGAATATGTAGAGGCGCATTCGTATTAGGCAATATAATAATAATTATTGCGAGTTTCTTTCGCCGGTTCTTCTCGCCGGGGTAGTTCCCGAACCGGTGGTAGGCATCGTAGTCCCGACCCTTAAAAAGTGTATTTATAATACCTATTTTGAATGAAAATATATTTTTTATTAAAATTTGGCTGTCAATTGTACTATCAGAGAAGTTGATTCATAGGCAGATGACGGACCTACGTAAATTGGTCGCGTTGTGTCAACCTATCCGACAAATCACAGCCATCATTGATAATATCATCCGACCAATTGACGTAGCGTCCGTCAACTGCCTATGAATCAATTTCTTCGATAGTACATAGTACGTACTACGTACATACATGGCTAGCCATAATTTCCTAACGCAAAAAGCATTAAAGGCATTATTTGATCGACCAATTATCAACAGTATGCAACTACCCTTACCACGTTTCGTAACCAGGGCTTGTACCACGAAACCGTTTTGAGACTCAAACAATCGCACGAGAATGCCGCATCCTAGTCTAACAAACGTCAAATGACGTTGTTAGAGCAAGACGCGGCATTCTCGTCCGAATGTTTGAGTCTCAAAACCATTTCGTGGTAGGCCTACAGGGCTTTATTCTCGCGTGAAATTTTTCTCACCAATATTATAATTGGCTCGCCAGACTTATTCCTGACCTCACCACACTTATAATTACTTGTATTATATGTCAATAAATTAATGAGAATCCGGAATTGGAAAACCAAGGTATATATTTTAATGAAATATTCTGGTGTGCATCAATAAATGACAGTGACTGATAACTGATAAGTGATAATGTTAAATTTATTTAGTAGTTGACGCCCGCAACTCAATGCGCAAAAATTCGTTTATCGCGCGGGAACCGTACTTTTTTCCGGGATAAAATGTATCCTATGTCCTTTCCGGGACTTGAAGTATCTCCAAACCAAATTTCAGCAAAATCGGGTCAGATGTTTGACGACATACAGACACACTTTCGCATTTATAATATTAGTATGTGCAATTAAAATAAGGAGTTATTTTCTCTATCCGTTGTTCCTAAATATATGTCTGTGTGTCTCTGTTGTGTTTAAGTAGAAATAAACGGAGTAGTCTCAGTCGATAAATTATTATTGGCAATCATTAAATTTACGGAAGAAACTTAAGTCCGCCATATATTCTCCTATTAGTGGGCGAAGTCGTTTGATATCAGTTTATGGAGCTTGAAATAAACTGTCTCTTAAACATAATTAATTGGAAACAATTGCTATACTTTGATGCTTGAATTCCTTCTTATATTTTTAGGGTTTATTTATTGTAAAATGGTTTTTATTGTTCTGTGGCCTAAACTTACTACCTTGGCGAATCAAATCAAAATTCGTTCCTTCGCGTAAAGTATACACATACGCAAAATCGCAAATTACACTTGTATAATAAAAGCAATAATTATTATACTAGTTTATTTTGATTTTTTTGGTTGGTATTGGTAAGAAAGAAGTTTTAACTTTCCGAAATACGTAGCCACAAATGAAAAGCATTTGTACTTTGACCGTAATATTTTACCGCTCGGAAAGACATTAAGCGTTTTTCGAAACATGGATTCGTTGGGCGTTCACAAAGTATTGTAAACGGCTAGAACTTTGATGGTTTTTGCCAGTGTTTAATGGCAACACTAATGATGGCTCAGTCATTAGGTTTTTATCCTCACACACTTTTATTAGACGTCCCGTAAACTCATAAGTCTAATCCCGTTTTAGAGCGGTACAAACAAAAAGCACGCCTCTTTACTGTACTATAAAATTATCGACGAATAATAATATACCCTATTGCAGGGGTTCCCAAACTGTGCGCCGCGGCGCCCTGGTGCGCCGTGGAAAGGCAAGAGGGGCGCCGTGAGTCGATCCTCCATCATATTCCAAAACCACAAATATAAAATATTATAAAATAAAATTATAATATGTATTTATTATGTAAATCAGGTACTTAGATGATTAAATATTTGTTTATTACTATCTACCTGCTTAGTGTTTAACCTAACTTTTATTTGTGTACTTTTTTAATAGGTAGAGTTGGGCGCCGTGACAAAATAATGTGGCGTGTAACTTCACCGCAGGGTAAAAAACATTGGGAACCTCTGCCCTGTTGGTTATTATATAAGTAATATAATAGACCGTGCTTACCGTAATGACATAACTTGGCACATCTGCTTCGTAATATGGATGGTTATTTGTTACTCTTTCACGCGAAAGCAGAAACACCGTACCAGTATGCTTAAGGAAGCGCGTAATCTCTTTAATGCAGGGCCGGATTTATATTTTTATGAATTAGGCCAAGTGGCCTATACTAATAAAAATGAAAGTTAATTTTGCCGGTCCTATGTAGGAACTCTGCCGTCACACTAGGACGCTGCCCCATAGGTCACGGCCTATTATACTGCCAATACATAAATACAGGCCTGCTTTATGTTACATAATATTATCTTACAGGTATTTACATTTTAAACGGTGAATCGAGGCGCTAAACTGTGTCAAATTGTGTGAAGTTCTATGCTTATTTACATTGATATAATATATAATAATGCCTTAGAAATCATTAAGACCTAAAGGAAAAAGCTCCATACGGTCAGTTATAGTGCTATCATACATTGTCGATACACACATGTACATTTAGATCGAAATTGTTGAAACGGAATACAATTCGTACCTACCACAAATTCACTTACAACTTCATACGAAATACATTTCAGCGTTCCCTGTCCAGGCACAACTATTGTTCCAGATGTTTTATTCACGAGAAACTCTCTCGCGTTGATAATTTTTCTTGTTCCCAACTCTTTGTTGCATATCGAAAGTATATTGACTAGAAAATGGTGCATTGTTCTAGTATTATTTAATACGTTATGTTAAATCTCATAATAAATTATTTATTTTTATTAACACACGCTATTTCCTACACATTATATTCCATAATATAATAATATACAGTGTGAAATTTTAATGGTTGTTTTCCCGCAGTAAAATGATTCTATCTTAGTAGTACATTAGATTTGTAAAGTTTTTTTTGTTCAAATCAAAAAAAAAATTCGGTCGGGTCCATAGTAACTCGCGCCTTTTGTATTTTCAAAAAGTAACATGCATGGTTCGATAGTACTACAGCTATAGGTAAATCGTTCTGCTGCGGGAAAACAACCACTAAAATTTCACGTTGTATATAATAATGTATTATAACGTTTGCTATGCTAACGTATGGTTGTTAATGGAACTACTATATTATTACATTCTCAGTAGTAAAGTAAGCCGATATGATGTAGATATAACTTATATCAGAACCGGTACATATTCCTCACTTGTTCATAAAACATGAAAAATTTTAATGACATCATCTGAGACTATAGCTTCATCTATATTATATTGGATACCTTTTTGTTACGTGTGCGTTTTGCCCTCAATATAAATTACGTGATATAATATGTAAGCGAAAAACAGCATGGCGAATGTAGAGTAATTGCAGAGGCTTATGCGGACGGAAGACTATCGCATGATGAAAATATTATGTGTTGTACCATAGTACCATATAAACGTACCCCGGCACCCCAAAATTCAAGAATAAGACAGCATTGGAAAACATAATTTTAAATAACATTTTTCAAATAGCAACTATTTGAATCATAGAAGTCATGGAACACAACAAACCATGTCTAGATGGCTAGACTTAGATCCGGATCCTATCAAACGGATAGTATGATACGACTGATTTTTGGAGCTTGGACCATTATACTATAGTCTATACTCTTTACTCTACAAAATATTAAGAGGGAATGCGGGTAGAGTAAAATTTTAACGAAGAAACTATTGCCATCACGCTTCACCCTGCGCTGGCACGTGTATTGTGATAGAGACAGATACAGTAAATCGTGGTTACGTATTCCTCTGATTCCTCCTTCTAAATAGAGCCTATCTAATTAATTTTTTTTAATATCTTCAAAAAGAATGAGTCTATGCCTCTACGTATTTATTTTACCTAAAAGATCTTTCAAATTCATTTTATGGTCGGTTGATTGGCGGGGTACGGAACATTCATTTTTTTGCGATTCTTGAAGGGTCATATTTTTTTATTTATTAGTAAATTTAAAAAAATCGGACGTAGATGCATAGCTTTCACAAATCCCAATAATGTGTTAAAAAAATCATTTGTCTAGACGCATGATCCAGGGAGGAAATTGAGGAATACATTTGTATGGAAAAAAGTGTTAGCATATGCTCTTAAATGGCGTTGCAACGCAACCACGCCGAAATTCTTCCAGCTTGCTTATTTGCGCTACGCGGTAGCGAGTGAATGCTATGCGACGCGGCACTCCAGTATCAGTCGCGTCCCGTCCCGTCGCTCCACTGCACTGCAACGTTGCTCGTTGTCACTGCTAATTTTTGTACGAATTTTGTATTAGAGTTAACACATATCGCACTGCATGACTACACAGTAGCATATCTACGCGACACGAAACCAGTATAATGGAACGTCAAGTGTTGCGTCGCTTTGCTGTTGTGCAGTTGCCAGTTCGGTCTCACCTGGCCCCGGGTCAATTCAACCGCAACGCAACTCGTAGCTGCATTTCTAAATAACTGAATTGACGGATCTCAATTGCGTGAGACGTCTTGCAAATCTGTCAAATCCATACAAATATGGAAACGTCAAATCCATACAAAGTTTCTACGCCTCGCATTGCGGTCTGAATTGACCCTTAGACTTTAGATAGGTTTAGATACATCTAGGCGTAGCTATCGGTTAAACTATCGATAACTGTGCCTCACCGCAGGCCCGACCCGTGCAGCGTGCGTAATGTGTAATCGTGCGTATCGCAAGCTATCCCGTAACGTACAGCCTCCGGTCACGTACGATATTTCTGTGTTTTAGCGACAAACTTGCCGGTCCTTCACCTCATATCAAATGTTGCTCGCTAGCGTATTCCCCGAGACGCTATTAGATCATGTTTTTCGCTTGAGTTTTTCGCTTCTATGTATACTTTTGTAATCCTCAGAATACTTCAAAAAGTGACCGCATCACTCAAACAGGCGTGTGGTTGAGCTTTGTACTTATTCTGTAAAACTATATGGATTATGGACAGCATAAAACGTCTAGTCGAGTGATCAAATTCCCCATCAAGTTAAATAAAACACTGAAACCTATTCTTCAATTCAAAACTTTTGGGCTTTCTCAGCACGATCTTTTAATTAAAGTTTGCGAGAACCTGCCTAGAGCTTCATAAACCACTCAAAAGGTAAATTTGTTTGTATACCATTTATTTAAAAGTTTTAAAAGCGCTCCGGCCAAGTTTTCGTTTAAGCATTATATAAAGCACAGTGTATCAACAGTAATACAACTCAACCTTGCTACGCAAACTCGCTGAACGCAGAGATAAGTTTGACGCGCGTTCGATCTACTATTTTACATTTAATATGTTATTGATTGTACTGTCGGTTCTTGATGGAAAATTCATTTTAAATTAGGAAAATACATTTTAAACACAAGTAAAACACAATATTACTTGTTCTTTTTCCACTATATTTTAATTTAAACACGACCGGTTTCAAAATAAACCACATGATGATTTATTTCGAAACCGGTCGTGTTTAAGTTGAATTTGTAGTAATTAATCAATATAGTGGAAAAAGTGCAAGTAATATTGTGTTTTATTTGTGTCTACTATTTTACTACTTCCAAGTTATCTGAAAACACGATAATGTGTAGACGTTCGATACGGGCTGTCCAACATAAAGTTGATCTACTTTGTATTATTTATATTGTGCATAAAGTTTGACATTGAGCTCGCTATAATCTTGTAGACTTGTGTATTTACAGGATTAGGCTAAGCCCTAAACTATTAAGATTAAGATTTATAACTATCGAGTTGTTGTCCCCGGCTGTCTCGATGTTAATCTGCAACATAAAAAGCCTTCTGAGTGTATTTCCTCCTTTCATTTTTTTATAACTTTAATGTTTTTATAAAATTTCTAGAAATTAAGGACACACAACTCGAAACGAAAACAGTTTCGTCAGACAGGTTGCTCAAACTGTGATAAGACTAAAATATCCAGTTTTAAGACAGTTGCCTCGCTCAGAGACAGTATTGTCTATGAGAAGATTTGTTGTAATTTTCGGCTTCACGTGTTGCAAACTATTCTAAGGTTGCTCTGAATGGAAACTACCATAGATTATTTCTGAGGAAGTGTAAACAAAATGAGTTGTGAATGAAACTCTCACTTTCTCCATACAATCTATAGTTAATTTTCTTGAAGGCAAAATTTGTACAGCGGCTAAACCTCATACAAAAAGTTTGTACTTGTACTATTATCTATTCTGTGGCACGATGGAGCTTAGTTATGAGAGTAAAGGAATAGAGAGTGCTCTTGTTTACTGCGCACACACCTGGGCACTATAAAATTACTCCTGCGTACCTGGCCTGGTGTCAATGAAACCGGCTACCGTCACCGAAACCGGTGTGAGGAGTATTATTATCTACCACAATTCTTACTAGACTGTCCCAATTCGGCGCTCTTTAGTGTCAAGTCAAGCATCCTGTATCTCTGTGTTGCTATTTTCATTCATTAATCTCTTAATTTCTTATCAGCCCATCACCGTTCTAAGGCTGGCTCTAAAACTAATAAGTTGACTTAATTTATTTTTTTTTATTTTACTTTTTGCACACAATATCGAGGTACAGAGGCGGGCTTAATGCCTTTAGGCATTTTCTTCCAGCCAACCTTTGGGTGATTTTACCATTTTCCATTTTCAAAGATTCAAAGATGCAAAGACTTTATTAGCAATACAATATTTATTGACTTTATTAGCAATATAATGGAGCTGTCAATCAATCAAGTCAATCGCACATATTTTGTTAACACCGTACGCATCGAACGCACCGCACACCGCATATAGTACACGAAATGCAGCGCGTACGGTGCGGACAAACGTACGAGGTTTCAACACGTTTCAACTTTCACATTATATTTTTATACAACGAACTCGTACCTAAACACACTAGGCCGAAATACGCGGCCGAAGTTCGGCATGATCACGCCTGCAATGCGCTACGCAGATTTAACGCGTGGTAATTTTGGCATGGTATTTCATCGGTACTTAATTTAAAATACACTGCAGGCGTAATCAAGCTAAACTTCAGCCGCGTATTTTCGGCCTAGTGTGTTTAGATACTAAAATGCGGCGCGTTCGGCACGTACATGCTAATAAATGTGCGAAAACCTTTAAAGTGTATAATTGCTACATTTTAACATTCAATTTTATCATGGGCAATCATAGAGGGAGAGGATAATTGCAGGCGTTGTACAGTAGCACTATCGCTTCAGGTGTAATTTAGACACATAAATGATATTTAATTAGTGCTTGTTCGATATTTGTCTTCGCGAACAACTATTACTTTAACTACACGTGTTTTGTTTAGTTAATAGTTGTTTTATCGTCTTTTATTTCTAGTGGTTTTTTTTTGTAACTAACAGGTGGGATCTATTATATGAGTAAGGTCAATGTAATTTACTGTGTCGAAATTACAAAACGCTATTTATTAAGATAATTAGCCGTAACGTCGTTCGTCTGATATTCGTTAATTGTGCGGGTATCGTCAATATTTCCGGTACAAAAACTGCGGGGCTAAAATGGTCGCTTTGTTGAATCATGAAATGAATCATAATTTGATCCATATTTTTAAAATCGCAAAATGCAACTCTGCTTGCAATTAATTTCTGTATTTTTGTACTGATTTGACATTTGTCAGTTTGACAGTTTTGATAATTCATTTGCTGAATTGATCGAGAGGAATTCCTAATTGTGACCATTTTAGCCCCGCTGTTCGTTGTTCTTTCCCGGGACTAAAAGTATATTATCCATGCCTCAATTCACCAAGCGTGTTAAGCGTGATGACTGATGAGATAACAAAAAGGCAAAGTTTCGCATTGATTAGTATGAATATTCAAATCCTCGGTTGTGTATTGCATTAAAATATAGTCTCTCCAGTTTCACAAAATATACTCTATAGTCTATAGAATAAAACCTTTTCAGTCTTTTAAAATCATTGGAGATTTAAAATCCCCGCGCAGCAGGATGGAGTATAAAATCAAAACTAAGACCGCAAATCGAATTACGATTAAGCCTTTAAGTAGAATCCTCTCAGCTTATCCGGCTCCGTTATGAAGCTGATTCCATTTCTTTCACGAGTTCAATTAATCGATTGTATCATTCGGGAATTTATCAAATAGAATAGTTTCTAAGGGTTTAATCAGACCGTAACGCGACGAGTAGATGCATTTCATAATTTGTATGAATTTGACAGAGAAGACGTCTCACGCAATTGGAATCTGTCAATTCAGTACAAAATTTAGAAATGCAATACGCGTCGCGTTGCGGTCTGAATTGACCCTAAGGCGAATACAGACTAGCACGCAGGCTAATGAAAAATCTAGATTTATGGCCTTTAGATTCAATCACAATTTTGTTTTGTAAGTTTTTTTTTTATTTGTAATATATTATGTATATAGACTGTTTCTTCAGTTATTTCAGAAAGTTGTAAAGTTTGGATAATGACTGTAAAACGGACCTGTAGTTATAGTCTATGCTCTACGTAGCTTAAATAATTATTAGCCGGTCTTCATTTTTACGGTCGACGCCTGACGGAATTTTTATAGTTTGCTCTGCTGCGGTGCTTCTTACCCGCATACCATCTGAAGTTTACCAAAATGCTTAGATGCTAGCCTGTATTTTAACAGACTTCCAAACAAGTAGGTTCTCTATTATATTTTTTGCAGTATTATAACAACCGATGCTTTAAATATATTATTGTTTTTATTTGCAGGTACGTTTTCCAGTGTTTATCAAAAGTATGATGCCAGCATGTAGAGGTATTTAACCGGTTTTTTTTTCGTGTCGTATACATATAATATGTCGTATTGCCGTTAGTAATAAGTGTCGATCGGTGTGACTGGAGCCTTATATTCCCTGACTGCCGTGACCTCACGTTCACAATAAATTAAGCATTACGGCCCCTGAAGTGATTCAACACAATTTATTTTTATTACACTTCTAAATCTCAATAGTGTACATAGCTAAATAGCCTATGTTAAAATTTACGGGCGAAGTGATCACGAACTAAAAGCTTTCGCGGAAGCTTTATGGCGAAACTTTTGTTTCATAAGCTTTTTATGTTACAATTTTGCTTGGGTCTTCATAATATTGCAACATTGTCAGGCTACATTGAAAGCTCTAAGCTTAATTTTCTATTAGAACGTTAAGGTTAAGATAAGGCATGACTATGACCATGATATTTCGGAAGTATCTACTTTTGTACTTTTTCATGTGTGAGTGACACAGCCGGGTATCGAAGTGACATTCGTAAAATGAGAATTAAGCCCCTAGGGCTCGACTCCTATACCCGGAAAGTCGCTACACTTGCTAATAATTACTATGATCATCGCGCTTACACATGCTGGCTTCGGCCAAACCAACGCGTCAGTAACGCGGGACGGGAGCGTCTGCAACGCGAAACTGGTGTGCACACCTGCGCGACTACGCGACGGTGCGAAACCGTAGATTATTACCGCTCTGCTTCCCGTCCCGCGTTGCAGACGCTCCCGCTTCGCAGTCGCTTTGGTCGCGTAGGTTTGGCCGAAGCTTGAGACCTTTGACATGTTTCTTAGCTTAACTGACCATAATATTCCACTACAGTAGCAGTTCCCACGTCTATAAGGCGTAATAGTCCTGGAACACCTAATGATGTGGACAAGCACTCTGTTATTATTTCCAACTATACTCCTAACGCGGAAGACGGACGTGGCATTACCCGTGCAATTGCCACGAGTAATTTCATAAGGCTATCTCGTCGCGTGGGCTTGGGGATTCATACTAAACTTATTCGCTATTATTATAATGGAAAATAATTTCGCAGATGTGGCAGAGACACGTAACTTATGTAAATACTGGTAGCAAAAGGCCCGTATTCACTTTGATTATCTAGTAATAGTGCTAGTGATTAGTACAGGTGATTAGTAATCAGGAAAAGTACGTGTGGACTGTGGACAGGGACTGGTCAGTGCAAGACCTTTAATTTCTCCTAATCATACCTAGGCCCTAAGGGCCTGTATTTACTTACTTTGATTAGTGCGAGTGCAGGTGATTAGTGATTTGGAGAAAATAAACTTGCAGTTATCAGTCGCTGTCCACACTTACTTTCTCCTGATTACTAATCACCTGCTAACCTGCACTTATCACTTATCAAAGTGAATTCAGGCCATAATAGTAATGTCCCGTTTCTGAGGGTTTCTGACAGGAGTTTATGTACCTATATGCCGTTGACTCGTTTAGTTTAACGTGAGTAAATCAAAAGCGCTTTCAAATACATAAACTTTTCGCTCTGTAGTCAAGGAGGCGAATCTCAGAAATGTGACTATTATTAATTAAACATTTTTAGTTGGAACATGTTTCAATGTAATAAATTTTATTTCAAGTTAGTCGTAACTATCTTAAAATCTAAAGTACTTTGCATATTTTGTTTAGCTCCACAAGGATCTTTTAAAGTCTCTAAAGGGGCCACCTTATAAAGCACCGCTCCAGAAACAACCGTTATGTACTTATTCCCTCTTGACAATGACATCCTAATATAATTTTGCATGTGGCCGAAATCAAACAAAATTTGATTTATTTTCAGAGACATCTGCTTTACTATGCCTCTCATTACAATGTCATTTTAGATCCTTAGAGGTCCATAATCTAGTTTCTTACCATTGCTTTTAATAAATTTGCTAGCTACATAAGTTATCTACAGCATGACTGGTGAGACATGTACAATACTCGAGGACGTGATATTTGGTTATTATATTAGATGAAAAAATATAATATAAAAAAATAACATCAATTGATCACGGAGTAAATGTAGCTTAAAGTTAAATAATTATTTACCCAACGCATGGACACCGCGCGCGGGAGGTGTAGCGCGCCGGCGCGGGCGCGGGGGGCGCAGACGCCGCGCGGCTGCATAGTAATAATTTACTAAGTGTCCGTGATTCATTTGTTTAAAGGGAAATTTGGTCAAAAATTAAGTACCAAATTTTATTACATATTTATAATGAGAATCGAGTACTGAATACTCTCCTTAAGTGTCGGTATTGTCTCACCAGTCATGCTGTATAAGTAACTTTTACAAGCTAGATAAAATTTATCTACACGCAAACTCTTGTTAAACGACTATCTGTATAATGTTTATGCCTCGATTGAAAGAACTGGAGCTCCGACCGTGTTCTCTGATTTAGATAGGGCTTAGCCTGTGCCTACAACACTAACTAATCACCTATAAGGTCGTAAATAAACAGTAGAGTTACAGTAGAGTAACAGTAGGGTAATAAAGTAAATAAACAGTAGAGTTACAGCTGTGTCTTTGAAATGCCTTGAATTCAACAAAACTCAATTTTTACGTGCGGTGTGAATAGGGAATATCACGCAAAGGTCGGTGCAGAGGCGCTACAGCACTTACAGTAAATAATCCGGCCAAAATCCGACATGCTGCACACGTCATATCTGAATATTGACAAAAACGTTATCAAACGTCGATCATAACTTTTTTTCTGTATGTTGGTGCTGCTTTAGCGTGAAAATATTGCAGTATACAGTGTGTAACTAAACTAAGTTATAATACTTTAGGGTGTGCACGTGTTCCTTGTAGAGGGTTCACTGTGAAGGTTAGCAGCGCTGAGAGATCAAATATTTTTTTCACTTTTGTATGTGCCCCAGCGTCACGAGTTTCCCCATACAAAAGTTAAAAAAATTGGTCTTTCAGCTTATCTATTTGCCAATAATACCTATAATATCTTATTGTTTATCTGAAATTAGTAATTTCACATAATTTGAAGCGGCACAACAATGGAGTAATTTCAAATTACCCTAATTTGTGTCTGGGCGATTTGGTACGATAATGGTCTACTGTATATATATTTGTATTGTGTTATTGCCAGCAGTGAGCTTGTGATTGTAATATGGCAACACTAGATGATATCTAGTCAATAGTGTAGTTAAGCCATGGAGAAATTTTGATTATCTCGGTATAATTAATCTACCATTTTTGAGGGTAAATAAACAGGAATAAATAAAAACAAAAGTAAAAAAGTCTGTAGTGTAGACAGGTAGGTAGTATTAGTAAAATATTATCCATTTGCACTATGATTATCAAAAATTGGATATGCCCTGTATTACCTCTCAAATGCCTACGATATTCTTATTTACGATCTTATCTGACTGTCAGGCCTTTGTGAGTCGATAATGAACACATTTCCATTAAACGGTGAAACACTAAAAACTACTTTCTATCTATTGAGCCCTTATTGAAATTACCAAGAAAAAGTAAGTGCAAAAAGGGTTTTGTTTGCTTTCCAAAGTCCCTATAGTTTACGGCAGCACGTAGCTCGGACGTGTATTCTCGAGTTTGGCTTAAAAACGGATCGCCGGTGGATGGAGATGACCTACTGGTTCCGTCACGTGCTGGAATTCGTAGCTAGGGTAAACACTGTGATGACTGCTCAATTGGTTTTTTACTCTGATGTGCGAGTTTTCTGTACACGACTAAAGTTTATAAACCTACCCCAAGTTTTTGGTGGTGACATGGGTTGAGGAGGGAATGTTTTGGGTGAGAAAACTCCCCCGTACTCTCTCACCCGTAGAAGAAGGGGACATTAGGAGAAATTCGCGTTTCAAATTTTCGTAATCTTGAGATTAAGTCATCTGTTCTCTATAAGTATTATGTATAGGAGTATAGGACCACTATATTATGTTTTGAACATTCCTTTTTGATTACCGTATCTATATTATTATAAACTGCAACAAAATTCTTTACTTTTAGATCTAAGATAAAAGTAAAGATATCGTGATTCGTGATACATTTCCGCTATGCCGTCTACCGCGAGTTTACCCTATTTTTTTGTTTTGTCAAGTCTGACTCGGAAACATCTCTATGCCGTGTTTACTTTTCGTATTTCTCGGTTCACTTGTTAAGTGAATTAGAAGAAAGTATTTCACTAAAAATTACAATTTTAAAAAGTCCTTTAGGGTTAAACTCAATATTGTTGCATTAAAATAAATATTGTCTCAAAATTTAATTCCATAATTGTAATGAAAAGATTTTAGATTTAATCTATTTTGTAGATATACAAATAAAAATTATGAGTAAGTACACTAACTAATTTTGCAAATTTTATTCTACGGTTTTTTCATGGTCACGTGCTAATTATCGCAAAGTAACCGAAACGTTAAGCTCTAAGAATAAATGTACCGTACGAAAATCCGTAAATAAATACATTTTAGTCGATTTTTAATTTTCTGTATTTATCACTATAAAATGTTATGATTTTCCAACGGTTTTTCTTAACAATAATGCATATGCCATAAGTGTAGTGCTTTTACGACATGCTTATTTACTAAACGCCTCTCAGAGTAATTTAATGATTGCTAAATAATAAATATTAATTAAATAAAACGTTTGACACAAAATGGATGAAGTCGATGTCAAAGTCTTAGTTAAATTAAAGTTAGTTCATTAAATATCATAAAACATTAATTAAGAGTAAGTATGAAATTAAGCAGTAATTTACTATAACTAGATTACTACTCAATTATGTACAATTTGGTATCGATTTTGTACAATATTACTTTCTAAACTCCTTTAATATAATTTATGCTTGTATTTTTTAATGTAAATTGTCTTAGATACGATTTTGGTATAGAAGCGCTATTTTCACGTACTCTACTAAAATAAGGTAAGGTGTTAGCGAAAGCTTGTTTCGCCCACAGAGCTTTAGCGTGGGCTGAAGTCTTGGTGCTTTCGTGATACGAAAATCCGTTTAGGGATTTATTATTTCAAAGAAAAATATGATTAAGTGATAATTCCACGTTATTTGGATGACTAGAGTTAGCGTCATGACTCTATTAAAGCAACAAAAAAATTATGATATTTTTGGAACTATTAGGTATACCAAATTTTTTCTTACATCTAGTCATTACTAAGGGATACTCCCACGGGAACCCCTTAGCATTAAAGTTGCCTGCGTGTCAGTTCAGAGCCTAAATTAAAGCCAATAATAAAGGATAAAATGCGCTCGGTAGTTTGTGCGTGAACAAGTTACACATAAAACACACATAGTGATCATTCTACGGTATGAAATGTTGTCTAATAGTCAATTAATTGTAAGAATCTGTTACTATAACAGTAAAAACAATAAAACACAATAGAAAGCATAGAGAAAGGGCGCCCTATTAATAACTACTTGAAAACAAAACTAAACACAAAACGTATAAGTGTAACAATTCGATTTCACATCTTGTTAAAATTATTGACTTATACAAATTACAAAATCGTTAACATATTTGTGTGATAGTGAAAACTAATCTACATTTCACTATGGTCAACACACGTTCGAATATTTAAGTCGATCTAGTGTTTTCACACTATAAATGCTTTCTACAGGAAAATAAAATATATTAAACTTACTTAATATTAGAAATACGAAAATGTGTCTGTCTGTCAGTCTGTTACTTCTTCACGCCCAAACCGCTAAACCGATCTTTCTAAAATTTTGCATGAATATTATTTGAGTCCCGGGAAAGGACATAAGATGCTTTTTATCACGGAAAAATGTACGGCTCCCAGGCGATAAACGAATTTTGGCGCAAATTTGCTATATTTTTATATTCGGATTCCTATACACAGTTTAGGTTAGAAAACTGAACGGAACAGGAGGCTTGTATTCACTTTTTGAGGTTTGTTGGTCGTTTGATCTTTTTTATAACGTGTGTGGCGTGTTAGGTGCAATATGAAATGTTATCCCAACAAACAAACCGGAAACCAGAACTCCAATAGATTTAATTTTAATAAATTAAATTTTAAATTAACACACTGGCTCCGATTAATTTAAAACGAATATTAATAAACTTTAATTTGGTAATTTTGGCCTAAAAGCTTGTCGCTGTACTACTTTTTTTCATAATAATTTTAATCCATTAGTAACTTTCAAATGATAAATAACCACTAGACCCATTCTAGTGGTAGTTAGACTGGCGTGCATTATAGTTGGTAATCTTTTCGTAGACATATTGTACGAACACTAACTCTGTAAAGATACATTTAAACGTTAGCGTAACTATCTGATTTTAAACATACACCTACAATCTACATCATTATTCATTTGTTACATTGTTTATGATCTGACATGAAATATATTATATAAAAAAAAACACTAATTAACCTGTTAAAATGAAGCCACATCCCTCTGTTGCATTACGGTGCGGCGTTTATTTTATACATTGATGCGTTTTATTTATATTTATTTCATTTTATTTGGAACAACAAACTATTACGCATAATAATATTCTTAATTGTAACACAAATAAAACAAAAAAAAATACGGTGATTATCTAATACACAACATAAACCCTGCGTTCCATTTGATGTTCAAAATGATCAAAATGCTCAAAATAGGAGGCATTTTGAGCGTTTTGATCGTTTTAAACATCTAATGGAACGCGGGGAAAGCAATATACGCGTTTGATCATACGCGTTGCGTCATCGGGTGCGATTTCGTTAAATAACGACGTATAATATACAAAGTGGAAGGGTACAAGGCGCGATGCGCTTTCTTCGCTTTGTTTTGACGTGCGTTGCTGCAACGCAGCTACAATGCGTAAGAGCCAGTCCACACGGCGCATTACGTCGACGCAGGGCTGCCGTTGCGTTGTTTTACATACAAATATCCAAGGTGTTCGCAACGCACACAATATGACGGACAATAGCCCCCGAGACGAAGCGGGAGGGGTGTTGACGTTAAGGGCATCTATCACTCAAAATGTTTTTGTATGGGCCACCGCGCGATTTTCGGAGCTCGGTAAGCCGCGGCGTACGCGAATTCTCTAGATATCTTGTCACTGGCATCAATAAATAAATGCTACAATTTCCATTTTTGCGAATACGGATAGATAATCATTTTATCTAATTAAATCTATAAAAAATAGGTCGCTTAGTTCAGTATTCTTAGCACAGCATTGAAAAAAGATTTTATAAAGAGGTAACTTTGGCTTTGTTTTCTATCGAGTGAAGTTCTTCTGTTTGTGTCAATTAATGCGAAGCCGAATACGTTATATCCTCAAGTAAAGGTCGTAATTTTTTCAAAATTTTTAGATGATAATGTAAGGAATGAAACAGGATCAAAAAACTTGTCCACGCGCTATTTCACTGTTACCGGCCCTTAAGACTGCTTCGTAATAACGCTGCGATGATGCAGCGCCCGTGTGGCCGGCTCTGCATGAAACGGCAGCGCTGCGTCGACGCAACGCTGATGCAACGCGCCGTGCGGACTGGCTCTTATTCTAACGACCCAACGCACTGTTGCAGTGTACCCCCAGTTACATCATGTCAGAAATCAACACCTGCCGTCACGGTCATCAAAGCACGTCATGGTTTGGAGGGCCAAAAGCAATCACGGCGTTAACCAGACGTCAATTATAGTCTTGTTTAACGCCTTAACGGGCCGATAGATGACAGATAGCGGGTCGATGCGCTCCGTGGCTCGCAAAGGGTACAAAATTTTGGCTTTATGAGTGTGTAATTTTTTCATATAAACATAGTCTGGTGAATGATTCTCGAGGCTCGAATGTCGATGTCTTGCGGCGTTGGACAGCCAGCGACCGAAATTATATTCGAGGCTTGGGAATTGCGCCCCTTTCGCTTTATTTTCGCCTAGGCATATGGCTGATTATGTCTGCTATGTCCCTTTTCCAACGAAGACCACGCGGAAGAACATACGCATAGGTTACCCCTATATGGAAGTCACTGTAAACATTTGATAAGTTGATGAATTGTTATTATACATATATGTATAATTGATGAATTGTGAACTCGCGTTTTAAGTATGTTTTATTATGATTATTATGCTTATTAGACGTTTACATATTAACTACAGATGGTGTATGTGGGCAGCGGATGAGTGAGGCCTGCCCAGGATTGGGATGAGGATAACCTGCCCGGCTTAGCTAGTCCCGGCGCCGAGGGGAACGCTTTAGTTTGCCTAAGCGTTCCCTAACTTTGGAGGAAGTCCGGTCCCTATTGAGGTAGACCGGCCGGTCGTGGAGGGAGTCCTGTGTTAGATAGATCGAGGACATACCTCCGTATACGGCTGAAGGCGAACCGCAGGTGGTTTTAGTGGGTAGGAGTCCCACATATCCCGGGGTGCTTCAGCTTAACTGAGGCACATTCCCGACCCGGGGAACCCATGACGGGTTTCCCCTGCGCATCAAAAAAAAAAAGGATTGGGATGAGGATGATTATTTGCGGGCGTCATCAACTCCGTTGCGTCAAAATTCGTTTATCGCGCGGGACCGTATATTTTTCCGGGAAAAAGTATCCTATGTCCTTTCCCGGGACTCAAAGTATCTAGATACCAAATTTCAGCAAAATCGGTTGAGCGGTTTGGGCGTCAAGAGGTAACAGACAGACAGACAGACAGACAGACGGACAGACAGACATACAGTCACACTTTCGCATTTATAATATTTAAGTAAATCGATTCAGATAAACCGAACCGGTTTGTGGCGCACTTGTTATATTTGTAAAACAATTTTTATTTAAAGATGATTAATAAATTAAAAAAAAAAGTATAGATGATGTAAAATTATCTTTTCTCGTTTGTTTTTTCACACATAAAAGTTGTAGGTATATTCTTATAGGCTTTTGACGCGAGCTTTTGCGCTCTCGTAAAATGATACCTACGCTTTTAACACGTGAAAAAACTTTAGCCCCACATTAAACCATTGTTTATATTATGATGACGGAGCTTTTATACAGCTTAAGATAAAGCTAGAGAAAACATTTCCACCGAAACGCAAGAAAATTGAAGATAAACTTTACGGTACGCGGAAATGGCGAATTATATCCCAATGTAGGAGGACGGAATTTTAAAAAGCTTTTATTAAGCTTCCTTTGTATTTTTATTGTTTCTATATTTTTAAATAAAGTACAGATGGAATGAACTTTATTTTCAGTGGCTTATGAAACAAAGTGTTTGCTTTATGCAAAAGATAATTTAAGTTATAACATAGAATATTGCGATTCCTTTGAAAGATCTAAGTCTAAATACAAAATAGTACCTTAATTTTCTACACGTAAAAGCTACGTCGTCTCGAGTACTTCTGCGTTGCAGTTGAACGTTATATTACTTCTTAAATATTGTTTAAACTGAACTAAAGCTGATGATGAGCATTGCTGCAATAGCCTTTATTATAATATACGCCCTTTGTATTATAAAGTAAATGTATTATTAATGTTCGGTAAACACTCCACCCGGCGGCCCGAGGCTATTATTTTCAGCCTTCATAAAAATATACGCGTGTAAGTAACGAAACTATATTTGCAGTGTGTTTAGGTTTTGGCGGGATTAGTTCACATGGCAACAAGGTGATGTGATGGATTTTCAAAACTGACTAGACAGAATGATACATATTGAATTGACAGTAATTGCCTATCACAATATTGAATGGCTCATTTAAAGCATAATTCTCATAAAACCAAAATTGCCATATGTTTCCATATAAATTTTGAGGAGTTCCCTTGATTACTCATGGATCCCATCATTAAGTCACCAGTCACCACTTTTGTGAACATGGTACTAAATTCGAGTCAAACCTTATACAACACAAAAATAATTTTGAAAATCCGACCACAAACGGCTGAGTAATCGTTGAACATACAAAAAAAAAGATACATACAGCCGAATGTATTACCTACTCCTTTTTCGAAATCGGTCAAAAACTAATCGTCTCCTCAGTCCTCACGTCCTCACCCTAAGGGTCTCGACTCCCGTACCGTCCATAATGAGGCCCGTATAAATAGTCAGTACTCAAGATGCATCTCAGGCTCAAGACATGGTTCAGTCTCTGTGATTGGTTGGCTGTCAAAATTTGGACAAATCACAGAGCCGAACCGCATCTTGAGACCGGGTCGCATCTTGAGTACTGACTATTTATACGGGCCTAAGTCTCAATGATTTAGACCGACTTTTTGTTTAGACTTTGCTGTACATATTTTGTCTGTTTGTCACCAAATTATAATTGATTAATTGCGATAGAGTGACAACAAAATATCCCTTTTATACAGGTCCTTTGATATCCTCCGTTACATAAAATAAATTGTAAAAACTAACTACTTCTTAATGCTGTTTAACCTTTTAACCTACTTAACGACGTCGATGTTATTTCTGCAGTCCTTTCAAAGAAGCCACTCGGCTTTAGTAAATATTATCATCTTCTATTTCAGTTTACGAAAACTTTTTAAACTAAACTGAAACGGAAGCGAGAACGGTAATCTTGAAACCCTAACCCTAAAATACTAGCGAAGCTAAATAACGTTTTATCCACGAGGAAAATGGAATACATTTTAGAACTTCTCTCTAATATTCTCTCTAAGTAAAAGTTAAGCGCGTGCGGGTACTTTCATAAATGCCAGTCACCAAATAAGCTTATAATAACTAATTGAATACCTCCATTTGCCGTTTGTACTCAAAATGCCCAATTGTGCTATAATAGTGCCCAATTTCGTAGAATGTAACAATAAAAAGTAGTAGAAATTGATTGCTGGCTTGCGTTTAAAGAGTTTATTATCAGACGAGCTTTTGCCTGCGGCTTCGCTCGTGTTAAGAAGTATTATTATATACAAACTTTCTTCCCCTATTTGAACCCCTTGGGGTGGGAATTTATCAAAATCCTTTCTTAGCGGATGCCTACGTCATAACATCTACCTGCGTGCCAAATTTCAGCCCGATCCATCCGTGGTTTGGGCTGTGCGTTGATAGATCACCATGTCAGTCCTTTTCCACCTTTGAGTTTTATATATATATATATATATATATATATATATATATATATATATATGTGTGTGTGTATACTAATTCATTTTAATGGAAAGGAAATAATTTTAAATGCTTAAAAGGTATCTAGGCAAAAAAATATAATAAATTGTATGTATGTGCAACAAATTCTCACAAATACTCAATTTTTCCTTAAAAATGTAACAAAAAGTTTCAAAATATTATGAGCCTATGAGGTTACATCTCTCGTTTACACAGCGTGCAATTTCACAAACAGAGAAAGTCTTGGCAATGATCCCATATATCATGATGAACGTCAAGGGTTAAATGTACCTTTATCCCGTACAAACCCTGGAGTATAAATCATGTTGAGATACCAATTGTCGGGTTATGTAATAAGGCCACGACAAAATAGAGCCATTTATAACACAAGACTCCTCTGTCTAGACTAAGGACGCGTTCGCACTTTGCGACATTTTACGTCTGATTTTTTGAATGCGAACTAATAAAGTTGCGGCAAATGAATATCAAAATTTATTCATAATCATGTCTAGCTAAGTTTGCACCATGTACATGTACCTACTGACTTACTTTTAAATCTATACATAATATAATAAAACTGTAGAAATGTGAATTCTGTACATTAAAGATATTCAAAAAATAATAAGCGGGGAGTGTTACTAGATCGCTATAGAAGCCAAAAATGTGGTTAGTTTTTTGTCTGTCTGTCTGTCTGTCTGTCTGTCTGTCTGTATGTTTGTTCCACTATCACACGAAAACTACTGATCCGATTTGAATTCGGTTTTCGCAGATATATTAATTGTCTTCTTCCAACTTAACATCTGGTGTATAAAAATTTTGCCCCCCACACCTCTAAGGGGACGAAAGGGGGGTCAGATTTTGTATTAAACTTTTTTCTTTAACACGAAAACTACTGATCCGATTTGCTTCCGGTTTTCGAGGATATATTTGTCTTCTTCCAACTCAACATCTGGTGTATAAAAATCCCCCCCCCCCTTTAAGGGGACCATAGAGGGGGTAAGATTTTGTGTAAATTTTTTTTCTTTAATGGAGTTACTTCATATTATTAACTGTGTTTTCCACCTTAACACCTGGTGTATAAATTTCTTAGGGGACAAAAGAGGGGGTAAGATTTTGTATCAACTGATGAAGTAGAAATACTTTAAATGGCAAAACAATGTTTGCCGGGTCAACTAGTACACAATATATCGATAACAATACAGTTTTACCATTGTAGCGTTATAGCTGTTTTTCAAATGTAGAGGACATTCTACATTTAAAAAACATCACTGTAATACCTACATGTTACGCACAGAGATCGAAAACGCTCAGTGAGTGGAATAGCTTACATCGCGTTGTGGTCACAGTTAAATATCCACAACGCGAAATTCGTGTTATAGCTCTGCTAAAAACGCGCACAACGCGTTGTGGCAATAACAGAAAGACCAAATAGCTATATTTGTGTCGTGGCTGACGCCTGACATGCTTTTCGATCTCAACGCGTTGTTCAAATGAAGAATGTATTATAATAAGTGCATGAAAAATCTGCAGGTTCTGACTTCTGTCACATTACTAATGCCCAGTTTCTGAGTTTTTGGTAGCAGTTCTTTCATCAGGGATTTTGATTGGCTAACGTAATATGTATTGTTAAATAATAAACAATAAAGCTCTTTAGATGAACTTTTAAATCTCCTCGGAAACCGAGCTTCAGTCGCCTGATATGTGCACGACCTAAACAAGTTATAAATTATAATTATTCGCACAACTACGATAATAATTTAGCTCCAGCGTAAAAATAAAAATCCTTTACTAGTGTTGTTAAGCGTTTTGTTTTAATGTTGGAGTGGATGTTTAAAATTTAATTATGATTAAAGTTTACGTCTTGTTAAACAAGTTAACTAGTTTTTTGTGTTACGTGAAAGTATTTCAATTTTCAACTTAAGGACGCTATCACATTTTTTCACAAATATCAGCGATTTTCCGATACCATTTTAAAGAATTAGGAGTTACACTGCGAGGATATTTTGGTTTCAAATGAAAGATAATATATTCATCTCCACGTCTATACCATAAAAATTTTATAGCCGCATACAAAATTTCACATAAAATACGTTTTAACCATCACAATAATCTAATTTTAACATTTTGAAGGTTGCCAAGTTCCAAATGTTATTATACTAGCTAAACTGGCGACTCATAAATAGTGCTGTTTTTAAGCTCTTCGCGAATACATAAACATTTATTCTAAAACATGCAAAATGCTGCAAATTTTTAAAAGCGTCCACATATTTCTATAAATATCGCCATTTTCACAGCGAAACTCCTAAACGTTAAGTGACTTCGTGATATTTTCTGAAGGCGCTCTATTATTTTAGGTCGGGCGTACATTCGGAGTGGTAGAGCCCTAATCGAAAATCGCTTACTGCAAGGGGAGGCATCGAAGGCAGTGAACTGCAATACCCGCTCGTAATATCTCGTATCGCTTTTTGTTCGCTTTTAAATTATCTGACAACCCTACGCTTTGCTCTTTTTTTCCGCTAATAACATAATATTATCGTATTTTCAGTTGCAATAGTGCGCGAATAGGCTCTCGGCAATTGCACGTCGTTGGCATCGTTATTTCTACCTTATGATCCATATAATTGTATTTTATGATATTGGTCACGGTAAAAATAATTTTGCTGATATATTTTTTGCTTGCGTCATGATTATGGCATAGGGGACGGCGCCGACAATATAATAAGGGAACATTTTAATACGATATCGAAAAGGAAAAGAAACGACCTTATTTCTAGTAGGTGGTGTGCATGAGCAAAGTCGAAATAATATGACTGAAAGCTGAGAAAATAGACAATGATTAATGAAAGCAGGTGGAGCATTATGGATTAATCGACCATCGTCATTATTTTGTCAGATATGTCAACCATGAAAACTTAGCATATAGATTATAGACCGACAAGGCTGTAAATGAACGTGGCAAGAAAAGGAACTAATGCCGCCATCATACAAAAGCCCCATTTTTGACATGCTTTTGACTGTTCTCGTTTACTGGTAGCGTATTCGCTCACGTTCATTTAAAGCCTTGTCGGTCCATAAGAGGAATCTCCATGCACAAATTAAAGCGATTGTCTATGACATGCTACACACAGATTCGCAATCATGGGGCAAATCATAGCTGTTATCCATCATGATAAAAAGTAAAAAAGTGCCTTTAATAGACTTTCTGTTTGCACATAAAATATTAATGAAAAAAGAGAGTTTTATTATTTTTGTTTTGGACTTAAACAATTTCCGTATATCTGCCGACAAAAAGGTAATAATTTAATTAGCAATATTTGTACAACTTCAAAAGAAACACTTTGTGGTTGTTTATTGAATACGCGCTTTTCCGTTTTGTTTATAACACAAATTGTTCGTGTAAGTTATTCATAAGTACCGCATATTTTACTTTCCTTTCGGCATCCACAACATCAATGAGAGCTTCAAAGCCAAGCTATACTTACAATAAGTATAAGCTTTAGTATACAAGCATTATGATAATAACGAGATCCAAATAGTAAAGAAACAAATGGCTTAAAAAGTATATTATGGTAAGTTCGTATTTTAGTTTCCGTCAAACTCGACGGTTTTATCCAATTTTGAAAAATGAACTGCATATTTTAAATATATTCGAACAGGGAACAGACACAGAAACCGCTTTATTAATAACTCAAAAATGTTGATTTATGAACTATCGGCGCAGTCGGTAGGATAGTAGGGATCAACAAAAATCCGCGTCAACTTTACGTAATAAATAGTAGTTTTAATATAAAAGTGGCCACATTGCTCGTAAATTCGCTGTACAGTGCCAATGTACTTTTTATTTGTTTGCAAAAAGCTGTTAAAAATAACTGCGCGAGTATTCTAACGAGCGACGTGGTAACTGGTAAATCGCGATGTGTTTTTATTTCACATGTTGTTAAACTCTTCATATGCTGTACCCAAATTATTGTACAGTGTACTTGTTTATGAAATTAGTTGTACAATATCGAAAAGTATTAAAATTAACGGATTTAAAACAGTTTATGTGCCTCTAGATTTTAGCCTTAAGGACGCTATTACAAATATCAGCGATTTTCCGGTACCCTATTAAAGAATTAGGAGTCAAACTGCGAGGATATTTTGATTTCAAATGAAAGATAATATATTCATCAATCATCTCCACGACTGTACCATAAAAATTCTATAGCCGCATACAAAATTTTCACATAAAATACGTTTTAACCATCACAATAATCGCAAAATATGAAAAAAATGGGGTCTGATTAGGTACCTTAATATCTAAATACACTGAACTGAGGAAAATAAATATACAAAAAAATTGTTGCTTATTTAGTCGTCTATACAGTCCGCTAAAAATTTTATATAAAAATAAGCAACTTTTCCAGTTATAAGAAAAATAAGAATTTTTTTTTCATACATTTTTGCCATATCAAGAACGCGGCGAGCGTCGAGCGTCGTAACCGCCACTGTACAAGGCGCGCTAATATGACTCTTATTTTAATGTTATTAACGTCGATATTCGTACTGACAGACATCCGACCTGCTAATTCTCCGGTTGGAGCATTCTTAATGATGTAAGTTATGAAACATCCTACCTTTAAGAATGCTACGTTTTTCTGTAAATAAGTCATCCACGTCGTACCTCTAATTAGGGTTAATTATCAACTTAAAGCGTCTGTTATAACAGTTTCAACTGTTGACAGTCACAATATTCTACAATGGAAAGTATTTACTATTTACGCACAAAATAGGTCCAAAACGCCAAGTAAACACATTCATTGTTTGGATTTACCTGCGTGACCGACAATTCGGTGCGTCGACGTGAAATTCGTTAAAATTGTTCACTTTTGTTTTGTTTGTTTTCGTTCCGAACGTTATTTAAATCTCAATTTACTTTTTCATTTGGTTTCATTTGGAATAGATTTTACTTTTATCGAATCAATTTGTGCGGAATCGCGTGTCCGCTAGCGTGCAAAGCTCGGTAGGAAACGTTTGCATAATATGACCGTATATGTCATAATGACGAGGTATTCACAGTTCATGATGCACGGAACAACGGATTACGGAACGCGTTCCGTCCTCGCGCCTGTTATGTAAACGGTAGCTGAGGAATGAAGAATGCAGATTGATGCTGATCGGTTCCGATATGAATCTGATAAAAGAGGTTTTCATCTAAATATATCTATATATCTATATATATAAAACTCAAAGGTGACTGACTGACATGGTGATCTATCAACGCACAGCCCAAACCACTGGACGGATCGGGCTGAAATTTGGCATGCAGGTAGATGTTATGACGTAGGCATGCGCTAAGAAAGGATTTTGATAAATTCCATCCCCAAGGGGTTAAAACAGGGGATGGTATATACTTCTTAATGCGAGCGAAGCCGCGGGCAAAAGCTCGTATATATGTATATAACTCAAAGGTGACTGACATAGTGATCAACGCACAGACCAAACCACTGGATGGATCGGGCTGAAATTTGGCACGCAGGTAGATGTTATGACGTGGGCATCTGCTAAGAAAGGATTTTGATCAATTCTATCTCCAAGAAGATAAAATAGGGGATGAAAGTTTGTATGAAACTTTGTCATTTTAAACCGATCAGGCTGAGACTTTAATACCTATGTAGGTGTGAGGCAAATATCCTACAGAATATTCACCCAACCTAACTGTCGATCTGTCTGTCTGTACCTACTTAAGTTCGGAAATAAATTTGTCGGTCAGTAAGTCTGTTGATATTTATTTCCTACGGCTTACTTAAAACCACAAAATACTCCGCTATCGGGATTCGAACCCGATATGTAAGCAATAATAAGGAAGATAGTTATTATAATGCGTGAAGCGCTTAACACTAAGTGAATATGAAAGATGAAAGGAAACAAGATGAAATACTTACAGAATGAAATTTATTATGAGGATGATTTACACAGTAAAGATAAAGCACAGTGAAGTCACAAGATAAAGAAATAGCATAGAAAACAGTATGGGAAAGCACAAATGAAAATATGAGATGAAATTAAGAGAGATGACAAAATTATCGAACTACGTAAGCACAGAATATCTAAGTAAGAGGGACACAGGCGGTGCGTATGGGAGCCTACAGCGGAGTGGCGTGTGCGCTCGTAGCTTCTCGAAGCCGGCGCGCTCGGCGACCGGTTGTAAGGGAGACGGACACACGCCGCGCGGAAGCGATAAGCGTAGCGATTTTGTACATATAACAAATATCGCTACAGTACTCCCCGGCTGAGTCCGTTGACTACGGACGATAGTAGTCTGGGAATCTAACCCTTCGACCGCTTCTGGTGCGTTTTGGCTCCGGAGTCGCCGTGGTCATCGGTGTGGTGTCTTCAGCTGGAGATGACGTTTCCTCTGAAGGTGTTGACCCCTCCGATGTCACGTAGGCTGGTTTGAGGCGATCAATGGTCACGGTCTGCTCTTGTCCCTGAACTTCGATGACGTACGCCTTACTACCTCTTCTTATGACCTTGAAGGGACCAAGGTAAGCCGGTTGCAGTGGCTTGCGCTCCGGACCTTGGCGAAGATAGACGTAGGTGGCGTCCTTCAAGTTCTTCGGTACGTAAAATGTACGGTTCCCGTGCCATGATGTTGCTTGAGGGCTTAATCTGCTGAGGTGGTTGCGTAGACGGTTCCCAAATTCCGATAGGTCTTCCACGGTGCTGGAGTTGCTCGTTGAGAAGAATTCTCCTGGCAAGCGAAGAGGTTCTCCGTAAACCAGCTCTGCGCATGATGCACGCAGGTCTTCCTTCCAGGCGGTCCGAATGCCCAGAAGCACTATCGGCAAAGTTTCGACCCAGTTCGGCGTAGAGTGGCAAGATATCGCCGATTTCAATTGCCGATGGAGACGCTCGACGAGTCCGTTGGCAGCAGGGTGATAAGCCGTCGTGGTGTGATGAGTAGCTCCTAGGAGGTTTGCCAAATTCTTGAATAGGCTACTCTCGAACTGACGTCCCCTGTCAGTCGTGATTCGCTCGGGACATCCGAAACGGGAAACCCAGCCAGCTATGAAGGCAGCTGCGCAGGATTCCGCGGTGATGTCACGTAGTGGGTAAGCCTCCGGCCAACGCGTGAACCTGTCGACAATTGTCAGACAGTATCTGAAGTCATTCTTCAACGGCATGGAAATGATGTCCATGTGAATATGACGAAAACGTGCTGTCGGTAATCTAAACTGCTTGAGAGGGGCAGAGGTGTGCCGTCCAACCTTATTAGATTGGCACTCATGGCATTCTTGACACCACTGCCGACAGTCCTTCTTGACCCCAGGCCAAACAAACCTCTCCGTGACAAGGCGGACACTCGCCTTGGTTCCTGGGTGGCTCAAGCAGTGCAAGGTCTTGAACACATGACGTCGTTGCGATGGTGTGATGTAGGGCCGAGGAAGTGGTGTTGACGTGTCGCAGTAAACGGTGACATCAGTGCCAGGTACGTTCATCTTCTCCAGACGAAGCGATGATCCAGACTGCAGCAAGGTAAGGAGTTCCGGGTCGCTCTCTTGATCTCTCGCCAACGACTTGTAGTCGACAAGAGTCAGTCCAACCTCTTCTATCCGCGAAAGAGTGTCAGCCACGCAGTTCTCCGTTCCACCGATGAACCTGATATCAGTGGAAAATTGGCTGATATAGTCGAGATACCGGAACTGGCGAGGAGAACAGTTGTCACGGCGTGTAGTGAAAGCGAAGGTAAGTGGCTTATGGTCCGTGTAAATTGTGAACGTCCTTGCTTCCACCATGTGCCTGAAATGCCGTATGGCCTGATATATTGCCAGCAGTTCGCGGTCATACGGGCTATACTTGGTCTGCACTGGGCTCAACTTCTTGGAGAAGAAAGCGATTGGTTGCCAGCCTTTCTCCGACTTCTGCTGCAGTACAGCTCCTATGGCTTTATCTGAAGCGTCGGTTTGAATAGCCAGCTCGAGCCTTGGGTCTGGGTATGACAGGATGGCAGCCTCTGACAAACTCTTCTTGCAGAGTTCAAAAGCTTGCAGTTGATCGGCAGTGAAGTTGATGGGTTGCGAACCTTTGACCTTGGGGCCCGCTAGAAGAGCGTTAAGCGGTGCTTGAAAAGCTCCTGCTTTGGGGATAAAGCGACGGTAAAAATTTACCATCCCCAGAAATCGTCGAAGCTCCTTCACAGTTTTCGGCTGAGGAAAATCTTGAATAGCCTGCACTTTTGTCGCGTGTGGGCTTATGCCTTCTGCAGAAACTGTGTAGCCGAGAAAAGTTACCTTCGACTGCCCAAATACACATTTTGATGTGTTGATAAGGACAGCATAATCCTCGAGCCTCTGGAACAACTGCTTCAGATGCTGTTTGTGCTGCTCCTCAGTCTCGGAGAACACCAGAATATCGTCGATGAAGCCGTAGGTGAAGTCGAGGTTCTGGAGAACTTCATCGATGAATCGTTGGAATGTTTGAGCCGCGTTTCTGAGACCGAAGGTCATATACGGGAACTCAAACATTCCGAACGGCGTGGTGATGGCTGTTTTCGGGATATCCTCTTCACAGACGGGCAGCTGGTTGAACGCCTTTACCAGATCGATGGTGCTGAAGATGCGCTTCCCAGCCAGGTGGTAGGCAAAGTCTTGTATGTGCCTAACTGGGTAGCAATCTGGTATGGTGCGGGCATTCAAAGCCCGGTAGTCGCCGCATGGTCTCCATCCATCTTCCTTCTTCTTGGCCAAGTGTAGGGGAGAAGACCATGAACTCTGTGAAGGTCGTGCTGTACCATTCTGCACCATCTCTTCAAACTGCTTCTTGGCGATAGCAAGTCGTTCAGGATCCAAACGACGAGGGTGGCTGGATACAGGTGGTCCCGGGGTAGTCCTGATGTGGTGGACGGTATTGTGCTTGATAACTCTGTCTTTACCAGCTGGACGAGTTATATTGGGGAACTCACGAAGCAACTGGTGGTAAGCAGAGTCGTCGTAAACGGTACGTACCGATGCAATGTTGTCGTTGCTAGGTTGATGCGGGGAGGACACAGAAAGAGATGTGAGTCCATCTACCAGTCTCTGGTTACGGCAGTCAACAAGCAAGTTGTAAAAACTTAAAAAGTCGACTCCTATAATAGCTCTAGTGACGTCAGCAATAGTGAACCGCCATTCGAATGCACGACGGAGTCCGAGATCGAGTTTGAGATTTATAAATCCATAAGTAGATATTACTGTACCATTCGCAGCAAACAGCTCGTAGGTTGACTTGGTGTTAGCAGGCGCTCGAACAGCTGATCTTGGGAAGACACACAAGTCAGACCCGGTATCAATGAGGTACTGTACCTTGGACTTCCGATCAGTAATGAAGAGTCGGCCTTGTTGTTGGTAGCAGCCGCTGACGGCCTCTAGTGACTGCTTTTGGCGTTTCCCGAATGAAAAGTGCACGGGGATTTACATTTTCTAGCTTTAGAGCCAAAAGAAAAATGGTACCAGCAATGAGGATGACCGTCGGGGCGTTCTCGGGATCGTGAGCGATGGCGTGAATGGCTGCGATGGCGATGCTGTGAACGAGAACGTGGCGAGAATCTGCTATTGTGCGTTAACCTCTCCAAGCGTTTTGTAAGGGCCTCAACCTTCAACTCCAGGGAGCTCGGTGAAGCGGCAGAAGCACTAGCAACCTGCGGTTGTACAATGTCGTTGACTCGGTCTGCCAGATCCGCTACCTCCTCTAAATCCTGTTTCCGCTGTGACGCAACAATAGCCTGAACATGTGGTGGCAGCCTACTAGACCAAAGTGTGAGTAAAACATCGTTAGGAATATCAGGTCCCGCCAAACTTTTTAAGTGCCGAAGAAATTGACTGGGCGTCCTATCACCTAACTCTTCATGCTGGAGCAATCGCAAGATTTTTTTTTTTTTTTTTTTTTTTTTTTTTTTTTTTTTTTTTTTTTTTTTTACTTACAGAATGAAATTTATTATGAGGATGATTTACACAGTAAAGATAAAGCACAGTGAAGTCACAAGATAAAGAAATAGCATAGAAAACAGTATGGGAAAGCACAAATGAAAATATGAGATGAAATTAAGAGAGATGACAAAATTATCGAACTACGTAAGCACAGAATATCTAAGTAAGAGGGACACAGGCGGTGCGTATGGGAGCCTACAGCGGAGTGGCGTGTGCGCTCGTAGCTTCTCGAAGCCGGCGCGCTCGGCGACCGGTTGTAAGGGAGACGGACACACGCCGCGCGGAAGCGATAAGCGTAGCGATTTTGTACATATAACAAATATCGCTACACCTAATTAATAATAATAATTCTTACCGCGAGCGAAGCCGCGGGCAAAAGCTATTGATTCGCCGCAGTTTTGTGTAAAACTAATTCTACTGTTAATTCAGTTCTTACGGATAAGCCCACCTCGATTGTAAAACAATATAAATTAATATCAATTTGTACTGTAATATATCCAAAATTAGAACCTCAGGGCAGAATTAATATTAAAATTAATAAGAAACACGTGGAAAGACAGATCCTGAAGTATCAAATTATTATCGAGCAATAAATTATTTTATTGGGCCGAATTCGAAAACCCAATTCATATTCCGACGTAATTCGAGTGAATTAGTATAAACGTTTGAAATGGTAATTTATGGTTTTGTATCTGCAACCAGCAATTTTAGATGTAGGTTGCGGCACTGGGTATGTAGCACGGTGCATCTTACGCTGCACTTTCTTGTAACCAGCCGCGATAAAATCTCATTGAAACAAACATGCTTTTGTTATCGTTGAATATTATATTAATATTTATAAAGACTGTGAGAAAGTAAATTCGGAGGTTTTAAATGTGTGCGCTCTTTTATTTTACCTGTTTCATTAAATTCTACATCATTTTTCTTTCTTGTGATGGGTATAAAACGGCACTTACCTGAAAAGAAAAAATAAAAATTAGTATGTAATCATTGTATTATCAGGCACAGAGTTTTGAAACATGGCTTAATTTTTCAATTAACTCGCTAGTCTATGTTACTTATCACTACTATACTTCTTCGACAAGTCTTCTAGAAGATTTAGAATATAGTCTACACTTACTTCCTACTTCCTAAGGGCTACGGCTCACCGACTCCGTTGGCTGGGCCACGTAGAAAGAATGGAAGAGGATCACGGGGTAAAAAGAGCGTATAAGGGCCGTCCAACAGGACGCCGTCCTGTTGGACGCCCCAAATATCGCTGGAGAGATGCTGTTGAGGCTGAGCTGCATGACCTTCAAGTCAGTAACTGACAAGGAGGTAGCGCAGGACAGGGCTCAATAGCGAAAGCTCATTTCGGAGCCCAAGATCCACTTCGAGTCGCTGAGCCAGCGGAGTTAGTTAGTTACTTCCTACAAAATAACTATGTAGTTTTACACCTACAAACGCGTTATTAACAACAACAGATATGTATACCATAACTACTACATGCCGCGGAAGAAATTGATGTTACCAATTCAGCGTAACGGTAACCGCGAAACGATAAACAAAGATGGAATATAGATTCAAGTGGCTTTCTTTGACTTAACACGTAGTAATTATGTGAAGTCGTGGGAACGAGAACTGTACACTCTGTTCACATCAATTCGCGATTGCAGATCAAATGGCTTTACTGCCGGCAGTAACAGAGATTCAAAAATCTCACGTGGTATCTCATTCGAAGGTTATCTTTTGGAATGGATATGACGTTGATCAATAGCAACGTCTGGAGTATGTGACACGTAAGTGACGAATGAAATCATAGTCGATTAACGCAACTTCAAAAGTTCCTAATGCCATTTGAATCGTTTTATAATAATAATATAATAGCGTATCTAAAATATATATATAAATATGAATTTTCAATTGTGTTAGTAACGCTAAAACTCGAAAACGGCTTAACGGATTGGACTAATTTTAGTCTCAAAATATTCGTAGAAGTCCAGGGAAGGTTTTAAAGTGACACGAAGTACACCGGGACAGCTAGTCTACTATAACGTTAACCTATTGAGAGAACACAGGCCAAAGTGTTTTGGACGGGTATTCTAACCAGAATATCCATTCTTTTGAAGCCCAATACAATGATAGAGCTTAGAAGATAGCCAAATACGACCCAACATAAGCCAAGAAACAATTCTTGCTTTGCGATGTTGACTCTCTTGTTGAAAATTAAGTATGATTTATGAAGGTTGTAAAAACATTTTAGGACGACTATAAGGTATCATAACATTATTTCGTTGATATCAAAGTACCGTTATGTAGTGATCTATCAACGCACAGGCCACAGCCCAAACCACTGGACGAATCGGGTTGAAATTTGGCTTGCAGGTAGATGTTATGTATATATGTATGTTTAGATTTAGATCAATTCTATCCCCAAGGGGATAAAATACGGGATGAAAGTATGTATGAAACTTTGTCAATTTTAAACCGATCGGGATGAGATTTTGCTTGCATAAAACTACCATGACGTAGGCATTCCTTAAAGGATTTTGATAAATTAGGGGATGAAAGATTGTATATAATAATACTTCTTAACGCGAGCGAAGCCGCGGGCAAAAGCTAGTTTAGTTAATAACCGTCGCATGCAGGTCTACTACCGTTCTCACCAAGTTTCATTGACCAAACAAAATTCGCACTTAACTGAGTTTTTTCGCATCGGTTTATCTCACAAAAACTTGTTGCAAAAACGATGTGAACTAGTGAAAGTAATAAAACTTTAGATACCATCGCAGATTTGAATCTCGAACAATAAACATTAAGACTTGTAGTTATGTTGTTATTACACGAATAATTACTACACAAAATGCATTCAGGATATTATTATTTCTTGCTTGTACGATAATAGTTATTGGTTATTGGAAACATATTGTAATTGTCGATTTAACGCGCAGTAACTGAATTATTATCCAATTCTGTATTTATCAAACTCGTTTGCGAATAAACAGTATTCTATTATTATAGGCTATCAAAAATCCTAATGTTAGTTTTCAATATTTAAACGCAAAGTAACGTTACAAAACTATGAAAATCGTGCGCTAGATCACTACTCATTAGACGCAAACTCTACATCCACGGATTATCACGAAATCAATTCTTTTGTTGGAGATTTTCTCAACAGAGGTTAGGTCAAGTTAAATTATCTAACCTAACCCAGATAGATTAATCAACTGAGAGAACACACGGTAATGTACGATAACTATCGTTAAATTATTGTTTTCTCATCAGCCGAGTATTTGATTGATAACTTTTTAACTATAATGATACATCATTAAGGTAAGATAGCTTAGGAAAGAAAAGTACGAGGAGGTTTACTATCGATGACTATCTAGCCAATATATTTTATAAAGGTAAATCAACAAAAATCTCAAATGTTTGTAATGTAGGACACATTCCATAACGACTTTTTAAAGTGTCATGAAAATACTAGTTATAACAGATAACGTTATTTCCATAGGTATTTTTAAACATTTCAGGCGTAGTATTTTTCTTTGCTCACAGCTGAAGTTTTATTTACACAACATAATTAACGTTCTGTTTATTCTGTACTTAATAAATACAAACAAAAACTGCACCGGCTTTTATGACTTTCTTGTTATTTTAAAACGAGATAAAATTCCGATGCAGAATGGCTTATATTTTGTAAAAATTCTGCTTTCTCTTGAATCTCTATTTAGTTTCATTAAAGATTTATTTTTGAATTGAATTTGAACAAGTTCACGATTCAGAAACCGTATGCGAGTTTTTTTAAGACAGGTAGTGATAAATATTTTTTACCGTTTTATACAAAATATAGTTTAGGTATATTATGAAGTACATGCAAAGAATCTACTGGTGTGGCCAACATGAACTCATGTAGACAAAGCAGTCTACAGAAAGTCACGCTCTGTTATAAAATTATTTACATAATTTTCAGCAATCGAAGGTCATGATTGAATTTCGTTATCTTTGCGAATATCAATAAAAGTACCGTTATATTTTATGGAAGGGAAGTTATACAGTAATTCCCACTGGGATAACTTTATTAGGTCAAGTCATATTGTCAATATTAATTATTTGATATCGTTATAGGAAATGTAGTCATCATTTCTAATTGTAAAGTTTGATCTGTCATTTTTGTATCTTATATCTATCTATAATGTCTTTACTTTTGTGCTCTTTATGCGTAAGATTTGTACATCGTTACAGTAGGCCTACCACGAAATGGTTTTGAGACTCAAACATTCGGACGAGAATGCCGCGTCTTGCTCTAACAACGTCATTTCACGTTTGTTAGAGTAGGATGCAGCATTCTCGTTCGATTGTTTGAGTCTCAAAACGGTTTCGTGGTACAAGCCCAGGTACGCAATTAGAGTCTAGGTTTCCGAGGTCATAGTTCTTCAGAGAGCTATAGATGAAAATCTAAAAACTCGGCTGGATCGTCGGCGCGCATAGATCACTACATGTAAAAATATAGTTCAAATATGTTTGCAGACATTGCGGTCACTTTCATTGTGTAAACAATATCCAAGTTCAAAAGCAGAGGTGTGGAACCAGTCGACCAGAAACTTTGTCGATCACATAGATCTATAATTATATTGAGGTCATGCACTTGATCAGTTAATAAAATAGTTGTAGATCATGCAATTATTTTTAATAGCTTCATTCTTATAATTGAGCTCATCAACTCGATCTTTCTTTTGCTCATAGAAATTAGAGACACCGGGCCCTTAGATACTGGTCGGTCAGTTTTTTTTCTAGATGCGTAGTTGGGCGTGACGCGCGTTTTGTCGGCTGCACTTACCGATACGGTCTACATGCTGCCAGCATCCGACTAACCCTTAGTTCTTAAGTTTCTTAACGGTGAAAGTGCTTTTCCGGCGACATTTTTTTCTTTTGTGGATTATCGAATGATCGATAAGTTGAATCAATAATGAATAATATCCAAAACCCTGATAATAATTGAAAACGTAAGTGAATAAAGTGGATAACTTACATTTTATAACGTAAGGACAATTTTTCATTTTTTCCATTACCTATACTTTGAACGAACCTTCTCAATTACCTAGTAATTCAACATTTGGCTAAATTTGACTAATCTCTGATTATACATAAAATCCACATTTCTTTGATTACGACCATTTTCCCGGTTCTAAAGCCTCCATTTATGTAGAAAAATGAAAATTTTCCACTTATCCACTTACGCCTTCAATTAGTACGGTATATGATAATATTAGAATCAACTTACTAAATCCTAAATCTGGGGGCACGGGAGTGCCCCCGCCAAGATGAGCCAAGCGAAGCGCACGGGCACTACCTACCTTTTCTCGAAACGTTTCGTCGTATTTTTGCACCCTGGTAACTTTGGTTTGGATAATGCCAGATAGTTGAAATTTTCAAGACATGAGATTTCACTACTTTATGACACCACGAACTATAATAATATTATGTTCTCATCTTGGCAACATTTTTTCATGAAAATGTTTTTTGTGGGATTACTATTTCAGAAATCTACATACTGTCCGTATTCTACGTTAGTCGTAACTCTAACGTGTTGTAAGAGAACAGTGAATATAAAATAAATAAAATAAAATCATAAAACTGTAGAAATGAAAATTCTGTACTTTAAAGATATTCAAAAAATAATAAGCGGGGGGTGTCACTACATCGCTATAGAAGCCAAAAATGTGGTTAGTTTTTTGTCTGTCTGTATGTTTGTTGCACTATCACACGAAAACTACTGATCCGATTTCAATGCGGTTTTCACAGATATATTTGTCTTCGTCCAACTTAACATCTGGAGTTTAAAAAAGCGGCCAAGTGCGAGTTGGACTCGCCCATGGAGGGTTCCGCAGCAGCAATAAGGTTAATTTTTATGAAATTATATTATTTTTGATTTATTTTTATATTTCAGTCGATTTAATGAAATTTAGATTAAGGTTTACTATTTATGACGTATAAAAAAAACTACTGGCTAGATCTCGTTCAAACCAATTTTCGTTGGTAGTTTTTATAGTAATATACATCATATATTTTTTTTAGAATTATCATGCCTCTACTTTAGAAATTAGAGGGGGGGGGACACACATTTTTCCACTTTGGAAGAGTCTCTCTCGCAAACTATTCAGGTTAGAAAAAAATGATATGAGAAACCTCAACATGATTTTTGGAGACCTATCCATAGATACCACACACGCATAGGTTAGATGAAAAATTTTTTTTTTTGTTTCATTAAGTTTTACTATTTATGACGTATAAAAAAAAACTACTGGCTAGATCTCGTTCAAACCAATTTTCGTTGGTAGTTTTTATAGTAATATACATCATATATTTTTTTTAGAATTATCATGCCTCTACTTTAGAAATTAGAGGGGGGGGGACACACATTTTTCCACTTTGGAAGAGTCTCTCTCGCAAACTATTCAGGTTAGAAAAAAATGATATGAGAAACCTCAATATGATTTTTAGAGACCTATCCATAGATACCACACACGCATAGGTTAGATGAAAAAAAAATTTTTTTGTTTCAGTTGTACCTATGGGGACCCCTAAAATTTTTAATACTTTTTCCATTTTTGCATCAAAATCTTAATGCGGTTCACAGACTACATCTACTTACCAAGTTTCAATAGTATAGCTCTAATAGTTTCGGAGAAAAGTGGCTGTGACATACGGACGGACAGACAGACAGACAGACATGACGAATCTATAAGGGTTCCTTTTTTGCCATTTTGGCTACGGAACCCTAAAAATTACCCCCCACCCCTCTAAAGATGAAGTAGAAATACTTTAAATGGCAAAACAACGTTTGCCGGGACAGCTAGTATAAAATAAAACAAAGAAAGATAAAAGCAGAGCCAATTATAGCACGTACGGAAACAAAATGATTGCACCTTCTGCGCCGAAGACAACAGCAAAGTTGAAGGTTCAATAAGACGCAAAAACTTCTAATGAAGAAAATAATGGCGTTTCTCAAAGCATACATTTACAAAATTTAATTGTAATGTCGATTAAACATTAATATTCATCGATTTACATGTTACACGGAATTGGCCAGGAAATGAAATACATCAAACATTATATTCTATTGTTTGTGAATTAAAAACGATATTCTCAGGAGCTCCTGTTACTACAGTTATTTGTTCCGTGCGATGGCAGATGGCAAAAATATGAGAGTAATTAGAATTTTCTTGGCTGCTTAATTATGTGAACTTAAAGAACTTAGAGCTAAATTAAGAATTAAGATGCAGTTTGATAGCATCATGATGGTTTGGGGGCTAATTTGATCAACTACTAATGGGTATACTTACTGTACAGTTGGTTGACATAGCGCGTCTTATTAATTTGCGTAAAGTGTAGTCGTAGCCGTCTACAGAATCAATAGGCTCTCAACACACTAGGCTGAATTACGCCGACGTAAATTCCGCCGCGTTTACGCCGCGTTTCTAACCCATACAAAATACGGGCGGAACGCGAGACGCGACACACTATTCCGTCGCGTTCCGTCCGTATTTTGTATGCGTTTGACATTGCGCGGCGTAAACCCGGCGGAATTTACGTCGACGTAATTCAGCCTAGTGTGTTGAGACACTTATACTGCAAACTTAGTCCTTCCTTCAAATTATTCAACGACAGAACAGTAGCCAACTCAGAGTTGAGGAAAATATCGTGTGATTGTAATTTTTCGTCCATCTAAAAGAATTATGGTTTAAGCGGTACTCCGAACGGTATTGCTGATACGTAATTGATAACTTTAAAATGGGACTCCAGCGACACGACTTAGGTCCAGTTTCAAGGTAAATTGTTCAATTGAAAACGGTCTTATTGTTCCGTAAAGACCCCGTCATGCATCTGAAAGCATTGTTCTTAACGCAGGTACATTGGAATTTGGCTGCGATTCTATCTGTCCACAAATGAGCGAGCCTCGCTTCAAAATTTGGCGCAAATCGATAAAAGCTAATGAGGACATGAGAAAATAATAGAAGTATTACAATTATACAAATTAAAGTTATGTTAAGAAGTAAAGAACTCAGGTCATATAATACAATATGGTTATTTATATCCATACAAGATGTGGTGGATCCAATGAAAATACAGTACGCCAACTTAAAAACCGCGACTTTAATTGCTTACCTTTACTAATATTAACGTACTAAAGTACTTTTTAATGGAACGGAACTTAAAAAAACAAAAGAATATTATAGAAAGCATAATGATAGGTTCAATCGCTACTTTTGTTTTCAACGCGCGAATCATTATAGTAAAAAGATCTCTGTAAGTTATAATCTATGGCATTCTATGGCATCTTCGTGACAGAAGACTGAAGAGGTTCCGCTAGGTGCGTATCAAATATGCAATTAATTCCCGGAGATTAGCAACCGTTTATCATACCGACACTAAATTATGTTCAATTTATTCAGAAATCGGAAAATCGAGCGAATTAACAAGCAAATGGATTGAACTTTTTTATTGTTCGAAACTAATTTAACGATTGTACAATCAAATTTAATGCTTTGACCCAATCTTTATTATTCTATTTCGATAGCAAATAATTAATTTTAATTATCAATATTAGTTTTACCTATGCCATTACTATTTTCAATATTATTTATTTTCTGCTACTTTAAATATGACTATATGCATAATATTGTGCTAAAACACTAGAATACAAAGCGATTGAATGTATTATTTGACCTAATCGTTATTATTCTATTTCGATAGTAAATAATCATTAGTCATTTTCATTATCAATTTTAGTCTTTTGTTATTTATTTCCTACCACATTTAACCTCTCTTCAGACAAATTACGTCAAAACAGAAGACTTCACAGCTTTGAATGCGTGGGAACTGGGAACGCTTCAAGATGCGGTTTGCTTGAATCCTTTCGTTAATCATAAACCACTGTAGTGGTATTCTGTAATAACTGTCTGACAGATGACGTCCTCACCTGTCGCTTGCCGTTATGTGAATTACTTCATCTGGATGCAAGTATTACATCCGCGACAGATTATACAAATATGCTTTTATGATCTGCATTCTCGTTTTATGGTGCCAAGTCATTTTGTCAGGAATTTTGATGCCCGTTCATCTTCTGACTTTTCTTTATTGGAACGAAGTTCCTAATCGCGCGTTGCGAAAGGGGGCTAGATGGAAAAAGTTGTAAACGACACTTTTTTATTAGTACCTGCATAGTAGGGGCAGAGGGCGTTGATATTTGAGAATAAACAGCGATGTCTACCGGGCGTTTAAATTACAATTCCACAAAAGTGTCATTGTTAGTATTTCTGGGGGTCAACTAGATGGCGTTTTTTATAACTTCGTTCCATCCGGGTGTCCCTTGACACCTCTTAAGTTTTTATTTGCACTATAGAGTGTAATGCAAAGTTATACAAGTGCTGATTGCTGAAAATTTAAATCACAAAAATAAGAATATGTTTTGATTATATTCATATTCGAGTAGTTTCAGCAGTTATTATTATATTACTGTTACTAAAATTATGTATATATGAATCAAAATATTTCTACTGTCTTTACACAAAGTTTAAAGTTTTCATAAATTAAATTAACGCGGTCATTACACTCAGCTAAAATATTTCTTTACTGTTTGCAATAAAATCAGATTTCACTTTGTATAAGTTTTATATCAAAAGAATTTCCTTTTCCTTTTTTGTTTATTTGTCTGTCTAATAATAATATTTTAAAAACCTCTTACTTGTGACTTGAGACCTCTTTATTTCCATTCAATCCATAAATTAAATTTGTAACCCAATGTCTGTATTACCAAATGTATTGCTTTCATTTCCTATTAACTGAAATTCATATTATTTTAGCTACATCTTTACTTTTATGTCTAATGCATCCGCCTAATGCATCCATCTATATGCTAATAACATAGCAACACTTGCAGGAAATCATGCCTCTTTAAACTTTGCGTATATGGCTTGTATAATGTATATGGCTTGTGCGGCTTGCTCACACTTTCACGATTATTACGTGTGTAATTTCGTTAATAAAGTAACTTTGAATTACTTTGACCTCTTGATCTGCTAATGATCTCGTATTTACTATTTTGGTGATGATTTGTGGGTAATTTGATTGTTTGGAATTGAATGGAATTGTGGTTTACTTAGGTTCTTTGTGTGTACTGTGTAATTAACCGACTTTTACAAGAAGCTCATGGTTAACTTTGTGCCCATTTATAAAATGAAGACGTTAGTAGATTTAGTGGGTTACTAATAATTTTAACATGATCGTTTTTTGCATAAATGGAGGCGTTAGGACCGAGAAAATCATTCGAAATAAAAATGTTGATTTTGTGCATAGATATACTAGCCAGATGATAAAGTAGGTAAGTTACAAGGTTTGTTAAAATTGTCTTATGCTATAAAAAGTTAGTTTAAATCTACTTCATTCACTTTCATCATCAAATACGTCCCTAGTCCATTTCATTTCAAATTTGTATGAGACTCATTATAATTTATAATGTAATGTTTTATAACCGATCATTTAAAACTACATACAAATGTTTTCAGTCCCCCAGGCGTATTTCCACACCACTCGAATATGCAACAATTTCATATTTAGAACACGACCTGACCTACTCGATAGTGTTTTAATTAATAAAAAGCGTAGGCCATTAAAAGTTTCCCCGATTCCCAGTCTACACTCATATCCGTTGTCTATACGAATTACGAATAACTAACTTTTCATCTAGTTACTCAACTTCTTTGCTAAATACTACGATAATTTGTGAGCTATAAGTTATAACAATATTATCCTAATTATTTTTGCAATTAAATTTTATTGTTAATTTGTAGAACGTTGCTTGATATTGCTATTTTACGCCCTTTTCTGGGACTTAGTGTCTAAACACACTAGGCCGAAGATACGCGACGTAAATTCCGCATGATTACGCCCGCAATGTATTTTAAACTGCCGATGACACACTATTCCGTCGCGTTCCGTCCGTATATTGTATGCGTTTGACATTGCGGGCGTAATCATACGGAATTTACGCCGCGTATCTTCGGCCTAGTGTGTTTAGACACTAAACTTTAAAGAATGTGGAGGCTCATTTAATAGAAATCGATCGCAGTAAGAATGTAAAAGACATATGCGCATTTGCATTTAATGGGTTATGTATTTTTGCAATAATCGATATTATGCTTTCAAAGGTGGATCGTTTGGGTGTCTGCCATATTTATATGTAAAGGCTTCTTCACTTTTTGTTCTTCTTAAAGATTTTAGTCAAATACCAATTCATTATTGCTTTTATGAACATCAGCTATCTTTATAACTCTTTAGCTACTATTTAAGTACGTAAGAATTTCTATATCTAGAGCAAACACCCTAGCACAGGGTTTCTCAAACTTGCGGCTCCACGAAACCCCGGTTAAAACTTCCAGGTGACAGCGAACCCCTTACTAACTAATTAAATCCCCCTAAGAAAGTAATAAAATAAAATTGACTATTGAAGAAAATAAGGTAAGAACACACAGTGCCAAAAGAGTGCGGCGCGTGCCTGCCAGTTATAAAGCCACCATTACGTTAATCTTGTCGCGAACCCCCTACAATCGAATGGCGAACCCCTAGAACCCACTTTGGAAAACCCTGCTCGAGCAGACTACAATGCTCTACATGCAAGCTACTAGCATTTAATATGTCCATTACAATAACGAGTGCTTAGACGTGGATAAGCCGTTGTCGGACAACGCGATGGCTGATTGAAAACACGATGCGACATACATATTGTGCAATGTGCAATGTGCATCTTTTCCGTTTCATTGAAGAATACTTTTTTATTTACAGCCAGACTTTTTGTTATTCGTTCCATTTTTTTGGATACAAGAATTTTGAATAATATTGAACATAGTTTTACGTAACGATCCAGCTTAGATAATAATGTTAACAACAGCTTTGTATTGTTATGATTGTACTGTGTATTGTGCTTTTTAATAAAATAAAATAAAAATATTGCAATTCAGGTTTGAAGTTATGAAAGTATTTTTATAATATTGCTGTTTGCAAACTTGACATATTTTTATGGACAAATTCTATTTTATTAGGTTTAGAATTAAATGTTAGTTTGCAGGTGTAATAAAAGGACATTATAATATGGACCTGCATCCTACAATAAAAGCTATGATACCTATAACAGCTTTTATTGTAGTATAATATACTCGTACGATTATCGCGCTGCAAACAAATTTGTGCGCGGACTAAGTTGTGGGCAATATCATGTTTTATACGTACTATCAGAGAAGTTGATTCCTAGGCAGATGAGGGACCTACGTAGTTTGGTCACGTAACACGTTACGTCAAACCCATCTGGCAGATCACAATTAGTTCATTAAATTGGCATGATCCGATCAAATGACGTTGGTCTGTCAACTGCCTAGGAATCAGTTTCCTCGATGGTACAACTATTTTTACAAATATTAAGTTTCGAGATCTATGATTCAAGTAACTTCCCCTTTTTTTCTTTACTTTGTACAAAACCTTTCTTATTGCTTGTATGGAGGAAATTGATACAAGCTCGCCCGGACGTAGACGTCTAACATCCGTTTCCTTTAATTAGAATTGATGTTTAGTCCCATTTTTATTTTTTCTTTAATTAATTAATTTTATTTCAACTTTACGCTATAATATTCGTTTGTTAATTTGTAAAGTAGCGTTATTTTGTAAACAGAAATTTTTGAGTATTAATGGACGTTTATATCACAAAACAAAGTGTAAAATTATTAATGTATAATTAGATATCTATCTTAAGAAACTCAGTGGTATATATATAGTTTTAGGGCGTGCATATTGTGTCCCTTGTATAGAGTTAACTGTGAAAGTAGCAGCGCTGAACTATACCTATGAGGGACACAAATGTACCTTATAGGATTATCATTTTGTTTTGTTATGTTTAAAGTTTAAGAAATTTATAGTTGTTACACCCTTCTATAAAACGTCTGTGGTCAAAATGTAAAATCGGGGTTTTATTACCAGTACGTAGCTCGCGCTAACATCAAAACTCACGTTTACACAAGTTCTATTCTATCAACCGGTATACTGAAGTGGCACTAGTGACATACAAATTCAATTCATATCCATCACGTTGGTCACGCCTGTCGGAGTGACACCTCGCGATGACCAAGGTCAACCGACATGACCCGTTACTGTATAGTTACGTATATTATTCAATGGACTATCTGTTTAATATCTAATCTTTGTTTTTTGATGTACGTCTTTGAATAATGTCTAATGTCTATATTTAATTAAAACTATATTCGTTTGTTGTGTCTTGTACACAATATGTAAGGAAACAACAATTATTAAAAATAACAGATGTCATGCAATACAGAAGCTGTTTAAAATGTGGTTGTTACGAACGAATAAGAGAGAGAAATGTTAATAATATAAAAGCGAAATAGATTCTATCATTAAAATGATTAGAGACTCGTGTGCAATTAGAAAATTCTCGAAACCCAACCTAATGTTGCATACGCATCAACCGCATCATTATAATCATAAATTGTTAGAAATTTAATGTGCATGCACAGACCCCGTGTCGCCGCGACCATATTTCCGTATAAGGTTGTCTGTGGTCGCCTATAAGGTTGTCTATGGTTGTCTCCACTGGTTATCTCACGGCGCAGCGTGAACCGCGGATAACGGAGCCCGCTCTTACATTACTATAACCTCCTGACATAGTTACTATGATTTCTGAACCAAATTGATTCCTTACGTTGCGAACGCCGGTTACTCGATTACATGGCGCTGCAACCATGTTTACTTTTCCAAATTGGCTATTTCTTATTGACACGTTTTATTTATTCTGTAGTATTATAGCATTTTTAGAACGGGATTTTCGCAACAGTTAAAAAAAACTTATTCCCGGTTTCTAAGATTATTTGTCAGGATTTTATCAATTCAAATAAGATCGGTTAATATTTGACGTTAGCCAGTCAAAAACGCTAGTGAATAAGATAAACACCTTAAGGTGACGCCGCGTTAAAGTAAAAAACCGTGTTGGATATGTTTTAGATTGCTTGTTTTCTATGATAGGCCGGCCCGGCCTCTCATAGAAAACAAGAAATGGAACAGCAAGAAATGGAAAGGGCGTAAGCGACAAATTGGTTTTGTCGCGTAATTTAAAAATCATGTTAAATTTCATATAAGCTATGGACAAATTATGGTGCATGCTTGAACCAATCTATGTACAAATTTAGGAAGCTTAAATCAGAGTCCTCTGTTGGCAAAATTAGAATCCCTTTTTTTACAGGGGTCTTTTTGATCGATTATTCTGTGTTATAAAAGTTGACCAATCGTGTTATGCTATGGGTAATTCAAAGACAAAAACATGATGAATACTGACAATGAACTTTAATTTCTTAGCTTTAGTCATTGCTGAGAAAAATCGATATCGCTACAGCCAAATTATCAAGGCGTCACCTTAAAACACTACGCATTATAAATTCGACAAGCGCTTGTGAAGGCTCTAAGTTTTATTGTATTTAGGTTATTAATTTATTGAAAACTTGAAATAATTTATTTAAAGCCGAAGCTTATAAATTTTGAAGCTTATTTAAATCACGTCGTCGTCTAATTGAATCGTCGTGAACGCACAAAATTATAATTATTATTCTATTAAAATATAACACAAAATTGAATTACAAACAAATAAAAATAAAAAGTAATATTGAAATTCATAAAAAAGCCCACCCGGCATTTTGAAAAGTCGAAGAGGTTCGTTATGTAACTTTCAATAACTTTTTACGGGGAGCAATTTCGTAAGTCATCCACTCGGGTTCGAATTAAAATCAATACCGACAAAAAGTGCTCTTTTACAAAACTTTATGGAATTAACAAAACCGTATTAAGGCTCAGAATCTTTGGAGTATCTAATTCGGAATAAGGCTCTTTTGTAAGGTATACGAATTACGCTGCCTATGTTAAAATTTTGCTTTGCTATTCAAAGCTTTAAACTACTCCGAATTACCATTTCGTAGTCAAAGCGCGAAGCGTAATTACGTACAATTGTCTGTACTTATTCATAAACATATACAATCATAATAGTACACATAAACCATTGAAGAAATTGATTCATAGATATGGCAGACCTAAGTCATTTGGACGTGTTCGGTGTTATGTCAATTCAATGTTAATTGGGGTCTGTCAGCTGGTTTTGACACAAAAGAACCAAATAATCTAGATCCACCATCTGCCTATGAATCAACATCTCTGATAGTACTATCAGAGAAGTTGTTTCATAGGCAGCTATGGCGGATCTACGTAGTTTGGTCAAACCATACGCCGACATAGCACGTCCAAATGACGTAGGCCCGTCAACATAAAGAATGTACATAAAGAATACTTAGACGACCGACGTCTATGGGTTGAAGAAAGAAAAAACATAAATGACACAAAAATGGGCAATTTTTCAGGGTTACCCAGTTAGATTGATGTACCAGCTGCATCCGAAGCCAATAAAAATATATCTGGCCAGCCAAGTCCCCTAACAACACCAACTTAAGATGGCTTCGTGATCGTAGAGACCTGGCCGACCCCAGGCGGTTCACACACCGCCCAACATCTCAACTATTGCCGTACTGTGATTGAAACTGTGACCTATATCTGCAAATACTAGTGTAGCAAATCCACCTATAATATAGATAGGAAAATTGCCGAAAGTTTTAGCCTGGCCGCACATTATACGACAGTTCTGATCAGAAACAGTTGAACGTCCGCGCTGTCTGTTACATTTTGTACTGAGCCGAGTGAGCTAGAACTCGCCGGAAGGATATTTCGGATAATGTGCGGGGTGTCTGATCAGAATTCGGACAATGTGCGGCCAGGGTTAGGCATCCATACTAATTTTAATTATAAACTAGAGGACGTCCGCAACTCCGTTGCACCTAAATGTGTTTATCGCGCCGAAACCGTACATTTTTCCTGGATCATGACTATCCTATGTCCTTTCCCGGGACTCAAGGTATCATCATGCCTTTCAGCAAAATCGGTTCATCAGTTTAAGCGTGAAGTTTGAAGAAACAGAGAGACACACTTTCGCATTTATAATATTAGTATGGATGGAAGTATGGATGTGATAGTGACGTGTCTTTCTGTTGCCTCTTCACGACCAAACTGCTGAACCGATTTTGCAGAGGTAAAGAGTTTGAGTCCCGGGAAAGGACATAGGATACTTTTTATCCCGCAACTGTTTTCGCGCGTTAAACGAATTTTGGCGTCATCTAGTATTTTATATTCCTTATGTCTTATGACCTTCTCTTAAATAGTGTGGTAACTTGATAAGACTCCTAACGTTTGACTAGTAGAGCATTGAATGGTCGCTATGGCCAATAAAATATCGTGACGGTAATGGCTTACTAAATAAAATCGGCCAAGTGCGAGTCGGACTCGCGCACGAAGGGTTCCGTACCATTATAGAGCAAAATTAGGCCAAAAATTGTGTTTTTTGTATGGGAGCCCCGCTTAATTTCTTATTTTATTTTAATATTATTATTAAATATTAAAGTACACATATAACTAAGGAATTTGAGAAAACTTTGAGTACCTACCTTTTTCCATTATCGATATAGAGCAAAAAAGGTCAAAAATTAACGTTTGTTGTATGGGAGCCCCACCTTAAATATTAATTTTATTTTGTTTTCAGTATTGTTATAGCGGCAACAGATATACATAATCTGTGAAAATTTCAACTCTCTAGCTATTACCGTTTTTGAGTTACAGCCTGGAGACAGACAGACGGACAGACAACGAAGTCTTAGTAATAGGGTCCCGTTTTTTACCCTTTGGGTACAGAACCCTTAAAAAGGTCCGTCCGCATATTTTCATCTCGGAACAGAAAAATATTTATTCATTAATACTAAATAATTTTGTATTATAGATATATTTTGTATTTATTTGCTCCATCGAGCTGACGCTAATACTAATAGGTGGGGACGGTCATTTGATAGGAAGCTCCCCGCTTGCACCGCTGTTGGGAGTTAATCATTCTGACGTTAATAAAGAGATGTCCGTGTTGATAGCGGACACCGAGGGTATAATAATATCGTAGCTAAGATCAGTAGTTTTTAGTATATGATCTATATTCTACTGCCTTTATTACTATAAAGCTTGTATATACTACAGTAAAAAAGACTTAATAGTATTGTAGTGTGTGTTATTATTCTCGGTAATCGCATATTGTAAATTCAGCTACATTTGTGGCGCGGCGATATAACAACTCCTGCGAGAGTCAGTCGTCTGCCCATCGCCTACCTAAGTTAACGTGTAATAAAGTGATTCAGCACATCCAGTATTTAATTTGAAGACCCCAGCCTCTGTACACTAAAGTATCTTATCGCTAAATTAGAGACACGCATCTAAATTTAAAAGTAGAGATTGATCCGTAATTAATTTAATATAACCTCTAAGAGAAAAACATAGGTGGTGGACATCGCGTAACGCACAAAAAAACTATCAAAAACCTACCTTGAATAAAAATGTTTATCTTTGGCTATGTTGTAGGAAAATATAAAAACAGTTTACAATTATTGTAATAAAGGAAATAGAAAGCGGACGGCAGTACCTTTGGCAGAAAGTGCTAGATATAACACTTCCAGTGTCTTGCTAAGGAAATCCCAAACATGGAGATTATAGTTTCTGAGTGTAACGTATCCGGCATAGTAATGAAATGTCCAGTTACAGGACTACGTAAAAAGCTTTAATGGAAATCCTTATGTGGATAAATGCTATTAATTTCACCGAGAAATATTTGTAAGGAGGTTGACACGAGTTGACGTGAAAAGAATGTAATAATGTTGATTGAACGACCTAGTGAGTTTTGTTAGCAGTAAATAGACGAGCATTTAAGAAATTACGGTGAACAAGATATTTCTCGGAACTTTGTTATTTTAAAGCGACTTTAAATAAATAATAAAAAAAAAGTTTAGCAAAAATGAATCGTACATTTTCCGAGATAAAATTAAGTAAGATAAAATTTTGCATGGACAACTTTGATTGCCAGGAAGGAGAAAGAATAGTTATCGAGAAAAGTGAACGGTTCATGTGCAATAAACAATTATTATCTGTTCGAAGGAAGTCGCTGGTACCGTATAGATGACTCTCTCTATAAGTAGGGTAGGGTTTCTATAGGTAGTGTAGATTTCAATGTTAAACTATAGTCCGTTTAGACCCTAAAGATTCCATAGATGTGAGCCATATGTCGTTGCCAGAAATACTCCATCAAAGCTAAATAGCTCTTTTTAATCTGTCACTCCGTAGGTTCAGTTACTCTTGCATAAGTTCGTCGGTAAATAGTGAACGCACCGTTAGATTTGGATTCCTCGCTTTTTCTAAATTTCAATTTGTCCGCCATGTTTACGCTCGGTCGGCTCTTTAGCCCTTCGCCCACAATCAAATTAACCCAAATTGTTCATCAATAGCGTCCAGCAACGGCCTTTGTTGCCGAAGTAACGGAAAATGTTACACTTGTATCTTGCACCGTCATGCAGTGTGTAAAACGATGGGATATCGTGTGCGGGCCGTGATTTGATGTCTATCAGCATCACAGCTCTTCAACGTCATCAGATGCGATTCCCCATTTAGCCTGGCCGCACATTGTACGACAGTTCTGATCAGAAACAGTTGAACGTTCGTACTGTCTCTTACATTTTGTACTGAGCCGAGTGAGCTAAAAGTTAGAACTCGCCGGAAGGATATTTCGGATAATGTGCGGGGTGGCGGTCCGGCGGAATTCAACTGTTTCTGATCAGAATTCGGACAATGTGCGGCCGGGGTTAAACTTGACATCGGAATTTTCATTTCCATACTAGGTAGTAAATAATTGCGAAAATATGCCCTTCTGTTAGTGCTAAACCAATTCAGTTATAAATATGACTGTTTGAGACCCGGTGAAAGACATGGGATAGTTTTGTAAATGTATGGTTACCGCGCCATTCAAGAATTAGGTCGTAAGTAAATAAAAAAGCGGACAATCCAAGTTAAACCTGAAAATGCATTTGAAAACATTTATGTTTCTAAATTAGGACCACTATTGTAAAATAAAGAGCAAATAGAATAAATATAAATACCATTTTTAAAAAATCAATAACTATATTATAGTATACATGTACATTTTATAAAATGCGAAGTATTTTCTACATCAAAAACGAGTTCATTTCACGCCGATCCTGCTAATGCTTTTCTTATCCATTCCCATAAGTATGGAAATGAGCGTTGAAATAATAGAGAGATTAGATACGTAAGTTCTGGGAAGTCATTTGTGTCGGGCTCAGGGGCTCAGTAGCCCAGGGTCGGAGGTGAGGGTCACTCGGCCACGGTGAAGTATGCAAGCGTGACTCCAGCCGCCATTACATGTCCTATATTCTATATGACATACCCGTTACTACTTTCGCAAGGAACTATTTTAAGGGCCGTATTATAGTGTATCTATAGTAAAGTCATAAAGTAAGTTGAATTATATGTCCCATACCTAACTGTTACTACTTTTGCAAGTTATTTTGGGGACAACAATGACAGAATATTGTAAGTTGAGGTTCACCTTTGGATTTAATGAAAAAATTCATCGTTTCGTAGTTCGTTTTTGTTAGCTTTGTAACATCGTAATTTACTTTAACGTAACTTAAATTCCGATTAATTACTTTAGTTTCTTTAGATTTACTGTGATTTTCATTTTTTAGCAATTTTAGGGACACGCTTCTTGTGTCTCTATATATCTCTTGCCTTTCTTTTAATCAGTATACTTGCTCTACACATTCGTATTACTTTCAAATAATGTCAAATTCTTATAAGGATGATGATGATACAGTAATAACTATTCAACGATTTAAATGTGAAATTTATTCACATTTTACTCAGGATCAAAGCGCACGGAGTGCGCGGCCAAGTTCCAGCAGGCCGCGCGCATGCCGTGCACTATTTACACGAACGGTTTCGACGCACTTTTGACCCCCTTGTATCTCAGTGCCTATTGCGAGAGCAAAGATAAAATTTCACCTACCTAATTATATACTAGTACTTACGCAATATACCAAATTTCATAGATATAGATTTGTTAGATCCTGAAATATTTCCTTGTAAAAATAGCTAATTTTGGCACTGACTCACTGACCGGTAATCAAAATCTCTAGGCCACTTCCAGTTGTCGTAGCGTTATGAAATTTGGCACACAGGTTGTTTGTTATATGTAGATTAACAAAAAATTAAGAAATTTGAGAAATTGGTCAAGCGTGAGTCGGCTCGTCTATGAATTTGAGATAAAAATCGGTAATCAAAACCTCTAGGCCACTTCCAGTTGTCGTAGCGTTATGAAATTTGGCACACAGGTTGTTTGTTATATGTAGATTAACAAAAAATTAAGAAATTTGAGAAATTGGTCAAGCGTGAGTCGGCTCATCTATAAATTTGAGATAAAAATCGGTAATCAAAACCTCTAGGCCACTTCCAGTTGTCGTAGCGTTATGAAATTTGGCACACAGGTTGTTTGTTATATGTAGATTAACAAAAAATTAAGAAATTTGAGAAATTGGTCAAGCGTGAGTCGGCTCATCTATGAATTTGAGATAAAAATCGGTAATCAAAACCTCTAGGCCACTTCCAGTTGTCGTAGCGTTATGAAATTTGGCACACAGGTTGTTTGTTATATGTAGATTAACAAAAAATTAAGAAATTTAAGAAATTGGTCAAGCGTGAGTCGGCTCATCTATGAATTTGAGATAAAAATCGGTAATCAAAACCTCTAGGCCACTTCCAGTTGTCGTAGCGTTATGAAATTTGGCACACAGGTTGTTTGTTATATGTAGATTAACAAAAAATTAAGAAATTTGAGAAATTGGTCAAGCGTGAGTCGGCTCATCTATGAATTTGAGATAAAAATTAATATGTACAAGTAAATACACTGAAATAAGATGAGGAGGAAAGAAACAAATTGGTATAATTCCTTAAAAAAAGTATTGAAATCTCACCAAAAACATACCTGTTAAAACGGGGCCAAGTTCCTATTCACTAATTGTTCGCCTTAAAAAAGAGTTGAAATCCAATTCAATGCCAAGTTTAGATGCACTTCCAAATCGATCATAATCATCTTCATCAACAGTCTGATCCTAAATACTTCTAAATTTGAACTTGGCAGGTTTTAATGCTAGTAGCACTTGATAATTATTGTATAATTTTTAAATTTAAATATAAGATATCTATGTGATTAAATTAACCTGCCAAGTTCAAATTTAGAAGTATTTAGGATCAGACTGTTGATGAAGATGATTATGATCGATTTGGAAGTGCATCTAAACTTGGCATTGAATTGGATTTCAACTTTTTTTTAAGGCGAACAATTAGTGAATAGGAACTTGGCCCCTTTTTAACAGGTATGTTTTTGGTGAGATTACAGTTTACACCTTCACACTTAAGTTTAACGGATGGTGCGATAATATCTTTGATAAGCTTCATTTAAGCACGTGTGATTTCTAGAAGATGTAAATGGGTCTTTACAACTCTATTTCACTTTATTATTCTGACTCATGTTTTGTTTGAATGAGTTAATGCAATGACCAATGACACATTAGTACTTATTTTTAAGAGTTTTGTATCTGGAGTTTATTCTTTTAATAGCAATGCTGATTGGTTAACAGTTTTGACGTTTGCATATAAAAGTGTTCCTGTCCTCAGAAAGTGGGCAATAGAAGTGCATGTTAATCCATACTAATATTTTAAAATATGCGTAAGTATGTCTGACTGTTTGTCTGTTACCTCTTCACGCCCAAACCGCTGAACCGATTTTGCTGAAATTTGGTCTGGAGATACTTTGAGGCATAGGATATATATTTCATCCCGGAAAAATGTACAGTTTCCACGCGATAAACGGATTTTGGCGCAACGGAGTTGCGGGCGTCATGTAGTACCTACTTCATATTGCTAATTAATATAACACAGTCGAAACTAACGGATAGGTCAATTGTTTTGAGACAGTGTAGCACAAGCTTTTTTTTTATGCGCAAGGGAAACCCATTGTGGGTGCCTCGGGTTGGGGATGTGCCTCAGTTAGGCTGAAGCACCTCGGTGGTATGTGGGACCCACCAAAACCACCTGCGGTTCGCCTTCACCCGTATAAAGGAAGGATGTCCCGGGTCTAACAAACACAGTGTAGCACAAGCTTTTTTTATGCGCAGCGGAAACCCATCATGGGTGCCCCGGGTTGGGGATGTGCCTCAGTTAGGCTGAAGCACCTCGGGGGTATGTGGGACCCACCAAAACCACCTGCGGTTCGCCTTCAGCCGTATAAAGGAAGGATGTCCCGGGTCTAACAAACACAGTGTAGCACAAGCTTTTTTTATGCGCAGCGGAAACCCATCATGGGTGCCCCGGGTTGGGGATGTGCCTCAGTTAGGCTGAAGCACCTCGGGGGTATGTGGGACCCACCAAAACCACCTGCGGTTCGCCTTCAGCCGTATAAAGGATGTCCCGGGTCTAACAAACACAGTGTAGCACAAGCTTTTTTTTATGCGCAGCGGAAACCCATCATGGGTGCCCCGGGTTGGGGATGTGCCTCAGTTAGGCTGAAGCACCTCGGGGTATGTGGGACCCACCAAAACCACCTGCGGTTCACCTTCAGCCGTATAAAGGAAGGATGTCCCGGGTCTAACAAACACAGTGTAGCACAAGCTAACATAATGCTGTAGGATTATCATTTTAGCGTTTGCTTGCGAATATGACTGTGTGTTTTCACACTGTTTATGACTGTTAATTTAAGCAAAGCTCCATCATTATTTTGTAATGATAAATAAACAACACCTGTACAATGTACATATTATGTATGTTTATTTGTTGCTATAATATTCAGTAATTCTTAACTGCTACTCCTTTTCGCGAATAAAATGAATCAACTTGTAAAAGCGCATTATTTATCAAAACGCGCTTTAAACACTCGGCATTTGAACATACCTTTACTCACTATTTAGTATAGGTATACTAAAAAGACAATAATTATATGTGTTGTCTTGTTGATATAAAAGTTATCACTTTCGCCTTCAAAACCTTTTGATCATATTCATGGTCAATACGAAGCGTCATCGACAAAGAAATTTAATTGACACTTGCCACATTAGTGAAAGCTGAACGACTAATCTTTTGAGCCTAATCATACAAAACTGATTAGTCACTTAGGCAAATGAGGTAGTTCTTGAGTTTATCAGACTGAGTGATCTGAGCACAATGGCGTTATTTTTTTACTATGCATTGAGGTTAACTTATGTAATTATTTTTGACGTTTCGAGTCTGGTTATGGAGAGATTTCTTTTGTTTTGAACACGTTTAAGAGTTTTGTTTTGTCTGAACAGTGTTTTACTATTGATACATAGGTTTTTAGTAAGTTTCCAAACGTCCAAGAAATATATCCTTGAATTTAGAGAAATCTCTACTAGAAAAAAAAATCTGCTTCATATTATAAGTCTTTCATTGGAGAGTGTTCATTTGCTAAAAATAGAATAATTACGATAAAATTAATTTTATTGTAAAAACAGATTTGTAAAGTTACAGATTAAAGGCTTATGAATATTTTAAAATAACAGACAAATAATTTTTAGTAACGCAAATATTATACTTTTTAATTAAGTATACTATGTCTCATTTTCAACATCTAACCTAAACCGATTTTCACGTATTGTTCTATCACCATTACGTTTATATCTGTGATCTAACGGTCGTCATTATGTTAATTCCATCTGCAATATCTCTGAGAATCTCCAAAAGTGCCATAATTTTTCTCAACGTTGCTTTTCCAGTGTTATCTTAAAAGCGTCCATTACTGTACCGGGCGGGTGCTGAGTTATTCGGTCATTTCCACTCGTTCTTTTGTGGTGGCATGACGTATGACCTCTGCTGTTCGCACACATGTGGCTTTAAAAGTCTTTGAAAGTCAAAAAGTTTTTGTGTCTATGTCTAGTGGGGTAGAAATAAGTTGGTTAGTTTAGCAAAGATATAATCGTGCCAGCGTTTTCACCATATTGCACCCTAACGCCAAGAGTCCCTTAGCCGTTTTCAAGGACATTTGTCTCTGAAATCAAACAGTTTTTATCAATGCTTATATGCCACCTAGGTTTCCTCAAAGCTTCAAGCTCTAGAACTTGATGACCTATTATATATAGACGCTAATAATATTAGGTAATTGGCACCCTTAATAGTTGCTAGGGGATACTCATCGTTAAGAGGCTATTGGTGAAAACGAGCTTTAATTCGAGCGTTCTCCTAAACACTTCACTGACTGAGCCTATGTTTGGTTTTTACGTGAATTACCCATTATTATTTGAGCTTTAAATGTTGGTCGTAAAGACTCTCCATTGCGTCTAGCATGCGCGTACAACGAGATATCTCACTCTCTAGTGTATAGTTATATTTTTATCTCTATCTCTTATCTTTCGCTAGTGTATAGTTATATGTCAAAATCATTTTTTGACTTTATGTCGATAGATTTTGACGACAGATGTACACGAGAAAAAATGTATGTCATGGGGTCAATAGAGAAATAATTAGTCAATAGAAAGATAAACAAACCATCAAACATCGAGAAAACATGTAGACAAAATTTTCTATTATCTAACGATTATACAGCCGACGACGGTAGAAGTATTCACATCCGCCAATATTTTTGTTAAAGGTATCGCAGAATCTTCCAGGAAACTAGTGGCTCCAATCCGCTAGTTATCTGTGTAATTGCACATTTACAGCTTAAAACATTTAATGAATCCTCGCAATTTTATCAATACGGCTGATAAATCGGAAATTTTAATGATAGCTCCTATCGGCGACTCGGTTTATCTTAAGAGGGAAGTTATTAATAAATCCTAATCTACGGTAACGGGCCAAGTTCGCGGGAGTAAAGCCGATAATTCTTTGTGACAGACAGAGACTTCGTATTAATTACTGATTTCCTAGGTTACAGAATACACATTTATACACATTCCTCGTTTACATTAAAGTTTTCCTACTCTTGTAATTTATTATTGATCTTTTTTCTGGCGGAACCGCAATATTACGCAATATGAACTCCCTTAGAAATAAAAATATTATTATATACACACAGCGAATAAGTTACTCGTGAAAATTCAAGTTGCGATTAACCGTTCTCCAATTCTAAGGAGGTACTCTATTTAGTATTTTCCTTCTGAGTCCAAAACGAGGCCATTCAAAGATAAACAATACATTTTACGCCCTTATTGGATATAATTTAAGCCTCCGAAGTTTCGGTCGAGTTCATTTATAAAAGTAAATAATAATAGAAGGGAAAAGCGATTCATTAAAAGTTAAAGTAAGTTTTCGATGAGATTCATCAGAACGCGTACAATTTTAACAAATTAAGGATTCGGCCAAACCTACGCGTCAGTAACGCGGGACGCGGGACGGGAGCGTCTGCAACGCGAAACTGGTGAGCACACTGCGCGACTACGGTGCGAAACCGTAAAGGCCTGATAGACGTACGAGCTTAAGAGCCCGGGCTACCCTCGAAATTTTCATACATTCTTAATACCAAAATCATTTTCTCATACGAAAATATTTAACATGTTTGAGTTATTTTTCAGCTTAAGATAGTAATTACCTAGGGTCCTGAATAAATTTTTTTTACAAAATATTTAAATACTAAAAAAAATATTTTTGTGTTTAAATATTTTTTAGTAAATTTACTACTAAATATTTAAACACCAAAAAATAGACAAAAACACTAAAAAATATATAAATAAATAGTAAATTTACTACAAAATATTTAAACTTTAAAAAATATTTTTTATTATTTAAATATTTTGCAGTAAATTTACTATTTATTTATATATTTTTTAGTGTTTTTGTCTATTTTTTGGTGTTTAAATATTTAGTAGTAAATTTACTAAAAAATATTTAAACACAAACATTTTTTTTTTAGTATTTAAATATTTTGTAAAAAAAATTTGCTCAGGACCCTAGGTAATTACTATCTTAAGCTGAAAAATAACTCAAACATGTTAAATATTTTCGCATGAGAAAATGATTTTGGTATTAAGAATGTATGAAAATTTCGAGGGTAACCCGGGCCCTTAAAGTATGCGGGTTTTAAGTTCGCGAACTTACTCGGCTTGCGTCGGTGACAGACAGCCCACAGGCGATTAAGATCGTGGAGCCATAAGTCCGCGTACTTACGCGTCTGTCAACCCCTGTAGATTATTCCCGCTTTGCCGACGCGAACGTGCCGCGTGGCAGACGCTCCCGCTTCGCAGTCACTTTGGTCGCGTAGGTTTGGTCGAAGCTTAAGTTTCATCAGAACGAAATTTAAATTTTAGCAAATAAATGTATTTCAATATTCAACATTTAATCTAGACGTCTATGAGGGCTCTTCGATTTTGATAGCGTTTATACAGATTCATTCAGTGAAAGTACCAGTTGCCTATGGAATTATAGTCTGCTCATGTTTAATTTAAAGTGAGTCAGTATATTTATGGAATTACTTTTAAATATGTATGTAATAAATACAGACACTTTTAATTCTCACTTAAGAGTCCGACAGAAAATGCTATATTTAAAACACTTCGGTGAAACAATGTTTAGATTGTCTAGGCGCAAATTGAAAAACTGCAAGGCTATATCCCGGTCACCGAACACGTAGAAGTGACCTATCTCTTTCTACTTGTTTGCTACGTGAAAAATTATTCGTACTTCTACTCGTGGAAAAGAGATGGCTATCAAAAACCTATCCACATATTCCACCGAGTTATAGTTGTAAAAACACGGAAAAACTTATTTTCATTGCATCTTTAATAACAACCACTTTTTGTACGGCAGTCCTTATTGGTTCTAGAGGAACTTGACCTATCTATACTTCTATACTCTATACTACTATTATAAAGAGGAAAGATTTGATTTTTTGTTTGTTTGTTTGTTTGTTTGTTTGTTTGTTTGTTTGAGTCGAATAGGCTCCGAAACTACTGGACCGATTTGAAAAATTCTTTTGCTATTGGAATCTTACATTATTTCTGCTGAACATAGGCTACATTTTATTTTGGAAAAAAGTAGGGTTCCGTAAGATATTTGAGTTTTTCGGACGCAAGGTGTAAAAAATCAGCTAGAAAAGTTACTTATTTTGCGTACGCTGCCTAAACTATAAAAGATAGAACCATAAAATGTTCTAAGTAATTGTAGATCTTATAAATATCTACAAAAAAGTCCGCGACACACTATACCTATCTATGTCGAGTGAGGCACAATAGCCATTTATTTATTTAAAAATCCAGATTTTTTTTTTGACTACATTTAAACGGATATATTTTACTCACGCTATTAATCCTTATCAAAATAAATTATTTTATCACTAAGTACAGTTTATGTAGATAATATTCGGTCTTTGAATGATTAAAATTGGACGTTTGGTTTTGAAATTATGGCGAAATTAAAATATTACGATAGTGGGCGTCACCAAAGCGCGTGCGGAGGAAGACAATATTCTGTTGTAGAAATGAAAATTCTGTACATAAAAGATATGAAATGACACCCGAAATTACACCTTTGTCACTACATCGCTAGAGAAGCCAAAAATGTGGTTAGTTTTTTGTCTGTCTGTCTGTCTGTCACTCTTTCTGTCTGTCTGTATGTTTGTTCCAGCATCACACGAAAAATACTGATCCGATTTGAATGTGGTTTTCGCAGATATATTTATCTTCTTCCAACTTAACATCTGGTGTATAAAATTTTTTTCCCCCACCCCTCTAAGGGGACAAAAGAGGGGGTCAGATTTTGTATCAAACTTTTTTCTTTAACACGAAAACTACTGATCCGATTTGCATACGGTTTTCACAGATTTGCATACGGTTTTCACAGATATATTATGTTTGTCTTCTTCCAACTCAACATCTGGTGTATAAAAATCCTCCCCCCCCCCTCCCCTCTCAACCCTCTCTGGGGACCAAAGAGGGGTCAGATTTTGTATACAACTTTTTTCTTTAGTGGACTTACTTCATATTAGGTATTAACTGTGTTTTTCAACTTAACATCTGGTGTATGACCTTCCCCCCCACACCCTCTTAGGGGACAAAAGAGGGTGTAAAACATGTATCAACTGATGATGTAGAAAATATACTTTAAATGGCAAAACAACGTTTGCCGGGACAGCTAGTCTTATAAATAAAACTCGCATATTAGGGGTCATCCATCAAGTATATCTCAACTCACACGTAAAGGAGGGGGTCGACGAAGTATGACATGTTTTGACAAAGAGTGGGGGGGTCCTACATATCGTGCATCACATTTTAAATTTAATTAATTGAATTGGGAAACTTGAAATGTTGAGTTGGTTCTAATTTTTAGATGTAAAACTGCTTTGTGAGTTGTGACTTCACATAGCGAGGGGTCTAAAAATAATAAAATTCGCGTGACGTACTTTACGGGTGGCCACTTATGTCAATAGACATTCAATACACGCGCTTGGTGGTCTATTCAATATTTTATAAGGAAAGTGTACGAACTGACATTCTTGTTATGGACTGGTATGCACGGCTTACAAGGGTCGCGGTCTATAAAGGTATTTGGGCGGTAGTAGAGCAATAAATAAAATTGCCATTGAAAACCAAGTAAGGTCCTTATTACATAAGCCCGAAATTCTTGAGTTGTTTAGAACGTGGTGAGAGGTCTTGTAAGGCTTGTCAGCTTTCTTACGAACTTGAATCTTTTACTTATAGGAAAGTCAATAAAAGTAGTGATTAAGGTGTATTTATTCGTTAATTACATCAGTAGCGCAAGTAACCTCGTAGTTCAAAGACAAAAATTAAACGACTCAAAAATGCACGGTTTCCACGATATAATATAATACTCCCTCAAAACCTTTTTATGTGAATACTTGCAGCAAAATGAGAAACAAATTTTGATATACAAGATCTTCTCGTTTATAATATATGCTGACGATAACTACATATGTTATGTATTAAATATTCATTACATATAGCCATTTCCAAATTGAAATTCTATCTGCTGTCCCGTGAAAAGCAAACATTTCCCGAGATTTCCCGTTTTTCCCGCCCGTGAGCGCGGGATCTTTAATAAAATAATTACGGAATTCCCGGTAAACGTCTGCCCTGTGATTGTTTCCGTCAATAGTAATAAATGCGGTGTGAACATCATTACTTTTTACCCGACTGCGAGTCAATTAAAGATAATAACAGTTTGATTTCTTACTCACAACGAATACTACGTGTCGCTCTTATGTACGGCGAGAAACAATTTCAAAAACATTAACTGAAACTTTTAAACTATCATTTGGACCGACACTTATTAGAACGACAATGAAGGTCTAATAGTTTAGGACAATCTTTTTTTGTAATAAAAAACAATAGTTAATGATGTATTATAAAAATCCATTTAAGAGGACTTGACTAGCGCTTACAGACGAACACCACTGTCAAAAAAACAGTGAGAAAAATCCAGCGACTGCCGTCGACGATACGTCGACGGCACCTTATAGGCGACTTAACCATGTCGCTTTTTTATTTGCTACCATTAAACGCTGCAAGTGATGAAAACAACTATTTTGTCATACCAATGTACAGCCGAAGACAGAACTAGTTTATTTTCGAACTTACTCCATAACAAGAGCAAAAGTGGTAGAGATCTCGACTGTACAAATATTCATAGTCTTCAAATCAAAGTCAAATCCGCGACCGAGTGCGTGCTTCGCATACATTTGGTTTCGCGGGCAAACTTTGCATTCATTCCGGGCCGCTTGACCCAGGATCAGGGAAATTGACACTAGAGTGACACACCCAAGTGGGTCACTTTCCATGCAAATAAAAGTGATCGCGTTACCCGGTTTATGTCCTAGCATATACATGAAGAATTTCCTAGGAATTTTGTACGTGCTTCAAATGTTGCGATGCTTCTTGAAATATCGAACATCTATTGGCATAACGTTTCCCAACCTGTGGTCCGGGGACCCCTGGGGGCCCGCAAGTATATGTATAGGGGTCCGCGGTGTCATCTCTAAATATAATAATAACCACAATAACTCCCCACACCGGTTTCGGTGACGGTGGCCGGTTTCATTGAAAGTGCCCAGGTGTGTGCGCAGTACACAAGAGCACTCTCTATTCCTTTAATACTCTCATAACCCAGTTGGACGGAAGACTGACGCGACTGGCGAAAGATCAGGCGCAGGACAGACTTTTTACATGACCATCCGACGCATGGATCATCTTACTTGTCAATCAGGTGATCAGCCTGCATTGTCCTAACCAAACTTGGAAATAACATGTTTCCAACGCGGGAATCGAACCCACGACCTCCGAGTCAATAGCGACGCTCGCTCTGACCACTGGACCACGGAGGTGTTATATCTCGTAATCGCTACGTTTACTTAGCAAGGCGAATCCGATTTTTTGCTGCTTATTATATTAAGGGGGTCCGTGAAAACTGTGCTTGATTTTCTAGGGGTGACTGAAAAAGGTTGGGAAACACTGGCATAGAGTAAACGATAAAATAATATAATATCATACTAGATGTTGCCCCATGTCCGCATCTTTGTTATTACATTTTACATTTTTCATCGACAAAATACGTATGTCTCTGATGGCTTATATTATCTCCATACCAAATTTCATCAAAATCGACTCATCTGTGTAATTGTGAATTGGTACGGACACTTTCGTGTTTCGAACATTAGTGCAGCTTGCATTACCCATACTAATTCCAATAACTACGACGTAAAGTATTATTCTCCTTAGTTTTGACTTAACTTGTACTACTGCGTTTTGTCTAACGCGAGGTTTAACTTGAACCTTATAACAAGTAACAACATGCCAAAATATATAGTTCGTAGTTCTTAGTTCATAGTTTCATAAAGTAGATAAAATATACCATTAAATATAATAATTACGGTACGAGAAAAATTGTTCTAACAATTAAAAGTAAAGAGTGCTAGCTCACAACGAGCGCAGTCGCGGGAAACAATTAGTCAATTGACTTCCCACGTCCGCGTGCTCTAAATAATATAATGATTCTGCTTAACTACCTCCAAGAGGTTAGTGATTGGTTTGCACTCTTCACAATATCGTTAAGAATATAAAAAATCGGCTAAGTGCGAGTTGGACTCGCGAACGAAGGGTTTCGTACTCATAAAGCTAAGATAACCAAAAATTGCAGTTTTTGAATAGGGCTCCCATAAATATTTATTTTATTATTAATAATTTTTAAATTACTACTATAATATTCTGTATAAATACGTGCTTACGTGTAGTCAGTTTTGATTACCTGTACTGTACCTATTCAAAGTAGGTAGTCATCATCGTTTCTACTTATAAGTACATAATATCACTTTCGTCTCATTAAATCACTGCTGGAACTAGAGTAGCATCTCTCTCTATATTTGGTGATGCTTGTTTAGTGAGAGTCCGACTAAATAAAGCCTTTGATTCAATATCATTATTGTCCAAATTTAAAGTGAGATTGTTTTTATAAGGCATCTACTTAAGTACTTTTGCTTTCTAATATAACTCATCATTAACCACTAACATCTAATGGTATGCTCAAATTAAATGGAAATATCATAATTCATAAGGAAAATTAGTACATAAAAATATACGCAATAAAAATTAATCTACTCAGTGAACATAAGTAAGAAGAGCAAAATCTTTTTGAATTTAGTTGCTATGTCATCTTAAATTATTTGATTCTATATTCATTTGTAAGCCTTTTTAAACGTTGTCCTCCTGAAAAACAATTAGTAATTTGAGGGTAATCACGAAATAAACCCGCAAAATAGACAAAGATAGAAGATGATAATGTCGATTTAATCCTACATTTAGTTACGTAATCCGCACGCTGCAAATGTTTTCAATTACCACCGATATCGACTATCTTTTAATTAATATCACAATTTATTGAAATACTATTACTCGTTCATTCCTGGTCGACTATTGTAAAGGTAAATTATATTTAATTGTAGTCTGAATAGGACAGTCATTGTCGGGAATGCATTCGACACATCTCATGCTATTTATTATTACAATAGATCTTGTATGGTGTAATTGGCTTAAATGTGCATCATGATCGATTTCATAACACCCGTTTAAAATAATTATACTTCTAAAATATTGCCTCGTTTTGAAACCGAAGAAAAATTGTTTTCTCTATATAACCTATAGAAAACCTGTGTATGTGTTATCCATAAGAAAATGCTTATTGATACATCAACTCACAGGAAAATAAGTAACAGAGCCTGAAGAGTTAGAAACTAAAAATTTTGCACACGTGTTCCCATTAAGTATAAGTACCTACTACTATTTTTTTAATTCTATTCCCTAATGGGGTGAAATAGAACAACAAAGTTTTTCATTCATCGAAGTACCTCGAGCGAAGTTCGGTATCCCAAGGTAGTCTAGGTACATTGTTATGTACCTAGACTACCGAGGATACCATAACGTCATCTCTTTGGTTTGTCGTGACTTTCGTCTAGTATTTCCTTGTGAGTTGTAGAGCTGTACTGACTTACCTGCAACTTTACCAAAGTCGGTACTCTATATAATATAAAGTTAACGCCTCCGTGGTCCAGTGGTTTAGAGCGTGGCTCTTGACTCGGAGGTCGTGGGTTCGATTTCTGCGTTGGAAACATGTTATTTCCAAGTTTAGTTAGGACAATGCAGGCTGATCACCTGAAGGGCATGTTAAAAGTCAGTCCTGCGCCTGGTCTCTCGCCTGTCGTGTCGGTCTGCCGTCCCACTGGGTTATGAGAGTAAAGGAATAGAGAGTGCTCTTGTGTACTGCGCACACACTTGGGCACCATAAAATTACTCCAGCGTAACTGGCCTGATTTCAATGAAACCGACTACCGTCACCGAAACCGGTGTGGGAGTTATTATATATAATGTATAAAGTGTTTTCGGCCCGGACGTCTTCATTGTCACATCCGTAACTCGGAATGTAGGCTACCGGCCGAAGTATTTAATTCTCCTAAACAATTACAGTTTGGAAGGTTAAATCATTTTGCTAGTCCCGAATACTTTGAGAGCTTCAAAATTTAATAGCAGCTAAGGTATTCCCAGTATTACAGTTAGTTAGTGGCAGAATTTACAGTTCTTTTGAGTTGTTGAAACTTTAGTGTAAAATGTCTTTGAATTTTATGTAAGAAACTAAAGTATCGAAATGGATTGTTACTATTGTAGAATTATTGAAGTGAAAACTTCTTGAGCGGAATTGTGCATTTTTCTGCGATGGGTAAAAACTGTTTTATCAGGACGCGTTGTTTGTGTTTGTTTCTACTTCAGCCGGCACTTCAAGAGTGCAAGCCGTAGTTTCTCACTCATTTGTTCGTGTTGCGTTAGGTATGTGATGACTGATGACCCATACGACGCGCAGAGCTTTTTTTGAACTATTAATAACATTTTAAACCGGTGTGAATATATAAATGACATAACTACTGTTATCTAAAGCAAACAAACCGTAATACAAAGTATAACTGTTACGTTTGCACAAGCAATATTTCACACAAAAAAATCGCCTATTAATCTCTATTATATCCAGCCTAACGAATCGCTGGGGCATGATGGAAAGCGAAAAAACTCTACCGCTAGTTGACACAGTGCTTTATTGAGGTACAGTCGCGCTCACGAGTGCGAAAAGTGACTTGAGGTTAAGCGATCGTTAACCTATCGCCCATTGTGTTTGGGCATCATTATGAAAATGCGCGGCCGGCACTTTTGTTGCGAGTTTACTTAAAATGCGATTATTAATAGTCTTAATTTTGAGCTTGATGCACGTGGGTACCGTACATATTTCGCCAAAAAAAAATAATATAAGTATGTCATAATGTCACCTCTTGTGACGATTGATTGTATTCTACTCCAAGCGGCAAAATTCTCCTGTCACCAAATTCTTCCTAAACGTATTTTAGATTTTTTTTTCAGATAGGTTTAAGAATCGGTCAACATCAATTTTTCATACCCTAATAGCAAAACAACGCTTGCTGGCTCAGCTAGTTTATTTCGCGTTGTGTTTATCTCTACCAGCTAGCCTGCATATGGCTAATTAAGTGTGTAATTTAAATCGGACCTGATGGCCGAGCTAACCGCGCCGATGAATAATCATGTAAATTACGACTGTTATCTAAATTTTCCAAAACAATGTCTATTGTGACCACTAACGGGAAACCCCATAATTCATAAATGAAAATTACATACGGAAAATCTAGTTTCAGATTCGATTAATTTAACGCTAGCGTGTAATTGTTAAATGTTTGTTAATTAAAATATTATTTGCAGCTCGTATGGGATTGACGGTGGTAACCGCACATTTTGTAGTAAAAGGTAGCAAAGGTCCTTCCCGTGGATTACTTTATATCTGAACTCCGAACTCATCAAAATACGTTTCAAGTTTTTCGAGCTTACGAGCAAGGCAAACAAGCAAATTGACACTTCCTTTTGATACGGTCTACCTTTTTGTTACAAGACGTATGACATAATTATTCATACATAATACATTTTATAATCTAGATAAGTATACATAACACAACTTTGTGCTCCAAAATCACCCTCAACTATCAAAACTAGTCCGCACCAAATTAGTGTCAAAAGTGAATTGTCACACTGGCATTTTGTCGAATCATATCACATATTTACACACCATTATTTGCCGTGTGGTGGCAAAACTAACAGCATTTCAAGTGTTACACTTCCACTTGGCTGCGATTCGTGTTTGACACTTGGGTACTTCGTACACGGTACATGCAAAATTCTCGTTGCAGCTCGTCACTTTTGTAAAGGAATTCATTTGCTAATGTTCTGTTTACGAAGCGTGTTTGACTTGTCTTTTGGTTCCATTTTTAAATGCGTGAAGTTGTTATCTTTGACGTTATTTTTTTTTTATTTCTTGACATTATTGATTCAAGACTATCTCCTGTTTTTCCACGAAATATCTACATTATCATGTGCCTAAATGCAATAATAATTTATAAAGAAAAATGTAAGTATCTACTGTCATAATTATTGCCGATACTATCCGATAATTTAGAGGAGGTTTTAAAGCGAAAGACTTTTCGCAGGCGACAGTAGTATCGAACGAATTATACAAATCGTTTCAAAGAAAAGAACTAGGGCAATTAATTATACGATCAAAAGAAAAGTGCTGGTCCAATAGAAGTTTAATCTCACTATAAAAGTCTTCTCTATACTACTATATTATGCAATCTGATAAATTAGAATCACTTTACTTGGAATGGATACTTTTAATATTAATCTTTCGGTAGGAAGATTTTCAAAGTGTCTTAACACCTGTTAAATTTGATACTTTGATATGACACTTTGGTGATTTAGTCTGCGTTCACACAAAAGTGTCTGTCAGCGCAGCCTGAACAATAAGAAATACCACTGCAATATTTTCCAAGTGGCAGCACCAGCACAGACAGTAAACAAAAGTATTTTTTGACGTTTGACAACGTTCCTGTCAATAATTTTGAGATGACGTGTGCAACATTATTTAATGTACGCTAGTAGCGCCTCCTCCTTTGCGTAATATTCCCTATTGTTCAACTGTTTTAGTATCTGCGGGGCTAAAATGGTCGCATTTAGCAATTATTATTCTTCTTCTTCTTCTTCTTCTTCTTTTAATATGGCGACCTCAGTGAGTTGCCAATGTCAGAGTTAGCAATTATTATTCCTTTCGATCAATTCACAAAATAAATTGTCAAAACTGTCAAACTCATGAACGTCAAATTAGTACGAATTTAGACATCTGAATTGCAAACAGTGTGTCAATTTTGCGATATTATGATTCATAATATGATTCTCCAAAGCGACCGTTTTTGCCCCGCAGAATGTTATTTCTTCAAAAATGTGTGTCTGATCTGTGACAGAGTTTACATGTGAAATTTCGGGTTCTCCCCGGTTACAATGTTCGGAGTAGAGATGTAAATATTTAAGTACTATTATCCGGATCGGAATGTCTCCCAACAAGCCAATTATTACAATTTCACGCTCAGTAGTTATGGTGTTTATTAACGGGGTGTGACACGAAAGGAAGATACAGAGAATATGTTAGCGAAATTGTTAAATTTTGGAGAATCTAAATTAGTTCCTTTGTTTTATATTAAGAAAAAAAATTTAACTGTACAATTATTAAGGTTAGTCCTTGTCAGGCTAAAGTGCATTGGGAAAGATTGTTTCGTTTTAATTGTAGTGTTACAGTGTTACCAACCTGTTAAAATATTTAACCCTAAACGTAAGGTAACCCAAAGGCCAAAAACCCTTAAATTCGCCATAATAATTAAAAAAAGCTCTCTAAAATGTAACTCGCACTATAATGACGTAACAAATAAAACCTCTTGAAAATCCCATCCGATGTTTTTACCCCTAAACCCGTAAGTTGGTACTCTACATCGGAATCGGGCCATACGCTCAGTACGCGCTGTCAATATTTCCATTAAAGAATGAGACTTTTGAGCAAAAAACAAACGTGAGCTATAGTAGCAATAATATGACTACAAACCCTTGAAATTCGTGATACATATTTATGTGAATGATGGCATTAATCAAATTTCTCCCATCGGGTCAAGAATAAGGCGCCGCGATCTATAGCAGATTGAATTTCAATCTTAATTCACGTGTAATTTGTTTACAGTTCTATTGTAACGACTTTTTTTAATACGATCAATCGAAAATAAAACGTATACCCACGAATTAAGGTTCAACGTACAACGACGTAGAGCGTAGTCCGTTGCGACACGGTAATCACTTTTTCTGCCCGATACAATGCTTCTTTTCAACACGTAAAACCAATTTGGTAGCGAATAGAACCCGCATAACACGTGTTATTTGGCTATCGTAATTATCTTGACGCCGAATTAATTTTACTTTCGATTATCTTTTAATGAATAGAGAGGTCAGAAGTAAACTTTCGCCCGAGGCCGCGTTACCTAATGTTATGCATATTGTGAATTTATGAATAGATTTTATTGTTTCATTTTTATTGTTACAGGTAAGTGTGGTTCTACTTTTCTTTTGGGTTCCTTAACTTTTTATTGTAACGCCGTATTTGGAATTCGACAGTCGACATTTTCAGTCATCGAATGCTTTTGTAATGCTATCGACAAAGATTTCGCTTGATCAGTTTCAGACTTTGCCTTTGCACGAGACACGATACCGCAACTACTAAGTACGGAGTTGCTGAATTATTTGCTTACATCATTACATGACTTATGTGTGCGTGTGCACGATTCAAGTGTGCTGCCATTTTCATTTTCAAAATAATATTAGCTCGATGCACTCCTTCACCATATATAAACTATAACTGTGCAAAATTTCATTCACCTATGTTTCCCCATTTTTCGTCAAAAGGGATCCAAAGTTTTTCGCATAGATGCGATCCATTGGCGACTTTGTCTTATTTCTTCCTACCCATAGACTAATGTAAGTCTATTTTAAATTTTAGCGCAGTTAATTTGAAATAACTTTAAAAATCTTTCAAAACCTTATTTTAAATTATATTCTCGTTAAATACAAGGCTTCAAGTAATTTACTCACTTATAGCGTCTACACCTTAATCAGTCTATGTAGTGATGGGCTCACTTTCATTAAAGGGTTTATCCAAAGTGTGTCAATCATAATTAACTTACGAAGACAAATCGTCTTATGAAATCATTCATCAAGTCACTTTAATGGTTTTATAAATGTTATAATAAATATTAAACAGCTCATTATAGTACACACTTCTCACGACTTCACCTCTATAGCTTCAGTAGTCCCTTTATTCGCACTTGACAATTTAGCATAACCGTTTCTTGGCATTTTATGTTATAAGGCGTATTTCAGTACCTACGTAATTTGCATATTTTTGTAAAATTATAAAGTACAACTTAACTTTTCTGATATGCGAGTAGCATAATACATATTATATAACAAAAAGAGCAATGGACTTTGAATAAGCTGTGTAAACTTTTATTATAGTATGTAAACTAAATTAACTGACAAAATCTTATCATAAAAGATTTCTATTCATGTTACGCAAACCTCATTAAGCTTAACTTAAAAATATACCGCCACAATATAATAGAGATGTCGGACTGACGCCGGGTCAGAGTTGTGAATTAAAATCTGACACCTCGACAATACACGTCACTTTCACACAAAACTCAATGAAAGTACAATAATATAATAGTGAAAATTATGTACTCGTGTCGTGGAAAGTGTTTTGTGTAATTGCACTTTGATGTTTCTTGGTTCGATCTCGCGTGAATCGTCCAAAATCTTTTTTGATTAAAACTCAAAATCAGTCAAAAATGTGTAAAATATGTTAGGCTGCATTTAGTGTAAGTAGTTTTTTGGAACGAAGTTCCTTATCGCGCATTGCGTCTTGCGGGGGCTAGACGGAAAAAATTGTAACGACATTTTTTTAGTAGTACTTACACGCTCTTGCAACCGCACTTTTCGATATTAAATCATGTAAATACCTGAAACAATAAAGCATATGTATAATACATGACAAGAAACATACCGTCAGGAAACAATACAGTATATTTAGAGCTCACTAACAATGATAAGCCTCATACAGTGCAAACAGTGCGCTCCGCACACCGCATGTGTCCCTAATGTAATGCTCAACATAATGCGGTGTCTACATGCCCGCCTGCATTTAACAAGGAATAAACAAGATCATGAGCTGACCCTACCCGATGGTAAAACAATAACTAAAACAGTAAAACAGCTACTAAATTACTGTGCAGTTACTGCCGCGCTCAGAGTGGAACATTAATTACTTATATTATGTAATTATTTCAAAATTTATACATTATCTGTCAAACTGTTCATAAAATTAAAGGTTAATCATAATTATTGTCTCTTAATGCAGTGGTTAGTGTCCGACTTTTAATCAACAACAGAAGTTTCAAATCTCGAATTATATTTTTTTAGAATTGATGGGACCACATATTTTAAAATTAACTGATGATTATGTGATTATTTAATTATAATCTTAAACAATTTTGATTAATTCCAAAAATAGCAAAATATTTCGGGTAACATTCCTTCAACGTTTGTTTTTAAGCTGTAACACCATACTTACTAAGGACCTGTTTCACCACTTCCTGATAAGTGCCTGTTAGGCAATCCACAACTTTTTTGACGGTTTTCCATATTCTAATCTATCAAGTTGTGAATAGCCTATCCGGCACTTATCAGGAAGTGGTGAAACAGGCCCTAAGCCTTATAGGATATGCTCAAGCCGTAATGTCTCTGATGTGCTAAACATAATGCTATGTCCATTTTCGCAGCGCATGACAATGCCCGCCTACATTTTATCATATTATGTGCAGGGACTGAGGAATGGTGAGCACAAAGCTCTGTTAGTGACCCGGATTCCTCGAATATTTTATAGCATAGCATGGATTTGAAAATATCCATATAATATAAGGTTTTTGTTTATTACAATAATTACAGTGCTCTATCGGCTTTTCGCCAATATTCTTTGTTTGTTGGTGGTTTTTGTATAATTTGTTCACTTACCACGTTTACAATTCCTCTTATAATATAAAGCTAGTTTCACAGTGAACTCTATATAAGGGACACATAAAAACCGTAAAGTATTATCACATAGTTTTGTTACACCCTGTATACACAAATTACATTCACCTTTTGTATTAGTGTGAAGTACGATTGGTATGATAATATGTATAAATAAATAAATAAATAAATAAATAAAACTTTATTTCAGACTAATTTTGTCCATAGATTTGTTAGTACAGTTAGTAACAATTAGCTCATATAAGTATGTTAGTAGTAATCAGTATAATATTTTAGTATTATTATTATTTTTATGATAACAAGCCTATCCCTATCACCATCCAGTGTTTTTGAATGGGACAGTCTAGTTTAGAGGCTATGACCTTCAGAATGCTGTTTTCACTGCTACGAAGTCTCTGCAATAACGATGCTACTTTTTTGCGCATCAGTGCGTGAAAGCCGTCTACGCGATACTCAGAAAACATTTTTGACGCACTACATCGCCATGGCAGCCCAAGCAGCATTCTGAAGATATTGTTGTATTGGACGCGCAGGACGCTGTAGGTTCGGCGCGAATATGTCAGCCACAGGCCACCCGAATAAAACGACTGACAGAACGCTCTAAACAGTGTCGTTTTAACGTCCGTAGTACAGCGAGAGAACCTGCGAGCTATCATATTGCCTCTCACCGCCAGCGCCCTGCGTTCCCTTTCAATATCCTCATCGTCTCTGAGGTCACTCGTGACAATGTGACCCAGGTACTTAAACCTGCTGACCAGCTCCAGGGGAGTGCCACCGAGGCATATCGGAGGCACACGGCGAACTATCTGCTTCGGCGTTAGAAATATTAAAATTTGGCTCTTTTTATTGTTATAAATGAGACCGTGTGCCTCAGCATATGCCTCACACACACTTAACAATTTCCTCAAACCTGCTACCGAGGGACTAAGCAGCACCATGTCGTCTGCGTAACTTATGCTATTAACACTCATACCATCAATGAAGCAGCCGACATGCATGCTACTCAGCCCCTGGATCAGCTCGTTTATATATAAATTAAACAGCAAAGGCGAGGTACGTCCACCTTGTCTCAAGCCGCAGTTCAGTCTGTAGACCTCTGACAGAGCACCAGCCCACCGCACCTGATTTTTCTGGTTTAGGTACCAGTACCTGAGAAGCAAGATGTACTCTTCCGGTACGCCCTCTCTCCTCAACTTGTCCCAAAGAATATCGTATACGACCAGGTCGAACGCCCGGGACAAGTCAAGGAAACAAGCATATACAGAAGTCCTTCTCATCGTATAATATTTGACAGTGTGTTTGAGTGTTAAAATAGCACTCTCTGTTGACACACCTTCTCTAAATCCAAACTGTGCATCGTGAATGGAAACAAACTTAGTCAGGGTACCTAGCAACACACTGTCAAATATTTTAGCAGCCGTGGTGGCAAGTGATATGGGCCGATAGTTACTCGTGTCAGACGTATCACCAGTTTTATTCTTGACAACAGGCACCACTATTGTAGCCATAAGTGCCTCAGGTAGATATGAATGACTTAAGCACAGACTGAAGAACAGCGAGAGTACTCGGGGAAGGTGTACGCCCGCATACCTAAAATGTTCAATGGAAAGACTGTCGTGGCCCGGCGACTTGCCACGATGCATTTTACTAATAATGTCCGTTATATATTTAGCCGGTATTTTATGATTAAATTTAGCCACGGCAGCCCTTGCATATCCGCTCGATTGCTGTGACGAAGCCAATGGCGAGATCACTGTAAACTTATCTTTAAATATATTAGCAATCCCCTGGAGGTCGGAGATACCGCTTACAGTCTTCGGAAGGCTAGGCTTGACATTCAATTGATTGGTCTTATTCCAAAAGCTTTTAAAATTTTTCTTAGAATGATCTGAAGCCAATAGATCCATTTTAAACTGGTCTTGCCTATTTTGGCACCATTTTAACTTAGATTTAAAATGTTTTCTAGCATTCGACATTTTGTTATACAAATGACCTTGTGACGGTCGTCCAGCCAATATCCAATTTTGAAATGCAAGCCTAGCCTCACGATGAGGCTCAGCCACATACTCATTCCATCCTATAATGTGGCCTCCTTTTCTTTTACATTTCTTTCGAAATGTTTTTATAGCGGATTGTGATAATGTACTTATTATATCATTGTACATAACATCTAAAACTAACATATGTTTCTTATCATTGCAAAAGTTATCGCAACATACGGAAAACTCCGATGGAAAATCTATTAATCTAAGTTTAGAGTTACAGAGATTTTGATACTCTTTTATTTGTGAAGATGACCTTTCACCCCATATCACACGATTACATTTGTTTTGATTTGACCCTGTACAAATCGAAACTTTACATTTTATTTTTTTGTATATTACAAGTAACAATCAGCGGATAGTGGTCCGACCAATAAACGTCATAACATACTCCTACATGGGTGACAGTCTTTTGGGCCGATTGAGTGACGACACAATGGTCCAGCCACCTATTGCATCCATAAATATCGCTAGTGTAGGTATATGTATCCTTGTGACACATGTCGATGTCAACACAAGACCATAGGTGTTCACAGCAAAAGTCACTCAACTCTTTATAGAACAGTTCACTAGGATGCGCATTAAAGTCTCCTAATATATAGAAAGTCTCAATACCAAGGCTTTCCTCCGATTCTATAATCGAACGTATGGCAGCCAGACATGAACAAAATTCCGGTAAGTTTTCGAGCGAGTTAGTTGGCATATAAACACTGAACACGACAAATTGCCTAGATTCTACATTGACTTTTATGGCACATATACGCACATTATCACAGGCAATCACAGACACGGAATCGAACACATTTTTACGCCACAATAAAGCCACACCGCCATACGGTCTCCCAGTGAGTAGCCCCTCTCCAGTGTTAACAGCTGATGTACCAGTACTTCCAAAATCAATGTTTATTGAGTTTAACAAAGGTAGATCATGTGGCAATAACCAGGTTTCTTGTAAAGCTATTATGTCTGCCACGCCACACAGATCCTTAATTCCCTCAAATGATCTTTTAAATGATTTGCAATTGAAACTAATTAGTTTAATGTTATTATTCATTACTGATTTGAGTTGGTATTTGCCTCGACTTAAAATTTATAAAACGCCGAAAAGTTACTCCAGCGGGCCACAAATGATCTTCAAGATACGAGCTTAATTTGTGTTTATTTACAAAAATTTTGAATGCATTATAACTTTTCGGATTTTTCATTTTAATTTGAACAACTGTAACTGACTCACCTGTTTTGCTATGCACGTACTTGGCTATATCCTGCTCCGTTACCTCACTATGCACATTTGATATAAACACGGGCACTTTTGTATCCGCGGCCTTAAAATTGTTTGAATTTTGATCTATGCACGCATTTCCTATTTTACTTACAATTTTTCTCTTTTGGTTCTTATAACGCACAGTTTTCCATTCGTTTTCACTGTTATTATTTTTCTCACTTACATTGTTACCAGTTAAACCTGATTTCGTTACTTCCACATAGCTTTTATTCACAGGCGAGTCATGCGCACGCACAACAGCTGATTGTTCCTTCCGCGCCGGTTGTTTTATCTCACTTACACGTCGCACGGTTTCAATATTCACAGGTGATGCTATCTCGCTTGCACAAGTTTGACTAGGCAAATAACTCGATACCTCAGTATTTACGAAGTTCGTTTTTTCACACTCATCATGGCAGATTTCAGATAATGCTTGTGGCCCGCTGTTGAACAAATTATAGGCTCCACCACGCTTTTTATTTATGTTAAAATGTTCTTCTAGCCTTGTGTATTCCATTAATCTGTCCTCAAGATCATTTTTATGCACGTAGTTACGCTTGATATCGTCTATAGATTTTTCAAAAAGCAACAATCTTTTTAGCATGCTCGTTACATCAATATGGTCAAATGTAACCGGTGGTAACTTTTCAAGATCTTTCGCCACGAATACAGGCAATAATTCTGGATCTGTTGCCTTTAGAAGTGATATTATATCATCCAGATTTCTTTGAGACTTGCCCACTCGCTTCCGCGTAGTTATCTTTTTACTCAAAGATTCGAAGAGTAACGACTTTGCCACTTCAATTTCACTGTCACTAAACGCACTTTCGCATATTCTTATTAGACTTTCCTCGTCCATTACATCAATTTTGTTCTGTATAAAGGACAGAACTTCCGATATCACTAGATTACAATTAGAACATTTCAGTAATTGCGAATTCGACATTTTTTTCAATGCGCGTTCATTGACGCACACGCACCCCGTGACGCGGCTGGGCGCAGGCTGTATAACACATGATCACGTGAAAAAATTTCAAGTAATTTCGCTATCAACAGATAGGTAAGAAAAATTTACTCTATATCCCTGATGATAGGAGAGTAAAATTTTTCTTGGTTTTTTGCTTAGTTGGAATCATGAACGATATGAGTTAGTTTTTGACCCTGATAACTGTATTTAAAAAAAATAAAACCGACTTCAAAATTAAAACTTCCTATCTCTAAAACTGCTGAACCGATTTTGATGAAACTTGCACTGTTCCCTAAGTTGAACAATACCTAGTACAACAAAAAAAGAATCACTTAAATCGGACTTGTAGTTCCGGAGATATGCGTGCACAAACATAAAAACATACATACATACATACATACATACATTGAAATTTGGCACATTTGTTCAAAAGCTGTTATAGATTAACATATACAAAAACTGGGCAATTCTGGAAATATTACATACATACGCGTAGAATTGATAACCTCCTTTTTTTGAAGTCGGTTAAAAATATAAGCAGTTTTAAGACGAGAAGAGGGCGAGGCTCAGTTTATTTCATAAAAACAAACACGAGTAATATACAGTCGAGGTCAGATATAAAAGATACGCTGCAGTTGAAAACTTATGGCATTAGAAAGTGCATGAAGTATGTTAATTGGGTGGTCAATGAGAAATGGCGCAAATCGCGGCCATTAGCGATGCATTTGGAGCAACAAGTGGTCACAAGTACGTGACGATTACGGTGGTTATGTTTGCACTTTCCTCAATTATGCGGCGCCGTAGAAATCGAGAAGTGTCATCTCTAGATGGCGGATGTTGCTTAGTGAATGATTGAGACGATACGCTTTTAAGAGCCATCGCAAACAGTGCGACTTGTCGTTGCGTCTAGTCGTTGCGTCTAGACGCCGAGCTGTCGCTTGCATCGACGACTAGTCGTTGCGTCTAGACGCCGAGCTGTCGCTTGCATCGACGACTAGTCGTTGCGACAGACGCCGTGTAGGAAGCTATCATTTGTAGTAGAGTATTCGAGAGAGACGGCGAGACTGACGCGCGACTGTCGTCGTGTGTGCGCGTGTACGCGATTCCAGACGCAGCGACTAGACGCGAGCGCGCGTGGCTCCCCTAGCTTGTCGTTGCGACTCTGCGACTCTGACGTCAAGTGTGCGGAGCTTCGAACAAAAACTTGCGTCTAGTCGTCGAGCTGTCGCAGACGCCTGTTGCATCGTGTGCGCCTACACTAAAGGGTGTGGTCGAGCGATTCCGAATCGCACTTGGCCGGTTTTTTCTCTACAACATTGATAAAGAACATGATAAAAGTAATATACAAGGTGTAACAACAGTATGTGATAATACTTTAGGTTGTGTATGTGTAAATGTAGCAGCGCTGAAAGATCTTTTTTTTTGTGAATTGTATGGGCAAACGCCCCAGCGCCATGATTTTTTCAAACATAGAGATATAAAAAAACATTCTTTATATGAAATTTCCCTTTTAATGGCCGAATAAACATAAAATATCCCAAACAAAAGTTGGGGGAGTAGGCTGAGGCGTAGTTTTTTCTCTCATCCTTGTTAATGAATTTAGCAGACATTAAACTCCTCGGGCTATAGATAAAAGCGAAGTTTTTGGCCGGTAATTAAATATATCTTGTATAACTTTTAAAGTAATGATTTAACATTTCGGGGATTATCATCAGCTCTGCTGAGATTTGCGCCGCTTATATTATTCCAGAATTGTAACGGGAAGGCGCCTATCCATTAGAGCAGCCTCAGGCCGAGCAGCCTTGACTTGAAGAAAACCGAGGCAGCGGAGAGAGGAAGTGGAGACGCTGCCTCAGGTTGAGGTAACGTCTCCACTTGTGCGGCCTCGCCCTGAAACTGCCTCAAATGGATTGCCAAACCAAACCAGTATTACCAATGACCATACTCAATTATTATTCATGTTGAGGAGTTATCAGCTGTTACCTACGAAAAAGACAATGCTCTTTCTTCTATTAGTACCTTCAAAAAAGAAAACTTCAAACTCAAAGGCTTTGTCTGACAAAGTCGTTAGTACTCGTCTTAATTATAACTATTAGAAAACCTAACCAGTCGTTATAGACCGTCAAATGTTTCAAACTTTTTTCCAACAGCTTTCATTTAAAAACGTCAGCTAGCTTTAATTAAAAGTAATGCCCCATAAAATATTAATGCCGTAAAATTGAAAATGTTTTCTGGCAAACTTTTTTCGTAGACGGCGCCTAAGAGCGAGGCCACATGGCTCTGTTCCATTGCGGTGCGTCGCCGCACTGACGTTTTACATATTATTATAATTAGTACATAATATTTTAGGGCTGTTCCGAACAACCGGGTGGAAACGAGACCTAAAAATTAAATTTATTTTTAATGGTGTCTTAGTTTAGGCGTAGTAAATGTAAAAGTAGAAGTTGATTGTTGGAGAGCAGCACCTTTATACCTTGCATCATCAGATGTGGTGTTTTTATGAATGTTGAATGAATAAAGGATTTTTGGGATGGCATATTATGACTAGTTGGGATAACAACGTCTTGTATAGTGTTGAATTGTTTCACTGCAAAACATCTAAATGGCGTACAATGCGTTTTTTCGTTCCAACGACGCAACGCACTGGAGCATTGTGGCCTCGCTCCAACCAAGATTTTTATAGATAGAAAATTTCTTTCCCGCGATAAGATTAAATTTTTAACGTGGAAATCGAACACTTTCAATTCGAGCAAACTAACGATTTCGTTTTTGTCATCTTGAAAATGTTTTTATGCAATTTTAGCGTGAACAATTTTAGCACAACAAACTACATAGAATATACAAACAAATCATTAACTCTTGAGTAATAAATAGTACACACCGGTATTATATTAAGATTTCTTTTACACACTCTTGAACGCATTAAGGTGACTGTTTAGTCTAGTAATATAAAGTTACCTGCGTTATAAGTTATAAGCGTTCTTTTGTATTCAATTTTGTATTGCGCACACATTTGCACAATTTATATTTTATCCCAAATACTACTGTAAAAGCTACTGTATTAAACAGTAGAATATGTTAACGCACTGCAATAGAACCTTATATTTTCCTGACTATACTAATTAATTACACAGTGAATGCAGGTGTAAAGTATACGCTTCGAATTGTGATCAATTATACATTCAAATGGTCTAGCTACTGTTTCCGGATGCTAACGGTTCATCGCCATAGAAGTTAGATGGTAAATAATTTCAATCATAAAGTCAATTTCTCAATCTATGACCCCATCTTTTTGGTGAGAAATAAAGGCAGTAAACCAAGAAGATGGGGGTCAAGAAAATTTCCGATTTACAAATTAAAATTATTGGTTGCTTAGATATTGGTAGTATAAATTGTAGGAAAGTCGCCAAATTTTTAGCTCTCCCTAATAACCGATATCTAAGGTTAAACTCTGAGAGATATTATTAGAAAAAAAAACTAAGAAATTTCAGCAATAACATTTTATGTAGACTAGGCCAATTTGTATTCTGTGGCTAGGCTAACAATTCTTATACAGAAATATTAGAGAAAATGTTAGCTTGCCCTCAACTCTTCTTCTCCTAGCTTCATGCCCTCAACTTTTTTTTTAAATATTTTCCCACATGAACTGCGTACCTAAACCTATCATAATAACCTATTTTCGTCGTCATTTCTGAAAAACCTCTTATTTACTTTGCTTTAATCGTGCCAATCTCGCTTAACATATATGGGAGATGTCAAATTGACTCGGTAGATTGGCAATCTAAAGCAAACAACTCTGACACACGTTTACAGTTAATTTACGTGCAGCAGGATCTTTATGAGAAACTACTTAAGGGTCATTCTCGTTCAAGCTGAGAGGAACTATAGTTAGTGATTAAGGTGGATTACAAGTTAACTTCGTTTAACTGTGAGACAGGTTTGTTATCGTGATCGATTACATCCGTCAAAGCCTACTGGCTCCTTAGAAAAAAAAAACTTGGATAAGTTCATTATAGTCTAAAAATGTTGTTAATAAAAAGTAAGAACCGTAGGATGTTTTAATGTTAGAATCGTTATTGAACTGTACATGTCGCAGTCACCTGGTCAATCTGCTATTTGATTTAATGACTAGCGCATTCATTGAGTTTCACATTTAATTGAATGACTAAAAGACAACTCGTCAAGTGGTTGACTGTAACGTTTAGCGTCTTGAGTCTTGACTAAACGTATTTCATGTCCGCTCTGTTCAAATACGTGTTACGTTATAGTTATAGTTATGTTGGACGTTGGCGCTTGATCAAAAAACGTTCGGTCTAGTTCTTCAATTAAATGATTTCATTCAATGAATGCTCTAGTCATTCAATCAAATAGCAGATTGATCCAGATGACTGCCATGTATATAAGAAATTCATTATCTATGGATAACTTTTAGTCATTACAACAACGAATGTATGAATTCGTTGTTGCAGTTACTAAAAAGTTTCAGTACCCAGTCTGATAACTTACAAAGTACCTGTCTTCTGATTAATTTTGTTGCGGGTCAAGAAAATCTTAGCTTGTCCCCGGGCGCCATATCAAAGGAGATTCGTGATTGGTTTACTACTACTTACAGGAGTGTGAGAATATATTGTAAGCATTGGCATACAATGCCCGTTTTTAATATGGAATAATTATTGATCTATTTTCTTCTCCTTTCATTAAAATAGTCATATAAATTACTTACCACATTTATCTCTATCACATTCCATTATAAAATTGCTGCTCAATGAAGCGGCGATGAAAATACTTTGCCAAGTAAAAAAGTGTTTGTATGGTTTTTACTTGTGGCGTCGGATCAAGTTGTCTGTGTTTTATTGATAATATGTGAACGATTTCTTCTTCTATTATTTATCTTACGTCCATTGTATTCTCAACTTTGTTGTAGTTTATACTTTCTTATTTATGCTATGTTTAGTAGTTTTAATTAATTGACTAAAGCATTATTGTCTACGATATTGTTCCTTGTATTGTAATTTATATACAGAGGTCAATAAATTTAATCGTTATTGTTTTGTTTTATTTCTTTTTCTTGTTTTGATAAATTCATTGCTTTATAGGATTCAATTTAGCTAAAAATTAAAATATACGATCGACTAATTTGTCGTCTCACCTCTTTAAATCACTCTGCAATAATAATAATTTTAGGGAATTATAAATGCGAATGTGTGTCTGTCTGTCTGTTACCTCTTCACGCCCAAACCGCTGAACAAATTTTGCTGAAATTTGTCCAGTCCAGGAAAGGACTGGACAAATCCAGTATCGAGTACCTATTGAGTATAGGTAGAGTATAGGATGCTCTTTTCCCGAAACGGCTTCCGCGCGATTAACGATTTCTGGAACAACGAAGTTTGCGGATGTCATCTAGATATTAAATTTTCATATAACTGAGAGAATCCTAATAAAGGTTGTTTAAATAATTTGTTTCCGCGCAGTAATATTTACACAACCCGCCAAATTACAAGGCTCGCTCTTAAGAAAAGGGAACGATAATTATGGTTCGGAGAGCACAAAAATGAATCTAAAGAACAGGAGTAAACGTTAAGGTACCGTTCCGATCGCGTCAAGCGACCGCGACCGGTAAAAAATCAAAGAAAATGCCAGTATACTATTATTTTCATTCAAACAAATTTAATTCAAAGAAAATGACCTAGGTTACCTAGGTTTCTTTATGCTCTTCGCCATTACAAAGCAGTGGCTACATGACGTCACTATACCAATGTCGGTACAAAATGGCTACGCCGTAATGTTTTTTTTTTGTCGGTCGAGAATGCGTGTTGCGAGGATCGGAAACCCACCTTAAGATGTTTCAACCCGAACGTGCCGCTACAGTTACATTCGAACGTAATTATATCATACTAATTACATTTTACTCCAAAAAAGTTAATAGTTAATAGTTCGAGAGCGTTAGATAACGTATTGCATAATGTGTCTATGTTGCTTAATTGTTTTGGGACAGATAATAATGGGTACATTTGAGGCCGGCCTGAGTCCGTCATTACTTGAGGGGACAGTGAAATTTCAGTACATAAGCGAAAAATAATGTTCGTCTCGCCGATAGGCTTCAAACGGAGTTAAATACAGGGTGTAACAAAACAAAGTGATAATACAGGATGTCTCTTATTTAGAGTTCACTGTGAAAATAGCAGAGCTGTAGTTGCTTTTGATTTCTTTGTTTCTATAAAAATGCGTCAACGCCAGACAACAATAAAAAGGTAACTTTTTTAGCGTTGCTATACGCACAGAGAACTCTATAAAAGTGACACACCCTAAAGTATTATCGCGTTACTTTGTTACATCCTGTATACAAATATGGCGGCGGTACCGTTGTACAGAGAGGTTAAAACAATAAAAATACGATAGAAGGGCAGAGGGCAGTGAAGCCGGCTCGAGAGAAACCACCTGTACCGTCCGCGTCGTAATTCAGATAATGACTTTCGAATAACTGTAACCAATAGAATCGATATCTACCTGTAGTGTTTTTCTAAGGTTTTTTGACTGGATTTTCCCTTTTTTTTTTGATGTATTAATTACTGGCGCATTTGTTAACTGGATTGGAATCATGTATTATGTAAGCCAGCCATTCGTCGGCTTGGTTGATGGCATTATTGACAGCATATTAAACTAAGGTTTCAAGTAATATGACCAAAAATTATTGTATTTCCACCCGCGGCATTATTACTTACTAGTTATTATTCACATATTTTGACATTACTTTAAATCTGAACTAAAGAGTGCCTCGACTTCAAACAAACGGGCGTCTCTACGCAAGTTGAGCGCGAGTTGTCACTTTCGTCATGTTTCACAATGCTGAGTACGGCCGGCCGATATGACATACTACGTGAAACGTGTCGAGATCCCTTCTGTGTTGGCCGACTCGTTAGTTTAAAATTTAGTTTGTTATTATTTTTAGCAATATTCCGCGAAATAAACGTCAACCTTTAAGTAAATGAGTGAGTGCACGCATAGGCATGCGTACAGCACCTCCCTCCTCTCCCACTATGGGAGAGGAATAAGGAGAGAAATAATAACAAACTAAATTTTAAGCTATGGATTTCCGCAAAGTAACGCGTGATTCTATTAACCACTCGTTAGTTCTGTAGCCTCGTAGCGGCTAAACGCTGTAGCTGTTTAGCCGCTACGAGGGTAAAAATAGGCCATTTCACCCTTCTTTTTTGCTTCGTTATTGTTGTTCGTTATAATTTCATTTTTTTTTCGCTGACAGTACCTTACGATTTCGCGGTAAAACTAATTATTCCGAATTTCAATCGTTATATATTTTGTGGTAATATCAATATCGCTTTCTACTCTTATTGGTCTCGCTTTCGACTGATAACGAGGCGTTTTAATTTTATAGTTTTAATTCCAATGTGTATCGAGTTTAGTTCCGTAAACTTTTTTTTTTTTTTGGTGTTGTTGACATATTGTTCTTATTTTACTTTCTTGGCACTGCTAACTTGTAGGCTTTTTAAAACTTTACCAGCGTCAAGTTAATATTATTATTTTTCACATTGTATACTTTCTTAATTTCAACGTGACAACAGTATTAGATAATACTGTTCTATTCATCTTTACTAATATTGTATCTCTATGTGATACAATAACATTATAGGCAGATGGCGGACCTTCGTAATTTGGTTGAATTATGTCAACGGTCAACTATAGCCAAAAGTGATACATACAATATCATTTGTCTATGGATTGTCTCTGAATATGGTACAATCATCATCAAAAATGTTTTCTAACTATGTCATATCATAATATTTTGTTGTGTTGTTTATCTATACTTATAATAAAATCGTAGAGGTAAAATTTTTGTACATTGAAAATAAACTTGAAAAAACGAGTCAGGGGCATGTTAGAGGACTAGCAGAACACATTTTAACTGTTTTTGAAATTTTTGTTTGTCTGTTTGTCTGTTTGTACAGGCTAATCTCTGAATCCGCTGGACCGATTTCAATGAAATTTGGCATGGTGATACCTTACATACAGCTGGTCAACATCTAAGATACTTTTTTTAACCGACTTCCAAAAAAGGAGGAGTTAATAATTATACTTTAAATGGCAAAACAACGTTTGCCGGGTCAACTAGTTCAAAATAATATTTGTTGTACGAAGTGTAATGGTAAGACTGAAAGTATATCTAACTGTTGCTCTAGATATACATTTATAATTAAAATAAAAGTTAGACCGTAGAAAATTTATACGGCGTCAATACTCAATGTTACTCAAAAGATTCGTGATACATGATGTACTATGATATTAATTAAGTGATATCAAATTACATTATTATGGATTATTATAGCTCTTAGGCGTTTTTTCTAATTAGGTGCTTATATAACTTATACAATAACATAATATAAGTGTGTTGAGTTTTATCTTTGTAACATAATAATTAATCATTATACTGCTTTAATAAATTGGCAAGTGAATTACTCTAAAACTCTAAAAACTCTAAAATAATCAAAAAGTCGCAGAGTAGAGACCTTCGATCTCTTTACTTTAATCTGCGACTTTCTTTACTATTGTGTATGGCCAGATTTAGGGTTCTATTCACAATATACAGGGTGTAACAAAAATAAGTGATAATACTTTAGAGTGTGTACGTGTTCCTTCATCCTTGTAAAGAGTTCACTGTGAAAGTAGCAGCGCTGAAAGGCTAAATTTTTTTTCACTTTTGTATAGGGAAACTCGTGAGTCGTGACGCTCGGGCCCTTGCCCATACAAAAGTGAAAAAAAAAATCGTCTTTCAGCGCTGCTACTTTCACTGTGAACTCTCTACAAGGAACACGTACACACACTAAAGTATTATCATTTATTTTTTTTACACACTGTATAATACAAAATTGTGTTGTACACTATTATGTCACATCTTATAGTTCATTTGAATAGTTTGTCTCTGAAACTCTGAACTCAGAAACCTGGAACTTCAGAATAAGTCATCCACTGGTGCTATCATAAAACATACCCTTAACTTACTGTACAAAATACTTTATATGATAACTCCCACACTGGTTTCGGTGACTGTGGCCGGTTTATAGTAACCTGCCCTGCGAAGGAGTAATTTTATAGAACCCAAGTGTGTGCGCAGTAGGTACACCATATACAGCATGACTGGTGAGTCAATACCGATATTTAAGGAGAGTATTCACTACTCGATTCTCATTATAAATATGTAATAAAATTAGGTTTTTAATTTTTTTCGAATTTCCCAAAAATTTATGAATCATGGATACTAAGTAAATTACGCGGCTAGGCAAGTAGGCATACTATGCGGCCGGTGCAGAGGCGTGCGCTACCAAAGAAACACCACACAACTACCCCTCCCGCTCGCGGTGTCCATGCGTTGGGTAAATAATTATTTAACTTTAAGCTACATTTACTCAGTGATCAATTGATATTATTTTTTTATATTATTTTTTTCCAACTAATATAATAGCCAAATATCACGTCCTCAAGTATTGAACATGTCTCACCAGTCACGCAGTATAGCACTCTCTCTTCCTTTACTCTCATAACCCAGTGGGACGGACGACCGACACGATTGGAGATCAGGCGCAGGACCGACTTCTTACATGCCCATCCGACGCAAGGATCATCTTACTTGTCAAGTTGTCACACAATCACATGATCAGCCTGCATTGTCCTAACTAAACTCGGAAAATGGCATGTTTTCAACCGGGATCGAACCCACGACCTCCGAGTCAACTCAACGCCCCACTCTACACCACTGGACCACGTAGGTGTTTTAACAACACAAATATACACATTTTGTATATTATAGACAACAGCTAACCCACTTTCCAGTGAGCATTCGTTTTTATTGACTCCAATAACGGGTCAAGCGTTATGCAGCTTAAGGAATGTAACGTTATTTAACCTAAGCCAGTCCCACCATCTTTAGTGCCAGGTCCCGTACGTTTACCTATTAAGCCTACTTTTTTCCTTCCACCCGCGGAAAGATTTTAGAATCATGTGAACAGTTACATTTTTATACGCTGAAATTATGGCGAGGAGAAACTGTCTTTTTCTTTAGAGTTCGCGCCGGAAAGTCGAGTCGCTAAATGGTCTGAACGTGGCCTTTCTTAGGTATGATGGGCCTTATTTGTGAAAATTAGGGGCTAAGAATATGAGAATTCTTACGATGAAAATATTTTTAATATTCTAAGCAAAGATTTAAAATGACCTGTTTATAATATTCTTTACACCAGAAATGTGTTGCGAGGAATATTGTGTTTTCAAGATTCAAGCGAGGTCACGACTCACGCCAAGCGATTCTATTGGTTCTCCAAAACACATTCCTCGCAACACATAATATGGTGGAAACTCAGCCTTATCCATCGTGGTATTCATTAAATTTCCGGGCATCTATGGGTATAATATTATATATCACTGTAGGTATTCGAAATCCTTACCACAACCTGAACAATACGTTTTGAAATTCGTTCATCTATTTTATGTAATTGGCATCCCTTTGGTGAATAATAAACGGATATGTCATAATGATTCCAGTTTCCTTGTTCATGTTCGTGGAAACCGCGGTAGAAGCGTCAGGAGCGTCATTATCGGAAATGCGGTGAGACGCCGCCGAGCATTATCATGTGCAGAAATCAGAATTAATATCATATTTCTGAATCGTGTGCACGAATCAGAATTAATATCGTATGGATTCGAGTAATTAGCAGCCAGACAGTTCTGATGTTATTGGGTATCTTTATTACAGTTTGAAATAGAAGTGATATTTATATTATGTGTCTAAAACTCTAAACACACCATGCCGAAGTTCCGCGGTCGAAGTTCGGCATGATTCCGCCTGCAATGTATTTTAAATTACCGATGGGCGATGACACTCCATGCCGAAATTACGTCGCGTTAGAGTCGCGTGACAGACTTCAATTGCGTCACGAGACGTCTTGCAAATCTGTCAATTCAATACAAATTTAGAAATGCATGTACGCGCCGCATTGCGGTCTTAATTGACATTGCTGACGTAATCATGCCAAACTTCCGCCGCGGAACTTCGGCATGGTGTGTTTAGACACTAAATGTAAAATGTTTTTGCTGAACCAAAAATATTATAAAATGCAGCATGAAGATTTAAATCCCTGTAAAGGACATCTCATCATTGTGTGCATTCCCTTGTGTGTGCACTAGTCTAGTCAGTTCGGCTCGCGATCGATCCGACTGCATCCGATCGGCTTCACCATGTATGGGTGCCTTTATAACAAACCTATCACCTATTACCATCTCATATTCGCCGAGTAGACGCCTACTGTCACTTTAGCCTACAAAATCTCGTTATATCGGAATTTGGAGCACAATTTAATTCCATCAGGTATAGTGGGATAATTCGCTACTATTATTCTAATAGCATCGCAGCCGTGCTAAGTGTAGCCTGATTATTAACATGTTTCATGATCCATGGCACCTGTTACTCAGGTCATATACCCATTAGGTTGCAACTTGCATGCAAAATACGTATACTAGCATGGTTAGACCTATAAATGCTTTGTAGCTGACGAAAATATACTCCACGAAAATACTATGCTCGTATGTTATTGAACTGTAGGTTGTGGATGGCATTCATGTTTTACATTAAAATAACGATCGTCTTGCGTAGTGCAACTCCACTACACTTATTACTTGCCCTTAATTTGTATGCCAGGAATACTTCAAAAATATTCCTGGCATACAAATTTTGAACCACTAGACTTACCGGTGGAATTTTGAAAAACCTCTTTTTAACATGTTTATGGCTACGACTTTTATGGTGAAAGAAATAAAAATATCGGTTTATTAGATCTAAAAACTAAATATTATGAATAC